>JBBMJY010000004.1:11358846-11373407 GCA_037833715.1 Toxotes lorentzi
CCCCCCCCCCCCCCCCCCCCCCCCCCCCCCCCCCCCCCCCCCCCCCCCCCCCCCCCCCCCCCCCCACGACGGGAGATGCAGTGATAAAAAGTAAATTCAATGAGTCAAAATGAGCGGAGGGGAGAGAAGGAAGAGAGAGTGTGAAAGAAAAATGAGTGGAAAAAGGAAACATGAAGAGGCTGGTGCAGGGCGGAGAGTGGATGCCATACCCCAGATGCCATGGCTCAGATCTGGTCTGTGACTCATGCGAGCTCGCTGTGAACAGATGGTTTCTATGGTGCATGTGCGCACACAGATATACACAAACGTGTATACACACACACACATACACACATACACACTAGTAGAGCAGCAAATTAGATGGGCCAATTAGATATGGCTGCCATTCTGTGGCTGAGGAGAGAAAAACTAACATGGCAGTGCCTTACTGAAGCAGCAGAGCTGTGACAGGGAGGATGGGCTCAGTGGGCCTCTTCATTAACTGATAAACTCCCAGCGTATTTCATCCAGCTCCATGTTAATCACTGTTTATGAGCTTAGCTGATGATTCTGACCGACAAAAACACAGAGGATGTGGAAACAGGAGCGTAAGAATCAGATAAACAGGTAAACCTTAAACTGTCATTCTACATTACATCTGTTTTTTTTTTTCTCAAATATCACACACAACAGAATCTTCCTTTCTCCTTCTCTCGCCTACCGGGCAACCCTCATTTCTGTCTACATTGCCAATAAATTACTTTTTGTTCCACAGCATGTATAGGCTTTTTCCTCTATCTTTTATCTAACTATCTCAGTCTGGTGTTTTCCCTAATTTCGTCCTGTTTAGCTTTATTACTTCTCAGTTTTCACTTTGATTCAGAGTTTAACGCTCTTTTGTCTCCTTCAAAACGAGCAAGTAGCTCCTGTAAATGTTCTTTTAATGAGTTATTGGAGTAGTTTGATGCAAAATGAAGATTTAACAAAATCGTTTTTATCAAGACTTGACTGTCATGAGGCTGTGAAAGCAGATACTTGGCACCTTATGTTGTATTTGTTATGTTTCCATCTGCTTGAAAAGTAGCCAACTGTCAAAAATATATCTCAAGAAACACATTTCCATCAGGTTATTGGTTGCCTGTAGAGGAGAAGAGTAACTACAGCAGCAATTTAAATGTGCAGATGTAAATATAACACTGATGCCACTTAGAGGCAAAGAAAGTAAAAGCTGCTGCAACTAACTCTTGTGCCGGGAACACCAAATGCAAGATTAAAAGTTAACTTTTATATTTATTTTATTTCCTAAATATCCTTTGGCTCTGTTTTGAATTAAACTGGCTGTTAAAGCCTGGGTGATTGTGCAATCTGCTGCATTTGCTACAGTAACCTTCACACAGTTTGCGAGGGTCATGTTTGTGTGGGAATGTCTCTGTTTCTAAAAGGCTGGTGCAGATTTGCACAGGAAGAAAGGCTGGTGGAAAAGAACATTTAATTTACCCGTCTATAGAAATCTGTATGACAGGAGACAAAAGCCAAGAGTGTCTGCACTCACTCTTTGTGAAGTGAGCTGTTGCCTCAGTAAGTGACTCGATTCTTTTACACAAACTGTGAGCACAAACTGCATGAAAGGGGTAGGCTGTCAGTGGGGTTTGAACCGAGGATGTGTGCTTTTCTGTGTTTTCTGATCTGGCTTAATTCTTTAATAGCTTTTCTTCTTGTCCTTAGCCTTTCCTTGTTAGGGATACTTCAGAGATTTAAAGTCTGACAGCACTATGGGATCTTTATCCAGAGAAAATATTTGTCTGCCGTGCCATTTTTAGCCATTTTCAGTCAAATACTGGTGTGCCACATGGGGGCCATCACTCTCCTGTTGACCATAAGAGGAGAAATACTTCACATCCTTCTGGTCAGACTGAACCTTTAATCTCCTGACATCTGGGTGCTGACAGAGGACAGGAGGCCCGTGGCTGCTGCTGTCAGCTCCAGGGTTATCATCCAATCTATCTCTCAGTCCGCAACCCAGGTCTTGCCTCTGCGGGGGCCATTAGTTTGTGCTTTATGTATGCAGCTTTAACCTTGACTTTCACACGCACACTGTTGGAGATGCACAGTGGAGTACTTTACATTTGCAGACTTTTTTTCAAAGCACAAAGTTATGCACAGTTTGACAGCTATTATGAAGTTTTTTGATTTGAGGAATGTAAGGATGTAACTTATTTAACACACACATCCTTTTATCCTCACAAACTCAAAGTTAAGGAAGGATTTTCATATTTCTCTTGTGAGGAGATGAATCATCATGCAGACAGTATGATGTGTGAATATACTGTGATTATCGCAAACAAATAAAAGATCTTAGGAGACGTCATTAACAGAGAATACAGCTGACTGATAGAGGAGGAGTGACAGACGTTTTAAACCAGCTTTAAACAAATGAGAGGAAGCAACAATTAATAAGCAGAACAAATTATAGACTCTGATGAATGCAATCTTCAGGTTTGATTACACACACTGTCTTCTGTATTGAAAAGTGCTAAATGGAGCTGACAGCTGTCTAAGAGAACATGCAGTCTAATTAAGATTAAACTTCAAAATCAACTAAAATTATACAATCAGTGTATAACCAATATTCTTCATGTGGCAGAAATAATTTTAGTTGTTGCTGATTGTCCAGTTGTATTCATACAGCTGTATCCTTAGTTTTCTCTGTTTGTAGTTGTATGTATACACACCTTATGTAAGCTTTCATATAATATAGAGTAAAACAGTGAAAGATTCATTAAAGGGACTTTGATTCAAAAAACACATAACATAGTTAAAGGCAAGCAAAACTGTGAACTTCCAAACAGGAAGTCGGGATCATTGGATCATTTTTTAAAAACGCCCAATGATCCATTTGTACCAGAAGCGTACAATTTCGAGTACTCCCTTATGTCCCAGGGGCTACATGTTTTTGAAGAATAAGGCCTATTTCTTTGGCATGTCAGCACTTCAAGCTGTGAAGTGGGTCCACTTCAGCAGTGGATGTGTATGCATGTGTGCACCTGGATGTGTGCTGCTTGTGCTGTATACAGACTACACCATGCTCACTCCTTCTACAGCCAAATGAAACACCTCAGAGGTCTAAATTTTGCCATTTAACTATCAAGTTAAAACTGGTACTCACAGAGGCAACGCTGAAGCTACACGCGAAGGGAAAACTCTAAGAAGGCACATGGTTCAATTTTATCTTGATCCTTCAATATCTGTTTCCTCTTCAGTTGGTATGAGAAGACTGAGATATACGAGTCAGCATTATCCTGTGGGCATTAGTTTTGCTTTGAGGGGCAAGCTGCTCCAATAACACGGCCTCCCGCTGAGCTGGGGAAAAAAATGCTCTCTTTTGTTCTCAGCTGTTTCCTCTTGCTCGTGGTCCCTTTTTAATATCTTCGGTATTTTCCATCCATCTTCATAATATGCTAAGCATGCTGCTGGCTCCATTGCAGCGCCATCCACTTATCCCTCTTCGTAGCTCTTTTTATATCCTTTTGTTTGCTTCCTCCTGATCCCATTCAACCAGCCTCTTCCTTCCTTCTTCCTATCCTCTTCACGCTCTGTTATCCATCACCAGCTGGCATTTTACCAATCAGTGATGCATATCAGCTTGCTTTTACCGTTAATGAATTACATCTCTTCCCCCCTCTTTCTCTAAGGCCCTGAATTGCACTCTCCTTTTTATCATTCACATCCACATCTTTCATCACTATCATTTGCATTCCTCAGTTTTCTATCTCTGACTATCCACCAGCATCATTTACTCTTCCTTTCTCTGCTCTGTGCTCTGGGAATTTGTTCATACATTCTTGACCTATAATCAGCACCTCTCTGTTCGTATCACCCAGCCAATTGCTCTGTGTCAGACAACTGAGCACCAGATGCCAAATATTTTAATTTCTTTCATTCAAAAAAACATTTTATTAGTTTTTTTTTACAAATGCAGTTTTTCTCTTTAAGACTCTAACCTGTGAAAGTCATCAATTCTCATCACTTATGGGATGGTGACAGCAGTTCCACTTATGGGATGGAGCACTGCAGTAGATGCAGTTGTCAGTAACAGCATTGCTGTGCTCTGTCCAAGATCATATCTGGTCAGGACTCACTGCCGATGCCTTGCGACTGGTTAATGAGGAGGAAATACTGTAAACAGCCTCACCAGTCAACTCCTGGAGGAGCTCTGAAGCTTTGGGAATGTGACATGCGTCACTAGTTTGGTGATGTGGCAACGTGAGTGCACACACACACAGCAATGAGAGATCATAGATAGATAGGTAGCTTAGATAGACTGCACAATAACTCCACACAATAAACTGGAAGGGAAAGTAAAAAACATTTTTGGGGTAGATTTTGCTCCTAATGGTCAGGCGATTGCCTCCCATGGTAGCTCACTGCCATTGGTGTGTGAGTGTGTGGGTGAATGAGAGGGAAACTGTAAAGCAATTTGGATGAAAGATCTAAATAAGTGCAGTCCAAAAAAACAGTGCAAACAGAACAAACTTGAGCTTCACAAAAGAAAATTCATGAATTAGACGAAGTGTAGGGCTAAGATGGTCCCAGGGGTCTGTAAAGACCAAAGGCTTACATACATACATACATACATACATACATACATACAGTATATGTTCTTGTGTTCCATTCAGTAAATCTACTCTGTATTTTTAGAGGTAAATGGAAATTGATTGGATTTTACAATAATGCATGTACCAGTGTGTGTGTGTGTGTGTGTGTGTGTGTGTGTGTGTGTGTGTGTGTGTGTGTGTGTGTGTGTGTGTGTGTTGGACTTGACACCAACATAATACAGTGCATATCAAAAGAAACTCTTCACATCAAAATTTTCAGGAGAGATGTCAATCGTTCTACATGGCTTAATCACCTTCTAATGGCTTCTTCCAAACAGCTTTAGATTCCCGTTTGTCACATGAGCAGTGTGGAGAAGTGCAGGCTATCGCTTGTGTCGTTATTGATCGGGGATGGGGAGATGAGCAGGATCTGTGAGCTAGTGTAAACTACCCACTAGTCAGTTGATAGATTATAGCTGGCCAGGATGATCAACGAGCGGAGCGGTTATGTGTGAGCATGCATTGTATTCTCTTGTGTATGTATGTGCTCATGTGGAAGCATTGAAGTGTCCCTGTATAAACCTTTGTGTCAGAATGTGTGTGTGTGTGTGTGTGTGTGTGTGTGTGTGTGTGTGTGTGTGTGTGTGTGTGTGTGTGTGTGTGTGTGTGAGTGTGTTAACAAAAGGTTAACAAAAGGAAGATTGAGAGCAGCAGCAAGACCCAGAGGTTACAAACCATTTCTCACTCCAGTGAACTTAAATTCAGACTTAACACAGCTCTGTCAGATTGTAAAAAAAAAGCCAATATGTGATTATAAGAGGTAGAAGGAGATGGAAAGAAAGAGGGGACTCTGAAGATAAACCCTCTCATATCTATATAAATGAACATTTCTTCATGACAGTTAAAAACAGCCAAGCAAAATGAAGTAAAAAATGAAGTGAAAAAAAATTATTTATCTATTTCTGCATATTTCAGGTCTAAGCGTGAGTGAGGAGCCTCCTCTCCACAGAGTTACCACCAGCCCTCCATCGACAGAACACCAGAGAGGTGCACCATGCCGCAGCAACAGTCTCCAGCCACCCTCCACCCCGGCTCTGCCTCGGCGCTACCTGCCTCCCCAGCCAAGAAGCTCCCCTGGAGGTGAGCAGGAATTTATGTAGAAGGACAGAGAATGATTTACAGATTTTCTTTTTATTCTGCCACAGAAATTATTTGTTTGTTAGAGATATACACAGTGTAAGAGTTTAATGTAACCTTCTAACTGAAAGATTCAGATCAACCAAATCACTTACATATATGCATTTCAGTATTTGTGGGGACAAAACAATTTACATGCAAATCTGAGCCCATGCAGGTGAGAGGGAGACACATTTGTTCACCAACAGCAGACTGTGCCATATTGTCGTATGCTGTTGTCATGTGGTTGACAACAGATTTTATTGTCAGAGCTTGAGGAGTATTTCATACAAATGTCAAATATTCATGTAGTGAAAACAACGCAGTCAATAACTCCACCACTTCTGCCTCCTTATGCAGCAGAGCACCTAACTAAGCACAAGCTATTGCTCTCTGGGGTTTTTGAGAGTCATTTTGGGAAATGCTGGAAGCCGCTAGCTTAACACTTCAATTCTCTGAAAAAATTACTGACACAATGTACTGAACTGCATTAGAGATATCCAAGGGTGAAATTTTCTTCCAAGTGTTTGGATGTTTAATCCATTTATTCCAGAGCGCTCCTGTTCATTATGACAGCAACAAGATCAAAGAGCTTAGAGTACCGTTTTAACTTTTAAAGCTACATGCTGAAGTGCCATAAAACACAAACACCACACATTTAACATGTTTTCCGCCGATGAACCTGTTGGGTCACACCTGTCCTGGTTGCCGGTGCCAGTACTGCATGTTCAGAGGAGAGGAATTGCACTGGCAGTGATGCTTTTCACACACGGTTGTATTTTCACACGTGGAAAATTAACACCAGAAGCCCTGTAGTATCACACTTCACTCACTTACTCTTTTCACCTGTCTTAAAACTTTTGCAGCGACCGAATGAATAAACAACATAGAGTTCTGCGATATTTGCCGTGACAGTATCTTTAAATCAAACACAAATCATCAAGTAAAACACATTTAAAGAGGAAAACTATGTAGAAATCATTGTTGTATTCCCATCATTTTTTTATCCTGTCAGGTCTGTGTGTTGAGGATGCAGACAGTGTTGTGGCTGTGAGAAGACCCCCCCCCCTTTGTTTCTGTAAGCCTGATTTAAAATGTGTTGTAAATTATTGATGAAAGAACTACCTGAGGAGTCCCTGTCAGCCAGCGAGTCATTCACAGACACTACTTTTTGTCTGTCCTGTATATTAGATTTTTGTCTGTCTGTTACAGTACAGACTCATGCCTTTTATTAAACACACACACCCTATCACTCGACAAACACCTCTGTCCCGCTGAGCCCCTGAAAGCTTCAGACAATAATCGTCTGTGTAGAGCCCACAGCAGGCTTTCACCTGAGACTCACACACAATCTCACTGCAGCATAATACTCAAGCTCCATTACAGTGGAGACATGCTGGCATTCATACCAGTCATACAATCATAATAATTGTGTTGCTCTTTCATTCATTCAAGACATAAGAAATTGATTCTGGCATTCACAGTATTGGCCAAAGACGGAGAAAAATCTCTGACTGTACCTTTCCACATAAAATGTACTGTACCTTAAAGGCACAATCCACGATCCAAATGTAAACGAAAGAGGGGCCTCAAAATTCAGAACATATGATTTGCATCGTCGCTGTCAGTTTGATTGATGGGTCTTGAAAAATGCAGGGATATACACCAGACATCTACACAATAACCAAACAGAATTATTTAATACGCAACACTCTTTGGTGACCAATGTGCAAACACAAAACCATAAACTGGAATGCAAGTGCACTATCAACAGCTGCACAAGTGAGAGCAAAGTACATTGACTGCCTTTCATTTTCCACCAGCCCATAGTTCATCTATAGTTCAATTTTTGACCCCAAATATGCTGATCTGACCTGTCTAATGGTATCCTGGCAGGCGGGAGGTGGAATTTTATCAACAGCAGTTTTTGGCAGTGCCTCTAGCACGGCCCTGTGGAGGGCAGTGCTGGTAAATGTCTCAGTGACATTAGATGACACATCTTCACGTCTATCGAATGCATTGCCATTATTGCATTATCCAGCATTTAACCACTGCTCAACCCAGCTGCTTCACCATTTCACATCCATACTCCAGAATTAATTGTATAAGTGGCACTTGGTTCTTTCCTAACTCCTGGTAAGCGTATATCATAAAATATGTCTGGGAAAGTGTTCATTTAAAGTAGACTTTACACTCCAACTGCAAATGCAAGTTGTTTGTACGAGTACAGTGGTGTGTGTGTGTGTGTGTGTGTGTGTGTGTGTGTGTGTGTGTGTGTGTTGGCAGTAATGAGTCACTCTGAGAGCCAAGTTTACATCACCGCACCAACACTTTCACAGTGAACATTGACACACACAGAGGGAGAAAAACACACACATGGTGTCTGTGCAGGCCTAAACCATCTCTCCAGGGTTATATGGGGATTTGTTCAGGATCAGAGGCTTCGCACCCATTACAGGTCTAATTAGTTTCTTTTCAAGGTCTCTCTCCTCCTCTCCTCTCTGTTTCACAACAGTTTCCCGGCTAACCTCCTGAAACCTACTTCCTTATTCACTATCATATGTTTTTTCACCACCTGTCACCGTTCTTACCTCCTGCGTGACACATCTCACATTTATTGTTTCAAATCCAGCTATTTTCTTGACACCCACACACCTCACCTACTGTGCGACAGATTTTATGTGTCACGCGAGAGAAGACGCGTGAGCTCAGAAACAATATTAAAGAATATTAAGAGTTTCTGATTCTTGTCTTGGCTGCAAAGTGTGTCACAGAGAGCAAGGGGTGATGGGAACATCTCCTCCAGTATGCTCTGCTTCTCTTTGACCCATGGGACATAGTTAGCTCTACTACACAGAGGGGGAGAGATAGCTTAAGATGAAAGTAGGAGGTTAACAGACTGAAAAAAAAAGTTAGGAGAATATTGGCAAAGAAATGGAAAAAAAGAAAATGGGGGATAGCGAGGGGTCGACAGTGATGGATTGCTGGTTTGATGCTTGTGTGAGCTTCAAACCAGCAAAGCTCAGATACCTTTGTAATATGTTACTGTCATTGTGTGTTTATCTGATTTAAGTAAGTCACATAACACACACTGATTGGTTGTATCCTTATTGACCGACAGTTGGCAGGAAGGAGTTTCAGCGTTCAGAGGTCACACGTTCCCTCCCGTCCTCCCCGAAGAGGCTGGCGGTGGTTCCTCCTAAACCTCAGTCTCCAGGTGAGTCTTTTCCTTCATTACCACAATTTGTATGACTGTCAGTAACATGTATAAAGTTACTCAAGGTTGTCTTTTTCCACCTTTACGCAACAATGCAATGAAAGAATGACTCTTCATGCAGATGTCTCCCGTCCACTTAAAACTTGATCCTAACAAGAGCAGGCTGTATGAATTCATCCCACCTGCAGAGCTGAGTGTTGACCACTCTGCTGTTATCACTAGCGCTCATATGAGTGATCAACAACCTGAGCACGTGTCAAGAAAACTTGACACGTGCATGTTGTTGTTTCCTGCATTCACGCAATGTCTGCAGAATGGACCTCTCATTCCAAATTCGTATATTATTTCCAGGTAGATTGTCCTAGTGCTTACCTTGCAGTCACAGATAAACATCCTACTTTTGTTGTGTTATGTATTTGCAGCAGTTTGTTACCAAGTGAAACCAGAGACAAACAATATAGCTCCAATAAAATTAGCTGAATCAGTTGTATTATTGTTAATATTGGCTTTTATTTTGCTGTAAGTGCCAATGACTGCATTTGCAGCTATTCTGCCAACAGTTTAATGAAATGTCTTTTCTCCAAATGGGATTCAGAAGAGGCTGACATGAGCCGTTACGAGTGACACAACTCACAGGGTTGTCTGTTATATCTAGTCTTCTCTGTGTGATTCCTATTTCTCCTTTTCCAGCCCACTTGATCGTCTGCCTTCCCAAACCTTTCCAAAAAAACAGTCCTTATCTTTATGACCCCTTCTCAATCTGCCCACACCAAGAAGCGGCTTGCATCCATTTCAGAAATATCCAGTGCTGTTCTTACACGGCTTCAAAGAGATATTCATGCTGTTTAGCACTTTTTTCTATGTTGTGATGTGAACTATGCAATCTGAACTTTCCTTCCTCTAGGCTCTGAAGTGGTAAAATAATTTTCTTGCCGGATTGCAGAGGGTGTCCCCATCGTTCCTTGCAGAGTTGACACACATCTCCTCCGGCTACACCTCTCTCTTTGCTCACTTTACTCACTGCTCTTACTGTTCATCTTTCTCTTTATTGCATCTTACTTGCTCTTTGCAGGACCTCGTCTCCTCCCACACAGTCCTGAAATCAAAAACACTTTTCCTCGTTCTAAGTCTCAACATTGTAGGGGATTTACAGATATTGACAGTATCTAGTGTTGCTGCTACTTGAAGCTGCTCTGGACAGTGTGTCAGCAAAATGTCATTGTGTTGAAATTAAACTGAAATACACCTCATGAATATCCCAGCCCACCCTAGCCTGAATACCATTAACCACACCCTATGAAAAACACACATAGACACGCACACACTAGTCTCTGCACCCCACCGGTTCTGCCATCACCTTTTCTCATTGTTTCTCACAGGTTTATTCTGCTTTCATTAACCCCTCTGCACTTTGCCACATAAACTCATTTAGTATTCAGTATGCTCACTCTCTCTAACTTCTCAGGTAGAAAATACTGATGTCTAAGTGTGTGTGTGTGTGTGTGTGTGTGTGTGTGTGTGTGTGTGTGTGTGTGTGTGTGTGCCAGCAAAAGAGCTAGACATCATTTACATAAGCATTTTTAGAAGTTGTTTTCAAAGATGGGGAATCCTAATGTGCCTTCAAGGCACAGACACTGATGAAGATGTAATATTGAAACATTTGCACTTTTTGCACTTTTGCATATTTTTAGAAATTTGTTGGGGTTTTTTTGTTTTGTTTTTTTGCCTTTAGATTTTTAAATCTTTCATCATTTTTCTCTTAATACAGAGAGGATTTTTCCCATGTTTCACGATCTATTTGCTCTCATATACATATAATTACACTGTATGTATGTGTTCAAATTATACCTTTGGCCCTTCTCTTTTCTCTAAATTGCTCTTACACATCTTCCACTACATTACAGTCCATTACAATCATTCAGCACCTTCAGGTACCTTCCTCCCTTTCTTACTGAATCAGTTGTCTCTCCTCTCATTTACCCGTGGCCCAGACCAATCCCCTCATTTTCACCCCCAACCCCACCCCCCACCTCCCTCTAACCGATCTCTTACTCATTACCTGGGACCCTGCGCCCCAAACCCCAACCTCACGTTGTCATGGAAACCGTTCCCCATGCTTCAGTAAGCCTGAATGAGATGGTTGAGGCAGGTGACGTGGAGCTGCAGTGATTTTTTTTTAATTGTGTGTGAAGATAATCATTCTCTCACACGGGCTTGTTTTTCAGTCTGTGTGAGCATAAAGGCGATGAAATTTCCTCTATCTGAGTGATGCTGTGTACTGATGCTGTACATGACAAGGTGACTCACACTGGGGTTAATTGGCCTGCCTGTATATACACAGCAGCTTGCCCCCCACCCCGGGATAACATGTTTATGTTCGTCTGGCCTTTAAATTACCTCCATCATTTATGGATTAAGCCATTACTTAAATGTGCTCAATGTTTTCACAGAAACAGGACAATGTACTGTAATATTCACACAAATACTTTAACAGTGTCTGTACATTATTGCATGCTGCAGTTCAATCAGTACTTGATACTGATCACATTCATCATGAGATTAGATGGTCCATCATGAGGAGCACCAGACTGGGAATTACCCCAAGGGTTCCTCTGTAGAAAAGATTCAATTAACTTACTATCATTTATCATGTGAACACAGTCGTTAGCAATAGGTCAGGTCAAATCTCCCCTGATTTAATGCTCATCAATTTCATTATTAGAGATAGATACGTCCTAGTTAGATTGCAGAATTAGTACTTGACTAAATGATGACATATTCTTTGTATATTTCCAGAAACTGTTTTTCCTAGTAAAACACATGCTCATGCAGATTCATTTTGTTTAGTGTTAATTTGATTTTCTATGTTTTGTTTTTTTTCTCCTCACAGTCCAGTCTGGGCAGAGGCCCGCAGCTGCAGTGCGAGGGTCGGTTCCCCCGGGGTCCCCTCGCCGCGTGGCCCCCCTGAGGCTGCAGCAGGAACAGCAGGAAAGCCTGCAGAGAGAGAAAGAGGAGGCTCAGCAGAAAGAGAAAGAAAGGCAAGCAGAGGAGAGAGAAAAAGAGGAGCAACGGGAGGAGGTGAGTCTTTGAGAAAATCTGCGGCTCCACATGGAGTTTGTTCTGTCCTATTCTGTTTTATTCTATTTTTTTTTCCTCTGCTCTTTGTCACTTAGGTTCAGAGGCTGCAGGGACGCTGTGAGCAGCAGGAGAGGCAGCTGAGAGCTCTAAGAGAAGAACTAAAGAAGACTTCCTTAGGTCTAGAGACCTTCATCATTACCACTCAGCACTACTGCCTCAAGGTAGCCACCTGGAATGATACAGTGTATAATCAATGAAATTATAATTATCTTACGCCATGATAACAATGCTATCTTTCTCCACAGCACCTACAGATGTACAAAGTATTTTTCTCCTTTTTTGTTTTTAATTTAATGCATTTTCAGTTTCACTGAGTATTTACCTGAAATGGCAAATTACTCCTTGGTGGCCAGTACAAATCATCATAATGGGCAACATACTGCCCCAACCTTTCCATTTACTCAGAGCTTGGATTGTGTGACAGACATGCACACAGTAAACACACATATAAACTCAAAACCACATACAGTATTTAACACCATGAGATGAGATTCATAGCACGGTCAATGAGCAGCACGATGAGCAAGAGTGATTGTGACTGTGGGAAGGGTCCTCCAGAGTTCAGTGTGCCACTGAGCTGGTTTCATCCAGCTCTCTGTAGCACGATTTAACCTCTGAGGTGCTATAGCTGTAACGCTGCTCCTCGACTGTTGAGGGACTGTCTGACTTCTTTATGGTCACTGTCTGAGTGCTGCAATCACAGGTCCACAGTGCAGATACAGAAGGAGGAACAGTTGCGTATGCTTGTTTGAGTAGGTTTGAGCTCCCTCTGCTGGCACTAGCCAGACACGACACAGTATGTGTGCATACTGTATACAGCACGTGTATGTGTGTGAAATTTGGTTTAATCAGCATTTCAGGATCTTTAGGCAAAGGTTTTGTTTTTCATCTGACATTTCTATGGTCTGTTTTTAGCCATGTCGGCACATGGCTCTAAAAGTTTGTCCATTCCTTTGGTTAATGCCCAAGAAATCTTATTACATTACAACTAGCGGTTTCGACGTTTACATCCATATTTCATAATGTAATTGTACTTGAAACCTGCTCTATGTAAAAATGCTGTTTAATTCCAATTTTCAGAATAAAACAGCGGAAGAAAATCAAAGGAAACTGTCCATGGAAATGCAAAAGATCAGAGAGGAAATGGGTGAGTGAGAACCTGCATTTGATTTAACAAAAACCTCAGTCAGTCAAACCGAGTAACAGAGAAGCCTTTTTCTCAGTATGGTTACAGTAGGAAAAGCACAGGTCATACAGATAACATTAACAATGGCTCTAATCTATTGAAGTATCCCAGAGAGCCATCACAGTGTTACAGTAAGTATGCACAATTTCTTCTGTGAAAAAGGCTGAGAGACAGCACCTTGTGATTTTACTTTGTTTACTTTTAAGAGGTTTGTATATGATATGAAAAACATAAAATCTAAAGTCCAACGAGACTATATGTTTTGTTTTGGGGGGTTTTTTGTTGTTTTTTTTTGGAGGGTGGGGGGTATCAAACTAAAATGTAAGTGAATTAATTGTGTCACTATCATAATATACTAAGACACACCCTTCTTCAAACTTCTTGCATGCGCAGCATCTAACTCGGAGCGATGGGAGAGACTCCAGCGGGAAAAGTCAGCACTGGAGGTGGCGTTTGAGCGAGAGCTGCAGGAGCTGCAGCTGCAGCAGGAGGCGGAGCTGGCTGCTGTGGAGGAGGGGCTTAGAAAGTGTCACTCCGCAGAGACTGAACACCTGAGGGCCGAGCATCGGTCAGAGATGGAGGAGCTTAGGACTCAGCAACAGGAACAGGTGAGAGAAAGGCATCATGGGAGATGGTGTCTTGATGAGATCTGATCTTTCACACGAAATCTGGTCAGTCATTAAAGGTGTGTGCCTGTTGTGTGTGTGTGGGTGTGTTAGGTGGAGGAGATGACAGTCAACCACCAGGCAGCCATTCAGGAGCTCAGAGACATGCATAACATCACCATGGCAACACTACACGAGGAGCACGCCCGTACCATGAGAGGTATGATTTTAGACCTCATTTAAATAACACAACATGACTCCAGCACTGCTAGAAACAACCTCACCTCTCTTTTATTGTGTTTCTGTACCTGCGTGTAGACTTAAGAAAGGCTCATGAACAACAGAAGATGCTTCTAGAGGAGGATTTTGAGAAACTCAGGCTTTCTCTACAGGTATGACTCCACAAGCAAAATATATATTAATGTTTTATTTTTTGGTTGAGACACACTAATCTGTGCTGTTTGTGTGCGTATGTGTGTGTTCTTGCTCAGGACCAAGTGGATACTCTCACATTTCAGAATCAGAGTCTGAGGGACAAAGCCAAACGTTTTGAGGAGGCTTTGAGAAAGAGCACAGACGAACAGATAGTTGTGAGTTTACCTACAAGAGAAACACAGACACTATACACAACTGCCTGCATCTCTCAAATAAATAAGCATATTAGA
>JBBMJY010000004.1:11373442-11433389 GCA_037833715.1 Toxotes lorentzi
TTATAATAAATGACCCAAACGGGCATTGAACCTACAATCCTGACAATGTAACTGCCAGCTTTCTAAACCCTATTATTGCTCTCTGTGTGTCCTTTCCATTTCTGTAACAGGATGCTTTGGCTCCATACCAGCACATTGAACAAGATCTGAAGAGCCTGAAGGAGGTTGTGGAAATGAAGAACCAGCAGATACACCAGCAAGAGAAGAAGATCTCTGACCTGGAGAAAGTGGTAGGCTCAAATAATCCATCTCAACCCCTGTCTTCACCTCAAACTCCGCTACACAAACACACACGCATGCACACTGGTCTGGATGCACATGATGGGCAGTGTGTCTGGTGAATGAAAGATTGTGCTGTGGTTGTGTTCTACTTTTGAGCAGGCCCAAAAGAATGTGTTGCTCGAGGAGAAGGTCCAGGTTCTGCAGCAGCAGAATGAAGATCTGAGGACGCGTATTGAAATGAACCTAGTCCTGTCCAGGTTAAGACACGCGCAGTCACCATCATTTATTATTAATGCTGTTATTCATCTTTATGCTAGCATTAGCTTCCTCTGTGCTGTTTTCCCTGCAGGCAACTATCAGAGGAGAATGCCAACCTCCAGGAGTCTGTCGAGAAGGAGTGCACTGAGAAGAAGCGTCTGAGTCGGAACAACGAGGAGCTGCTGTGGCGTCTCCAGACCAGTCCCCTCATGTCCCCCGCCTCCTCCCCACTGCACCGCTCTTTCTCTACCTCCCCCGTCCCCTCATCCCCATTCTTCTCCTCCTCACCTGTAGCAGGGTACGACTCCCCCACTCACTGCCACGGCTGTCCCCAGCAAGTTCAGTACTCCTCCCCCTCCCACAGAGCCACAACCAATCAAAATCTCTCCCCAGGACCAGCCACACCCTCTCACAGAGCAGCGAGCAATCAGAATTACTCCCCTGGCCCGGCCACGCCCACACATAGAGCATCCAACCGCTGTAACTCAACCGCTAGTCTCAACTCTTTACAGAGATAAGCTGACATCTCTCTCTCTCCATTTTCTCCCCTGATTCATTCTCTTTCATTTCCTTCATTCTCTTCTCTCCTCCTCTCTTTTTGAATGTGAATGGAATTGTAGGACATGCTGGTGGAAAACAGAGACTGTTGTCTCCAGTCATCACAGGACAAACTGGACAGACAGTACAGTCAGTGTCAGAGGTTACACTGAGGTCTTTGCAGCTGGTGGTGTCCATCGTGCATCAACTTTATATACAGAGATATAATAATAGATAATACTGTAATGTGAAGTGTGACACCAGTGACAGCAGTTCAGCTCTTTGTCCCAGCTTGTAATGCAGAGTTAATACAGAGTCTTGAAATGTGGACTGTATATACTGTATGATAGTGACACACATAGTGTCAGCGTGTAGTTAAACCTCCCCCGCATGGGCAGCCATGAGTCCCACATAGACAGAAACAGACAGAAAGCAGCACCAGAACATAATACTCCGGTGTGTTAAAAATACGGTCCATGTCCTTGATAAAATAAGTTATATTCTCTCTCATTGGGATTAGTTTCTCATAGTCAGTCAAATGATAAATTTCAATTCTGAGCCATGAACTGAAATGTTTTGTTTTTCATCTGGAAAAATCCCCAACAAAGCGCCTTATACTTGGTCCTGCCGTCTCACCAGCAGAGAGCAGCCAACATTTTATTTCACAAAGGACTTTCCATAAAGAATCAGATCAAATCACGTTACTCAGCCTCTTCAAGGTGTATTTAATGTTTTGTAATTAGTTCAGTGCTGATACTTTACTTGTGTGGGACAACCCTCAGCCATTTTACCTGCGAAATACAAAGGACTTAATGTTGAAAGTCTTTTAAAACCTTGCCAGGTCTTCCTACAGCGTCTCACCACATGAGCTCTTCACTTTTGGGATCCCTCAGGTCAACTTGCAAAAACTATGTCTGCCATTTTATATTTACCTCAGCGGGAATGTGCAGTCTGTTGTGTCTGTAGCTTAACAGCAACAACAACAACAACAACAACAACAACAATAGCAACAACAACAACAACAACACACAGCCACCAGGGAGCTCAAAGCTAAGGGGGAAATCTAGCACAGGAATCACTGTTTTAAAGATTGTTGTGAATTTCTTTATAATGTGATGTTTATATCTAATTTATTTGTTACATGTATTTTGCTATTTAGGCAAGCATGTACTGTGAGAGTCTTCCAGTCTTAACGTGAAACTTATTATTGCAGTGATCTGTCTATTTATTAAGCTTGAGGTGTGAAGGAAATGAATGGTGTTTGTGACTTTGAAGATATCACCTATGGGACACAAGTGGAATATGTGAGTGACTCCAGGAGATATACTGCAGATTTATCTGACTTGTTGTCATCACATTCATAGGTGGTGTTCAGGGGACTGTCTTATGATATGATATGAGTCTATAAGCTATGTAGATTTTAAAAAAGAATACAGGTTTACCCTCTGTTTACCTCTTTGTGATGTACTAGATTAGCGTAGCCCTTTCATAACCTCTGGTTGATCCCTTCTGGTTTGTTTATCTGAATGACACTTTTTATTCTTTATTGATTGACTTGATTGTGTTCTAAACTTTTGCATACTACACTGAATTCTCATTGTGCAAAAAACATATTGTTCAGGGAATTGTTTTCTAAATTTAGATTAGAAATTCTTTCAATTTTCTTTTGTAAAGCTTCTCTAAAGAACATTATACACAAGATATTTCCCAAGATAATTTTCCTCTTATATAAAATACAATAGAGAAACCAACCTTTGGTGTATAGAAATGAGAATTATTTTATAGCATACAGTATGTCATAGCTGCCTCCTGTACTGTACTCTACTGACTAACTTACCCTCAGGGTCCTAATTTTTCATCTGGCTTTGAATAAGTCAACACTGAAAATGACAGTATTATACAATGTAATCTCAGTGATTTACTCTCACATTAACAAACCAAGCTGAAGCTGTTCAGACTACACATGAAAATGAGCTGCTGTAAATAAACAAGCCCAGTGAGAAAGGATGAGGGTAAGTCACTGTTGGCTGTAGGCAGTAATAGCAAAGTTGCTAAAAGGAGCGTGGGTTAGGATTAGCAACTTATGTAATATTGTTAAAACTTAAGTAGATGCATGGGAGGGGGGGGCAGTATCGAGGCCTTGAAACTCTCTGCAGTGCCCCTGGTCACTTTTTTTTCTGTTAAGTTACAGGTTGAGTAAATATAAACTTTTTACCAGCATGTAAAGGATGATGTTTCTGGGTTGCCAGTTTTTCAGTACTAGACTTAAGTCGATCTTTAATTGCTATACCAGCACTTTTGATGGTTGTGAGTAAAAAATGATTCTTTTCATGGATCTTCAAGCTTTTTTGTATGATACATACACAGGGTTAAATGCTCTTAAACAAAAGAATGTCAAGAACATAATAGGATTTGAGAAATGTATTTCAGTTCTCACCAATTTTATACCGACACTGATGATTTTGAGAATGTTTTTGCATAACGAGCAATTGTAAGAATATACCAGTCAGAAAGTCACTGTGTTTTTTTTTTCCCCAGTGTTTAGGACTGCAGTTCACCTACGTCATTGAATGATTCTTCAGGTTCCTCCTAAAGGTCACTTCAGGTGCAAAAAATACAGTCTACAAGGATGCAACAAAAACCACTGTTTACAAATGACAGCATAAAGATACCGATTTCATCTTAAATTAATTAATTCACCTTTGAATGGACTATGATTTCTAAACAATGAACTGGTATTGTAATGACCCCTCAATGTGTCCTGTGGACATTTGTGTCTCACTATGCGCTGAATGTCAAAAATGTAATGACTGCATTTTATACAAGTCATTCATGTGATTTGTTTTTAATAGCCGATAGAAGGGCCTCTCGTCTGACCACGATGTAGCAGCCATTTAATATGTAGCACTTGGTTGAGCCTCCCCTCAAGAAACGTGGGTAATTTATTAGACCCCCATGCGTCCATGTTGATAGTTAAATGCTGTTGTAGCAAATGTTTCCATGGCTTGCAGCACTAGAATTTGAATTTGTGGAGGTACGCTGTATAAATTACCCCTTGTGGATTTTCTCCAGAGACAAAGTTTACTGAATTTGTTCAGGCACTGATTGTATGTTTGAATGTAAATACATTTACAACATGAGTTGTGTCTTAGTGCACCAACAAAGTAATAGAAGCATGTTTTTTCTGTCTTCGCTGTTTCTCGCTCTCCCTTTCTCTTCTTTTACCTCTCTGCATTTGTGATGGTCATAATGTAACTGTAGCGTACGTTAGGAGGCCTAGATGACGAGGAATGAGATAGTTTAACATGTAATGTATACACAGTATGTTGATGGTTTTATTTGTACTTTTTGGGGAGAAGACAGTATTAAAAATATTTAAGAAACGTCACCTAATGTTCATGCTTCCTCTTGTTCAGGTGTGTTTACCTGCAACATGTATTCTGGATACAAGTGTCGGTCCCATGTCCAGTAGTAACATTCAATACTGTTCAAAGTTAAGGTGAAGACATAAAACCACCAACATCCTTCTGTGCCAGTGAGGTGACAAAAACATAAACTATATTGTAATATGAGCTATATTGTCATACAGGGATATTTGTGATTCAAAGGACAAGACAGGAGGCTGAATGATTGAGAATAAAATTCGAACAATTTGAAGCATTTTAATGTATTAAAATGTGTAACTGATCAACATCACATCGTGCGGTTTAATATTATGAATGAGACATCATTTTTTATCTAATTTTCGCAACATATGATTCCAAGGTCATAACAAAATTTGTCAAAGATATGTAAACCATGCTGAGTATTCTGTATTTTGTCCAAATCACACTGGTTTGCAGGCCTGGCCTGGTCACAGCTTGACTACATAAAGCATAAAGGTGTTTCTGTGATCAGTCCAAAAAAAAGTCAACCATTCGACAATAGCATTATCTTGCATCCTGATAGTTATTTTACATCCAGCTGCAGAAATGTTCCTCGATCCAATCTAAGTTTTATCTAGCAGTGACTTTAGAGATCGAACAAACTGACGTATCACCGAGAAATCACTTCCGCATGAAGTGGGCCATGACGTCCATGGGCAGAGGGAAGATGATGGTAGAGTTCTTCTCTGCTGCGATGGTGTTGAGAGTCTGCAGGTAGCGAAGCTGCAGGGCGGACGGAGACTCAGCGATCACGAGCGACGCCTCCTTAAGGGCACGAGATGCGTTCATCTCACCCTCTGCTGCAATCACCTGGATGCAGAGCAAGAAAGACAGATTAGGATACCGCTCAACTAACCATAAGGTAAACACCTCACACTAATGCATGTATTCTCTCTTAAAAGCCATTGAGTAGTTGTATGTGCAATTTTTTTTCTTTTTTGGCAATACATGTATGAGTAACACTGTTTGCATGTACAGTACATGTCACGTTACGTGTCCTGACCTTGGCTCGGGCCTCTCGTGCAGCCTCTGCTTCAGCAGCCATGGCTCTCTGCAGCTGAACTGGCAGCTTCACATCTTTGATCTCCACACGTTCCACCTTGATGCCCCAGTTGTCTGTGGCTTCATCGAGGTTGGTCTGGAAAAGAGAGAAAGTGTAGCTTACAATGTAATGGGCATTAATTATATCGAGTCTATATCGTGCATTTGAGGAATAATAGTGAAATAAAAAGAGTGAATATTTAGTAAGCTGTTCATTAGAGATCAATAATAATAATAAGCAAACCAAGTCAACATAATGTGTATCCAGTTTTTTAGAAGATTTTTTTAAGATGTGGTTCCCAAGCTTTTGTTCAGTACAGATACTGTATGATACTTGGGGTCAGAGTTACACACCAGATATATTTATATTTTCTAGATTTAGATCTAGACTAAATGGGCTTTGGATTCTGTACCTGCATGCTGTGAGCGATGCCCTCGCGGTCAGACAAGACCTCAGCCAAGTTCTTAGTCCCCAGAACATTTCTGAGGGTGGTTTGAGCCAGAAGGCGGGTGGCAAAGTCAGCATTAGACACGTTGGCCACAGAGGCGATGGGGTCACTGACCCGGAAATACACCACTCCATCCACACAAATTGTGACTGAGTCTTTGGTCAGGATCTAGAATAGAAACGCATGACACTTTGTGTGTGAGTCCACAGACTTTAACTGAAATCATTTTCACAATGCCGCAAAAAAGCATTTCCAGCAGATAGTTCTATGTTGCTGTTTACGCCAACCCTACCTCTTGTGGTGGGATGTCAAATGAAACTGTTCGCAGATCCACCTTCACAAAGGAGTCAGTGCATGGCAAAATGAAGAAAATTCCTGAGGACAAAACAAGGACAAAACAAGGAACAAAATGTGAGCTATCTGTAAAAATGACTTTCCTTTATCAGTCGCCTGTCATCACAAATTGTATACCCCATTGTATACACTGTGACCAATTGTATAATTGGTCACAGTGTAGGAAGTGTAGAAATTGTCATTGTTTCTACCTGGTCCTTTTGCCTTCCTGTCCGTAATCCGACCCAATCTGAAGATGACAGCTCGCTCATATTCCTGAACAATCTACAAGACCGACAGGAAAGACCACAACGCAAGCTCAGTTCGCGTCCAGATTGAAATAGTGGTTTCTGCTCTTCAACCCACTGTACTAATTGACTAAGTTCACTCACCTTCAGACAAAACCAGATGGTGATGGGGAAGAGGCAAATTGTGAAGATGCCAGAGATTATGACTATGAACCAACCAATGCATCCTAAAGACCCTCTCCGTTCAGCTAGATTGAGTGAGAGAGAGAGAGAGAGAGAGAGAGAGAAAGAGAGAGAGAGAACAGTGTGTGTTTCAGTGTCCAGAAGGTCAGTGATCAGAAACCAGCTTGAAATGACTTTGGATCCCTTTGGAAGTGGAAGTGATGTCTTTTAGCCCTGTGTAACTACAACACAGGAGACCATAGGGAAAACATTCAACACTGCACGGTGCAAATATACAAAACTACATGGATACAAAGCAGAGCACACTGGGCACATTTAAATGCCTCGGGTAAATAAAAGTTTTGTAACATTGTCCTAAAAATCTGAATAGAACATAACTAATGGATTAGTCAATTCATAATTCATTCGTTCATCACTGCATTAATAAATGGATTGCGCTTCATTTTTCCAGCTTAGATCTAACAGTGATACTAGCAGTATCACATGCAGAGAAGTTCACACAGAGAGATTCACACACTACAAACAGTCAAATGTTTACTTATGCAACATGATCCCTGGAGTACCACTTTGGCAATAAAAGGAGCCATTAAGTGCAAGAAGTATCTGGGTGTAATACTTATTAACAGTCATAGCTTCCAGCTCAAATAACCATATTTCAATCTTTATCTCTGCATGTTTTGCAACAAAGTCCCTCCATACCACACTGACACTTGACTTTATGGTTAGCACTTTACAGTCAGACAACAATAGTTATAGTTTTATTTGCAAAAGCCTAAAGTTCATTGCCTTTGTACCGCTGGGGTTATCATTTCCTTTGTCCTCGTGTTATAAAATATATCATTCTCTCTTTCTAGGTCAAACCACAGTTTCCTGTTGAACTAAACAGGAGGAACTAAAGGAGGAACTTTGCAAAACCCCACAATTTCACTTGCACGGTTCCACATGACCCATGACAGTTACTGTGTATGTTGGCTAAGAGTTTATGAAGATTGTTATATATTTATATAGTATAATCCCATCTTAAACTGTGCCAGTGTTCCTTATATCTGTATATTTATTCAATTAAATTAATACAAAAAATGACGCCAAACCTGTTTTCTAGGACGGAAAACTTTCACTAACGCATTTGAAGAGATTTCATCATGCAAATATTATCTCTTCACAATCTGTGGGCCCATTTCATACATTATTGATTTGTGCTCACCAACAGAGATCGTATTAAAGTGCATTCATGAAAAGGATGTGTACACAGCTATCTATGTTACATGATCCTGTCCAACTGGTTGGTGATAACAAAGACATAGAAAACAATTATGCTGAAAAAACTCTGATATGAAAACACGCCATTATCAGCAACCAAATTAAGGGAACATTCACACATTTACACACAAAGCCAGCTGTGTAACATGACAGTTCTCCTGTTCCTCTTCACTTGACAGAGCACAGATACAGAACAAATGAAGGGAGACACACAGACACACACACACACACACACAAACACTCACAGTCACATGCTTTTGGGACTCTTTATCTCGATGACTTGTGAGTTCTGTCTCTATGACGATGGAGTTATACTATACCCCAGTCTCTGTGGCAGCTTTCCACCTACACAGGTGAGCTCCCACAGTACGTATGTGCCATACATAATACACTCTTGCTCACGTAGCTGATAGCTTAATGGTAATGTACATTCGACATGGAGCTCATGGTTCATGGAACAGTAAACAAGTCATTTGTTGATCTAAGCCTTTAGAGGCCTGGTGTTAGTAATATTTTACTTTTTAATACAACCAGTTGTGCAACATTAAAGCTCAGAAGAAAAGAAAGAGAAGGAAATGTGGTTTAGCTTACATATTAAGTCTTCTTTGCTCATTCCTCTTCTCTTTTGGCTTTCTATTTGGTCCTCCATTTCCATGTGCTGGTCACAACAGAGAGGGGAAGTGTGTTAAGAGAGTTTGTTAAAGCGTACCTAATCAGGAGGGAGTCACCCAGCCTTTTAAAGCTGTCATGCTGCAATATAACGTTGCTCAGAGAACGTGGAGGTGTGGCAAGCTCTGAGTTGATCATCAACGAAGTACAATCATCACGATGCTTACAATAAAATTATGAAACGTATATTTCACATATGAATCATGGAAAATTCTTACAAATACAGTTTATCAGGCTATGAATGAATGAAGCAAATGTAAAAATGGTGTACTGTACAGTACCATACATGATAATATTAAATTCATACAGTAGTGGCCAAAAGACTGAGACCACTTTCCCATTCACTTGAACTGGAAACAGTTCTCAAACACTGTTTATTATTAAACCTGCTTTTACCTGTGATTCATGCTCTGGCAGTTGTCACTAAGAGATTACTCAGTGGCGAGTTTGAATGCTGGTCCTTCCCAGCTCCAATTTTACTTCCTACTAAAATGAGAAACCATTTAAAAGCTTAACTTATACGCCTTGTATGTCTTAAAATGAGTTCATTTGAAAGTGGAAAATTGGACTTGGTTTTATTTATTTAGTTGCTTGTTTTTATTTATTTGTTTGTTTTCTTTCTCCAGCCTACCAGAATTGAAATGTTTTATGGTGTCTGCTGAAATTTAATTGTATACTTCTTAATTAGAAAATATTAATTGAGCAAAAATGTCTTGCATGCCGTACACTTGCTGTGGTACTTTACTGAACATGGCTGTTACATAAAATGTAGTGCAAATGTTCATTTATGGATAAACAGATTTGGTCAATCAAGTACTAGAATTGAAATTATCACAGCAATGGAAAAAATGGACCATGGAAATTGTTCCAATGAGACCTCATGACTTATTGACACATGACTGATAGCATCACAGGTGTGTTGAGCAATATTATGAATGCTCAAGATAAACAGCACGTAAAGCCCTCAGTCTACTATGTTAAGGCTGTAAAAGCAATAATATTCAGGGTTGAATAAAATAAATGCAAATACAGAATCAGCATACCCCCGGTCAATATCACTAAAATGTTAAGTTACAAATCCTGTCCATTCAATACAATTCTATGTTGAATTACCCAAAGTCCAAGAAGATTGAAGCCAATCAATTTGAAAAACAGAAATGAGAAGTTAAATTATAATAAAAGGCCCATATAACAAAAGTCAGTACACCCTTCAATGGTGAGATTTCAGTCATCTGTAAATATAATTTTACCTTTCACCTTTTGCTCTCATCTCACCATAATAGTTAGATAGTACAATTTTGACTCATTTAACATTTCAGTGACTGTCTTGTTGTATACTGTATATCAGTTAAGATGTATAGCGAGATCAGCCTTCAGTACAGATTAAATTATCTGTTCCATTCTGAAACTGCAGCTTGTAATAAATAGCAACTTGTTGAGTCTTTCTTTGACCACAAACCTGCAAGTTTAACCTTTTCTTTGCACTAAGGTAGGTATGTACATTGTTATGTCCATTATACTGTTCGTCCATGAGGATGTCCTTTTACCACATTAATATATGTTTGGGGTTTTTTTCCAACCAAAGCACTTGCAATTTTTCAGACTGTTCCACCTTTTTTGATCTGGGCACATAAAAAGGTGATAAGGCCTGCCTCATAACTACAGCACTGCTCAGAACACAGAGAGAGCAACAGCTACAGCAACCAGCAGTTTACTGACAAAATAATAAAACAGGTGCAAATACAAAACGGGCAAAACAAATAAAAACAACAGTGTAACAAACAAAATGTCTATTACTCTCAAACAATAAACTTTCTCTGAGAGAACCCCTGTAGTTTAGAGCACTAATTGAGGTGTACAGTAAATGAAGAGAAATTACAGTTTTTACTATGTTGCAAAGCAGTGCTCAAGAATACAGTCGTAACACATCTCCAGTCCACATACTAATCAACAAACGCTTTAAGTTGTTCTCAGAAATATCTGCATACAGTGTGTCTGGTCGAAAAGTGTAACACTGTCGCATCTGCCAAAAGAACTTTGTAAACATACAAAATGTGAATCACAGTAAACTGCTGACAGCCACAAGTGAGTGTTCACTGAAAATAACACAAACGTGAGTGGAGCTGCCAAATGCAGGTTTTGTACACAACACTCTCAGAAAAAGAATTTCAAATATTCGTGGTGCGCCCACTTCAAAATGCGATTCAATATACCATAAGTCAGCAAAAAAAAAAAGCTAATGTCATAATACAATATTCAATTCAGTATCATAATTATGTTCTTTCTATTGAGATTGGACATGAAATACTACATGATGATACTGCCAATTCATTACATGATATCATGTACATTTTTCAATTTTTCTATAATTCATTATTCACTAATAAATGTTGATCATCTTCATTAAAAACAGCCAAGTCCAGCTAACATTAAAACCAGTCACAGTCTATTTTGAAAACCTAAAACAACTTTTGACAACTGATATTTACAACCGTTCACTATGAATTATGTAAACAAATATGCCATCTCCCCCCACGCACACTATTTCAAATGATTTCATGGTAGTGTTGCTCATTGTAGTAAATCATTCTGGCTGTAACATACACAGCACTGACACACTCTATCTGCTGTCATGTGCTCTGCAGGGTTCAAGGCCAAAACTTAAACTAGGGCGTGGTGTATATTGGGGTCAGCATGTAAGTCTACTCAGTGTTTCAAAGCAAACCGCTGGTTTCACTGCCAACCCAACTGCGGGTGCAGGCCTGGTTGCAGAGGAAAGGGATTTCCTGGGCCTGGAGCGTAGTTGGTGAAACTGTTGGGCTGAGGAGGAAAGCTCTCCAAAGCAGATGTAGGATGTGCCTGGAACAAGACAAAGAAAAGCAGTGTTTTTGTGGCAGTGAGGCTTTATCAAACCGACATTCAAATACCTCCACTCCGCCAGAGTAGTACATGTGTGCGCATGTGTGTGTGTCTACCTGCAGCAGGGCAGACTGCATGGTCGGGTTGTGGAGGCCACCAAGAGCAGCAGGGGAGGCAGAGGGAGAGAATCCTGGTACCCCAGGGAAGGACAGCAAGCTGGGGAACCCGCTGCTTCCTGGAGGCTGAAGCCCACCACTCAACCTGGAATGGACACAGTAATCACTGTCAGACTATAAAACTTTTAATTGTCTTTTTGGTATTTGTTATTTTAGTAGTTGAACATTTTTGGGAAATCTCTCACAAACACCTTGCTAGTTTAGCTTAGCATACCAGCACCTCTAAAGCTCAATACTTAACACGTTAGATCTCGTTTGTTTAATCTGTCCAAAAACTAACATGCGCAAATAAAAAATTTGCTGGGTTTTTTTTGTGCATGGTATGAGTACACAGTATAATCTATCACTACTTGCGTTCATTTCATGAGAATACACAAATCTATGTATGAGGATGGATACCTCTTCTTATATATTATAACAGTAGTTGCAAATATAACAGAATAAAGGTGGTATATTGTTGGTATATTGTATATCTACATGTGTTTATACTTTTTACTTATTAATATTTTACTTACTACTTTGCAAATCCCATGTACAAATGTTAAAAGGTATTTATTGCTACTAATAGCTATTTAATAGTTCTTCCATATCTTGTGAGTACAAGAAATGTCAACAAAAAGGAGAGGCTTGTGCTTGCAACAATTGTTCATTGGCAAGATAAGATGCTTAATATATGGCTGACAGTAATCACCTATTATAGCTGGAAAAGAACAATTCATCACCATACAAACCAAAGTCTAACCCTGACACTGCGGAGTAGGAGCACAAGTGGACTTTGTACTTTGGAGGTGCAATGTTTCCACTAATCACATACAGCCCAGGGTGGAAAATCAGTGGACAAGATTTATGATGCTCTTTTTACAGCCATTTTACACACATGTGGAAATCAGTGTTAAATGTTCTAATTAACCCAAAGTCTGTTCTAACTATTAACTACTTACTGTGTCCTAATAGTAAACAGTAAAACAGTAACAGTCAGCATTTAAAAAAGCTCTCTGTAATTGTCTATCAAACTTGTGTGACATACCCAGGCTGGAAATTGGAGCTGAAGGCAGATGCAAAGCCTGGTAAAACTGGTGATGATGATGGAACCCCAGCTGCTGCTGCTGCTGCCGCTGCTGCCGCCTGCAGAGGCGCCACTGATGCTACTGAAGATGGAGTGGCACCTGGCAGTCCCATGAATGAAGACAATACAGGGCTCCCAGCCCCGTGCCCCCCTGACACGCCTAGTCCTGGGAAGTTACCGGGGCTAGCCCCAGGCGGAAGGCCTGGGAATATAGAAGGGGCAGAAGTGAGGCCGAGACCAAAAGGGGAGGCTGCACTGGGGGCACTGTTGGTAGCCAAGCCTGGGTAGATGGAGGTTGGTGGGTGGTTAGAAATTTGGTTGGCAGTGGGAGGAATTGCGGGCATGGATGAAGGGATGGAGGACGGAGGGAGAGAAGAAGAGAGAGCGGGGAAAGGAGACAGGCCAGGATAATGTGAGGGAGCTGGGCTGGAGGACAGAGCCTGGAGGCCGGTGATAGGAACAGGACTAGGGAGTGAGACTTGAGGGGAACCTGAGGGGTGTGACAGACCCAAGGAACGTGCCAAAGCAGCCTGCGCAGAACCTGGGACCACCAGAGAGCTAACAGACGGTGTGCCAGAACGAGACGTGCCCTTGAAAGCAGAGGGCACAGGGCTGTTACTGCCACTGCTGCTACCCCCAGTGTGTCTGTTCAGGACTCCCGCCACAGCAATGGCAGCCTGAGCTTGTGCAGAATGAGCTGTAGAGGGTTTGGGACTGGGGCCTGGGGTGGAACAGCTTGGAATTACTGGAGTGGATGATCCTGGAGTGAGAGATTGTGGTCCAGAGGGGGTGTAACTTCTTATCACAGACCCAGAAGGGTTACCTGCTTGTGGGTGCATGCCAGGGAAGGTAGGTCCTGACTGGTGTTCTGTGGACTGGGAAAAAACCTTCTGCTGAGTTGAGCCCATGGAGTTCGTCTGAGACAGGGGGTCTGGGCCGCCGCGAGAGGTAGCAGGGGTGCCTGGTCGAGAAACTGCATGAAAGGGGGAAGAGCTGAAGCCCCCACTGCCGGGGATAGGAGTTCCACAGGGGGTGCCTGAAGGTGTGTGGGCTTTAATGACAGATGAGGGTGTAGGTGTAGCATGACCACTGGGGGTCTGTGGTCCTGCTTTGATGACAGATGGGGATGGAGCAGGGGAGGGAGAGGGAGCATTAGGGTTGTGAGAGGGCACCATGCCAGGGAAAACTGGCGTGATAGGAGTTGTGGGAGGCGGCTGAGCGGGAGAAGCCTGGGGTGGGACAGGGGTAGAAGGTGTGGACCCGTGAGCAATAAGAAGGGGCCCGCTGTTGATTCCAGGTGTGGTGTTCTGCGGATTGCCTGGTTTGGCATAACCTGAAAATAAAAGGAGATCAGAGTTGAAAGGTTATCTAAAATAATGACTGACATGGTATTATAATCAATAAGGAAAAAGAAAAAACATTTCAACAGTACAAAATAGTTCCATTTAATTTTTTTTTCTGATCAGTGATGTTATTGTTAAAAATCAACTTTCATTACAGGACACAGGCAGAGTAGGTTAAAGCCCAACAAACTTGTAGAAGAAGCAATCCATTCACATTTAAAAAAAAAAAATGAGACGAGAAACAGAGCAAAGAGGAATAGCCAGAGAGCGTCTCAGCGTGCAACTTATTACAAGGAAAGAGCAAATTTCAAAGATTGGAATATGTCTGCTTTTTTACCTTTGGGGAAACGTTCAAATCATTTATTTGATTTGGTAACTCCAAATTAACTTTCCTAACATCTCACATTGTTATCCTCCAGACATCTGGCTTTGGACATTTTCTCAGTTTAATTAAACAGGAGTCATCTTTGTGCTTCTGACCCCCCAAAGGTCCTAAAACATGTATTTCAATTGTGAAAACTGATAAGACGCTGCATTCAAAAAATAAGTTATCCCAAGCAATGCATGTTAAATATCAGCCCACAGCATGACTCCAGAAAGAAAAAGATTAATGACATTAGTTTGAAGCTATTCCAAGCCCAGGCAACCAAAGATCTGTCCTCACAAACCACCAAAATATACTTCCACACTGACTGACCAGAAAACAGAAATATCAGGAAGTGAATAAATATCACAGAAATACAGGTTATAATACAATCTAATCCAAAAACAGCCCCTTGAAAATTTTTAATTTTTAACAAAATTAAATCAACATTTCTCCAATAATTCTAAATTAAAGGTTTCACTTTAATCCAATACACAGCATATTGTATTGGAATGCATTCCAATCTACAGGGGGTTTGCATTTTTCTGGTCACTCAGTGTACACCAGCAGAGGTGAAAAGCGCATTCTGCACCTGATAAAGGCAGTAAACTGGAGAAGCGCAGGTAAGCAGCATGCCAGGAAGTTAGCCAGCAAGCTTCAAGGAGTGCCTATTTGCTGTCACACACGCACGCACGCGCGTGATCACACACTTGCTTCCACCGAATCATACCTGCTACTTTGTGGGTGGAGTTGTAGGGGGGAGGGGGCACGCTGGTAGTTATAACCCCTCCCACAGAAACAAGGCCTGCGTTGTTGTAAGCACCTGAGTAGCAGTTGCAAATATTAACAGTATCCACCACATACTCATATAGACACACACACACAAATGTAAGAATCACACACAAGTCACCCCACTACCAACTACACCTCAACTAATCCCAGATGGCAGTAATAAAACAAGCCTAACTATAACTTAAAGCCACTCAAAGCAGCATTATTAATTCCTCAGTTAGCTGTTTTTCTTATTATTGACAGGTTGTACACAGAGATTGATTACTGTGCAGAGCAGGAAAAAAGAGGGTATAAGTGGCTGTAAGTGGGTTATTTCTTACTTGGTGCGATCGTAGCATGGGGTCGGCACGGTGGTATAGGGTAGGGAACAGGCCGATGAGGATTGTAGGTTGAAGGAAACTAAAAAAAACGACAAAAGATATAAAACGCTTCATTCTGTCTAACTATAATATTTAATGTTTCTGAAGTATATCACTAAGTAGTCAGTTTCTAAACTATAAAAGCAGCAGTTAAGACAATTCTACCATTTGAAAGACATTCATATAAATAAGCTCTTAAATTCCAGAAATCAAACATCTGTCATAACATAGAAAAAGTTGAAAAACATTGTGCAAAGTCACTTTCCATGATGTATATCCACATGTGAAGGGTGGCTATTACTGTTCTTATTCATAGTATATTAATCATATATTTGTTTGTGTGTGTTTCCATTATTCTGCTTACGTCTTCTGTTGTATAGCTTTTATTCAAACCCACTGAGTTCTCTCCCCTAGGTCATCATTCATTCACATCACTTGCTTATATAACAACGGCTTCACATGTAGGATGAAGTCTTTATCATGTTTAAGTAATGTAATTAGTCATGTGAGGGCTCGCCACTCAGTCATGAGAACTCTCTGGGGCATCCTGGCACTATTACATCATCTTAGTCAGTCACTCCCTCTCTAGTGCTTACAGGTTTGAATGGTCCAATAATCCGGGAAGCAATTCCTTTCCCCTCCATATTGTTAGAGGGATCATCTTTCTTCTCGCCCTCTTTTTTTATTGGAGGGATTCCCTGTGATCATAAAAAATACACATTTTATGTAATGGTCAGATTGCTCAGGTTATTAAAAAAAAAAAAAAAAAAAAAACAGCACTGTTTTCTTTACATTACTTTTCCAACTTTGTAAATTACCAAAAAACAAAACAATGGTATTCAGATTCAAAGTAAAATATTGACATGTGATTAAGACTTTGCCTGTAAGTTCCCTTTTGTATTTTGTCTACAGACAGTGCTGGAGGTCACACACATACTGAACTTTGTTCTATTCACTAACATCCTGAGACATGAAGGTAGAACAGGTTAAACTATACAGACCTACATAACAAAGACACAATAAAATCTACATCTTTACTGTGGTGGGTAGCTTGTGGCTAACATATCTAAAATCCCATTGTTCAGGCGAGGGATGCCCTCAGAAAAAGCTTGGCGTGGAGCCCTGCACATACTCACAGGAAATGTGCCATTGACCAGGCTAGGTCTGCCTTTAGGGTATGGATTCCCTGGTATCATACCACAGGAGGAGATCATGGCTACAGGAGCCTTGCAGCCAACCTTACACACCTGATGAGAGAGAAGTGGTACTGTTTTAGGAATAATGTGTACAGAGATAATATTTTATAATTATTATGTTTGTCAACAATCATTTATACGCCAATACACTGCTCATTTAAGAGTTCATTTTAGTCTGTACTATTGTTTTTTAATGAGATCAGTCGCTTGTTCCTCACTAGGCAACAGTTGTTTCTTTTGGGACTTTATGGGTATTAAAAGAACTCCTTGAGGTATTTTGGTAGCATGAGATTAGCAAATAGGCTTTCTATGCTAACCTACCTAAAAATATAATGGACATGAATATGGAAAGGTTGACTTACTTGCTCTAGTATTCTGCGAGCTCGCTTCTTCTCAGACAAGTGTATGCGAAACAGATCCTCCACAGGACGGTAGTTTTGAGCATCTGAAATGTTCCTGTATGGGACCAGGGACCCAACACTTCTCAAGTAACCATTTAGTATAATACATTACTAAATAAACCAATTAGGCTGAAATTACAACACAAAATTCAGCTTACAGTGTATCAAAAACAGTTTATAGTGCTTAAATGTTTTTTTTGTAATTCCCAATTTACTCACAAAGCTATCAGTTCCAGAACCATCAGTCTGTCCTTTGAGAAGGTGAAGCAATTCAGGATATTTGCAACTTTGGTTGTAGGAATTGCAACCATTTTCTAAAGGCAAAAGAAGGAAGTTTAACAAATGCTCTGAAACATACCAGTGACAGTAAGAGGTGACAATTCCACACACAGTAAAGTATTTCACTCGTCTTGTATTTATTTTTAACCCAACAAAAAAAAATGGACAATGGAAATTTTTACAGATGAAAAACATTTTGGTCCCTCAATCCCTTAAAATATTAGTTATTAGCTACTTACATGCTGCAGAGCTTTAACTGCTTTGACCTGAGGTTCTGCCCATGAGAAGTACTTCAGTATCTCTATCACCTGCAATGTTCAAGACAGTGTTACAACTTACAGTAACTCTAGAGCTGAACTGTTTTAGAAGTAGTATAAAGTGTGACAGCATGAAAACAACTGCAAATACATAGCAATCCTCGGTGTCCATTAGATCTAACAGTTTTTGCGATTATATTATTTTACACATACAGACTCAGACATCATAATTCATGAGTATCATTTGCTTAAGTATTCAATTTCAAAATCTACCCATATGTAGCACGGGTTATGAAGTGAATCAACAACTACACGTTTTTGTGAGAACCCCGTCGATCAAATGTGTTATAAGTGCGTTGTTACATGTCGCTGTGTAGACAATTACCTGCTCGCTGGAGAAATATCCATGCACCTGTTCTATAGCTTTGATGCGCTGATCGGTTAGGACGCACTGAAACACAGCATGGAGAATTACCATACCCTGGGGTTAAAACAATATCACATCTTAAATCAGACAGATAATTTAGGATTAGAGGATTTTTACCTTTCTTATCTCATCCAAGACAATGTCAAATGACTTTTTATCCATGATTGCTGACTTAAACAAACAGTAGCCTCTTTGATAATGAACACTTACTATTCCACGCACGTGGTAAATACACTTTTTACAACACAACAAATAAAGTAATTAAAGATCAAATACATTCGGGTGACTTTAACTCTAAATACTTTGCTACTGACCCAGCGTCGCTGAATCATTTATAATGAACTGAACGCATAATTTAAAACACTAAATATTGGCAGTACATAATTAGCTCCGTAGTAAAGCTGCATGATCATTTCAGTTCTTTCCGATACAACTTTTCCGCAATGAACAATGACTGTGAGCAAGAGGAGCTATCTGCAGCAAATCTGTCCGCAGCTAACAACAAGCTAACAACAAGCTACAGCTACTGCAGTGCTGAGCACTGCTCAACAAAACCGCACTAGAAAATGCGAATAAAATATGCGCACGTCTTTTTAGCTCAAACTTAGTTTAAATCTAAAGCTGGCGTTAAGTACAACACAAACTGGAAAATGTAAAAATTCATTAAAGATTTTTTTTTAAAATCTCAAAATGACGCGCTAGGACAGTTAGCACTCTTGCTAGCTTCCACTGACAGCTGGCGCTAGTAACGTCAACACCGAGAAGGACCCCTCTGAGGCAGCTTATCAGAAAAACACTGTGTAGCACTTTATATGAAAATAACAAAACTGAAGTTGGTTTGAGTAATATTATCAGTACAACTAGGCAATTTATAGTTGACATAATCACTGTTTCAATAGAACTTTATTTATATTATTTTTTTACATTCTGTTTTAGTGTTTCTCTCCAGGCAGTGTCAGGCCATTTTTGGACAGTGCACAAGAAGTAAACATAAAATGAGTATCGGCGGCGCAGAGAATAAGGAATAAATAGTTCTTTTAACTGTAAAAAATGGACCGCTTTTCGTGGTCAAATGGGCTCTTAGAAATAAACGAAACTTTAGTGATCCAGCAACGAGGTGTGAGACTGTATGACGGTGATGATAAGGTATAGTTCTGCTTTCTGGTAGCCAAGTTTGTGGCCTGACATAACAGAGCAACCAAAACTTAGACGCAACATTGTTGATAAGATAGTTGAATAATACAGCAATAATGACGGTGTACATGGGGTACTGATGGAGTTCAAGTAGATCATTGCGGTTTTAGGTGGTGAAATGTGTAGTGTACGGTGATTATAGCTGAACTTTATATAAGGAAATAATAACATCCTGTCTTTTTCTGTCGTTGTACCAGGCTAAGCTGGATGTTGGAGTTGTCTTGTTGAGCACCCATCGGCTGATCTGGAGGGACGTAAAAAATCATGTAAGACAGCAGCGAACAGGATTACACATTGTACTTACTGCTCTGATTGTGTGAGGAGTGGTGCTATTACTCACCGGTTTCTCTTCACTTTTTTTGTACTGGCTGTATTTCTCTAAGGAATGCTGCATAGCCATGCCCCTGTCACAGATCATCTTCTTTGAGGAGCAGGCTGCAGGAATAGGAAAGAGGTCAGTATCAGTAAATGTATCCTGTGGTGTAAAAAAATGTAATCAAGGTCCACTTCATAGCGATTTCAATCCATCTCGCCGTTTAGCTGGTTTATGTGGGGAGAGGAGAATGAGTTATAGTTAAAAATTGTGGAGAAAACTAGGTGGACCTTGAGTTAAGATTTTCTTATGAAAGGTCAAACATGAACTTTCACTTATGATATCAACAAAAAAAAAGAGAAATTAACTATTGGTATCTCATATTCTGCAGTGCAAAAATAGTTGTTCATCTACATCCAGTACCTGCCAACAAGGAGCCAGGTCCCTACCAACACAGCAAGTACTCTTACATCAAGCTGTCTTTCAAAGAACACGGGCAGATTGAGGTAGTCCTGCTTTTGTTTTCATTTTGTGAGCTCCTTCTTTAGATTAGACTCTGTGTTCAGTTCTTGATCACATGGAACCAACAACATGGTGCCATTTGCTTGCAGTTTCACAGGAGGCTGACAGAAGAGATGACTCAGAAGAGATGGGAGAGTACACCTGTTTCACAACCAATCCCCACAGGAACTGGCTCTCAGGTTAGAATCTGAACAGACGTACCTCCTCATCTGATTAGAATCTCTTCCTGTCCATGGTTTCATATTCTGGGTATTTTTATATTCAGATGCTCTGTGAATTATTTTCACACCCCAGGAGTGTAAATGCACCAGCCAAACTGCCATATAACAGTTTAATAAGAGTTTACCCTGTACAGCGCAGTTGCATTACTGTCAATTCAAATTATTTTCCACAGGATGGCAGTGTTGTCTCTTTATTCTTGGGCTTTACAGTTAAACTAGTCAGAACTTCTGTCTCTGTTTAGGACTTTTCAAAAGATTCAGTATCAGTGTGTATCATATTAATATAAAACTATGTTTAGCATTCCACAGCAATAAGGCCACGCTTTACAAAGTCAAGTTAAAAATCAGTCTCTTTAAAGGCCATTACAAAAGTCAGTTCACTTGCATTAGGTCATGTGCCTCCAAATTAGATTATTATGTCATTATTCTTAGTTTTTTTTTATAAGCAGTATGAAATCAAAGTCACCAAAATTGACCAGAACTGTTGACCACAGCCAGTTCCATCCTCACTGTGTCTCTTTACTCGTCCTTTGAGGCTTGTTACCAACTTTTCAATTCCTGGTGTGTTTCACTTCGTGTGTTTTTCTTTCCTTGATGGTCATGCAGACAGGAAAGACACGTGCAGTGGGGATTGTTGGCATCGAGAGGAAGATAGAGGAGAAGAGGAAAGAAACAGACAAAAACATTTCAGAGGTACCATAAAATACTGAAATACTGACAAATGTGTCCAAATGGGAATTGTGGTGGTGTCATTCTAATATAGATTTATAGATTTGAATAGAAACTTTAAGTAAACTTTAAGAAAAGTTAAGTAAACCTGTCTGTGTGTCATGTCATCACCCTTCTTAAAGCTCCCAGTTTGTATTTAGAAGGTTCGTATTTAGCCGTATTTTGACCGTGAATATACTGAGAACTGGTTTCCTTTAAGACATTTCTATGAATGTTTTGATTAGTTTTTTTTCTGCCATACAAAACATGTCACCATCAGAATTTATTGTAACTGATACGAAATCAAGCCGACCACAGCTGCTGTGAAACTCATTAGGCAACCATGAAGTTATGTGTTTATGCAACCGCTTTTGGACACTCTGTATGTCTTGACTATGAAATAATTCTATTGAAACAACATATATTTAGCTCAATGTAAAGTATAACATTGACTCAAATTGGTCTTTATGACAAGGGAGAATGTTGAGTTTTACCATCAGTCAGAGGAGGGGTGGAGATGCTTTGGAATGATATTTAAATTTTATCTGTAGCCATGAAGTTTTGTGGTTTATTTAATTGTGAACATTTTTGAGCACTATTACCCATTTAGGCTCTTTTTTTCAGGCATTTGAGGACCTCAGTAAGCTGATGGTGAAGGTAAAGAATGCTTTCCTTTCTATGTTCTCATTTTCCTGTAGTTGGTGCTTTATAACAGAACTATTGACCCCTTTATATTTTATCTAATGACACAAGGTATGCTTGTTGAAACACCCTAAGTGTGGCTATCAAACCTGTGTTAAGCTCACATGCTGCTATGCATTGGGATTTGCTGAAAGATTGTCTGCTCTGACATACAGGCCAAAGAGATGGTGGAGCTGTCCAGATCAATAGCCAACAAGATCAAAGAAAAGCAGGGAGATATAACAGAAGATGAGGTGAGAACTTGGCCAGTATAATCAGGCACAATGGGAACAATGGACATAGTTTAAAATGACTATACGTGCAAAAATATATATCTTTAATCATAAAATCCTCTAAGTAATAATCTCACATTTTCAGTGGACCTTTAAATTTGCAATCTGAGGCCTGATGCACATACATATGTGACAACATTACTGTTGCAACACACTGTCACACCATGCAGTCTTTACACTTAAATACCCACCATTTGGTTTTCAGGTAGTTTTCTTTTTATTAACAGTTATGTTCTGTTTTACAGACAATCCGGTTTAAGTCCTACCTACTGAGCATGGGTATTGCTAACCCTGTTACCAGGGAAACACATGGATCAGGCACACATTATCACATGCAGCTGGCTAAGCAACTGGGAGATATGCTACAGGCCCCCCTAGAGGTAGGTGAATTTTTCTGTCATGCATCTACACAGCCATAGATCACACTCTGCTCTGAACCATCGCTTTACTTGCTTTTCCACCTTAATCTCTTTCTGACTCTCATTTCTCTCTCTCTCTCCTTTTCACTCCCTCCTCTCTCAGGAGCGCGGGGGTATGATGGCTCTCACTGAGGTGTACTGTCTCGTGAACCGTGCTAGAGGGATGGAGGTAATGTTCGCATAAATGCACACAACACCAAGCAGCTGAGGGATTTTACAGATCACTCATGTCCATTCTAGCTGAACTGATAGTATGACACAGCTTTGCTACCTATACATTCATGCAACATACAAATGTCTTTGTCAGATGCTGAGCTTATTTTTTTCCCCCTCTTTCCATAGCTTTTATCTCCAGAAGATTTGGTAAATGCTTGCAAGATGTATGAGTCATTGAAGCTCCCTCTGAGGTGAGATATTTGTCTTTGTATTGTTGAAATTATCTATGTGTACTTATATATTCTTTTTTTTTTGTATAGACAAGGCTATGTGTTTATTAAAGGAATATAGGGTAGTGTAGGCGCCTGCTTCACGGAGGCCAGGCTCTTCCTGCCTGGCTTCCTGTTGTTGGAAGGGGTGTCCAGCCCTCTACAGCTGTCATTTCCTGTCACTTCCTGGGGTTTCAAAAGAAACACTGGCCTGTTTCCCTGCTATGCTTGTACCCCAAACTGGTTGCATTTTGGCTTAACAAAATATCACCTCTGCTTAAAACTGCCCTGCCTGTCTCACACACACACATGCACACACACCCTTTCCTTCATCTGTCTTGTCTTCTTTGTAGACTGCGTGTGTTTGACAGTGGTGTGATGGTGGTCCAGCTACAGTCTCACAGCGAAGAGGAAATGATAGCCTCAGCACTTGACAACGTAAGCTTTTACTGTCACAAACATTATACTGACAACGACGTGGTAAAAATATCTATAGATAAATCACAGATCACAAATATCTAGAGATAAATCACAGTCAAAACCCTTAGGTTGTAAGTTTTTCTTCTCTCCCTTTCTCTTCTACAGGTGTCAGAGAAAGGCTCCTTGACAGCAGAGGAGTTTGCAAAGCTCTTGGGTCTCTCTGTTCTCCTGTCTAAAGAGCGGTAAGTTATCTCGCAGGCTCACGATGTGAATCTCTTATTATACTTAATGTTTTAGTTCCTTATTGCTTTATTTTGTCACATGTTGTTTCTTCTTCCTCATTTCTTTGTGTCCTCTTTTCAATTCCTTTCTCATCTCCAGGTTGTTGCTGGCTGAGAAGATGGGCCACCTGTGTAGAGATGACTCTGTTGAGGGTCTAAGATTCTTCCCAAACCTCTTTTGACCTGTTTACAATTATTATTGTTGAGATAGAGACAAATAACCTAAAACCACGCTGCACTGTCTCTACAGAGATAGACTGATGCATTACCACCATCTTTTTACCTCGATATGTGTATACTGGTGTACAGCGGTAGAGTGCATGTTGTACTTTGTGCTCTCCAGTGCAGTTATAGTTATTGAATGGTTGGTGTTCTGTTAGTGGTACAGCTTTGTAGATTCACTGTAAGTACCACCAGCTATTTTCTGTCTAGGTCTTTAAAATTTACCTGCAAACTGCAAATACTGTACATGCAGCAAATTATTCCCAGATTTGATTTGCTTGGTGCATTTTTAGTAAAAAAAATAAAATGGGAGTGGGAAAATTGGCTAAATGGGGCGTACAGTGTTATTGTTATTATTTTTTTGAACACCACTTACTTGCACAGCTTGTGCATTTTTACAGAGGGGGATTCTGTTTTGAAAAGCTACTGATCACATTTTCCAAAGTAAAATATTCACTCAAAAAATTATTGAGGAATAAATCTCATCCACCGTTCATCTTTCAGTAGTCTTTCTGCATTAAGACCTGATTCTTGTCCTTTTTCCTGTCAAACTGTCTTTGAATCTAACGGCCTTTGTCAAGGATACATTCAAGAAAAGAACAAGTTAGAAATAAAATGCCTGCTCTGCTATCGGTTTGGTTCACAGGGTCTAAAATATAGAGCATATTTCCAAATGTGTGCAGAGGTTGTGTTATAGAAATTCCAGTTGTGACTGTTTTGAAGCCAAAATGAAAGGTGAGCACCCTGTTAATTGGCCAAGTGAAGCTTTCTAAGCAAGTGCTTGTTAATTCTATCACTTTCCCATATCTCTTAACTGTATAACATATTAGAGGTAACTCCAGAAGTAGTGATGAAGGTATGAAATGCAACGATATTGTGAGCAACTGGTCTAAGTAGTGCCGTGTCTAAATTTCATACTTGCTGGGAATGCTGCCACTCTATTTTTTGTTTTTAATCTCTGTGCGTCCCTGAAGGGCTTTTTACACACAGGATAGAAAAGTTCTTTGTTCCCATTGTGAGCTGAACTGAGCGGTAAACAGTGTTTCATCTCCAGACAAGCTTCCTGTTTTCCACTGGCTCTCTGCAGAGGAAAAATGAAGGTCTGCAGAGCTATACAACTGATTAGATTACCACGCCATGTGGTTCACTTATTGATAGTAAATGAACTTCATTGGTTCAGGAAATCATGAGAGCTGAGCTCAGGCAGGTCTGATCTTAATAATCAGGGATTCATTCACAGTGAACTTTTGGTGTATGTTTTTATTTCCGCATAAAAATGGGTCCTGTTCTTGCATGTTTAAATGGACTGATTTACTCACTGGTGCCTTTTAAGTGGCTGAATGACCGAGTGTCATCTCTTCAGATCTCAGTAATGTTTGTCTTCATCAGTGGATCATAGAAAAATGACTTGTCATTATGTGGGAGGAAGGTAATCTGATTGTATGAGATGAACAGATCCGCAGTTTACTGCATTTCATAAAATGTTTTTATTCTAGTACCCTGCCACCTCCTGTGGGCCATTTAGGATAGACAGGGCTATTATGCTCAAATTTCCATATGAATATATCATGAGTTTTTTAAATCTGTTCCTTTTAACAAGAGCCTTACATTAAAAAAAAAATTAAAAAAAAAAAAGATTTATGTGTGACTGCCAGTTAAAGGACTGAATATTATTAATATTTCCACATGTAATCACTTTCCTCAGGCACCTGCACTGAAGTCTTTTGATGACCCAGGTGCCTGTTGTTTAAAACGATAGGCTAATCCCCTGAATGATTCAATTCATATATTCCAAAGCTGAAATTGTCAGGAGAGTAAAGGGTCTTTCCTCTGGGCTATAGTTTTCTATAAAGGCCTTCAACTGTAGCCTGGGTGAGTGTCATTTTGCACAAATGAACCTGCTTGTGAAGGCACTGCATGGACACGAATGGGATTCGTATAACAGAGCCCAATTGTAAGAACCACTTTCAAACCAGTGAATAGCTTTGCTTCGTTTTGCAACGTTAATGCCTCCAGGCAGGAATGTAAAGGGTAATCCCATAAGAACTCAGTCTGCTGGTTTGTAGGCTACATTGTCTTTACTATGCCTCCAAAAAAAAGTTGCTGATCATGTTCAACACGCCCTCACGGTGACCGTGGAGTGACTGTGAGCGGCGGATCGCTCTCACGCGCTCCTGAGCACCAAGCGCGCGCCTTCGAGTTCGTCACGCCCGTCCCGCTGACTGTCAGTGAAATTTATTAGCAGTCAGTCTGTCAGAAGAAATGTGTTACCAGCGCATGGAGAGGCCGGGACTGCGGTCACCCTGTCGGAAGAGTGGAGAGGAATAGAAATGCAGCGTGAAGTCAACGGGAGCTGTGAGTAAAAAAGCTTTTATTTATTTTATTTATTTAACTGTCCAAAACAATGAAGGTTAGGACCACTGTGTTTTAAAGGCAGAACATGTGCTAATTGCAGGTTTAGTGTCATTTATAAGTTTCATATTGGCACAAACTTAAGAGGAGGAATGTATAGGCGTATAGATTTGAAAAGAAGTGACATTTGTGATATACATATTCAGACTTCGTGCACTTAAACTCCTGATGACAAACCTCAGATACATTTGAGTATATGTAAATAGCATTCAGGCTAAATTTGTTTGGAAGTTTGGGATCTAAAACCAAATCAAACTTCTTGATCCAGCTACAGTGTATTAAAGCGTGAATGGGTTTGATTTAGTGCTTGCAACTGGTGTGATTAAAGATGCCCACAAAATAGTATTTGTTTGTTAATGCACATATGTTTGTTTCAGAGACACAAAGTCAGTAGTTTATTGTGTTTGCAAAGAAATAAAAGACAAACTCTAAATATGAACTCTCGACTTGTGAGAAACAATCAGTGAAAACATTTGTAAGCAGCCAAACAAGTGGCCTATTTGATATGGACAATGCCCTCCTGTAGTTGTGTGATGACGACAGCTCTCTATACCCATTGTGAAGATGGAAGGAAGAGGAAGACGCCACTGTAAATCCAGAGAACTCATGGCCACAGCTTCATGCTCCAGCCTTCCTGTTTTTCATACCTCAGATGGGTGCACTGCTACTTCCATGCCTCCTCCTTTCTGATGACACCTACGAGCACAGTGCAACCTGTCACCTGCTGCTGTTTTGTGGATTATTTGTTTATTTTGGGACTTGCCTCTGATTTGTAGAGGTCAGGGGTGGTGGAAGAGGACGGTCATGTGGTGTAGGAGAAAACAGAGGCACAGACTTCGGAATGCCACGGGCTGTCTCACTGCTGCCCTTCCTGCTGGCGCTCATGGGATACGGTGAGGGTCGCTAAACCATCTTAATAAAATAACTAAATGTTGGAAAAGGCTGACAGGATCATTGATTTTCAATTCATCTGGTCACGCAAACACATGTTAACTTAAGTGGGCTGCACCGCCCTGTATTCTACTTTGTGCCCTCATTGTGAAGTCGAGCAGAAGAAAAAGGCAGAGGAGTGAAGAGGGTAATAAAGGATCAGCCTCTTCCTCTTCCCACACCCTCTTTGCTTTGTGAGGATGTGAGGCTCACAGGATTACACACTACACAGCACAATAGCCCTTAAAATAATATGCTACAACTGCTAGATTTGTACTTTTTCCATTTCAGAAGTACTGCTAAACAGTTAACTGGCTTATTTTGTGTATGAAATCTGGATCCACAGTGTCTGTGCTGAAAACAAAACCGAGCTTATTATTTTGTTGTACTGAGCAAATGCCATCATTTGTGGCTGTGTGGAGATTAAAACTGAAATTGATGTCACATGGACATGGGAAATATATCAATGGGCCTTTATATAAATTATTGTTATATAACTGTACGTGGGATTTTTTTTGTATCGTAAATCATGATGCACAATTATGTTGTCAAAACTGACACTACATAGCAATTAAGTCACAAACCCCCCCCAGACTGATGTCTAAAATTTATGAACTAAAAATGACAGTTCCCATTTGACATCCATTTTCCGTACAGTCCAATCATTAATTAGACAACTTTATGTGTAATTGTCCACACCTAAACAGATATTAGAAAATATCAGTCAGAGAAAATCTCATGTTATTGAAACATAGGAGTAAACTGAACCAGAGCCAAAAACTTGAAAAAAGAAAAACTGAAAAAGCAGATATACAAAAGGCGACATAAAAGATACACAAACACAATCTATGAGGTCACATTTTACCCAGATTTTGTGCCACATGCGTGAACATTAGGTAAAATGTTCTTTCCCATCGCCCTGTCTCACTTCTGTGCATCCTTTCCTGTAGCTTTTGCAGGGCTGAATATCTGGCCCTCGTTCCACGTCGCCCTTAGCAACGCCAGTGTATTTGTGGAGTTCAGCACAAAATCCAACATCAGCACCATCCGCAACACAAGCCTCTCTCTGGTCAACACGGAAAACAACACCACCCTTCTGACCAGGACTCTCCCCAACAACCAATTGGCCGGTCGGGTGGAGTTCGACTGCTCCTGCTTCCTGTATGCAGGAACTTTTAGGTTCCTGTTGAGGCAGACCAGCACCACTGCTCTTTCCCATGCTAATGGAACAGATGCCAGTAGCGCGGAGAGCACCACTTGGTGGTGGAGTTCAGAACTGCAGGTGCAGTGGCCTACCTTTCACATCTCTGTGGAGAGGGCTGGAAACCATTCAGGGAGTTTTCAGGCAAGGCAAACAAGAGACTCAGACTGTCAGACAAGTTGTTTTATTGTGCTGCAGAATGATTCTCATACATCTCTTCTTCTGTCTCTCAACAGGTTGGGATTTCCACTAATGAACATTTTCAGGCTTGCTCCAGCGGCCTCGACACTGCTCTCTTCCTGGAAGTCAGCTACGTGGAGTACAACCAGATTGGGCGAAACACCATCGACAAAGTCCGAACCCGCACACGACACCCAATCAAACCCCTCCGTTTCCAGAGCATCGAGCTGTCCTGTGCCTTCCCGTTCACAGAAAGAGACTTCATACGAGTGGCTCTGCGGTCACCTCATACAGCACAGGAAGTCAAGAGCTCTGGTCCTCTCTACCTGTCGCGTATCTTCTCCTATAAACTGCTGGTGGGAAATGCCAACACTTACCAGAGTGGCTGTGAAGGGACTATGACGGTTAAACTGATAACCCCACCGTGTGCTCACATCAATGGGAAAGTATTGCTGTATAAGGATGCAGGTGTTGGAGGAGGGGTTGCGGTTTCGTCTGGGATCGGAGCAGGTGGAATAGCACTGATGGGGTTTGGTCCAGAGGAGCCCTCCTCTCCTCCATTGGCCTTTAACTGGCTGACTCAGGGAGAGAATGAGACAGAATTCAACTGTTCTGTGTTTTACCCAGGAAGGAATAAGTACTGCTTTCGCTTTGTTTTCAACTTCAGTCGCTCCCCTAGTCCAGCACAGACCTGTTTGGTGGTTCACAAGACTGCAGGTGAGATTTGACAGATCGACATCACACTTGGCAGCTGCCAAGAATACATTAACACCCTGCTCCTACTTGTTATTCAGCAGTGTCACTGGAGCAGGTTTGCGGTGATTTGCTAAAGAAGACCTGAATTTTTAGGGAGGGAAAGAGTTGCTTTAGTCATCCAGATCTTCCAAGATTGATGCAACCCTCTTACTAGTTGAGCAATAGGCATTTTTCACAGAAGACATTCTGAAATGTCAAACTAGTAAAGGTACAGGTGTTAAAACAAGAACACAGAGTCATTGTTAAAGATTTTAGAAACGCCTGTGCTTTTCATTCCACATTTGCAAACCTTGCATCATGAAAAAGGGTGACGGCTTCATACGGTTCACAGATCTATGTCCAAATGATTAATTTCTATTGTCTCAAAATAATGTCAGTTTTACATAAACCTTTTATAGTGAATTTCTTTCTGGCTTCCAATAATATAGATAAGGAGCAACACACAGGCTTGTAAATGACAGCATTTATCAACACTTTTTGATCACATGTTCTCTGCAGAGTCGTGGGGGCCCTGGCAGCCATGGAGTGTGTGCAGTGTGAGCTGTGGAGAGGGAGTAAGGGAGCGAGCGCGTGAGTGTTTGCTGCCCTCAAGTGTGGGAGGGATGCAGTGCACTGGCATGGTGAAGGAACAGTCCCTCTGCTCACTGGAGGACTGTGTCGGTCAGTCACTTCACCGCTCATCTCTTTTTTCCTATTCCCTATCACTGTCCCTTGGTTTTCTGTGGAATTTCACTCACGTCCTCATCAACAAAAATCCTAAATCCACTGTGGAACATGCATACTTCATATATTTACATGAATGTCTCCCTTTCCTCCCTAGTGTTGTCCGCTCCTTCTCCATCCCTCCCCCCTGCACCTGTCAATGTTGCACCCCTAGGTGGCAACATGGTCGTGGTGGCTGGTATCTCCCTTTGCCTAGCGGTGATTCTGGCTACTGTTGTGGTGACTGTGTGGAGAAAGCTCTGCCAGACCCCTCAGTGCAGCTCTGTCCGCAGAGGCTCCATGCATTCCCCTGGGGGACGCAAGCTCTCCGACGAGGCCTCCATTTGTGGACACAGCCTTCAAAGACCCAGCCTGTCCGATGGCCATGGCCCACCAGGGAATATGGGTGTGGGTGTAGGCCAGAAAGACAGGCCTTCCCTGGGTAATCCGCCTCTCCCACAGACCCTGGTTTTACCCCTCTCTCAGGACCCAGAAAGGCTGTCTCCCACAGGTCAGAAGATGTTGCCACCAATATTTGGGTATGTTTACAGTATTGTTTACTTTCATCACACATGTAACTTATTATTGTCAAACTTATTCTGTCACTCCTCAGTCTCAGAAAATAAATTATCATTAACTCCCCAGTTACCGATTGGCTCAGCAGCAGTTGAAAGAAATGAAGAAGAAGGGATTAAAGGAGGCCACACAGCTGTACCATGTCTCTTCAAGCCCAGTCCATGACACCTTGGTGGAGACATCTGCTTCACCCACTAACTCCCCGATTCCTACACCAACCGGTTTCGCTCATTCCGTCCTCCCCTTGGGCCTCCATGATGACGCCAACCACAACCATTTTCATATTTCAGGGCCCTTCTCAGAGACGCCATCGCAGACTTCCAGGGCCACGCCGGATAGACTAAGTCCCAGAGTGGACCTGGTCTTAGGTCCTCCTGTCTCTACAAGTGGGGGCAGCTCAAAATGGCGGGACCGCACTGCCGACTGGGTCGAGATGGTAGAGAGGAGCGGGTTAGCAGGTCTCAGAGGAGGAGGAGATGCAGGAATGGGAAACTCTAATCACAAGAACCCAAATTTCCGCCGGACATCCAGTTTCAATGATACCAAAACCCAACCTCCATCCTCTGCACAGTCCAGACACTTCAGAGAACGGAGCATGACCCAGGTCACCTGTCCAGCTTTAATTATGTTTAACTTTATATTGTAGGTCAGATTTGTGTCGGCCTATTTAAGACATTTTTCAAATTTAACAAGGATTTTATGTTGTTCTTTTCAGGTGGGATCTCGGACCCTTCCTGAAGGAAGTTGTTGGACCAAAGGAGGATGGGAGAGGCCCCCATACCACTCTTACCCCATTCCAGAGCATGGGGCCCCAGACTGGGCTAAATCCAGACCCCAGAGAACTGACCAGAGGAAGCCCTGGATAGAGACAGCCGTTCCCTCTCACAACAGTGAAGTCAAACATACAGGAACCAACACAAACAGTATTTCAGCATCAGAGAAACATATTAAAGTAGACCTCAGTGGTACTGGGGAAAGGCAATGGTGTGGTGAGTCTGGAGGGATAGGTAGAGAAGGGATCTCGGGTATTGGGGGTCCGGCCACGGGGCCTGCTGGTTCTACTGCGGTGAACCAGCTGAGTGTGGATCGAGCAGAGCGGGCTGAGCAGAACTGGAACCGTCGTGGGCCGTCACCTATCCAGAGGAACATCCTGGCACGGAAATTGAAGGAGGCTCAGTCAGCCTCTGGGGTCAAGGGGCGGCAGCGAAGCTCCACCTTTAGTGCATCATCCTCTGAGCAGAGGAAAGATCGCTGCCGCTCTCTGCCAATGTCCGGAGACTACAGCAACAGCGGCAGCTCACCCTACAGGCTGAGTGAGGCAGAACAGAGAATGCTGGACCTTGATCTGTCCTCATCGTAACTAGGGGACGAGCAGTAGATCACACAGGTTCGTAGCACTACACCTGCGTGGAATTGCCATTGCCAATTCCTAACCCAAACCGTTTCTACTACATCTGTGATTTAGCCTAATATAACACAGACACACATATCAGTGGAGATTGTACCGTGTATTAAGAGATGTAGGGATTTTGCTTATCTATGAGAAGGAGAGCAGAAGTAAGATATTTAAGTTTATTCTATTTCAGGAAATGTTTTCCTATTTCATTTTTTCATCTTAAGTGCTTTAATATTTCAGTTTTTGATTGGCATTATAGTTGAACATATTTTTGTCTTGTTCAGATAATGACTGTTCAGAATTTCTCTCTTGTCAAGACACTTTTGGAATAAGGATTTTTGTATATCAACTACTGGTACAGTATTTAACAAGTCAAATTACCTTCTATCTGTATGCACTGTTCAACACAAGGTCCATCTATGACAGTATTGAAAACACTAGAGAAGACTGGTTAGCGTTATTGTTCTGCTGAATGTGCTGTTTTTATCATGCTGTGAAGTCATGCTGTGCTCTCACTATGATATCGTTTACTGTTTAGGGACATTTTGAATGTGTGATAAAAAAGGATGTCAAACTTTTTTTTCATGTGTTTTCTGCAAAGTGCACAAGTTAGAGCAATAGCATCCGGTGTATGAGGACAGTCAGGTATGAACATCAGCGAGGCAGTGCGGCTGAGATGCTGTTTGTTTTATTGTTTGAGTAATATCATACACTTTATAGAAAAGAAATGCTTACTGGGAAACAGAAGAGATTGTACTATCAACATTTGATAATAGTTTCAAATACTGAAGCAAAGGGAGAAATTAAAATATATAGAATTCATCCGTCTTTGCCCATATTTTTGTAACTTCATTCTGTATCACACAAGACTGGGATTGTGAAGCTTGGTATGTTTTTAAATTTCCCCTGCTCCGCTGCCCACAACGTCCAAGAAAACCAGAGGCCGCACCTTCATGGTGGTGTGTCTGAGGGAGTACCAAAGGCCTTTCCAGGTCCCCCAGACCACGCCATTGTCATACTGGCCCTTGTAGGTCCCTTTGCGGTAGAACTTCCCATTTAGGTTGGCTGAGTGACATCTGTAGATTGAAGGTCGGTACACAGTATCACAGGTGTAATGTTTTCTTTAAGATAAAAGTAATTCAACCTTTATCGATTTTAAAGCTTTAAGAAGTAAACAACAGCAATTTTTGACAATAAAATGAAAAAGAGCTGTGTTCTTAGTTTCACCAGTATGTTTTTTTTCCATGATTCATTTGGTAAAATAAAACCCAGTACAGACATTAAAACTTCAAAATTTCAAAAAACATCAAGTGACAGTAATGCCTGTGCAATGAGTTCTCACCTGTTGAACCACCACCCTGCCATATTCTCCTGGGCACAGCTGCCATGAAGGTAACGGTCATTGTCCTGCCAATCACCATCATCAGACGTTATCTCCACATTATCAGTAATCTTGTAGCTTTTTTTTTTTTGATCAGTAAAAAGGGATAGATGACAAACCTGATCCCTTGTACTGAACTGCATGCCACTGAGGCCAGCAGACCACTGCTCCACCATCCCCCTGCCACCGGCCAGAGCATCTCCAGCTTGGCCACTGTAAACCCCGTACTGTAGACGATACTTATCCTGGAATGGACATTAGAGCAAGTGATGTTTGCTGGGAATTAAAGTTACATCTGAGAGCAAGGAACAGTACTGTAAAATAGTTTTTCTTACAGCCTCATCTGTGATCCTGAAGTTTTCATAAAATGCATAACTTCTCTGTCCCTCCCAGTCCATTAGATCTATCTTCACCAGGTTCCTACCTTTAGAACAAAGAAAAAGCAGAGAATCATAAGTAGCCAATCAGGCAGAAGACAAGACTGTTTCAAAAATATGAAAGTATATGTCAAACAGGAACTTATTTTGCATTATAATTGGGTTTTATCATTTCTTTTTGTAGATTTTAATAATAGCTGACCTTCTGAGAGTAGAGAATAAATGTGCTCATTCCCCAACCAAAACTCATCGTTCCACAACTTAAAGTCACCAAAGCCGTCTCTGTAGTCGACCCAGTCTCTAAAATGAGAATTAGGCAGATGTTTTATATCTAATGAAACAGCTGTGCAAGCTCTTTCAACGCCTACATTGTAATCTGATGCCTGGCTTAATAATTTTTCCACATACTGTACATGGGATACTTTCTCTGCTTAAATACCTGTTAAAGTTAACTCTTCCATGTCGGCGTCTCTGAAACACTGTCCATCCTCCTCCATCGTCCATGTCACAGTAGACCAAAAATGGCTCCTGGTGTAATTTGGGTCTGATGCGGTAGAAACCACTTGGTGGTCTCAGTCTGTCAAACAGCTCAGAGCAATCTAGGGGGACAGCATTGAAATAGCCTTAAAGATTGCTGTGCTGTACTTCCTGTTACATACTTAGGTAATTAAAAGCTACATAACTATGATTTTACTTAATATTTACACCCAAAGAGTGGGATGACGTGAGCTTTTCTCACCTTTGTCATGGACAATCAAACTGCCTGCTGGTGGAGGTGGTTTCACCAGTGTGTGGTTTACACCAGAGGGCGTGTCAATTTCAGGTTTAGTATTAGGCCCAGCAGGCTGAAACGGACGGAAATATTTGTGCATCCTCAAGTGCTCAACCTGCCAAGTTCCGATCAAGAGTTTGTCCTCCAGTTTCTTTATGCTGTGCTTGAGAGCTGCAACCTCTGGCCCGCATGAGACTGTCGCCTTAAAATCCAAAATCAAAATCAAAATCCAGTTTCAAGTTATACATTACATTTTTAGGCTTGTTTTTAATATACTGGTATCCAGAGAGGAGACAGCAAAAGCATAAGTCTGTCCCTGCAAGGATCTATGAAACTATGTTTATTTACGCCTCTCTAGGAGCAACAGTTCTTTAACAGCCCAGCCTGTAATTAACACTTTTTGAAAAATAGATTCTCAGTTTTCAGAGTAAACATAAAAATGAAGAGAAACATATCCTGAAGCCCTTAAAGAGTAGCATCATTTACTTACTGACAACGGGGTGGGAGAGGCCACGGAGCACACCAGAGCCAACAACGGCAACACTTTCATGACTTTTAGGAAGACGTTACCTGCTGCTATATCAATCTGAAATTATAAATTAAAGATTGAAAAATAAACTGAAACTGGTCTAGGAACTACAGATTTTAAACACTTGAAAAACCTCTGCATCACAAGCCTACCTTCATATCACAACGCTTCCCCTTGTTTTCTCCACGTTCAATGTTCTTTTCCTCTAAAGTATTGTCAGTATTATTTATAGCCTGGGCCAGTTCTGCATGGTCCACATTAAGGGATCCAGCCTCGACCAACCTTGCCAAACACTGAACTCAAGCCAGTCTGCCCTTTTCCTCCTCTATCAAGAATTTTAGTGTTTCGAAAGCGTAGCTGATCCCAGAGCTTGGCCTCATGGACAGAAGGTGCTGCGAGGACTTCATACCTTACATACCAGAAGTGCTGTCAAGAGTTTTTTTTTTTCCTTTCTTTTTTTTAATATCTTATTGTTTTGAAATAAATGAAGAAATAAAATGAATCTAAACAAAATCTGTTTTATTTCAAGCATTGTTTTCTGTTGTGCTATAGTTTGTTAGCCGTCGCTTCAAAAGCTGGAATCAGTTTCATCCGTATATAAAGAGAAGAGCAGGGTCAACAGAACAGAAGAACATGTGGGTGAACAATCCCGTAAAATGCAACAATGTGAACATTAAGTGACACAACACTGTGCACAATAGAAAACTCACAATTTGTTGACAACGGGGCTGATTATCAGATTTAGGATTTTTTTTTTTTTTTTTTACCAGTTTGCCCGTCACAAGTTTCCCGAACCTTAAAATTGCTTCTCTTATCCAACTTAAAGCTACCCAAAGGTAGTCAATTCATAGTGATTTTAAACAGAGGAAAGCAGCAAATTCCCTTTTAAAGTGTGGTGTAGACGGGCTCCCTCTTGTGTTACTTCTTGGCTATTGCACTATTTGTGATTTAAAAACTGATTTAAATAACTGTTTATATTTTTAATGACATATTGACTACTTTTATTGTGTACATGCTATGTTTTTCTTTATTGTGTCATTTTAAAAAATAACTTTAAGCTGGTTATATTTTCTTTTTCTACTTTTTTTTTTATATGTAGGCTTATAGATCTTGTGTGCATTTGTGTTTTAAGCACACTGAAAACTTGTTTTTGAAAAGAGACAGAAACATTAATACACTTTACTGCTGGTGTTATATAGGTTATATATATTTATACATGAGTTGCCTCAGTTAATAATTTCAGTTTTTGTTCATGCTTTCCCATGTGGTTTTGTTTTTTTTAATTTTCTCCAAGGTATTGTACATTCAGCTGAAAAATGTGAAAGATATAATTTCAGCAAATATAATTACCACTGTGTACCAATTTAGAAAAGAAAAAAGAAACGCAGACCTCTTTGGCGTTTGGGAATGTACATTTGAATTAAAACCAGATGTTAGAGACAGGAGGGGGGGGTTAGAGGAGAGGGCTGCAGCAGCTTGCTGGCCTACTTTGTAAAGTAAAAACGACTTTAAATAGCTCTGCACAGGAAGGCGATGGTCGTCAGTGTCGGCGTGAAAGTGGCCTGATGAGGAAGGATGAGCAGAGAGTACTGAGGGGAAAAGAAGGGCTGAGCGTCCAGGAAGTTCCGAAACCGCTGCGCCTGCAAAAAAAAAAAAAAACGATGAGAAATACTGGATGACAGAAGAAGAAAAAAGATCTACCCGGTTAACCTTTGAACCGTCTTCCTTTCACTGCACAAGAAGTCACAAGACTAACTCTCATACACTTTCACGGATGACAGTGCTAACAGTAAGCGAGCGCCGCGACTTTAGCTAGTTTTTTTTGGGGGGGGGGGATAAACAAACAGCCCAAGGCAGCGAGAGGAGAGGGTTTTTTTGGGGGGGAAAGTGCTGGGGAAAAAGCGAGTGGTTTGTCTTGTTAAATCTTGCTGGTCGTTTACATTTTACCTAGAGGTTATTATGAATCCAGGATACTTCGGTGTCTGTGAGCGGTTCGCTCATTTCTCGCCTGCAGGTTTGACATTAATGGTAAATCCAAGCACAGGTCGCTTAGTAATTAGTTCAAGGAAGCTTGAAGTTCCTGGATGTTCACTAAGGATTTCACGATAAAAGTCTGTTTGTGTCTTTGAAACAGTGTCAGGATGTGTGTTAAAGACTGATATCACTGTATATACGTACTGTAGGACAGGACATGCTCAACAATGTTTTAATGTTTTGTTTTTGTTTGGTTTTTTTTTTTTTTACATTTTTGTCTTCAAATGCAGAGACAACACGTTCAGAGCAAAGCGAGAAGGAAGACACACACATCATGTCCCTTGTCCATTTCAATCCAGGGTCGGATTCAGGTGTAAATGGGTAAGGAACGTGTTTTCCATGGGAATAATAAGCTTTATTCTGTGTGTGTGTGTGTGTGTGTTTATAGCACCTTATAATGTCTGAGCTGTAGCTGCTGCTTCATATGTGACTGTAGCGTTGTGGTTTTGTATGGTTTTTGTAAGATTTTTTCGGGGGGAGGATGTTAGTCTTTTCTTTGTTATTTATGCGTCACTTAGAAACGTTGCAAAGATGGAAGATGCTGAAGTGGAGATTGATGATGGAAAGGATGAGATCGTGGTGCCAGACACAATGTACCAGTAAGTTTGTATCACTGGATCTTAGTATGGGAACCTTTATTTAAAATACATTGACCTGTACTGACAAGCATTACCCTTTTCCCTCCTTTGCAGCAATATACGCAAGAAGATCACACCGTTTGTTATGTCCTTTGGATTTCGGTGAGTGTGTTTTGGGACCTCTTTTGGAGAGATATTGGGTAACTTAGAGTTTCTTTCTTTCCCTGGTAGTGATTGATGATGTTCATGATATGATGGTCTGTCTGTTCCTCCAGTATATTTGGAGTGATTTTGATCATAGTGGACATCGTGCTGGTGATTGTGGACCTCTCCCTGCCGGCCAAGAGCAGAGGGGCTGGAGACGCCCTAGAGGTGGTGTCCCTCACCATCTCCTTCTTCTTTCTCGCGGACGTTCTCCTGCGGGTCTATGTGGAGGGGTGAGTTGAGACAGCGGGGCGTTACATGCAGCAGTATAGGTGATATAACCACTTGTTTTTCAGTTCGTTGATGATAGTCCACACTCTGTGATGATTAAGAAGTCATGAAAAATTTTTGTAATCTCAGCAACACCCCCCCCCAGTCTTTGCAAACCTTGTGTTTATTACACATTGGAGGTGGATACGATACACTTGTGCAATCTAATTCATTCTCTATATTCCCGGCAGCCTTGCAATAAATCTTACCTTTGTGAAGCTGGTTAATCATTTGCTGACTGCTGTGCTAGAGGGGGGTTAATTCATGCACTAGTTTGTGGTGCTGCTGTAAAGGATCGCAGGATATTGTGTAAAAAAAAAAAAAAAAAAGTACCGCTTGCTTGTGAATGTGAGAACATGAAATGTTTCGAAGAGTGATGCAAACATTCCTAGAGTCCTGTGTCAGCAGAAACCAAGTGTGATTAGCTGTTGAACAGGAAGTTAGGCAGAGGAAGCTGAGCAGGAAATGTATGGCATGGTACCAAGCAGAAGCATAACAGCTAAGGAATACTATTACAGTGTCACTGAATAAATACAGTCTGTCTTCTAAGCAGTCAGTTGACGCTGCTTGTTGCATGATCTAAGCATTTTTCTCAGGTCAAGTGTCTCATGCTGCCTTTCAGGTTCAAAGTGTACTTCAGCTCCAAGCTGAACATCGTAGACGCCTGTGTTGTGGTACTCACCCTGGTGGTCACCATGATCTACACTTTCACTGACCTGACAGGCGTCAGTCTCATCCCCAGGTACCTGCTTTCCTCTAGTTTCGTGATATCATGTGATTCCCGGCACAGCCTGGCTTTTATCTTCGGTCTGACTGTTGGTCTAATCAGTCAGAATGACATGTATGGGTGTGCAGGCCATTAATGTTTAATTAAAAAAAAAAAAAAAAAGGAGAATCCTGCTATAGGATCCTTTTAAATACTACAGTACACTACATAAACAGTTCCCTTTTCTATGGGAGCTGTGCTTGCTGTAAATGTGTTGCAAGGGTCTAGGAAATAGTAATGAATAAAAATTGATTTTTGCATTATTATATTTGCAAACATTTTACATTCAGAGGCCATATTGAAAACATACTGATATCTAAAAATACTGATCAATAATGTAATATTGATTTCAACCATTCTGCCTAACCCTGCCGTCACCATACAGTAAATTTCTATACTTATGAGTTCATTACATCAGTACCATTAAGATGTTAATATCTGTTTAGCGATTTGAATGCGTATTTATGTTTTTCATTCATTTTCCATCAGGGTGGTGACGTTTCTTCGTTTCCTGAGAATAATAATCCTGGTGAGGGTTTTCAGACTGGCAGCTCAGAAGAAAGAGCTGGAGAAGGTCACCAGGAGGATGGTAAGGCCACACCGTGGAAGCACAGCAGACTATGGATGCCTGATGTAGAAGTCCATTGAGTCTTGAGTGTAGAATTAGGGTTGGCAGTAAGAGAGAAGATGTCTACCACTTCCTGTTCCTTTTTTTTTTTTTTCCTCCTCAGGTTTCTGAGAACAAGCGACGTTATCAGAAGGATGGATTTGACCTTGACCTCACCTATGTCACAGGTAGGTGTTGCTTGTTGTATAAAACACTGTACATGCATGTCAGAAAATACATCTAAAAAACACCAGCTCGTTTACCCACCTCTCTAGACCGCGTCATCGCCATGTCTTTCCCCTCCTCTGGGAAGCAGTCCTTCTACCGGAATCCAATTCGGGTAAGACTGGTTTAACTTGGGTGCACTAACACCTTAAAATCTGTCTCAGCATGCATGAGGTCACCTCGCACACTCAATATCAAAATCAATTCATTCTCGTGCACCATTAACTTAGCCCTCAGAAGAATTCACACACACCTCCACAGGTGCTTTAACCCAGTCCTCCTCTCTTTCTGTGTAGGAAGTGGCCAAGTTCCTGGACACTAAACATGAAGGCCGCTATAAAGTTTACAACCTGTGCAGTAAGTTAGCACATCCTCTCGTCACATGCACCGCATTGCCTCTCTGTAGAACTAAACAAATCGTATCGGTGTCATGTTTTGGTTGCAGGTGAGAAAGGTTACGACCCACAGTTCTTCCACTACAGAGTTGAGCGGGTGTTCATTGATGACCACAACGTCCCCTCCTTGGAGTGAGTAACATTTTCTCTTACGATGTCTCTCTTTTGTTGCACCTCTCCCTTTTGCTTGTAATTTATATTCAAGCACTTCAGATTACAGTTTATTATAGCACATTACAGATAGAACCATGAATAACATCCTTACCACATTTGCTCAGTCGTTCTAGTCAAGTGTACTGACATTTCCTTAAGGTATTATGATCACATACAGAAACAGAATGAATCACAAACAAGCATTACCTGTACAGTAATTTGTCAAATAATCTCAGTGTATTTATCATAGTGTGTTGTACCCTCTGTCTCAGGGACATGCTGAGATACACAGCAGGCGTGAGGGAGTGGATGTCTGCCGATCCCAAAAACATCATTGCAATTCACTGTAAAGGAGGGAAAGGTGACACCAAAGATTCCTTGGGTGTATTGCTGTTGAAAAAGTGTAACTCATGGTGCACCCTGGACTGGCTGGCTAAAAGCCATGTGTAATTTGATCATGATTTTTCTCTGTTTGACAGGACGCACAGGTACTATGGTGTGCACCTGGCTCATTGACAGTGACCAGTTTGAGAGTGCACAGGTACGTCACTTTAAGTCTGACACTTGTTCAAACAAGGATTCATGAATTAACACCTAAAGACGACGTCCTTAGATTCGTTTCTGACTGTCCACCAGGACAGTCTGGAGTATTTTGGTGAGAGGAGGACAGACAAGAGTCGGAGCTCCAAGTTTCAGGGAGTGGAGACGCCCTCTCAGGTGAGAACAGGCCACTCAGGGACCATACTTACAAAGACTATATTGCAATAGAAGCATTTATTTAGAAATTTTGCCATTTCAGGACTACACTCAGAGCCACTGTGTGTAGAATTTTAATATCTCTGACGAGTGCCTCCCTGTGGTGGTACTGAAAAATGAACTGTGGCAGAATGGTGAAACTATTATTGCCTAATTTTTTTTCTTTGTTTTTTCTTAATCTTTTTCTTTTTAAATGATGAGAAAAAGATTATTGCAAATCAGTATCATGATATGAATAATGGGTGAATGGGTTTTATCTCTATTGTGGACCACAGAGCCGGTACGTGGGCTACTACGAGATCATGAAAACCAAGTTCAACAGACAGCTGCCTCCACCTAAAAGCCTCAGGATCAAGAGCATCCGCATCCACTCCATAGCAGGTAAAAGCCAGCAAACCAGCGGGGCACTCAAAAACATAATTTCATCCTTTAAATGTCTCTTTGTGCCCATGTTAATACCTGCTGTATCTGCTCTTACCCAGGTGTGGGTAAAGGTGATGGCAGCGACCTCAAAGTGAGGATAATTGTGAGGAAGGAGCTGGTTTTTCAATGCGTGTGTGCCAAACAGGAGAACTGCACAGTGAGACTCACACACTGGGCCCGTGCACTCACCAGCTCGTACTGATTCATTGTTGATTTGGTGATTAACACATTTCTGGTGTTTTGTAGGTTTTTCCAGACGTGGGCAACAACGCAGCAGTCATCAGTCTACAGAACGGGCCTGTGGTTGAAGGGGATGTGAAGGTCATGTTTGAATCAAGTGCGGTGAGTACATTACACCTTTACACCTTTAAACTGCAAATCTAAGGAACACTCATGTTTGGCTCGATTGTCTTATGATTCAGTTTATCTTTTCGTTTTGATCATAACCTTTAGGGTCTTCCAAAAGGATACGAAGATGTTCCGTTCTACTTCTGGTTCAATACCTCCTTCATAGAGGAAAACAAGTATGTTTCTGTTGCTCTGATGCAATTCTTTCTGTTGCTTTTGACTCAGAAGTTTCAGTTTCTGACTGTGAAATTTGCACCCACCCCCCCAAAAAAAACCCTCCACAGGCTGTTTCTACCCAGGGAGGAACTGGACAACCCACACAAACCCAAGACCTGGGACCTGTACAAGGAGGACTTTGGTGTCACTATGCTCTTCTCAGAGCCATAATAAAAGCCCTTTAGAAAGATGAAGAGAGGAAAGTGGCTTGTTACATTCGTACATTTTATAACGGATGCTGAACAGAAACTGGTGGATCGAACACTAACTGAAATGAACGAGTCATAAAATTAGTTATGATGTTGCTATGGTCTTGAGTGCAGTGGATACCTCCACCGAGTCAAATCGTGTACACCTCATTGTTGCTTTGATGAGCCGTGGCTCTTAAATTGAAATGTACAAGAAACAATATGTGAGGAAGTACCATCAAATATCTAGTAAGGTTTGTAAGTGTCTGTAAGTGTGGTGACTTTTTTATGTGTCCTAAAATAACACTGAAAAGTCTGAAAAAGAATTAGAAAAACATTTGCACCTGATGAAATTATAATAGTTCATTCTTATTACACTATGAGAAGCATTTAAATGAATGTGCGGCGTTAACTTTTGAAAAATGTCACCAATGTACTGCTACAAAATAAACAACTTTTTAAAATTTGTAATCAATATTTTTCTCTCACAGCAAACAAGTGGTCGAGTATCAGATTTCATCTTTTATTCATAATTTATACAATCTCTTTAAATTATTGCTCATTTTACAAGTTACATTTCTTGTCATGCTCATGTTACACCACAGGTTGCACACATCAAGATCTGAGAACCTTCCCAAGCTCGTCACACTTTGGGTCAGATTCGTTCTCTATTAAACCTGGAAGTTAACTAGCCAACAAAAGAATTAAAGTGCAGACAGAAGTAAACCTCAGTGAGAAATACTGATACTTAGGTTTGAAAACTTCTTTGCCGAGGCAGATGGTGCTGCGCGTAAAGTTAGATGCTTTACTAATTGACCTAAATCCCCACTGTGGTGCCGACAGGATCAGCATCAGAATCATTGCAACTAATTTCCTGAAAGCTGCATAACAACTCAGCAAAACTCATTCCTGATAAATAATTTGAGGTCGATTAATCCCCCACATTCAATAAACTAAGTGGCCTACTGAATCATTTTACAACCTTCAAATCTCTAACCAGCGTTACATTAATATTGCATTGTGGGACAGCTCAAAAGGTCAGACAGTCATTTTGACCAATTTACAATAAAACATTTTAAGACAATTCTTGTATGAAGAAATGACGCAAGGCACCCAGTACAGTAGGACCAACAAAAAAATCATGACAACTTTGAACGTGCTACGTAATCCCTGCCATTCTGAGCATTTCAAGTAAACGGAACATTGTTCCGCACACTTTCAAGCAGTTTTTACACAACTGGCAAAAAAAAAAAAAAAACAACAAACAACCCCAACCCATGTTGCCAAACAATCAGTTAGTCTTTGTAAAAACATTGCTGACAACACAAAGGGTAACTGAGAACTGTCAGGTTACCAACATCTGAATCAACTGTCAATAATGCATGACTGTTAACAAATACATCAATCCTTGTTGACCCACCAGCAACAGGAAAAAATTACCTTTTGGCTCACTTTGATATTTTGGTCATATTGCTTTTTCCCCCTACCAAACCATTCATTCCAAACATCCTCAGATCAGCAAAGAGTTTTTCTGGCAGCCTGAGCCAAGTTTCCTCCAAAGCCATTGAGGAGATCGCACTGCTCCAGCTCATCGTAGCGCCCGCTTTGCAAAAAGCAAAGCATTGTGGTTTTGCAGGTCTCCTTGCACGGCTCCGACACATGTCCTTTGAACCTTAAGTACCAGAATTTTTGGAAGACTCTGTCTTCATTGATAAAGGTCTGCATCAGCCCATGGTAATCAGAAGGGAACAGACTGGAAAGACCATAGGCCTCAGTGGCGCGGTACAGCAGTGTCCATTTGGGGTTTGGGTCGGGTCTGAGGGGTGCCCCTGGACTGTGGTTTGCCACTGTGAGGTTAAGGATGTAGGTTTCATGGTCTAGCACTAGCCGAGAGCTGCCTTGGTAATTCCCATCAACATAGTAGACGCGGTATCCTGGAAAGAGAAAAACAATTAAATGTTTTGTTTTTTTTTTTCCCTGTGTTGTTTGTTCCTTCTGAAATTTTAGGACTCAACTGGTTTATGAACTCACCTGGGTTAAGATTAACATAAGTAGTGACACTGGGAGCAACGAATGCCACTCCCAAAGGGCGGGTCATCGTCTCCTCATCATAAAACATCTGGAACTCATCCAGATGTGTATGGCCAAAAAACTGTCCAGCAATTGTACTTTCATATCTGGGGGGAAAAAAAAAAAAAAAAATCGAGGATGTTAAACAAGAAAAAGAGAAAACTTGTCTGATCTTTCTTCTGATATGCTGCAAACAATCGGGCTGTCACATGCAGCCACCTTAACTAGGGCAGGACTCTTGACTCTAAAATATAAAAAAAATAACTTGCTTTTTTTTTTTTTTAACTAAAGCAGACCCACAAAACCACATAATACAACTCAACCCAAAAACAAAGGGAAGTGAAACAAGTCTTGCTGGTAATAAGTCAATTACCTTCACATGTGTAAATCATTGCAAAAGTTCCAGACGACTGATACTCTGTATTGATCACCTTAAAGCAGACGGCAGCTAAGACAAACAAGTAACATTTTTTGACACTGGGGAAATTATCTCATGACCTTCTGTGGTCTGAAACTTAGCACATTGACAAGAAACAACTGCTGAGTGTGCAGAAATTAATCCTCCTTCCCTCAGTGAGAGCAGCGAGTAAACAGGACACAAAATAATCTACTGCAGTTGTCTTAACTGCACTGCAACTTCATTTTCTAACAGTTCTGGGATTTTGTATTTTTGGTTTAATGATCGACGTAACTACCTGTTGACTATATGATAGTAGTTCCAGCTCCAGCTGCCAAGACACAGGCCAGGTGGGATGTGACCAATAATATGCACCTAAATAAAGGAGGAAATGACACATCGTAGATGAGGATTATTATACTAATAAAAAAATATTTTTTAATTGCAATCTCATGCTCAGTACCAGTTACTACAGGGCAGTAAAAAAAAAAAAAAAAAAAAAAAAAGAGTTAAGTCATTATCCAGATCAAGGATGAAGCATGTGATTAAGGTGGGACATGAACCTGAGGCTCATTAAAACCATACTGAGTCAATGTTCTTTCAGTTTCACAATGTTAAGTGAACAAACCCATACCCCACAGTCCTCTTTTCCGTTAATAATGTTAAACCTTCCCAAGCTGTGCTTTGTTCATATTATATCTTTTGGTTTTTTTTTTTTTACTCTCACCTTCTCTCCCTTGTCCTCACTGGCCTGGAGTATATGGAGTAGCCACTGCAGCTGGTTAGCAGGGTCAGTTGAGTTCACCATCAGCCAGAAGTTTTCTCTAGCACAAAAGTTCATGTTGAGAGAGACCACCCTTAGACCAGGTTGAATCTCCACTGTGTAGAATCCTCCATATCTGAAATGACAACCACAGACATAGCTGAAGGATTTAACCATTGGACACAAATTCTCCTAATCAAAAGACTCTGGTTCGCAAAACCTTTGTACAGGGAACGATGTGCAGAGAAATGTGACCACTTCTGTTTGCCAGAAACTGTGGAATGTGAGCTACAGCTAAAGCAAAACTGCAAGAACCAACATGTGGAAAAAAAACACAGTTCCTACTTAATGATCTAAAACAAATCCTTTGCTAGATGTTCATTTTTATTTAGTAATAGCATTTTAGTCTTATCAGCATGGTGGCTTGACCTGCACAACAATGTCAACACAAATTTTACATTTAGATAAAACAAAAACATGACTATCAAGAACCTCAGAGTCTTCAAAGCCTGCTCTGGTAACCATGCAGACCATTCCTCTGCCATCGTATTGTAGAGCCAGGTAGAGGATCTGTTGCCATGAACAAAGGGTGGTGGGAAGCTGTTCACCGGCGTGCTCTCATGGTTCCCTACAGCAGGGTAAACTGTCACGTTAGGTCCCAGGTGTCTGCACAGAAGACAGGAGGTGAAAGTCAACAGCTGTCTGGATCAGTTCCAGGTGAACCATGACAATCATGTGATATAAGCAACAGCAAAAAACATCCAGAACGCTATAAACAGGCTGTGAGTCAGAGGATCTGAGGTTAAATTAGAGCAACTTCATTATCCAAACATTCCAGCTGATATAGCGGCTGTCAATCACAGCACGGCCAAAAGGTCTGAGATTTCAATTCCCTATTTCATCAGTTATTCTATTAAAAACTAATCACAAAGCCTAGTGGCTGCTGGTAAAGGTATCTGCTGTGATAGATGGACTATACATCGACTACTTTATGAGTGATGCTAGCAATATGTTTATCTTGTGTCAAAAAAACTCAAAGATCTTAAAGGAAAATTACTTGTGGATGAGCCTGGAGATGACTGTAAGCTCTGACAGCTGTTGCTTCCTTGTCTGAGACCACACATTGTGTGCTGGTATATCTCCGGTCCAGTAGACCCAGTCCCAGGGTCCGGCTTTGGCAACATTTTCCAGGAGGTTTTCCACCGTGCGTAGAGGCAGGTCACACTTGCTGTAGGTTCCCCAGTACCCAGCCTCTCTCCGCCTCCAGCTGGGAGAGCCCGTGTCTTTACGACAACACAGAGGGTCCTTGCAGTCTGCGGTGCTGCCAGCTTGATACTCCTGTCAGTGGAGATTTTTTTTTTTTGAAGCAGGACTTGATCCAAATCAAAATCAGGTGACCAAAATCATGCCACCATTTTTGGTTTAGACATTCCAGATTTCCTGGGAAAACTCCAACATTCCCTAAATAAATCAATAACTTCAACCTTTTACATGGTATGACCTTAATACAAGGATTGTGGTCATTGACTTCATACTGTCCACTAATGATATGAAACTGCATTTAATGCACACACTTTGACAGACAAACTTTAAAGCACTACAAAAAATCTGGCATGTTATCACATATGTTAAAAAGGGCACATAACCAAATTTGCCTGTATCAAACTGTGTACCAGCATTTGCTGTAATCACGTACAATTCTGATTTGGCAAATCTCTCAGCGGCACACACTCACCTGGTCCCAGTGGATGTCAGTTAAAAACAGGATCCTGCTCTGTGGAGAACCAGGTTTGGGTAGAGAGGGTGGTATGACAGGGGGCTTGGGGGTGTTTGGTAAGGTGATGTTCCAGGGTGCGTAGATGTCAAATTTGCCACAGGAGGGGCCCACCAGCAGGGCGCACGCTTCAGTGGGCCACAGCAGGGACTCCTGCAGGGCCCGGATGAAGTCATCCCTGAACAGCTCGGTTATTTCTCGACAAACCAGCTCATCAGCCAGATGAAGACGGATACATGCCTCACCTACTGCATGTGCCACACGCTCTTCATTTGCATCACTCTAGAGGAGGGGGCAGAAAGGCAGAACAGGATTAAAGAAGTGGTTTGAATGCTCCAATGACTGATGTAAAACTCTTAAACTTCCTGAAAAAGCAGCCAAGCTGAAACCAGACTGAAACGTCTAAAAATTCCAACTTTGCAGACCACAAACATGAGGCACAAGTCACACTCTTGAATTGGTGCAGCATTTACGTGTAATATCTACACTTTGAATGTGAACAATAAAAAATGAATCTGGCCAGTTTAGAGAGCATGTTTCTGAGATGGACAGGAGCACTTAAGGTCCTAAAAGAGACCATATGATCAAGATGTCCCGCGCATGGTTTTGTGCTAAATCAGCGGTAAATAAAGAAAAAAAAGATCTTTTTAAGGAGCAGAACAAGAAGTGGGGCTTCTCCATATGGGTGCCCTGAGTATCACATGATGCCTTTGTTGGCAAACTTAAGTAACCCTGTATAAATTAAGTCACAATAAAATCTGTGAATAAATAAATACTTTTAAATTTTATAAATTTCAAACACACAGGCACCACAACAATCAGTGAAATAGCAGTAATATCAGCAGTAATTTGGCCCTCAGTCCAGCCTATGAAGTAAGTTCTGTGTTAGACTGAGAGGTGTGGTCTACCACCGTTAATAGAAAATGGGGTGGACAAAATATTAGACATTAGAAACACCTCTTTGTATGATGAAATACAATCCAGCGCCACCAAATACACAGCATCCAGAGTGAGCGTAAAGTTCAATCAACACTTCTGTTTAACAGTTTACCTACTTCTGCTAATGAACAATTTAAGATTTCTGACTTCCTGGACTAGATCTTACTGGTTGTAGCTTTTCTCAGTGTATTTACATGGAATTCACTCTGGACACACTCTGTATGGTGTAGTAACCTGGATAAGAGACATGTTAAAGCATTACCAGAAGGGCGATATCAAGGATGGTGAAGACTGCCTTGCACAGGGGGCAGGTGATATTTCTCCAGTTAAATCCGACCCGTGAGCGGCTGAAGTGCTCCATAAGCACCAGGCTGGGCTGACCTGAGGTCTGCGATGGACGACAGGACCCAAACAGCGGCAACATTAACAGCACGGTGCAGGTTAGCGGCCCGAAGGAGGGCAGCCGTGTGCGGAGTCTCATTGTCCCGACAGCAGGTGTCCTCTTGAGAAGGCAGCCTCTGTGTAGGACGAGAACAAAACCAGACAAGAAAAAAAAATGCGAGGGGCGTCAAGGAAGTTAACATTCAGATGTGTTAACTTACAAAAAAAAAAAAAAAGACTCACACATACACACCCGCAAACAGAAACTATTCCGCTGAGTGCGAACCGGCAAAACCCTGGTAACAAAGTAGCTAGCTAGCTACCCCTCTGCCGCTGTGCCGACCGGAGGGGTCGTGGTCGTGGTCGTGGTCGTGGTCTTCCTCGTCGTCGTCCCCCGCTTGTGAGGCCCGGGAACGGTGAACACAGGCAGGTCAGGAGATTCGGAACAGTCCCGCTTCTGCCTCCACAAAAGAAAAGTGGAAACAAGGTCTACAAGCTCATGCTCGTAGCGCTCAGCAGCACCAGTCTGCCTCGCACTGCTTGTTATGGTCCGACTCTCACCGCTCGGTCTTGTGAAAGGCACAGAAAGTCAGCTGACTCATCACGTGCCCACTTGTTTTTTTTTTTTTTTCGCCTCTCTTCCGAGCAAATGTGTGGCACAGACTGCAGCTGATTGGTCACCCAATTGCACCAGAAGAGAGGGAGATTGAGTTTAGAGCCCTGGCTTCCCTCCCCTGATTTTACCTGCATGTTTGCACTGTCTGTTTTCTGTCTTTTCATGCCCCAGTGCTGCATCATAATGTCAATCACTGTTTCTGTGAAACTGTGATTGTTTCACAAAAATAACCATGAACATTTGTTAACTCTATTCCCATCTATCCCAGACACTGCAGCCCTAGAAAGACCCACCAGAGATTTCATTTGCTGTCACACATAGCTGACTCTTATCCTGCATCGAAAAGGTCAGGTTATCTGCAAACATAGCATGTGAGCTGAGCTTAAAGGTTGTGTTTGAAATCCTGATCACAGGGTCCACTTACTGGAACAAGCCAACCTTTTGCTAAGATTTTTTTTCCTCTATTTTTTCAAAGTAAAAGGACAAAGATTTGTCATAAATATAAAATATTTATTGCATTGGCATTTGTTAATGTGTATAAAAGACAGTGTTTCCATACACATTTCTTTGGATCAGTTTCTGAGCAATCGTGTCTGACACATCACTGAATATATTCCACACTGGACTAAAAAGTCTGCCAGTATTTCATTTTAAGCTATAATAAAAGAGCAACACAGATAAGCCAAAGAACATTTATACCTCAAATTTAAATTACACAAGAAAAGCAATATAATCCTTATTGTTTGAATTGTGAAGCTAAAGTGGTCTCTGACATTATTTACAGCAGCTTAGCAGATACATGATTGAAGTGAAGATAAGTGGTTTGATGATAAAAACGTAGTAACAGGAGAGAACAAGTTGCCGCAGATACGTTCACTTCTCTTGCATCTTCTCCAGGATGGGGACGATCATGTCAAACTTGGGTCTCTTGGCCGGGTCCTCGTTCATGCAGAGCCTCATTAGCTTACAGATATGAGGTGAAATCCCCGGAGGAATAGTGGGCCGAAGACCCTCGAGAGCCACCTGAGAAATAGGTGGGAGGTGGTGAGATACAAAGCAGCTGTTGATATCCTAAAAAAAAATGTTCAAAATCTTTGGGGACATTTTGGAGGTGTGGTGTTTGACGCAAGCATTTCGAAGAAACACGCAGACGTCAATGTGAATACGCAGTATAAGCCTGTGGGTAGATAAATGCTGCACCCACTTACCTTCATGCCTATCTCCATGTGTGAGAGGTCAGCAAAGGGGACCTCCCTGGTAACCAGCTCCCACAGTAACACAGAAAAGCTCCACATGTCAGCAGATCTCCTGTTGATGTCTTCAGGCCTCTTCTGCAGGGCTGAAAACAAAGAGGAACAAGGGAAACCACAAATATATTGGGATGGCTCGTAACATTTGTTTTTATTGAGTAGCATGGGGAAACGCACCAGACAAACATGACTACCAGTGAAGAAGAGGGAAGAAATTATAGAGTGCAGTATATTTTTAACTGAATGACTCATCAAGTCTAGGGAAAACGAAGAAGAGGAAGAAAGGGAATAAATACCTTCAGGGGCCATCCATGCTGGAGAATACATACGACCAGGACACTGAAAGGAGAACTTTGCATCTGCCATGCTTATTCTGGCCGTCATGTCCTCATCAATCTGCAAATTCATCACATCAGCTTAGCATCAGTGTAGTGGAAGCAGTAGACTAAGATATTTTAGTAGCCAAAGACAGTACTTACCATGACATGCTTACTGTTGAGGTAAAGCCGCGAAACCATTGGTTCCAAGGTATGGAGGAAAGCCATGCCACTGGCAATGTCCAATGCAAACTTCACTGCTTGGTTTTGGTCGACCACCAGAGCTGAGGAAGAGGAAGACAAAGACAGAGGAGGACAAGGAGACAAGGAGGCAAGGAGAGAAAAGTTTTTTTTAAAAAGTGTGGGGAGGTAAAGATGGCTGCACAGTAGCAATCCGCAGTCACTGTGCTTAGGGGCTGGGATGAACTTTAATTTAAATTTTATCCATTTCCATTTCATGCATGTGCTTGAATCACTTACTCGTGCCCTGGTGGAGTATGTTGAAGAGGGATCCGTATGGCATGTAGTGGGCAATGATGATGGGGTGAGGGGATGGAGGTGACTGACAGGCCCCAAGGACAGGCAGAATGTTTGGGTGAGAAAAGATCCTACGGAGACACAGCAGACAGACAGAGTAAGTGTGTGTTGTAATGTTTGAAAAAACAGAAGTAGGAGAAAAAGTAAGTATTTATGTCTTCAGCTGAAAAGGAATTAAGGAAACTCTTTGAGGATCCATATTATTGTACACCACATCTGTAGTATCTGTTGCTCTTAAAACTTAACCTGAGCAGTAGTTTTTCATTATCTGAAGCGTCTGTATTTTTGCAGTCTATGTCAGATTTTATGTTGCCTCAGAATTTTTCAGTCCACTCATCCCAAGCAGTTTTATGTTGGCATCAGTTCTTAAAAGAGGGCAAGAACCGAAGCCAACATGTACTCACACTGCCAAGTTCTTCCTGATGCACACTCAGGCCTCCTGACGAGGGATCGTTCTTTGACTTGGCGCACTCAGAGGTTTCTCTCATTCCTGTTCTATTAAGGTTTGTTGTGAGTTCGTGGGACTGATTAAGGTTGGTCAGGTTAGGTAATATGCTAATATGCTTTCCTTTATGATGCATTTTGCTTGTTTGATTTAAATTTTTCAGTAACATCACACACAAACTGATGCAAGAACATCTGCATGGCAATAATGCAATAATGAAAAACTTCAAAATAAGGCTCCATTTTAACTATGATGGATTTAATTTCATGTCATAGCGGACTTCATGTTTACCAACAGAAGGAGGTTTCTGGGACTAGCAGAACACATGACACAGTAAAGAAAACTTCACCACAACAACAACCCAAACCCATTCCTCTGACCTCTAACAATAAAAACTCCTCTGCTCATTGCACAAGATCCCAAGTCACCACCAATCAATCACATCCAACCTCACATTAGCACTGTGTTTACCCGGACGTGAAGAGAGAGGAGACCCAAAAAAAAAAAAAAAAAAGAAAAAAGTAGCAGGACCAAATGTATTAGCCTCAGTGGACACAAGCAAACAGAATCTCAGCATGTGACCCCATGATGCCCATAAACGAACCCTGATATCTCTACTCTCTTTGCAGACACCTCAGGAAATACTGTTAAGGGCCAGAAACCTGAGCTTCGGATGCTCCTCGTTGAAGTCTCTGCTTTTCCTGGTGGTCCAATCTCTCACCTGCAGCACCTTCACAACAATCTCATCCCCTTGCCACCGACCCTGCCATAACTGCGGACAGAGCACACAAGCTAGTAAACAACGGGGGGTGGGGGGGGGGTTGCTGAAAAAATTAAAAAGTCTGACACAGAGAAGTAAACACGGAGTGCAACTGACCTCTCCAGACTGGTTTTCATTGATCTTTGCCAGGAGCGAGAGCTGCTTGTAATCAATACCAGCCTGCTTGTTGAGGGTGCCGTTACCTGAAAGAGCAAAAACATGAAGAATCAAACAAATATCCCGATTTGATATGTTGATTTACTCCTTTTTATGAAATGACAGTTACTTACGAGGTCGTGTTCTCATGGTGCCCTTCCAGAAGGTTTCCTTATAGGGGACTTTGGTCATACTCTGGCCCATTTTCTCTGCCTTTTCTAAAGAAAAAAAAAACAGACACAAAAGAAGTAATAACAAAAAATGATTTTATTTTGTCAACATTTCATTTCATAGGAATAACTTGTTAAAATATTAAAATGCCCACAAATGACCTCTGACCTTGAAGCAGTTGTCTTAAGTGAGGCTTGGCCTTATCCAGAGGTGTCTGTCCATACCTGTTACATATACACACCTGGGCACCACTGGCCACCAAGTCCTAAAAATGAGGAGTTAAACTATGTTAAGTACAGATAAGTTCACAAGCATAGGTTTTGGATTAAAACGAATACACCAGGAGCAATAGGAGCTTCATTGCTTAACAAACAACACTGTAGTGGCCAATTCTCCCCACAAGAGGGCCTTTCTTAGCCAACAGATTGCATGTGCGTGCGTGTGTGTGTGTGTGTTGTATTACACTGTACCTCTGCCACTTCATCTTGACCCCAGAAGCAGGCGTAGTGGAGTGGTGTGTTTCCATGCTCGTTGACTGTATTGGGGTCTGCTTTGCATTGAATCAGCTGGCATTCACAGATTAAGTTAGAAAACTTAACAAAAAGAATTCATCCACTCAGACAGCGTGTAAACAAACACATGCACACTCCAGTTGTAATCAGGCCACGTCCGAACTGTGTGTACCTTCGCCACGATGTCTCTGTGTCCATGACTGGCAGCGAGATGTAATGGGGTGTCGTCTCCACGGTTCATTACATTGATGCGAGCGCCTCTCATGATGAGCATGTCAACAACACCGCTCCTCCCTTCCCTGCATGCCCAGTGCAGGGGGCTGAAGCCATGGTCATCGCTAAAATACAACACGCAAAGAGAGAATGAAGAGCGAGAAGAGGACAAATCCTAAAATAATTAGCCCATCAGTCTTTAAGCTGTGATGGACCCGCTTTATAACACTTTAAAAGTCTAATTAGCATGGATTTTGGGGGCTCTCTTAACAACTCTAAACATATATCAGCTGACAAAAGACTATTTGTGTGGTTATCTCTTTGACAGCCACACAGGTTTTCACACCCACTACCTACCAATCTTTATTTAGACTTAAGCACATGCTCTCTTGCTCTGCCTGCAGCCTATACCCATCTGACGTCTGGCGGCTGGTGATAAATATGTCTGTGCAAGCCGGGAATGCCTGCTAACGTATGCAAAGACGCAAACACACTGACGGCGTACACAGCACTGCAGCAGTCTACAAGGAGCCAAACTATCACCTACGTGTGACTGCCCCCTTCGCCCACCTGAGTCCTTTACATTAGCTGACCCTGAGGCAGCTGCCGGGGCTTCTCACAACTCCCTGCAAAGCCACAAACTCTAGACAATATTTAACAATAAAACTCAAGAGGGCTTGTATAGTCTGTAGGAAATAGCTGCAATACTAGCTCACAGCAAAGTGAAACAGCAGTTAGTCACATTTTCTGTCGATTCCGATCCAGCACAGTCGACGGACAGTTCATAGTCTGTACAACCCTTTGTGCTATAAAAAGTAACAGGGGGGGAAAAAAAACAACTCAGGAATGACAGAGCAGAAAATACACAGTGGAATCCTCAGCTACACATTCCCACTTTTTCTTCTCATGGGTCTTCCTGTGTCGCTTGCTCCCGGGGGAGATCTGAAATTTTAGTTCCTACTAAGCAACATACTTTAACCAATCTATAACACTTAGTACAAATTACTGTTTACTCAGAAGAGCTGGGGGGGGGGGGCGTTTCACACAGTTGAGTCTCCTCAGAGTAACAGCCAAAGCAAGCCTCCAGCATAATGACTGGTCTCTCAGATGTTTATGTGGAACTGCAGCTAGCTGCCTGAGGAGCTCTGTCAGCGAGGGCCTGGCCCTGTATGGAGTTGAAGAGAGGAAATGGCCTTGGCTGTTGCGTGGTTGGCTAGCAGCTCTGCAGCCCTCAAAGTCAACGTCAACAAGCTGCACATATATGGCCTGGCCCAAGAATGAGATAACCGAGGTCTTTAGCAGTGAGGTCTTCTGGCTACTTTCGAGCAAGGAAATAGGCAGAAGTGCTCTGCGTGTCATAAATAATTCAAAAAATATAATAGTACTGCAACTCATGGCTATTATAAATTCATCTGTCGCTTGCATTTTAGATTCATTCTTTTTTTAAGGTATAAAGCCCATCCCCTATTCCCAGAAAACAAGTGGTTGTTTTCTCTGATCAACAGTATTTAAAAAAAAAAACAGCAAATCAATTTAAAACAGTTATCTGATTATCAGATGTGTTATTGATTATTTTTTTTGTCAGTCGACTAAATCGTTTCAGCACTATAATCTAAAGTCTGTCTGTGCTTTTCATGTCTGGCGTAGAATGAGTTTTAGGTTATATTCTGTTGTCTGAGTCATTTGTGTCACCGCACAACCTCCCCACAATCACCCACTGCTTTTATACACATACACACACACACACACACACACACACACACACACACACACACAGTTTTTGGGGATGACATCACGACGGGCAAAATCCAAGAAGAAGAGGGAAAAAACTGGACTGGAATTACCAAAACTGGGTGATGTTCAGCAGTATGTGGAGTTACAGGGAGAGCACAATATGGAAACTATTTGGCCCACCTCTAATGCGCCAAGGATCACTTTGTATGCACGCGCGCGCACGCACGCACACACACACACACACACACACACACACACACACACACACACACACACACACACACCAGGACAGAATCTCTCACCTACCATACCAAATGTGGTATGTTTGCTATAAAGTCTGCTCCATCATCATGTGAGTGTACTCCATGTGTTATTGCGCACACATTATCCACTACAGCCAGACTCTTAACATCCATGAGAAGATGAAGGTGGCCGGTCCCACTGCAGTCATCTTCAAAGCTTTGTACATTTCAGTGTAGTGTGTGCAGATGTGTCCGCTTACCCCAAGTTGAGGTCATTCTCTGTGTTGTCCAACCACAGACGGACAGCCACGGAGTTCCCTTCCCGACACTGTGTGAAGATGTCATCCATGGTTGTACTGGAGCTTCCCTCTCTTGACTCTTTGCTCTTTCAGCCTCTTTTGAGATCAGGAGCATGTAGCCTGCACAAGGTGTTAAAGGGTTAAAGGGCTGTATAGATTCCTTTGCCATGCACTGTGCATCTTCCAGGAGGCTGATATAAGCAGGTAAACAGGCATTACTCTCTGTCTCTCTTTTTTTTTAGCCCAGGGTGACTTGTATAAAGTCCATAATATGAAAAAAGAATGTCTTTATGTCTCTAATGGTACATTCCTAAACATTCATTTTAATCTATAAGTTTTATAGGCCACTGATTGTTCGCCAGCGAAATGAAACTATGAAGCTCAGCACATAAATAGCTGTACATTCCCACATTTCCCCTTGGCTTTATCCTCCTCCGTGGGATCGGATGGGCTGGCCTGTTAGATCTATTGTTAAAAAGTCAAAGTGAAGCTGGACATCCACAACAAAACCTCCCAACCGCAAAGAAAATAAAACTATTAAACGAAGAAAAAACGACCCCCAAACTTACCAGCTTCCAAACGATCGATTTCTCCCGAGTTTCCTTTTCTTTTTCTTTTTTTTTTTTTTCTTTCCTCTCCCCTCCCCGAAAGTCGCCCGTCTCCTCAAATTTAAGAGCAGAGAATGGTCGGTCTGAGTCCACGCCCCGCTCCTCCGAGTTGATGCAGGCTACTGGTGAGAAGTTAGAGGAGCTCAGCTACTGGCTCTTCTCCCTGTCCTGGGACACGCACACAACAGCGCCCCCTGCTGGAGGCTATGCAGTGATGCTGCACCCGGGAGGGGGGGTGTATAGTATAGTACAAATGTAACCATAATTTTGAGATTATGATGCATAAAAGGGGAAATTTTCCTCAGTGTATGACATCTTTGTGTGCCAAATGCACACACATGAAAAAAAAAAAAAAAACACGTAGAGGTGGGGAAAATCCACAAGCATTTGATGGTTTTGTATTTGCATGTCCGTAATATAAAATTATCTGTAATAAATTCATAGTCTATGCTGGAGCCTGACCAGTAACAAAAAAAAAAAAACACTTTTAATGACCTATAAAGTTTGGTTAGTAAATGATTCTAAGACAGGCCTTTTTCACAGCACTTTTTTTTTTTTTACATTTTCATAGGAGGAAAAACACAGGTGTTACTAACGATGGCTCTGTTCAGGTGTTCTGTCTTAATTAATTTAATCACCCGCACCTGTGCATTTCCTGCTGTGACCTGTCTAAATGTCTTCAGTGAAATAGACCTGTGTGTGTGGCTGATTTATTGGTCAGCCTGTATATTTTATCAGTATTCAGTGCTGTTTAAAATATGAGGCCTTTTGCACAGAAAACACAGCGGAGAAAAGCACAGGGTGTCAATTAAAAATAATAATTTAAAAATAAATTCCTATTTACTTTTGCTTCAGTTTCAGGGTCCTGATTTTGTGAACGTTGGCTCACTGTCTCACTATCAGGGTTTGCTGGGACACTTGAACAGACTGGACTCATAGTTAATGTTAATGTCGTAACACCTGTATTTTTCATGCTATTAAAAGTCAAATTATCTACTGTGAAAAAGGCTTCTTCATGCTGTGGCCTGACCATTACAGGATTTTTGATCTAGTTACCAATATGAAAGAGATGGATATTACTGCTGAGATTCTTTTTTTTATTTTTTTTAGATCCTTGTTAAAGCATCCCCTAAAATGTGACCATGATATGAAGCTTAGAAATCAGGATACAATATCTTGTATCTGCAGTATGTTAATTACAGTAAGACTGGTTTTATATTTTTGTCACAAATAGTTGTACACTGATTGATTTTTTTTTATCACTAAAGTCCCTCATGGCACCGATCATCAGTGATTTCAAAAGAGACACGTGGAATATTTAAAAATGTGTTTTGGAGAATAATGACACTTATTCACAGCGCCATGTGGCGCTGTGAAACTAACAAATCTCTTTTCTTCTTGACAGGGACTGTAAATCACATTGGCTCTGACTCGGCAGCAACAGGGCGGCAAAACATGCCTGAGTATTGCAAGACCATATTATCCAAACAATGGTTTGAACTAATCATGTTCATATTTAGGCTTAGTGTTTTCTACAATCCTTAACTGTCACAGCTATTGGTTGAGAGAACATCAGAACGCTTGTGGTCGAGGAATAAAGCCACTGGGAATGCTGTTATAAGATCACTTATCATGGCTTTGCTGCTGGATTACAGAGTATGTGGCGTTTGCAGTCAAAAAGACAGGAAATGATGGGAGAGAGAGAGAGGTGATGATATGTGACAAAGATTGTGAACTGCATTCACACCCACAACACTGAAAGCATGTGGCATACGCCCCAACCCTCTGCTGAGTTGGGACATCCGGCAGCAGGATGGCTTTTAATGTTTGCAAACAACAAATACAACATGTTGTCAATGGAGAATTTCAAATGATGAAAACATGACCAAAATAATAGATACTCTTGTGTTTATTACTGATAATTAGCATTGTTGCTGTTGCTGTGTCAACTTACAAAACAATTATTAGGACTGAGTGTGTTTGGGCAATCATCAGACTGGGGTGCCCAGGCTTTCCAAAGTCCACACTAAAGTCCAGATGTGACCAGGCCCTGCGTAATACAGGACTGCTTTTAAATTACAATACGAAAACCGAGAAAAGCAAAACCTGCTCACCTTGGAAAGAGAGAAGCCATAAAAGGTTATATGACATGATGATAATTGAAAAGTTATGTTATCCTATAATTTATGTCTATTATTCTAACCCATTATTCACCTATTCTTTTCAGCAATACAGGGAATAACATCACATTTGGGACAGCCAGTGATGAGTTACTCATCAGATCTGGGTTGTCTGTGGTGGAAGTCTGGAGCATATCGCTAACTGTTTGACCACCTGAGAACAGACCCAGACTACATATCATTACTGGCCTGACGGAGGGGGGACCTCTGGAGCTCTTACTCGGCCTGGCAGGCTCGACACTGTAGGTGCAGCGGCTGTTGACACAGGTACATCTTCCAATAAGGAGGTTGGTTTGGATGGAATAAGCACAGGCACTGAGCCCCCAAGCTCAGTTTGGGCAGCAGCTATGGGAGACTGTGAAAAGCCTGCTGTAGAGAATGGTCCATTGCCAGCTTTATTAAGTACTGAAGGATTTACTGTTTCAGTTGCAGGTGTGAGTGGTGTGGCAGCTGATAATTTTTCTGTGGCTGTTGTGGATTTGGATACAGAAGCATCAAACTCAACTGGCATTTCTAATCCTGCTGGCTTTAAGACTGAGCTGTGGGCCTCTGGTCCAGCATCAGTCCCTAAAGAGGGTAACAGTGCAGGTATTTGCGGGGGTGATGGGGATGAGGCGATGAGGCTTTGAGATGCTGATGAGGCATCTGTTGCAGGAGACTCCGTAGATGCAGAGACAGCGGCCTCTGCTGCCTTGGCATTCTCCGCAGCCTTGCTCTCCATCTCCTCCATCCGGCGCTGCACCATCCGAGGCATCAGCTGCACATAGGTGCTCATCAGGCGGTGGTTAGAGCGAATCAGCTTCCCCGCACAGCTGTCCACACAGCGCTCCTGGACAGACAACAGCGACCACGGGTGATGAGTCAATAACTACAGTACATGTTCATCATTCGCCATTTGGCCAAAAGTATGTAGACTCTCTGCTCACTTATGGTTTGAGATTGTTTCCATAGTTTGGGCCCCCTTGTTTGCAGTCAATGGAAATCTTCACCCCATACACAAAGCTACATCACTGGCCTGTTCAGAGCCCTGACCTCAACCACATCCTGCACCTCTGTCAGACGTTAACACCCAACAGAAGTGCCTGACCTCACTACAGCTTTTGCGGTTGCCAGATGAAGAAAAAGTGATCAGTCATAATAGGGCAAAACAATCCCAATCAAAGCTGCAGCTGTATGCACGTATAATGAGTCTATACACTGATTTCTCGTACCTCGTCCATGGTGAGGTTTCTGTAGTTGAAGTTGCTGGTGCATCGCTGGAAGCAGATTTCAGTCATGCGGTTGTAAACCAGAAGGAAATCCCGCAGCTACAAGAGACACAGTCATTCAAACTTACCGTTAAACCTGTGCAAAAAAAGCTCAGCA
>JBBMJY010000004.1:11441184-11498360 GCA_037833715.1 Toxotes lorentzi
ACACAAGCCTTATGGCCGTTTCTCATCATCAGCTCATTGACTCTTTGCAAACCTTTGTTTAGTTAGGCGTCTGTTTGTTGCTCCATGCAATAGCTGAACACAGAACAACGCGTGCTTCCTTCGATAGCTCAGTTGGTAGAGCGGAGGACTGTAGGTTTATAGGTTTACAGCAGTTATCCTTAGGTCGCTGGTTCAACTCCGGCTCGAAGGATGTGGTTTTTCTTTGGTGATAATTATGTGCCTGTTCACTTTACATGAATTTAAAGACAACCATTTTAAGAAAGGCATAGTTTACAGTTTATGATTTGTTCAGATGACAGAAAGTGTCTCCATATTAGAGGTGGTTCGTTAAGGGGCGGACATCAACAGTGGTGCGTATACAACACAGTCAAGTGAACATTGGTATGCGTACTACGTAGTCAAAGGGATGTGGAGCAAAACACAAGGCCCCTTGTCGTGAGGCCTTGTCAAGTCTTTATTCTGTTGAGTCTTTGAAAAGCAAGCTTGTATTCAGCATAGTCAAGGGGAGTTGTGGTCATTAAGTGTAAATGTTAAACGAAGCTGTAAAGAAAGATACGTGGCCCCTTTGTTCCAATCAACTCCCTGTACGGTTGAGTCTCTGAAAAGACTTTGATTAGTGGATGTAATGTTCAGTCCTTGCATAATGAAGTTACTTAAGAGTTATTTTCTATCTCTGTATGTTCGTGATGGCAGTTATTCTTAGGTCACTGGTTCAAGGTTATCTTGAGCGTGACCTTCTGTCTCCATGCAAAAACTGAAACAGGACTGTGGCACCCTTCCTTCGATAGCTCAGTTGGTAGAGCGGAGGACTGTAGGCTTAAATGTCAGTTATCCTTAGGTCGCTGGTTCAACTCCGGCTCGAAGGATGTGATTTTGTTAGTTTAGTACTACACTAAACAGCTGAACTGAACAATGGCACATATACAACATGGTCAATGGGAGATTGTGGTCATGTGTAAATGTAGGAACACAAGCCTTATGGCCGTTTCTCATCATCAGCTCATTGACTCTTTGCAAACCTTTGTTTAGTTAGGCGTCTGTTTGCAGCTCCATGCAATAGCTGAACACAGAACAACGCATGCTTCCTTCGATAGCTCAGTTGGTAGAGCGGAGGACTGTAGGTTCAAATGGACAGTTATCCTTAGGTCGCTGGTTCAACTCCGGCTCGAAGGATGTGCTTTTTGTCAAATAATAGTGTCAAGGGGAGGTTGTGGTCATCATGTTGAAATGGTAAAGAAAGATGTAGTCATGATCAACTCCCTGTACTGTTGTACTCTGAAAAGCAAACTCTGATTAATGGATGTAATGTTCAGTCTTTGCACAGTGAACTGAGTTGCATCCAATCTCCATGCAAAAGGTGAGCATTAACAGTTGCACATTTCCTTCAATAGCGCAGCTGGTACAGCAGAGGACTGTAGATTCATGATGGCAGTTACTCATAGGTAGATGGATGTGCTTTTTGCTGGTAAAGACAGTTGTTTTCAGAGACAAAGGCTTCACTGTTTGATTTGACCTTACCAAAAAAAAAAAAAGGTTCTCCACTTTGGTCATCAAGAAGCTGACCTAAACCCTGGCATGAATACAATATAGTCAAGGGAGGTCATGGTCATCATGTGTAAGTGTTAAACAAAGATGTAGTATAATGTAGTGTGGGCCTTCATCATGATCGACTCCCTATATGGTTGAATCTTTGAAAAGCTTAGGTTGGTTAAGCATCTGTATCTCTGTACAAAACATGAGCAATTAAATAGCTGGGTGTTCCTTCGATAGCTCAGTTGGTAGAGCGGAGGACTATAGACTTAAATGTCAGTTATCCTTAGGTCGCTGGTTCGAAGGACATATAATTTTGTTAGTTTAGTACTACACTAAACAGCTGAACTGAACAATGGCACATATACAACATGGTCAATGGGAGTTTGTGGTCATGTGTAAATGTAGAAGGAACACAAGCCTTATGGCCGTTTCTCATCATCAGCTCATTGACTCTTTGAAAACCTTTGTTTAGTTAGGCGTCTGTTTGTAGCTCCATGCAATAGCTGAACACAGAAAAACGCATGCTTCCTTCGATAGCTCAGTTGGTAGAGCGGAGGACTGTAGGTTCAAATGGACAGTTATCCTTAGGTCGCTGGTTCAACTCCGGCTCGAAGGATGTGTGTTTTCTGTTGGTGTCATTTTTAACAGGGAGGGGACGCACCCATGTGAGTGAGAAATGAGAAGCCATTAGCTTTGTGTGGAAGTTATTATGGAGGCCTTTTTAGTTACAGTAGGCAATGCCAGTATATACGATAGGCTGAGGTGAGTTTGGAAAAGATTTAAATGACAAAATGATGGTTGAACTAAAATTAGAGCTGCGTCAGCAATCCTAGTTGCTGACATGGGACAATGGTGGTAAATACTTCTGAACACACAATGATGCATCGTGAGTTTGACAATTTATTGACATGACTGTGACAATAACAAATCATTTACAACAGGGCTACAGCAATGACGCTAGAAATATTCCATTTCATATGATGCTATGATAGCGCTCTCCATACATTCTGTATTGCTGGCAACAGTTTTGGCTAAACTTCTATTTGTGGGAGTGCTGAAGACAATGCTGCTTAAAAAACATGAGATCTACAATAGAGACATGAAGTTGGGGGACGTTTAGTTTTTAAATGGAGCAAATCCACAGCCTAAATGAAAAAGGAGCACATGGACAGGGAGCTCATGCAGGCACGTTAATGCATTTTTACATCATCATGTACGAAAATAGTGTCAACAACACAACTGATACGCTGAAAAAAGCCTTTTCTGCTGAATAGATAGAGGCTTTGTTCCATATCCATGTCTAACTAACTAACTACACTAACTACACCATCAACTACACTGTACTAGGGAAACTCTGGGTCTTAGTGTGTATGCACTCTAATCTTCTATAGCACATACAACACCAACATTAGTAGGTTATGTTATATTGACACAAGGGTATTAAAACATAAACTTGGCATTTAATTTGTGTGAGTGCTTAGTCCTTTGAGACTGGTTTGGCTTATTTGCCACAGGTTTCGACTGGCTTGACAACTATGGCATGAAGATTAAAAAAACAACACTGGCATCAAAAGAAAAGGTAAAAAAAAAACAAAAACATTTAAAGCACATTACAGAACTGAAGCTACTGCCACATCAACGCAGAGGTAGATGCACAATAAATAGGAATGACAATATAGGAGTATAGAGCCGTGTACAACTAGGTGGTTGCAGTTAACAGGGCTATTACAAAGAAAACATATGAAATTAATTAGCAAATATCATTCTTAAAATGGAGTGGCACTGGTGTGTGAACACATAATCAATAGCTGCTGTGGTTTGTGTAGTGGTTCCAAGCTAATAAGCAAAGATATGCAAGTGGAAAATAATGGCAACCTTGCAATTTTGTCCTGGAATTTAAACCCACATATGTGCAGTACACTACTTGCCGGTCAGAGTTTTCCCGACTGTTCTACGACGGTTTGCGTCGCTCCAGTCAATAATATGACACAGTGTGTAATTTACAGGTGGGAATCAGCTGTAAAACATTAGGGTTTAGTAGTTACATTAGACTTACTAGTGCTCTTATTTGTATAATCTCTGGTCCATATTTTCTTTTTCCAACTTTTGGAATTTCTCTTAAAGCTTTTCAGAAATTGTACGATGTTTCATACTTACGGTGCAAGTATTAAGGTTACCATCTATATGCTGCAAAAACTGCTAAGTAGTCCCATTGCATACAACTCACTGATGTATAATGTTTGTTATTTGTCTCTAGAGAAACAGACAAACACATCACTGGTTTTGAATCTTCTCACATTAATGGCAAAAGGAATAAATCAACACTGGTATTATCATGTGGGTACAACTGATGCAAAGCCAGTATCAAAAATAAATCTAAACCGAAAGAAGCCACATCATACAAAACAAAAAAAACAATGGCTTCATAGAAACTGGGGAGATTTTTTTTCCCACTCAGGACAGTTTCACAATCAGTCACATCTTCACAACAGTAAGACACTAAGTTAAGGATGGAATGGTAGACATGTTTTCACTAGGAGGTAAAAATCAGAATGGAGAGTTAAATAGGAGAGTTCAATAATGTTTTCAACTGCCAAAATAAAGGAAACATCAATAGTATGTTTAACTTCAGCACATCGCACAGAACTACAGCTTGGTGAAATTTGCCTTGTTGATTCTCTCAGAGGAAAAATGATTTCCAGATTTAATCAGTATCCATCATTTTACAGTTTGGATTCCCTTGTTTTGGCAGTAAGCTGCAGGTGACAGAAAAAAGATAAAACACTGCTGTTTGTTGTCAGCGTGAAGCAGAGTGGCGAAGAGTTAGAGCAGGTCAGTTCTTCAGCACAGAGTCGTACATCTGGTAGACGTACTGAGAAACCTCAGGTGCCCGACACTTGAGAGACAGCTGTAAAAGCACAGATATCACAGAGTTACAATGGAAGACGACTTCACGCATACATACTCTGTCTGAAAAATGCTGTCTTAAGAGCCTAATTACATTTTTACACTGCTTATGCTGCATATAAATGATCTAATACTCTACCGTGTAGTTGGGGTTGCCAGGCTGAATGCGGAGCTCAGCCAAGATCCAGATGCCGTTGGTTAGCTTGAGGGACTGGTACAGCATGTCCTGGCCTTCTACGTTTCTCTTGGCAATGGTGTAAATGTTGTTATTCTGCAGCTTCCCTGATACTGTGTCTGCAAGACCAGAATCAAGGTTATGTCAGGTAATGAAAACATCTCACCTGGTGATACCATCTAACTATGAAGCAAAGAGAACCCACATGAAACACAAACACACAAGAGGCTGTAATTTCTACTGGAGGTGTAATCACTATAGGTACTACCACTAATGTAAACATGAGCTAATGCAAACTCTACGACTGGCAAAAGGTTTAATCAGGGAATCAAAGGTAAGCAGGCTCTATGACGATTTTAATGAATCACGCCTGGAAACCTTCAGAATTCAGTAAAGCTGACCAGGTACACTACAACGCTGGGCGCTGCTAAGAAGAGCCACCATGGGTTGTTAGCCATCCTGCTGCTAGTGGAACAATTAAGGGCAGCTCATGAAAGGAAAGAAGTTGAAGGTGTCCTTCAGGTACAGAGAGGAACTGCTGAAGCATTCCAAGATAGGCGTGTGGGTGGAGAAAGAAAACACAGGAGGGAAGTGTGAATCTTTGAATGACTTGCACTATTAGCTCCTCACCATTGTGCAGACTTGGTACCTTGGCAAACTAAACTGATCACCATTGTTACCAGCATATATTTTTTTTGTTGACAAATTTTTCATCATTTTGACATAGAAGACAAACAACCAATAAGTCTTCATCTTTTCACATTTGTATAGACATCAGAACAAGAGGCACTTGGATTTCCTCATGTCCCGCCATGATCTCAGTGATGAAAGAAAACAAAGTAGTTTGTAATTAAGTATGCTAACAGAGGTTTTAAATCTCTTTGGCCTCAAAATGTATTCACAAACCTGCCTACCTGCATTTAGGTGGCACTCCTTTATCTGATACTGCAGCTCATTCTCATTGGGGATGTCTTTCCAGGTAGCCAGAAACACCTGTCGCTCTGAAGAAGGAAAACAAACAAACATTTTGACATTAGTAATGCGAAAGCAAAGAATTGATTTCCACACAGAGAAACATCACACATTACTGGAGGCAAAGCCTCATGTATGTAGAGATTGAGTGGACATGTAACCCCACGTAAGCCTATTTCAGCAATCCCATTTTTAGGTATGATTTTAATTTTAATACTTAAGTTAAAGATTTAAAAAATGTGTGAATCCTAAAAATGAATAGATACACAATGGAATTAAATTTCTGAAACTGCAAAACTTGACATTGATTTTCAAAAATTTTAATGAGGAGAATTCAAATCACATTAATTCAGACAGATAGTTTTCATAGTAAAATATTTCAGTGTTAGGTATTAACATAAAAATTCTGAAGCAAATCAATTTCGCAATTAGGTTTTCAGTTGCTCATAAAATTAATATCTTCAGGACGATTATTTTCTTCCACGGCCACAGCTCTTGTAATTTTATTTTTTTAATTTCAGAAATTTCACAGTGACGTTTTCTATCTTCTTAAACTCTGGAGTAAGTATATTTTATAAAGCAGAACTATATCAATAAACAGTTTCCAAATTTTATTTCGAATTTTTATTCTTGCTTCAGTGGCTGTGGAAGATAGATATATATATATTTTTTTACCACTGATGCTATGGTGTGATACTGGTGGTGTGACCAGAGATGTGAGGCTGTTTTATAAAGTGGTGAGTAACAACCATACCCATTTTTCCATCCTCAACAAAGAATATGTTGAGAGGGATGAGTACGCTGAAGTAGAAGACGTCGATGTTGTTCTTCACAGCCACCTGTGTACGAGTAAACATAAAAGAATGTGAGTTTAGTCATACATGCTCTGTGTGGCTGAGATGTGCTGGGGAAACTGTTTCATTTCATATGAACTCCTTCTGTCCTATTTGATGTCCTATAAATGACAAGAGTAAATATTTGTGCATTTGATGTCAGAAAGTAAATCAATGTGCGGTAACCAGATCAGTAGCAAAGTAAGATCACAAAACAAGAACTACAAGAGAGAATCAATCACAGATGTTCAACAGCACATGACTGACAGTCAGATGTTGTGTTTTGCCTTCAGTACCTGCAGATTATTGAGCGGGTCCATCTTCATGACTGGACCAATGGTGTTGAGAGGCAATGAGATCTCAATACTCTGGCTGGGCATCAGAGGAGTGTGAATGGGCAGAGGACTGGTGGGAATCATCCCAAAACTACAGGCAAGAAACAAACCAACAAAATTATTGCTCTGCTGTCTAAGAGAGGTTCAGCTTGATTGTAGTGATAGTATAGTTGAAAATGACTTTTCCTGTGAGTCACCTCACTGACCTGTTCTTATTAAACTGGACAGCAAAGTCGGTCATGTGTTGCAGGGCCTTGTTGGTGAAGGTCATGTCCATGTACATGTGGCCCTGGCGGCGTGAGAAGGTTCCAGAGATCTCCAGTCCCTTGGCTTTGACCGCAGGCAGCCACACCTGGTTAAAAAGTACCAGTGTCATCAATTCTACAGATAGTATAGACTTCACATTCTCTTTAACCACACGTATATAACTGCACATTTCTACAAAAGCAGCTTCACCATTGACCTGGTCAATAAATACTTTTTTGCTGCCTCACCCACAGTAAGTCCACTGCGAAAGGAAGCAGTCACCTCATTCATTTCACGGAGACCCTGTGTGGTTCCACCACAAAGGGCAAAAGAAACAGAAAGCTGAACTGGCCCCAACACTGTCATTCATAGATCACTTTGTATCAGAATCAGAATCAGAAACACTTTATTGCCAGGTATGTTACACATAAAAGGAATTTGGCATGGTGTTGTTGGTGCATCTCAGGTATCATCTCACTGCTGGATAAAATATGTGTTGCCATAATCCTTCCTGACTTCTAAGTCTCAAATTATTATGAAACACTGTGCAGTGTTTTGGCTTACATGTGATTTCAAACTCTTGTCTCTGAGTCTGCTTTCCTGCATCCCAGTGACACATAATGTAAGTGAAAAACACAAAGCTTTATGCTTTAGCCAAGCCTAACGTTTTAGTATTCTGCTGCCTTAACTGTGAATGTCTCTCGTCTGAATGTGTTACCCATTATTCAACAGAATTCCGGCCTGCTTGCTGAGACCGAAGTCGTGTGAACTCACTGCTTTTGGGGCTATGTAGCCTCCAGTGGTGATGGCCATGCCTGTGGAAAGCTCAAACAAGTCGTTGAGGCCACTGCTGACAGCTGGAGGTGCTGGTGTAGGTGACGGAGCAAAAGTACTGGGGACAGATGAGGGGATGAAGTTCTGTCCCACCTAAAGCAATCACAACGAAAACACACACACACACACACAAAACACACCATCTAAGTAACTATAAATTCATCACTAGCACCACTGGCTACTTGACAATCTACAAAGAGAACCACACTGAAAATAATAAGCCATGCCAAAGGAGGAAACAATCATTAAAACTCAGTGATTATGAGGAAAAATGAAAAATTCTCCCATATCGAGACTGTGTGATTAGCCAAAACCCTTATGACAGAGAAAAAGTGAGCAAGATCAATGTCATTATGTGAATGCGAGACAGAGAAACCAGGTTTAAAAACTTGAAGAAGTTGCTTTGAGAGTGTGGTGGGTTAAAGTCAGGAAGCATGCAGCATGCAGACAGGCAGACTGCCAAACAGAAGGGCTTGACTTACTGCTGGACTTCCCCCAACACCTCCGCCCAGGTCTCCCCCCAGCTACAGGAGAGGAGAGAGGCCCCCAAAGACAGCATCCAAACATCACAGACAGACCAAACACACAAACAAAGACAGAGACAGAGACTTTCTTAGCAACCGCAACCCATCAAGAGGAGCCCTCACTTTCTGGGACAATTTTGCATGGTATTTTAGACATTAAAATAAGGCTTTAAAAAAAGTTTAAAAGTCCAGCTACTCCAGCACCTTGGGGAAGTGGAGAAGTGACCATTAACAGAGCAAAAATACAGCAAGGCTACATTTTGCTCTATGTTGGAAAAATACTTACATTTAATAATGTATTAATGCATCACATCTGTTTAGAATGTTTTCAGGGCCAGACAAATTTTTGTGTTATATTACAACAAAGGTATTTTAATAATTTATTTAGCAATTTAAATTACAGGCATACTTACATGGACATATAACAGTGAGTGTGAAACAGGCTGTTTTTATGTTCAACAGTAAGAATCAGGCATGAGTCAAGCAGAGTTTTGGCATATAAAGCTTTCTTCTGGTAAATGAGGAACTTTTGCCAAGATGCTGAGTTATAGATTTTTCTAAAACTCTCTCATCGTTTATTTCATGGCTGCCTGCAAATCAGAATCATCCTAGAATAGTGTGTTCCCACTCTATCACACAATCCTGTCAGCTTGGCCATGAAAAAGCATGATATCACTCACGTATCAGCTGTGATTGATTATGCATAGAAGAAAGTTTAAAACTACAACGACTGCCTGACAACCAGTAAAGTTGCAGTTTACAACCACGTCTGTGCAGATTCATAATATATGTAGTGAAGACTTTAAAGGGATTTAATTAAAGGTATTAATTGCCTTTTGTCAGAACTAACATATAGACTCCTGAGTTATGGCAAAAACATGTTATGCGAGGTCACAGTGATCTTAACCTTTGACCACCAAATTCTAATCGGTTTATCCTTGTGTCCTAGTGAATGGCAAATTTGAAGGAAGTCCTTCCCGGTGTTCCTGAGGAGAATGGGACAGAAGGACAACCCAACAACGTAATGTCTCTGGCTACGTCTGTCACCAACGCAGAGACATAAAGACTAAAACCTACGCTGTCTGTGACACAAGACCCCAAACTCATTGGTTTTTTAGCATGTTTGAATTTTTAAAAATGCTGAATGGAGATTGTTTTGTGTATGTTAGAAGACAGATGCGTGTCTGTTATATGTGTGTGTGTGTGAGACATCAAGATTACCAAGCTGTCCAGGCCTCCTCCCAGAAGGTCCACTGCACCCATTTGCATGGAGGAGACCTGGGGCACATTGACTGGAGGGCCAAGATCCAGGTTGAGCAGGTCACCCAGTAGATCACCCTGGCTGGGGATCACATGTGGCTGGTCCATGGCAGCTGCTGGCCCACCACTCACTGGGCTCTCACCTGTATCAATGCTGTCACAGGAGAAAAACAACGGACTGGTAAAGGACCGGCATTTTAAACTGATCGATTACCAACAGAAATGTTTTGAGTCTCAAATTCAAACTTCCACATGGATGACTGTCGATCATGAATTTCCATGATCAGTCCTCTACTTGGTGTGGACAGAAACTCCTTATTGAACAGGACAAGAAAAAAAACAAATGCAGTTTGACTGTGACCAAATGAAACCTTTCATCCACAATTTTCTGTTCGTAAGAAGCACTGGATCCTCTTTCACAAAAGCTAGTTCTTACTTATTGAATATCATTGAGACATGGTGCAATATCTACAGGGTGTTGAGTAATATCCTGTTCTCTAGAACAGTTGGTAAAGCATGAACGTGCTATGAAATATGGACTGGAGTGTTCATATTAAAGAGTATAAATGGTATTACAAATCAATAAAGGCTGACATATGTATACATTTGACTGTATATATTATCATACTGTGCACCACTACTGCTTGTCATTCCCATTTTTATATATTTTTTATCTAATCCAAACATTTAAATCCTCTGAATAAATATAATCCGCCGTAATGTGCATAGTGTCTGTAAGTCTGACCTGCTGTGCTGCACAGGAAGGTGCTTCCGGTGGATTCCGTGGCTGCCCTCCACAAAGGCGCTGGGGGGTTTGTGATAGACTGAGGCCAGAGAGCCAATGTGGCAGATGAGCTCGTCCAGTAGGGTGGGTTCAATCAGGTCTGTCTCTTCTGAGATCAGGGGCTTTTCTGACAACACCACCTCCTTGGCAGTCACAGGGTCAGTGGACAGAAGGCGCCAATAAATGTAGCCCCTGTCACGCAGGTCAGGGTTGTCAGAGTCCTGCAGAGGAAGAGGAGAGGACAATACAAATGCCGTAATTAGATTTCTTTGTTTCATTGAAGGAATTCAATCTTGAGGACCTGAGAAAAATCCAACCTAAATAAACAAATAATAATCATTTCAAAAAAGGGGAAAAATACTTTGATATACCAAAGAAAGCTACAGTATGTTTCCAGATAAAAAAACAGACAACATTATTCAGCAGTGAATAAATAAATCACTTCTTCACAATAAAAGATCTGACTAACCTGAGTGGCCAGACTGAGGACCTGCTGCACCAACTCCTGAGTCTCTGATGGCTTCTTAAGGAACAGCTTGACAATGGCAGTCAGCAGAGTCAGCTGGACCTGTAAATCAAAGCACACCGTGCTGTATTATGGTCATTTTTAGTGTGCAATGCCTCCCAAACTGCAACCCAAGTATGGAAATAGCCAAAGAAGACGAACTCTGGTGATGGCCACGGTGTTATGGTTCCATGTGGAAACAGCAATGTGGATTACAATGAACCCACCTGAGTGCTCTCATCATGGAAGCCCTCGAGGAAGCTCTCCAGCAGCTCATCAGCATTGTCGATCCTCTCTGCATACTCGCCGACAATCCAGATCATGGCCGCACGAGCATCGGGCTCGTCCAGAGAGTCCAGATTCTCACACAGCGTGGCAATGATGCTTTCATACCTGAAGAGCACCAGTATCTCAGTGGTCAGAGGGAAACTTCACAAGCACCTCACAGCTTCAATATACAATGTATTATAAAAGCTAGATGGACGTAAAGGTAAGGGAAAAAACTTATGGACTTAACTGCATTGAAAGAGTGACTAGTTATCCAGCATATAATGACCAGACATGTGCCAGCCACAGTCCTGGATGTCAACTATGTCAACTAACAAGTTTAAGTCAAGTACTGGTTATGTAGTTGTTCTTTGTTGAGCAGCTCTCAGGGGTTCAGTGGGAAAACATACTTGTTGGGGTATTTGCGGAAGATGTCCCTGATGACCACGATAGCCTCCTGAACCACGTAGTTGACCTTGGTCTGGATCAGGTCCAGCAGGGTGCTGACACAGCGCTCAGCTGATTGCTGGAGATGAACAGGACAGAGGCACCATGTCACCATTACTTGGGGGAAAAAGGTCAAAATAACTCACACTGTTTTAAGACATATTACAAAGGACTGACAAAGCCTAGCTGTTGGTACTGGAGCAGATTTAAAGTGGATTTAAAACTTAAAGCTGTTTCTGTGAAAAACAGATTTATAATCCCTATTACACTGCAGCGAGGAGGTACACAGAAACAGAAGAATGAACCTTTGACATGCTCTGGTGACAAGACCGAAGCGAGTTAAGATTCTTGTGCTCACATGCACGAGACATCTGGGGCGTAAATTATCAGTGGTGGTGAAATTGCTTACCTCCACTTTGATGGCACAACGTCCGATGGCTCGTACAGCCTTGCGCACAAAGTCAACATCCACCTCTGTGGCGTATTCCTTCAGTTCAGCCAGCACCTGAAAGTGACAGCAGTGAAATACACTGTATGTATACACATCACCACACATATAGTGTATTTAAAAAAAAAAAAAAAATTACTTTAGTTTTTTATGTTTAATTTTACTGATTTTGTTCCAGTTTGAAACCTTAATTAAAATTAAGCATTTTAGTTTGACATTCGCTACAACAACAACAACAAACAACAATAAAAACTTCATTAATTCAATCTAATTCATTTCAAAGCAGTTAACTGTACATTGTGTTAAAAGGCAAGAGGCACAATGCTGAAATTACATATAGGTTCTTTTTATACCAACTATCATTCTGAAATTCAATAATGTCTCTCCCTGCTATCAACACTCTTGCAAAATGCACCCTCTAAGCACATATGGACAGGATATTTGTAATTATACAAATCACTGTATTAAGTAAAGAGAACAAAACCCTCTGCAGCAAAATGATCCTCTTTGCAGAGTTAGTTGTGTTTTATGGAGGGTACCTGAGCGATGTTGGCCTGAGAAGCCAAGCGGATCATGATGTCCAGTTTCTCCAGTTTCACATAGATAGGGTCGTTGTACTTGACGAAGAAAACCTTGATCTCCTGTTTCAGGATCTCAGGCCTGCACACATGAACACATTACATATTAGCCGGTGGAAAGACCTGATCCAAAACAAAAGAGTCACTGAGGAATCAAAAAAAGGTATTGCCAAAGGGGAGGTAAGGTTACATTCAAGCCAATACAACATATTCTGGGTAGTAGTGATGAAATTCCCTGCAGCTAAAAATACAACCCATTTTCTGATGTTTGTAATCACACACCTTTTCTGGACAATGAGGTTGATGTTCCTCAGAGCCACATACTGGACCTCGGGCTCTCCGGAGAGCAGGGTGACCAGTGGTGGGGATAACTTCTTCAGCAAAGTGTTGTAGTAGTCTGAGTCCTTGGGCAGCAGCTCTAAGAACTTCATCAGCACCTTGACAGCTGATAGCACCACTGCTGAGTTGGCGTGAGACAGCCGGGGAGTGACACGCTCACAGATGCTTTGAAAAGGAAAGTATAGTTAACTAGTTACATTTAAAAGCATTTTATTTTGTCAACATGATTGCTACCTTTGGGCTTCGCGCTCATCCTTGGGGTTATAGTTGGACAGGCAGTCTAGGATGAAGATCTGTCCCCACTCTGTGCACTCGTTGAGGGCTGTCAGCAGCTTGTTGATGTTCTGGGGATTGAGGTCCAGCAGGTTGCTGTTGGGGTGAGACTCGCTGATCTCTGACAGGGCAGCAACTGCATTGGCTACAACCTAAAAGACAGAGATGTTCGGTGATGAGACCTTTAAAGGATAGCTCTGTAGCTGTTAGTACTGCTTGCCACTATAACTCAAATGAAACTGACTCAGCAGTCAGAACATTTCCTCTAGGACAAATAATGCACATACAAAGTAGCAAAGCGAGCAGATTTCTATTATTTTTTTAAACCACTGTAAAATCCCATTCACAAAGTGGTCCTAGACATTTGGACTCCACTGTACATGCCAAATTCTACCCAAACTCATGACTTTACTGGCACAAAATGCAAGGCAAAGAAAGTAAGGCCCATGTGGCACCTACCATGGGATTTGAATCAGCAATCAGATCTCTCAGGGAGTCCAGGAAGCCCTGGTCCTCCACCATCTGGGCATTGATGTCATGAAGTTTCGCCACACACACAGCTGCAGTCTTCCTCACATATGGGTCCTCATCCTTCAGGCACTTCCTTAGAGGCTCACACAGGTACTCGGTGATCTTGTCCACCCGGATGCATCCCATGGTGCGGACGGCCAGAGCCCGGATGAGAGGGTTGGGGTCCTCACAGTCCTGGAGAGCAGGACAAGCAAGGCAGTTTTGGTTTTAAACTGATTAGATTTTATTGAGGAATTCTCCCATTGTGACCCTCAAGTCCATGCATTTATTTGCTGGATTTATCTGCCTCAGTGAAGATTTAATCACAGTTTGGGAAAGTCTGGCAGTATTGTATTCGGTTGAAACAACAATTCAAGTCCATTTAAGGCCTTGCCTTGACAAAGCTGTTGACAGCCATGATGGCCATATCAGGCTGGCTCTTGGCGTAGTTCATTAGGTAGAGGTAAACCAGCTTCTTCAGCTCCAGGTTGTCAGTCTGCATGCAGTTCACCACATCTGGGAACAAAGAACTGAAAGCAAAGCAAAAGTTCTTGGTCAGATTTTACAGCACGAGGATTCAAGGCTGTTCTTATGTTTACATCATGTAATAGAACAAGTCACCCTAAAGGCCAATACATACTCTCACAAGTCTGGAAGTGGTAAAAGAAAGTCTGCCTTATGCGTGGGGGTGCTCATTTTTTTTTACTTTACAAAATATTACTTTACAGAAATTTCTGGTTTATGTCAGAGTTCAAGCTTCTACTGTACCTGACATCCTTGCCAACGGTCATGGCTGCAATGACTTTCTTCACTGCCTCTTTTCTTTTCTCCTTCTTCTCATTGTTCAGCTCTGCCTTCAGTTCAAAGATCTCCCCTGAAAGAGGAATCACAAAGTGTTGTCTGCAGCACAGTTTAAATATCTACTGTCAGATAGTGAGAAATAAGATGTTTTTTTTCTTCAATCTTAAAGCTACGTGAAGTAGAAATTAAAGGAAACTGAAGGTTTAAGGCTTAAATAAATTCCTCACTTGACAGCTTGAAAATGAGAAATAACAACACATTCAAATGAGCTAGTGAGATTTTTCAGCACCACTGCCTTCCTTACTCACCTTTTTTGTTTGTTGTGAAATATTTGGAGTCCGTCATGGTTGTGATCCTTTAAGTCTGTACAGAAATACACAAATGCATCCCATCAGCACACTTTGGAATAATGATTCCCTTAAAGCCTTCCCAGTTTATTTGCTGAAATGGCTTTTTGATTCATAGTTGTAACGTGAAATTAGTATATACAGATTCAAACTGGATTTCAATACTACACTGAAAAGTGCACAGCAATACTGGTATTTTGGATTCCATCATGCAGTATCAATTAATATTCAAAGACAGATAGAGATGAATGGCATTTCTCTCTGTATACTTGTTAGCATATCTCTCTTTTCTAATTATTCTGCAGATTTCAAGATTACAGGCTCCTCAAGTGCTGACATGCACAACAAATCATTTCAAATCCTCGGTTGCAACACTCACTAGCGAGTCCCAAACTGCCTCAGGAAGCAATGTCAGCACTGTTTGGAGGTAACTCCTCTACAAGTCTCTATTATTGCAAAGTTAGAATAACCAGCAGAATACAATTGATGACTGGCTGCTGCTGATTGCGACTGCAGTTTTGTGACTGGATTGAATGAGAGCAATTAATATATTGTGAAACACCTTCAAAGAAGAGTGGATGCTGTTATTCCAAATGACCGTGCTTCCAGAAAAAAAATATTCAACAATCATGTATGGGCGAAATGTTCAGGTGTCCGCCTACTTTTGGCCAAGTAGGTAATGTCAACATAGGGTTGTCTATATTTGGCCAATCGTCCCCATAAATTAACAACAAATATGACGTGACAACACTAAGGCAGAAAATACAAGTTAACAGTGGACCTTGGACTAATATCATGAGCAAGTTGATGATATTTTGCTTGTAATTCCAACAGGGCGAAGGTGTTTTGTGCCGTTTGTAGGAGGCTACACATGCTAAAAATGTTCAGTGTTTAATACACAAACGATCTCTTACGATAAAGCTGTTTGCTTGGATATATAGCTTTATATTTCAAGGTTAACTTCATTACAAATGTTAGCTAGCTTGAATTACGCAGCTAACGAACCGGTTGTGGCTTTAACGTTAACTGTTAACCTTAGCCGTTAAATGTTAGTTATAAATCATCCATTCTCTCGTTAAACTATCGATCCGCCTAATTAAGACGTGCGATTTACTACAAAATGTTTCTGGCTGTGACAATGTTTGGCCTCCATCCAGAATCAAGTTCGCTATTACAACCGCAGCAGTTTAACTTTGCTAACGTTAGCTAACTTGCTGCATGCTAAATGCATCAGTTAAATGATTGCCGCTAACGCTACCCCAACACTGACAATGCTAGCTGGCTAATGACGGCGAACTTACAGACCCTGTCGACTATGGGGTAACCAGCATAAGCAAGATTTTATTTTTTTTGCTGCTGGTCGGGTGTGACTTGTATCGTTACAGCCTTAAATCTGACATCAAAACAGAAAAGTGAAAGGCGGCCGAGTTTCCTTTGCCCCTGACAGGAGCTACGTTAACGTTAATGTAGGTGATGAGCTACCCATCAAACGGATCGACTCGAAATCATACACAAATGGCAATAACGTTACAGAAACTATTAACTGTTAAATATTTCATATACCTGGTGGAGTGTACGTCACCGGGAAAATATTAAGTTACAGAGGGTGTAAGACGCAGGTTGGTCCCTTTGCCTGGTTGGAGGAAGATGGAGAATGTAGGATTGTGGCGGTACGTTCAATGTCACCGGAAACTGGACGACTTCTCTCTTGAGTTGAGCCTCCAAGGAAGTGGTCCATACCGGGTTATGTTGTGCCACAAGCAAATTCGACTGATCCGATGTCTTGTAGACAACTATTGTTAGATTTTATATGATTTGGATCTGTAAATAGTTCAAAGGGACTATATTGTAAATGTACGCAAAGGACCGGAACACCATACATAACGGGCAGTGACACCACCCATAATCGACAGCAGATAGCTAATGTGGATAGTTCAGTCTGTTCCACTGTCGTTTAGGTTCCCAAGTGATTTCAATCAGAGCAAGCGCTGCGTCTAAATTCAGATTTACTTTTATAAGCTATAATGGATCTCGGGCGTGACTTGCTAGGATTGCACAATTTCCCACAGCTATGAATGTATCACGCGAGGAAAGCTTTGGGTCGGATACCAATGATGTCCTGACCGTCGGTGTTAAAACCAGAGAAACAGTTATTACAGCATCAGCAATATGCATTTAAGGAATCAAACGTAAAAGGACTCATTGTAGAGCATTGTCCCTTTCAGACTTTATATTATATTCTGTAGCTATTGTGTTATATTAATAGACTGTTATTATATATGCATTAACATGTAAGCAACACTGTTGTAGTAGCTCGAGGTGGAGCTAATACTAAGTATTTTATGTTGTTTTATGCAGTTTAATGCACCATATTGTATAAACTGATCACACAGTGTATTTTTTGTAGTATGTGACACTTGACCACCATATACTAAACATATAGTCTGAGTATAAGTTTGTATGAAATTTGGGTGACAGTGGTTTTGATCAGAAGGGAAAAAATCCACAAAAACAGTGGTGATAGTTCATATAAAAAGTTTATATTACAACAAATGTGATACTTATTGCATGTTTAAAACAAACTATGGAAAATATACAGCTCAAATGTAAAAATAAATGTTTTGATGTTTCAGATTTCACAAGATTCACTGTCTGTAACTCTGAATGTGAGACTATTTAATAATCTGAGACAGAGACTGTACATAGAATACAGTGCTAGATGATACCATTACTTAACAGGCATATTGGCTTTGCTCCTTTACTACATAAATGCCATGAAAATCCATGCTGTACCCCAATTATAACCCCTCCCAACCCGTTGGCTGTCTTTAAAAAGAACAAATAGCAATCAGACACTATTTTCATTTCTCTGATTCATTACAGTACATCATCGTCCTGTGTTATTGGCAAAACACAGAAAGCGTGCAATACTTCCTGCTAATATCACATCAATTCTAAACCTCAAATTAGTACGTCTACGCCGTTTCAGCACTTAAATATATGGAATATAGTTTAAATGGCAGTCCTACAATGTGTTTCACGCCTACGCAGATGATTCGATTTGGAGTTGGGAGGTGGTGCTGATGAGGTCTCTGGGAAGACTTTCTCTGGCCTCTTGCATCTTTCTCCTGGCTCTCTGAAAGGCCTCTGAGAGAAAAAAAAATACCCAGTAAACAATACAAACTCAATACAAGCTAATCTCCTAATCAACTTAGACTTTAAACTGATCTTCAAATCTCTAGAACCTGAGCTACTGAATAACTAATTCTCAGTGAATGTCCTTACCCAGGATGGTGCAGACAGCCCCTTGCTGACTAAATCCTCCCAACTGGTCAAAAACCTTCTGCCTCCTTTTCTTCAACATGGTGGCATCAACAAAGGACCTGAAACATACACAGCTATAATAAACCACACATTCAGGTACAGAACAGGAAATTAAATAATTTAAGTATAGTTAGTATAATAAATATATGATAAATGCGGTGCTGGCGACTTGTGAGATATTGTAGATTAACCGTTGTGGTGAAACTAATATATGCATCAGGCTAAAGGACACAATAATAGATCTTAAACATGCAAATCGAGTGCACACCAACCACAGAAATTAAAGTGTTTTTTTCCCTTCAGTGCTGGGTTGACTTGAACATGGTTTACCTGGATTGCTGGATGCAGTGCAGATTAAAGGTGACACTTCCTGTGGTTTCAGTGCAAAACCCAAAGCGACTCAGCCTCCCTCCCTATAGATATATATGAAGTATAAAAACCAAAAAACATTCTTCAGTATCATTATCGATGTAACACGAACGTGGACATAAACACTGCAGGTTTCAAAACATTCACAAAAATGGTCGTTGCAATTGTACTAGGAGGGTACTTGCAGTGTAATCAACTGCAGCAGAATCTGACCCTTTTTTTTCTGTTTTCTACTTTTTTTGTCTTCACTTTTAGTGTGTGGAGGCGTATTCTGAACTCTCATCATCACCAGAGGAAGCTCTTGAGCCTACCTTGAAGGTCCCTGGAATTCGGATGTAGCTGTTGTCTTCAAGCTCCGGAGAACCTCCAATAAAGAAACGTCTCAGTGCAGAAACTGTTCCTGTCTGAAGAGGTCTCCACGTATGGCATGTCATTATATGTTTACCTGGCACACACAAAAGTATAAACACACACAAAACATAAAATGCGGACAAATAAGACTAAGGACACGATTAATAGTTCACTACACAAAAGATGTAAATGCTTTGTTCTGTGGGTGATTTTTCTAATCCCAAAATGTACCTTTACAGTTTCCTTCAGTGAGACAAGTCTCTTCTGAAGTTAAATAACCAAAATTCACATTTAGAATGGAAAAAAGGAGCTGAAACTGCAAATTAATAGATAATGAAAATAACCGCAGCCCTAATTTTAATCCCACGGCTTTTTAATCTACACAGCATACCGGGTATGGCAGGAAAAAGCAGATAGCCATAGCCTTCAGTTCGATAGCGCTGCCAGGAGTCCAGAGAAAGAACCTTGAAGTAGAGAACTGGCCACTGGGGAATTGATTCTGAAATGAGGAGAAAACGTGCATCAGTCAAATAATTTAAAATGCAATAATATATAATTAAAATAAACAAAATTATTAGCATTCTACATGCATAAAACTAATTATTTAAACAGAATATTCCAAAGATGATACTAACCCTCAGTTTCTTTTTCACTCATGTAGAAAGCCTCAAAGCTGAAGGGGTAACTGAAGAAAGCCACGTTTTCCTGTTGGCAGGGAGAGTGTTGAGGGTTTGACAAATCTCAGCAGACATGCTCAGAGGTTGTTCACCAGTTTCTTTTACAGTATACACACCTTCCCTAATGTTTTGGTTCGACACGTCTGGGTAACCCCCGAGAGAGACTGGAATGGCAAACTGGACCAATCTTAGACAAACGAGAATAACAAAATGGTAAACTGAGTTTAGTTTAACTGATTTAAAAGGTTTCAACAGCACTTTGGTATCACAATGTAAATGGTGCCATATACTTTATGTGACTCACTGTTGGGCAGTTCCATGAAGAAGTGGATGTATAAGTTGTCATATTCAAAGCCTTTGGCTGAGACTGGGTAGAAAGAAGAGGCAGGAGATTTAATTAAGATTGTTCATTTAGAAAAATGAGCTGTGAGCACAGCCTTCCTACTCACCTATCTCCCCGTTCATCAGGTAACGCAGAATACCTACAGGAGGCTGCAGGAGAGACATATGGTAAGGCCAATTATTAAACACATAAACATTTTGATTTTAATCTAGTGTTGATATCTGATCAATAATTTCAGTCCTTTATCAGGCATAAATGCCAAACATTTGTTGGCCACAGCTTCTCAAATGTGAGGATTTGCTGCTTTTTGTTGTCATATATGATAATAAAATGAATATCTTTGGGTTTCAGACAAAACAAGCAATTTGAATATGTAACCTTCCCAGAAACCAAAATGGGCATTTTCCCCATTAGATGACTTACCATTTCAAAGTCCTGTCCAACAAGGCTATTGAGGTACTCCTTGTGCCTTACATACAGCTAGAAACAGAGAAAAGCAGATGTGTCCATGTCATCGATTGACTCCGTAATCAGTCATCTGAACATGATAATTTAAAGCTATACTCTACAATTTTACTCTGAGCCTGAAGACGAGTTGATGAAGATGAACTCACATCTTTGTACATGTTCTGCTCCCTGTCCTTTTCCTCTGATTTCATGGTTGTGGATACATTCTCCACAGTAAGACGCCAAACTTCTTTCTTTTCCCCCTCTGTTACAATCCTGCTTGATGGCACACACAACATATTGGTTTTCTGTTGGTTAATCATATACTCCTTTATCGTAATGACTTAAAGGCTTTTCTGTTTTCTTTGTTTCCACACAATCCAGCCAGTATTTGTTGATATATTTCAGTGTGGACCAAAGTGGTGGACTTTTAGCTTCTAGCATGGAATAGTACAGCTTTGACGCACAAAATTTCATGTAGGTCATACACTTGTTTTAAAATGTTGATATGACAGATCATCAGTCAATGCTGGGCCTACTATAATGTTTGGAACTTGCCTGTAGGGCTCTTTGCCTTTGTTGAAGTCAGGTTTTACAATGACTGTTCCACTGCCATCTGATTTTATGGTCACCAGCAAACATTCATTCTCTCTTTGGCCCAGTCTGACAAAGCAAATAGAGAGAAAATTACAACTGAACCACACAACAATTTTTTTTTACCACACTGCAAGTCAAATTTCTCATGCGGGGACATAAAAACTTAACTGAACAGAAACTGGGTTATGGTCCTACCTTCCAGGGGGGCTCAGGTCAGACATGATGTGCATAGTCTGCATAGCATTATTCACCACATGATTGCTCTTCACAAACTCCTCCGTGGGCTCCCAGTTGATGATTTTGGACTTAGGGATACTACAATCCCTGCAAAATACACCAGATCATCCCATCACATGACTGTTTAGAGCATTTAAAATTACAAGTCCAGTCTCTGAGCATTAAGAAGCATCATTCAAATGAGAGTTTGTTAATAGAATTTGATCCTGTTATCCATTTACACAATTTAATGCAAATACTGTCCCACGGATGGAAGGTTGGTACAATGAGAGAGTCTAATTCCATCAGATTTGATTATTGGCAAATGTAAGAAAATCTGGGTTATCAGTCCATTTAAATAAGCGAGCTGCTGTATCACCTACATGGTGCGTCTGTCCTGCCGTCTGTGTCTTACACTGGTCATCCTTTCAGCCAGGAAGGTGGGGCCGGATTTGGTTGTGGTCAGTAAGTCAGTGGAGTGCTGCTTTCAAGATCAAAAACAAAAGGCTACTCACAAACACATCTGTAGACAATAACTGAAGAATTTGTGCTTTCATTTTGACTCATAAAGACCATGTTGGAATAAGTGCAATAGAACAGGAGAAAAGCTGTTTCCTCTCGCACTTACAGCACTTACAATAGAAGCAGTGAGAGAAATCTGGTTCATGTGTCAAATAAGGTAAACCTACCATAAAAATATTAGGCTATAGCTATCACAAATTTGAAGACACTGACAAGAATGTGATGACTAGAATATAATTCTCCGTCTGTCAGTGCCCTCAGGGAATGTCTCTTATCTTTTCAAAATGGCAGTAGGAAAAAGTGTGTTTGGATTAAGAAACCACTGACACTGGGCTTGACTTTTGTCTGTTCTGTAGGATGCAGCACAACCTACCAGTTGGTGGAAAGGAAGACAGTTGGTGTAGCGGTCATGATCAGTGTATGTGAAAATCCTGTGATTTCGTCTGCCCTTGGCCCTGTTCAGGGCCTTGACTTCTGTGTGGTACTGCCGGTCCAGAGGGGTCTGACATGCTGTCTCATTCTGGAACAGCTCCATCTCATACTGAAACCACAGACAGAGAGACATGATGCCAAGGAGGTGGGCTTCATGAACAGAACGCACAGAAATAAATCTAGATCTTTTTAAAGGAAAAGCAAACTACTATACTTAAAAAGTAACTTTAACTTTTGAACTTTAAGCTGTTAAAAAACCACCTTGAGCCACATGAAGATCACCATTATAATTTGCTGTGGGATGAGGACTCTAAATGCTCAAAGTTCTACCTGACTGAAGAGTTTCTCCTGCCAGCCCACCACCAGTTCCTCCTCATTATCGCCTGGTGACAGAGTAACACAAATGTCAAGTTATCAAAACATGCTTTGAAGGAATCATCCACCCTAACACATGTATGCAAGTATAAATACAAGTTATACATATTATCTATACATATTATTATAACATTTTCTCTCTCCATCTCCCTGCAGTAGAAGTAATATTACCTGTCTGGCCTTGTGAGGTGAGGGTTTCCAGTTCAATGGCCCCTCTGTCTTGTTGGGACAGAACTTCCTGCTGGAGGTGCTGAGAGAGGGCTGCTGTGGAGGTCACCCTCTCTATTCGCACCCTGAAGAAGGGAAACAAATAGGTATCGTGTTGAAAAACGTGTCCTGATCCCCCCTTCTAAGTAATGTTAGCACGCTGGAGTCTTGCAGCTAGGCTAACGTTAGCGTTACCTTTAGCTACTTACTTTATTCTTAAGTTTTTAACAACATCCCGGGACCGATAAACAGCTTCACCGGTATCTGTGTTCCAGCTGTCTGCCATTAACATTTAGCATGCAAACGCTATTGGGTTGAGGTTAGCTAGAGCTGGCACACAGATAGTTTTACTAGTACTATTTGTTACGTAACAACTTATCAACGTTATCAGCTAACCACTCGAAACGTTTGAAAATGTTATTGGCAAGAATGTCAGCGAAAAAGGAATGTTAATATTGTAGGTTAAATATAAAATGAGAAGCTAACAGTAAAGCAAAAGCACTGCAAACGGATAGTTGTTGTTGCCATAGAGATAATGGCAGTTGTTCCTCTTTTCTTTTTTAGTGGTTCGTAAACGAGCTTACAGGAGCATTACTGCCGCCTACTGAGCTGGAGTATGAAGCGGTAGTTCTTATATTGTTAACGGACCAAATACATCCCCAATCAGACTTTCTAATGTAATGTTGGATTTCAACATATACATCCATATACAATTCAGTGATGGAGAGTATATTTACTTAAGCACCCTACTCAGGTTCAGTTTTGAGGTACTTGTACTTTACTTGATTACCCTTAGTTTATACTACTCTGTACTTCTACTCTACCAAATAGGCAAAATTGTACTTTTTACTCCACTATCTATATTTGACCGCTGTGGTTACTAGTTACTCTTCAGACTGATGTTGTACAGTTAAAATATGATACATTTATACAATCAATACATTGTTCAAGATTAAATCTGTGGTTTCTAACCTCTGTGGATTGTGACCTCAGAATCCATTAGGGTTCTTGTTATGTTGATGTCTATGGGTTGTCAGGAGTTCAACAAAAATGTTTTTCCTTTTAATTTCTCATCAATTTATGTTTTTATTTTTATTTTTTTATTTTTTTCCTTCCTGGTGGGAGTGGACTTCCATACTACAGGGCTGGCACATCACGGTTTTGATTGCAGCAATTTCAGGTACAAAACCTGAATCCTTCCGCCACTGGGCATTTACGTACTAGCCTGAGACAGGTAATAATTGATGTACTTCTTTTCTTCTAGTTCCTCTTTTTGTCCTGTATTCTTTCAGCACCTACAGAGCATGCTTTTTACTTTACGTTGCTGCATTCCAGTTTCATCCTTCCTGTTTCATTATTGTACCAGTTTTTCTAACCGCAGTTCCAGCAGAATTCACCACTAAACAGACAGGTTATACACTCTCCTAACATCAGGGGACGGTAATGCTACGGCGTGGTAGTAACCTGTCATCCAATACATAACAAAGAAGAAGACGCGGGGCGGAGGATCCAGTGCGCGACATCTCGGAGCCAATCACACCGCCTGGCGGGTCTTGAGTTGTTGTTGTGCTGAGCTGTCACACTTTTGTAAAATATTATAACCTCGCTATATTATGGCGTCGTTTGTGACTGAAGTTCTCGCCAGTTCTGGCAAACTGGAGAAAGAAGACCTGTCCAGTAAAATAAGCAAAATGTCGCGCAAGGTGGAAGATACAAAGGTAATCCATTAGCTGGGATAGCATTAGCCCAATAAAGTTTGAACTAGCGTTAGCTGTTAGCGCTAACGTCGGCAGGTTTGAAACTGACTCGTCCGTTGCATAACGTTGGCTTGGTGCTCCCTGAAATAACACTCAGCTGCGAATAAACATTAACGACACCATTGGGTGATACAAAGCGGACTGTCCAGCTAGTTTAAAACGAGTTTAGTGCATCTTTGTTAGCAAGACTGTTAGCTAGCGATATGTAGTACCCTCTAACTAGCTACGTGGCTCCATTTATATTTAAACTACACAACGTGAAGGCACATTTGAAACATTTAGAAAATAACTTAACATTACAAGTATTGGCCGCATCCAATAGTAAAAAGTGGCCATGTTTTTTTTCTTAGCTGAATAAACGTGACGAACATGGTGAATACAAAATTATTTATGCATTGTTTAGAAGACAGTCTTCAAGCCCACTATCACCCATGGTGACGCTTTTAGCTAATTTATACAGTATGGCCGAATAAACACGTAGTAAATAAATTGCTAAAAGAGAGTGAATCAGCCATAATTTGCCTTTCTTCAATTCAGAATATTGGACAGTAATTGTTGAAAAGGTAGACCTACCTAGAATGACTGAATGACATGGATAAAACGCCCACCCAAATTTACTCTGTGTAAGTCATTTGTAACGCGACTGTGTGTACAAACCAAAGTAATTAACGATATATTAACACGAACTACTGTGCATGAGAATAGTTTTATATACACATAATTGTATACAAACTGGAAAAAGTAATGCTCTGGGCTGAAAGCAAAATGGCAGATTCTCTATTAACTTTTTCTTCAATTAACTATTAACTTTCTTCAATTAACTTTTTTTTTTTCATAGGAAGAAGTATGTGACATGATAAATAAGAAATATGGTGACTTCCTGCCTAGTCTTCAAGGATCTGAGGAGCTAATGGTACAGGTTGATGAGGTCTCCAATGAAATGGATGTCCTTAAAAATTGCATTGAGAATGAGGTATGTGTGAAATTGTTTGTAAATTAAAGTGATACTTAACCCAGGTTCGTTGACAACAGATCAGACTGGGTTCAGTTTTTCTTTTTTAACTGTTTGGTGTTTGTACATGTGAACACAGGTGCAGCAGAATATCCACGTGGCTGTGGCTGAGTATGCAAAGCTGAAGCAGCAGCTGGAGAAAAATACTATAATCATAACTATGCTAGGACACCTAAAAGAGGTATATTGTACATGCAATTTATGATGTCAAATATAATTATGAACATATCATATATAAAGCACAATAAACTAACTGTATACATCTTTAGCATCATAAGGATAATAATGTCACAATATTGACAACAAATGATTGTAATTTTTATATGGTTTTAATTTCTTCCTGTAAGAAGCTCATATTAAAAGATACTATCTGTATATAAAGAAATGGGGTTTGTATTAGCCACACATTTAAAAAAGTCTAGCTCTCAGAATTATATTAGTAGAGAAAAGTGGTATTTTGAGCATCCAAAACTGACATGTTTTAACATTTCTGGGTCGTTTCTTGTGTGTTAATCAGTTTCACAATGCAATGGAGGAGTTCAACAAAGCTTTACTGGAGAAGAAGTATGTTGATTCAGCCAACCAGCTGGAAAGGGTAAGAGCTGCTTACATCATGTTCACACAACATTAACTCTACTCTGAACTGAGTGGGCAATTTATTGTAAACTGATGAAAACCAAGCTGATAGAGATCCTTCGATATGGTAAATTTCTTCAGACAGACTGTTTAGACAAGTATTTATACTTAGAATAAGATCAAGGATAGGGGAGAAATGTATGTGCATTTACAGTAACCTGGTTTCTTAAGTGCACGTTAACAAAGTGATTGATGGGTAATTTTTTATTTATTTTTTTTCCAGGCAAGGGCCAGTGTGGATTCATTGAAGGGCTGGAAGACTTCCCAGCTGCCACTGCTCAGCACTCTCAGCTCTGAGCTGACTGTGCAAAGAGAAAACTTAATTTACCACATGGGAGATGAATGGAAGCGCCTCGTCATCTGGAGATTACCTTCCTCAAAGGGTAAGACCTCCTCATAAAACTGGTTGAAAGTTTTCCAGTATGTGTGTTAGATGTGGTACTAATGCGACTATATGAAGTATACTATGTACCATATGTAGCCCAGAATGAAGGTATTGCTACAAAACATTAACATTAGTCAAACTTGTCAAATGCAGTGTTCAGTGTTGTCTTAAAAGTACAGGAGAGTTTACTTAGAACAGTCATAATCTCAATATCATAGATCACTCCCATACAGCTTGCACAAAATAGATGCATTTTATAAGCTGGTCTTTTACTTGTTCTATATATTTTGAAAACCTATCTGAATGTTTTGGCTGTTGGATTTGTACCAACAGAGCCTGCGGGTCTGAAGTCCTTCCTGAAGGTGGAGCTGAACCTGACCCAACCTTGCAGTAAAGATGGTGAACCAAAACCACCTGCTCTGCTGTGCTGTGTCCTACAAGCTCTGGCCATCCAGGGAGACCTTCAGCACAAGATCAAACTCTTCAGTAAGAACAAGCAACATTACTCACTGTTAAATGTGCGGTACTTCCATGATCTACTAAACACATAACACTTTATCTCAGTCTCAGGCCTTTCTGCACTGCAGCTTTCTTTAACTTATCAGCTGATTCTGATATACTTGTTTCTGTTCTGTTGTTCAGGTCAGGTACTGTTGAAGAACATGTTGAAGCCATTGGTGGTGTACCCGTCACTCTCAGTGAGGGTAACAGAGCAGCAGGATGAGGGAACCATCCTGGCCTTACAGTGTTTGGAGGAGAGCCAAGAGGAGCGATCCACTCCTTCTCAGGTTTACAGCAAACTGCTCCTGGTGCTCAAGACACTGCACTCACACCTGCTAGGTACAGTATGTCTGGGCCTATATTGAAATTATGTATCTGGTTTAAGGTTGCTCAGAGTCTTTGTGTTTTACATCCTGATCACGGCTTGGTTTATTATTTTTCAGATGTGTCCATTGGAGATAAAAAGCTCTCAGCTATCTTGGGGGAGCTGATTTGGGAGGAAATATCCCAGTGCATCATCCATGAGTGTCTGCTCTATTCCATCCCCACCAACAGCAGTCAGCTGGAGAAGTATAACACCGTATGGACCTAAAAGCAGTTTGCACAGTAAAACAATATTGTAACACACAGGAAGTATACAGGTGTGAGCATTTCTTAAAGCTCACTTAGAGACGAGAATTGTGTCTTTGTCTTGCTATTCTAAGAGTCTGTTTAACAGCAGTATCTATATAAGAATTCTATTTTTGCTGAATATATTTTTTCTTGTACAAATATTTAAGGTCATCAAGGAAACGGAGGAGTTTGAGAAGTCTCTGAAGGAGATGGAGTATCTTCAGGGCGACTCCACAGACCTGCTCAAATATGCCAGAGATGTCAACTGTCACTTTGCCAGCAAGAAGTGCAAGGACGTTATCGTGGCAGCCCGCAAACTCATGACCTCCAAGATGCACAACACTGTCAAAGTATGTCTTAGCATTGGCTTAGTGTCTGAATGAAAACATTGGAGACTGGTGAAATCTTTAAAACTTGTACAATATAATTATACATTAATAAATATGTCCCGTACAACAGCACGAAATAAATTTGAAAAAATGAAATTGAAACCGTAAATTTGACAATATTGTATTAGATTGCACTAAATTATGTCCAGTTTTACATGATGTATCTCCAGATGCTGATTTTTGTTTGTCTCCTTATTCAGATTCCTTTATTCTTTCAATCTCCCTCCATTAGATCACACCAGACTCCAAGCTGCATCTCCCCAAACTGCCTGCTCCAAGTTCAGAGGTGAAGGTAAAGCAGGACACCATAAAAGAGGAGATGACAATGGAGAACAAAAAGCAGCTGTCTGCCTGGAGTCTGTGTCTACCAGCCTGTCGCATCAGTGAGTCAGTGCAGCAGCTGATGGAGCTGGCACTCAACACCCTGTGTGAGGCCGTCGGAAGCTCCACACAATGGTATGTTATAGTTCTCAAAGACCTTACTGTCTGTTGTTATGAGAGAGTTTAATGTGCCCTGCAGTACAATGTAATATTTCATTGGAAAAACCAAAACTCCCCTGACAGTGGTGATTTGAGATTCACTGGACCCTGCAATTTCAATAATGCATCTTGTTTTGTTTTTTTGGTTGTTTTTTTTAATCATACCACCAGGCTTCATCAGTAAAATAAGTATTTTAAAAAGTAATACATTTTTCTGCTCTTTTCAGTGCATTACAACTCTTCTTCACTGTGAGAAACATTTTCCAGCTGTTCTATGACGTTGTACCAACATATCACAAGTAAGGATGTTTCCATCACGTAACATACAGCAGACTAATCCCAGCACTTTCACCTGAAGGTCGTTTCTTGTTTCTCTGCTACTCACTCCATCCAGGGAGAACCTGCTCAAGTTCCCTCACCTGGCTGCCATTCAGCACAACAACTGTATGTACCTGGCCCATCAATTGCTCACCCTGGGCCACCATTTCAGAGCCCACTTGCCACAGCCCCTCAGCGAGGGCATTGCAACATTTGTCGACATGGTGCCCGGATTCAGGAAACTGGGTAAGCAAACGGTTCCTCTGCTGACAGCCACATTGTTATAAAATTTAGTACAGAATTAGCACTGTTATCTGTGATTAAAAACCTCTGGCTTGGTGTTATTAAAATTTCCTGTGGACATTCATGGCCTTCACCTTATCTTTTAGGTGCCCAGTGCTTTTTAGCACAGCTGAATGTCCAGAGAGCTGAACTGTTGGAGAGACTTTCCACTGCTCACAACTTCTGCAACCTGGATGATGAAGATAATTACATTGCAGCTAGCAAAGCAGTAAGACAGGTGAGAGGAAGGGCTTTGAAGATAAAATGTAAAGGAGTTTTAACTACGAGTGTGTCAGAAAATTAGTGATTCAGCTATAGATTTTTGTGTTGTAATGGATTGCTTGTTCAGGAAATATTTAAGACTATCATAACCCTCACTAAATCTTTATAATTCATTCTTTCATTCATTCTCTGCTCTTCACTCATACACATTTCACCTGTTTCTTTGATTGCAGGTCATTCATCAGTTGAAACAGTTGGGTACAGTGTGGCAGGATGTCCTACCAGTCAGCATCTATTGTAAGGCAATGGGCAACCTCCTCAACACAGCCATCACAGAAATCATTTCCAAAATCATGATGCTCGAGGTTTGTCTTTTTTTTTCATCACAGCGTTTCTTAAACAGTGCAGAGGTATTTCTTTGAAAAACGAACATAAAAAAAGAGAAATCCTTAAGATGTATTTTTTTAAATGTTGCAAATGTCAGGAATATGGGAATTTCCAGTAGTAAAATGTCTTCTGAGTCCCTCCCAGTGAACAACATGATCATAAAAGCTGGAATTCAAACAATGGAAGAGTTGATGGTTGCAATTATATCTATATGATCAGTAAGGATTTTATTTCTCGCAGGATATTTCCTCTGAGGATGGGGAACACCTACACACTCTGTGCCAAACCATCATCGAGGAAGGTCCGCTGGTCTTCATCCCTCTGGCTGAGGAAAACAAGAACAAGAAATATCAGGAGGAAGTGCCTCTCTATGTGAAGAAGTGGAGTACCTTCAAGGAGCTAGTTATCGTGCTGCGGGCCAACCTGCAGGAGATTGTGGACAGGTAAGAAGGAAACTTGATGATAAAGGATCAATAGATACAAATCTAAAGTCTTAAAGGCTGAAAATATATTGAATTTATTTAAAAACATATATTTAAGCCATTAAGGCTTGAACATCTTCAGCCTGGCTCATTTCCCTGCGATTCCTCTCCATAGGTGGGCTGACGGTAAAGGTCCGTTGGCGTTGGAGCTCTCCAGCTCGGAGGTGAAGAATCTGATCCGAGCCTTGTTTCAGAACACAGAGAGGAGAGCCGTAGCTCTGACCAAAATCAAATAGACACTCGGAGCAAATGACCACCAAGAAGATACTATAGCACTTTTTCCTCTGGGGAAAATATGATTCATGTCTTCATTCATTTCCATTTTCTGTTATGTCCATTAAATATATACACTTAAATGTATGCAGATTGAACAGTTTGTCACGGAGGAGTGATTGACGTCTCTCGGGGTATAACTTGGTTGTAATCAGTGTGTAGGGAAATGTTCCTTCTCAGCATTCAGACTGCAATTATTCCTACAGAGATTACATGGAGGCTTCTTTACATCAGCATCCCACAGATTCAGTCGTATTGCTTTGGGGGTTTACAATGAGAAAGCCAACTGAGATTGTGTAACCAGTGGCTTGCCATCTGTTGACGCGCGATGTCGTATCTAGGGTTAACTTTGCTGTAACTTGTTGGTCAAACTTCATCCGTGGCTTGATTCAGAGCTCTAAGCTTCTCTGTACTGATGTCATTTCAGAAGAATTTGTTGAGTAATTCTTGTTCAAACCTCAAAGCCTCTAAATGAACTTTTAGTTCTGACAAAAACACCCTGGACCTTGCATCTCTTGATAAAGTTTTTTTTTTCTTGTATAAGCCATTAAACTGAACTCTTCTATAATGTATTTATTTTTTGTCCAAATAAACCAAAAGGCTCAACTTTTTAGAATGTTTTCCAAACTAATAATTTGACCTGATATGATGACGCTTGAGGTGGTGGTCCAGTGACACACAGGTACCAACACCACCAAGCAGCGTTTTGGGTTGAATGCTGTTGGCATTTGCCCTGTGAATGACGCGGTGGGGGGACGGACAGCTGGACAGTCGTACAGAAGCTCCTCTCTCAATCTGTGTCCTTTCTTCATCTGATCGAACCTGATGATTTCATAAGGAAGTTAAATTGTGACAGTAACTGTGTTCGTCTTTACAGGTATGTCTTACAGAGGTATGTGATTATTTTTCACTTTCTGTAATGACCTTTCCACAGACACATTATAATCAGTGGCAGCAATCAATAAAACATTTTGTTTATTTGTAAAATTGATGGGAAGTTTTTAGAATAATCCGCAATTAGTCATTCTTTTTGTTAAAAATCAATCCGCTGATCATTTTTCAATTAATCGATTAATTGTTTGGTGTTTGAAATCACACATTTACATTTATAAAATAACACTTTCCCAGATCCCAGGGAGACATTGAATATCTTTGTCATGCCTGACTGACTGACTTACTCAAAATTTAAAAAAAAAAAGAGTTTCAGTCAATCAATCAAGCTCAATGACATGGAAAAAGTGACAAATGGAGAAGTTTAATTGATTATAAGATCTACGGGTGATTCATTTTCCATTGATCAGCCCATCATGGCAGCTCAAAACAATTAAATCTGAAATAAGTTTCCTGTAAAGACCAAAACGCACAGGCAGAAAAGACAGTATTCAACTGGGACACTTCCATTTAACTAAAAATAGTACAGGAACACTCACATATCAGGATAAAGATGTAAGATAAGATATTTATGTTGTAACTGACTCTTTATATCCTTATCTCCCTTCTAATAACTTGAGTTAGAAGACCAATTTTGATTATGATTTTCTGCCCATTTAAGACAGACTGATTCCTTCACAATAAAATCCTGCCTGTCTGTCTGATTGGCTCCACACAGATGGGTTGCGGTCAGGATTCAGAAGCTCATTCACTTTTCGTGCATGAGTGTTGTGATACAGAAAGTACAGCATTGTTAATTTTACATTTTCTTGCCAAACAGAAGGGAATTTACTACAGTTCATTTGGCCACATCTGGACAATACTATTTCTAAGCCTTCTGGCAAATGCAGTCAGTAATCTTTTCAAATCCATCGCGTTCCTTGGTGTTTTTCGGATTAATTTTGAGGATTGGGGATAATCCCTTCATGTGAAACAAGTTGCAGCAGTGCTGAGACACTGATCAGCCCACTTCAGACAGATGAAACCTAATCTTATGCTGATGAGGAAGTAAAGCAACGTTTGGTTTTGGCATCATCTCATACCATCACAGCTTCAGCTGATCTACAGACGTATCTAAGGAAACGACAATTTAATATGTGTGTTGCATTGAATTCAATTCCCAAAGCCTCTCAAGTTCCTGTACCAATGGCTCACACAACTCTTCATTTCCTCAAACACTTACTGTAGTAAGTATTGAAGCAGCGCTAACAGGAGACATCTGGTTGTTTTAGTGATGTAACTCCTTAGCTCTTTGATCTAATTCAACTTACTGTTGTTGCCCAAACAGAAGCAAAACTTGAGGAGGACTCTACATCTTGAAGACCTCAGCAATGAGCTCCAGTGTGACGTACAGCAGAGAGACGATAAGAAACGTTCAGTGCAACAGTCACATCAGGAGCCCGATCAGGATTGAGCCCCGCAGGAACTCCATTCCACCAACGCAGACTCTCACTGCCAAACATCTGTTGGCATATCTGCCCAGACCACAGCCAGAATCGACACGTTACACTCCTTATACTTACAAGGTACAGCTTTCTATATTAATCACTGTAAGTCAGTGCAAGTACCATACAGTTTTGTAGCCTATGTGATGGCAAGATTAGAGTTTCATCTTTTTTTTTTCCTAAAACAGATAAGCACTGTAGTGTTTAGCTTCCGAACAGGAGGAAATAGTGCAATTGTTGAGCACTACTTTCACCTGTGGGTTAACACACACACTCACCGTGGGTGCTCACACAGCTTGGACACAGCTTGTGAATCTAGTTGTCATTTGTTTGGTGGTTTTGTATTTAAGCATTTTATGAACATTGTGCATTGTTGTCTCTCATTTCAGGTTGCAGCTAAATCCACCGTTACCTCCATGATGATTACAAAAAGAGCCTCTCTTATCCACAACTTGAACTATGTTAACTGCCCATCACTCCCACCATCCCAGGAGGCCTCTCCTTCCCAGACCCAGAATCCCTGCAGTCAGTCCTCTCAGGCTTTGACTTTGGCTAAGCAAGAACTCCCCCAACAGCACAATGTCCAAGAAACTCCTCTGGAACCAGCAGAAGAGATCCCAAAGCCTCAGCGTTTGTATCGCAGCAGACACCTCAAGCGTTTCAGCTCCAGATGGCAATCGAGAGGCTCCACTGGCAGCAGCAACGTTCCGATCTCTGCAATAGAGAAGCAGCTTGGTGCAAGGAGTCACAAGAAGCGTTGTAAGCTGCTGGGTGACGAGCACTCTTTGCATGTCACTGCCAGCAATCAGCGCCAGCGTTACGTCACCAAGGACGGAAAGTGTAGGGTCAATCTGGGACCTATTGAAGACAAGAGTCGCTTTATCTCAGATATTTTCACCACATTAGTGGACCTCAAGTATCGCTGGTTCCTTCTCATCTTCACTATGTGCTACATTCTGACCTGGGTGGCCTTTGGTGGAATCTACTTCTTAGGTGCCTGGTTGCGTGACGACATTGCACATGTTCACGACCTACAATGGCAGGCCTGCTTCCAAAATGTAGACAGTTTCCTATCAGCCCTGCTCCTGTCATTAGAAAGCCAGAGGACTATTGGGTACGGTTCTAGGATGGTGACAGCTAACTGTCCTGAGGGTACGGTGCTCCTGATGGTCCAGTCCATCTTTGGCTCCATTATCGACGCTCTGATGGTGGGCTGCATGTTTGTTAAAATCTCCCGGCCGCAGCAGAGAGCCCAGACGCTGATCTTCAGCAAGCACTGTGTCATATGTGAGCGTGACAAGAAGCTGTGCATGCTCTTCCGCATCGGTGATCTGAGAGAGAGCCACATGGTGGACGCCAAGATCCGGGCCAAGCTGATCAAGTCCAGGCAGACCAAGGAGGGCGAGTTCATCCCCCTGGAGCAGTCAGAGATCAATCTGGGCTACGACAGCGGGGGAGACAGGCTGCTCCTGGTGGAACCCCAGACCATCACCCATGTCATCAATGAAAGCAGCCCCTTCTGGGAGGTGGGGGCTGAGCGTCTGAAGAGGGAAACTTTTGAGATCATTGTCATCCTGGAGGGCATCGTAGAGGCATCAGGTTTGTAGAAATATTTTAAGTCTAGTTCTGTCATCCAACTGAGATCATGTCCATAGTAAAGCAGCAGTATTTAAAAACACTGTATTCTCAAATCCTTTTTCTGCGGTCATAGAGTTAAATGGTTCATTGGTAAGAGATGTAGGTGGATGGCAAGACCATGGCCTGCTGCTTTGTTCTGGTTTATCTTCTCTGACTCTGATCACTTATTTTGTGTTTCAGCATCAAAAAGATGGAATAAAGCTGTTGTTCATGACATATCTTAGTTGCTGCATGAAATTAAAATTTTTGATTTGATTGTTGGCTTTCATGCTAACTGTATCTCATGCAGAAAAAGGGGAGTAGCTTTGATGTAGTGTAGATTTGATCATCTGTCATTTGTACTGCCTATTTTAAGCAATCTCATCCTGCTCTTACTCTCAAGATACAGAGCAACAGTCTCAGAAAGAAATTACCTTATATCAGTTCAGTTTTTCTAAACAGAAGCAAAATATTATCACAGAGTGTTCTTGGAGAAACCATTGTTCTCGCTGGAAGGCCAGAAATTGAGAGAAAAGGACACGTTTTCAAATGTATTTGCAAAATAGCCAACATATGTTATTTAAAGTACTACATAACGGTACACATGCCCTGATGAGAATGCTGTTCTGAATTTTATTTGTCAGCTCTTTTTCCAGTAAAGTGACATTTACCTGATCCCCTGATGACTTGTTGCAGGTATGACATGCCAGGCGAGGACTTCCTACACAGAGGATGAGATCCTGTGGGGCCAACGATTTGAGTCCTGCATATCCTTGGAGAAAGGGGCGTTTCGTGTTGACTGCTCTGCTTTTGACAAAACCTTTGAGGTACAAATGTCCCTACTGAGCGCCAAAGACAGGAGCTCAGCAAAGGAACAAGAAGACTTGTTTTAGAAAATGTTGGCTAAACAAACAGTTGTTGTTTCTGTACATTAATATTGCATATCATGAGTGACTTAAAGTGATTGTGATACTCCCTCATAAACAATAACACTCATACTTCATGAATATTGATCTCAGGGTGGCCATAATTTCTTTTTTCCATTTGTGTCTGTAGAAAGGTTTGCTCTATGTTTTTATTACAACGTCATGTCGTCTTTGTTACATTATGAAATATTTTATGTTGTGCTTAAATATTTTTTCAACAATAAAAATAAACATCCTGCAAAACCCAATTGTCTGTGGTCTTGTCTGGACAGTTGAAAAACTCTTGTGGCAAAATAATGTTAACCCAAAGGTCCACTTACTAACTTTTTGTGGACATTTCAACTCTGGTGGGTTATTATTACACTTTTTACTTCACTACATTTATCTGGCTAACATAGCTTCTAGTTATGTTTCATATTAAGACTAAAGTAGTTCAAATGTGTGCCTTCTTGCACAGCTACATCAGTAAAGTCCTGCATGCTTAATTGATGCAGTATTGATAAAACAATTGAATATGTCATAAAATAATATATAATTGATTTTTGCATGATGGGTACTTGAGTTCGTTTTCTTGAATGGGTTTTTAAAGGCAGGAATTGTAATGGTGTAGCTTTACATTTTTGTACAGGTATTGGTACTTAAGCCAAACATCACAGTACTTATTCCACCACTGGCAGCACTGTGCTACTGGATTTGGTTGATCTTTGACTCCAGCCCGGTTGGGGGCGCTGTTGCAAGATCGCCCTAAACTCCAAGGAAGAAGAAGTGGTGTCAGAAGAGCAGCATGATGGGATATGAGAGTCCTCCGGCGGCGCGCTGCCGTCATGTCACCTAGAGAGAAACATTTAGCGCTTCTCTCTGCTTTAGGCGTAGTTAGTCTTGCTCTTTATTATATTCCTTCTTTTTTTTACGCGACTTTAATTCTTGCAGTTTGTTGTATTGTGTGTTACTATCACAGCGGAGAACCGCTTCCCGCCAGGGTAGGCCTGAATCCGCGGGCTGGCCTGAACTTCCCAGGCGTGCTCAGGCGTTATTTGTTGGGTTGGGGGGTGACCGGCGTGTCGGTGGCCCCACGGGGGAAAACGAAGAGTAGCAACAACAGAGTCGAGCTCCGGGAATCAGAGGGGCACTTCAGACAAAGGCTCGGCGAAACTGGGATTTATCGTAGGGAAGCCTTTTCAAGTGAGTCGTTTCTATTCAGCCCTAGGGATTTCCTCATGGGGAGTTACATCGGGAAACCCGAAAGTCCAACCGCTGACTCCGGGAGGCCGAGGACAGGGAGAAATCCCCGAGAGCAGCTACGGGAAAAGCTGTCCAGACCCAACCATGCTGTCTATACCCCAAACAGGAGGCTGTCATTTGCTGGGTATGTTTATAATCAAATCACGCTATAACAACGTGAGCCGGCTCGGTCAGTTAGGAGGCGGTAACGGTACAGTCGGTAGCTTCCAGAAGATAAAGATCCAGCTTCTTGGCGGGATTTAATTGTTTACTCGTAAACATTAAGAAGCGGTTTATCGGCACAAACAAAAATATAGTTATTCCTTATTGACGGTATTCCATATATAAATATATATATTTGTGTGTGTGTGTGTGTGTGTGTACAGGTTTAAGGGAAACAAGGAATACACCACAATTGTACGATCACCCATAATATACATTCGAAGAAATACCGTGTAGCATGCTTTGTAAACCCTTTGCACTTAGGCCTTGTGACTGAATCACCAAGTAATGTAGGGAGGGCTGAAGTCACCAGTGGGGTGTGGATGTGTGTTTAAAAAATTAAATGTATATTCATTAGAAGATGCAGACAACATGTATCTACTCTTGCATCATATTGTTTCCACCTCCCCACAGGGAACCACTGGGCCCAGTGGGCAGGTTCACCATCACCCCCCAGCGTCACTATCCCCTGCAGCAGCCGGGTGTCTCATCAGTGGGAGTCCTACCTCCGGTCAAGTGGGATGGCTTCAGGAAGAAAAACGTCCTCAGCCCCCGTAACCCTCCAGCCGCCCTTAGTCCCGTCACTGTGAAGATCGCCAGGCCCAACCACAGCAGCCCCAGGTCTCTACATTCATGCAAACTCATAGTGTGCCATCATACCAGTGTTTTTATTATTTTGTTAGGAATGAACCACATACAGTGATATATTACTTTACTGTGTACCATTTTCGAAGTTAGGTAATCAGCCTGAGTTAGTAATCCATCTTGGGAGTCATCGTGTCTTGATGAATTTTTGTCAGAATTGTATTATTATTGTGAGTTAATGCAGTGGAGACTTTTAAAAAGTAACCTGCACATGTAACTGTTTTAAGTGTGCAACTATATCTTATTTGCAGGCCTGTTTGTAAAACTGTGATTTGTGCCTTTGTTGTTTGAATGTTAACACTAACCAGAGCTGCATTGTCTCCTGTTGTATTTTTAGTTTGGACCATCTGAGTTGTGCAGGGCTCCCCAGGCCGACTGCAGACCCCTGCTCCAGAGAAAGTGTCCTCAGGGTGTTGAAGGATAGCCGCAAGAGAGATGTGGAGGATGAGGACAGGAGCTTCACAACTGAGCAGAAAAGCAAAAGAAGGTACCAGAAGTCAACACACAAACACTTTGCTTTGGCAGATGTACTTTGGACACTGACCACTGGTCTGACCTCTCAACAAAATCACCCTCTCAATCTGCTGTTGGCCAGTGTGTTTTGGTTTTCTCCATCTCCGCACGATTCACTTTAGCGGACATACAGGTCAGATTGCTCTATTAATTTATTCTTATTCAAGAGAGAGATAATGTCACCTTGGACAGGAAAGTTTGGACAGGACTTAGGTGGCCTCTCTTCGAAAACTGTTTTTGGATGATGCAAAAAAAAACAAACAATAATGCAGGTGTAAATTCACACATTATCGGCTCAATCAGACCACATCTAGTAGTGGGCCACTGAAAAGTCTCTGACTGTCTGATGACACTGGTCTTGAATATTGTCTCCTTTATTCCTTCAAGAGTGTCCTTCATGGATTTTCTTGATCTGGGATAATGTAATTGGATACAGATTGCATGTTAATAGAACATGGACATAGGGTCTTTATTTAATTTGAAGCATGAGCACAGTACTGAAGCTTAAATGTAGTTTTCAGATAACATCAGTCACAACATCATCATATATATACATATATATATATATATATATATATATATATATGAATGATGTTAAATATTTGTTTAATGTTTTTTGCAGGAAATATTTTTGCAGCTTTGTTGTTTTAACACAAGTGAAAATATTCCAAATTAAAATGCACATGCTGCTTAGGACTCAAACATTCACTGAATTGAAGTTTTACGTATGTTTGTAATCCATTTTCATTTCTCTAGGCGTAACGACAGCGGTGGAAGTGCACACTCTGCTTTTGAGCCTCTGTTGCCCAATGGGACACCGTCACAATTGGTCCCCAAGTGAGTTAAATGTTCACTTCTTGTTTGAGTTACACTGACTGCTACTAAGGAACATAGGTCTATATGAAGTACAGTGTGGCTGTCTAAATGTAGGTGGAAATGCTTTGCCTTCCTTTCTCCAGGCCAGGAAGCTTGAAAAGAGGGATGACCTCTCTGGCAGAGGAGTCCAACGTGAAGAGGTCTCGCACCTCGTCCATCAGCTCGGGCAGTGGGGTCCATGCCCCTAGAGGAACCCCAGGCACCAGGAGAAATCCTATCCACAGCTCCTATAGCTCTTCACTAGGCCTCAGCCAGGTAACACTCCGTTGCTGCACTGCAGTGCACATGGCCTTGCAGAGGTAAAGTGGAATTGTTAAGGTTTATTTCCATGTTTACTTTCACAGTGGAAGAAACCGTCAGCACCGAGCTCCCCTCTGTCCAGCCCCGGATCATCTCGCTCCCAGACTCCAGAGGGACCCTCTAAAAGACCCAGGTATGTGTTTGCTGATTTCTGGCTGAGTCCAGTTGCCTACAATTAATCTAATATTACTTTCTTTTTTTAAAATTTGTGGTTTCATTACCAGAGAGGATGACGGGCAGTCTCCCAGCTCAGCATCCTCGGTGAGGTCGGACCAGACGGCCTCCGACAAGGCACCCGTTACTTGTAAGTCATAGTCACACAGACACTGTGATTTGTTATTTGGTTGGATTAAGTTTAAGGTGGAGGGTTTAGATTTATCATCATGTGATAATGTTGCAGCCAAACAGACACCAGTCTCCAAGGTCCCCGTCACTACCTCAACAGACTCTACTGGTAGTGGTGGGAAGAGGAAACGGAAGATCCAGCTGGTGTCCAGCCATCGGGACGATCACATCTCTCTGGTAAGGAGTACTGCCCTACTTTCTCAGACCTTTCCACAAACCCTTGTTTATATAGTTGCGTGTGACCTTAATTTCTCTCTTTCACTCGATGATTGGCAGCCCCCGCCTCCTGAGCTTGGCTACACCATCACTGTCAAAGACCTGGATGAAGAGAAAAAGGCAGCCATCAGCAAGATCCAGAAAGTCCTGGAGACACCTGGTGAGTAGAAGCAACTGTGGGAGTAAAACATTTAACTCTTCTTCTGCACTGTTTGATTCATCCTGCACGGTTACCCTTCATTCACGCATATGGACTCAAATGCTGGAGGGTGTGACAGGCTGCCAATTTTAAGTGAACCTTGGAATACTATCCTGCCGCAGCCCCCTTCAGCTAATAGGCCTGACTGACTGGATAACCCCCCAGTTTAACCTCTGACCCTCCTGTTAATTTGTCCTTGTTTAGCTCCAGAGCCAGAGAAGTCTGCCTCTCCCCCAGCCACCACTTCCACCCAGCCCACGTCCTCTACCAGCTCTACCACCACTACCCTAAGCAGCCTTCTGGCAGCTCCTCTGCCTACATCCTCCAGCTCTGCCATCCCGGTCATCAACCTGGATCCCAGTCCAGGCAGCAGTGTCAGCAAGACACAGGCAGCCTCCAGCCCACTACTGGAGATTCTGAAGATGAAGACCAGCAATCCTGCTAGCTCCACATCTGCTGTCAGCACAACCACAGGTACAATCTCTGAACTGAAGGTGTTTTCAAGGGAAGTTCTGAAGTCACTTTTGCAAGATGATTGATAACTAATTTTAATCTTGAGAATTTTAACCTTGAGACTACACAGTTGTACTGCAGCTGACAGTCAACTAAATTTTTAAAATAACAATTAATATTTACTTTTTAAATATTTTATATACAGAGCATCTCATATATCTAATTCTATGTATTGATTATACCCACATGCTTTGGTTCTGACATGTTTTTCCCTCTGTAATTGATATCATTGTGTCTGCAGCATCTGCATCAACAACACCAGTGCAACCCAGTGGCTTAAACCTCACGACAACGACTGCAACAACTGCAGTGGATGCCCCACAGGTCCCCCCTGCCTCCCAGACTCAGTCCTCCACTGCTGGTGCAGAGCAGCCCTCTGCCTTTACTCAGGTCCTGGGTCAGGTCTTCAAGGCTTCCAGCAGCAGCCCACCTGTAGCAGGAGCAGGCCTGTTTGGACTGTCCACCCAGATCAGCACCCCGTCTGCTTCTACAGCCTCCACCGCGGTCACAGCTACTGCAGTCCCACCCAGCAGCTCTGAGTCACTCACTAACACAAACCCTCTGCTGGCTTCAGGTTTCAAGCCCATCTTTGCTGTCACCACCACCTCCTCAGCTACATCAGCTCCAGAGAGGAAACCTCCTGTCCAAAATTTCAAGCCCATCTTTGGAGGTACCACTGCAGGTTCTGTCTTCGGACAGCCTTCGTCCCTCACAACCACCAACCCAGCCTCGACAGTTTCTTCAAGTAGTACACCCTCAATATTTGGTGGGTCAACAAGCGGCACCGCAGCTGCCGCATCTGTTTTTCCTGGCTTGACCAGCACCCCCACGGGAACAGCCTCCACCGGCTCCATCGCCACCACACAACCTGCAGCTCAGCCAGGAGTGAAATCCCTTTTTGGCAGCTGGTCCGCACCATCCACAACAAGTTCAAGCTCAGCCCCAGCGCAGGCCCCTAACACAGGGAGCACATTTCAGTTTGGAACTGTTACCACTACTACTGCAGCTGCAGTTGCCCCAGCTGTCCCCGCTGCCCCAGCTGCTGCTGCCACAACCTCCAGCAGTGGCCCCTTCACATTTGGTGTCACACAGCCGGACCCCCAAGCTGCCAGCCAGAAGGTATTTGCCTTTGGTCAGCCAGCACCCAGCCAGAACACAACCACTGCTTCATTTGGAGGCTTTGGCATGGCCAACACTGCTTCCACCACTGCTGCCACCTCCACCACCCAATCCAGTTTTACCTTTGGAAAGCCGTCATTTGAAGCGCCAGCGGCGCAGTCATCCTTTGGCTCCTCAGTGGCACCGCCAAAACCGTTCACCTTTGGAAGCAGTGTAGCCTCATCCACGCCTGCCTCTAATCCCGCCCCAGCTCCTTTCACTTTTGGGGCAGCTGCTGCTGCCACCACAGCAACCACATTTGGGACCCCAGCTAAACCAGCATTTGGAGCCGGTTCCACTGGTTTTACTTTTGGTGGCTCCACTGCTCCGCCAGCTGCCCCCTCAGCTGCACCGAGCTTCGGTGCAGCAACCCAGACTCAGAGCTCCTCCTCAGCCACCTTCACATTTGGCGGTGGTGCTCCTCAGCCGGCTCCCTCCGGCCCTGCTCAGCCAGCTCCCGGTGGATTTAACTTTGGTGCTGGTATGTCATGCCCCCAGTTTGGAACACCAGTCTCCAATAATCCCGCACCGCATATGGGAAACTTCAACTTTGGGGCTGCTGCTACTGACAAACCAGCTTTTGGTAAGAAATAAAGACAGAGGTTTACAGTGATATTTCCTTTTCATAAACATCCTCTTGGTTAGACTGTTATTTTCACGGTGCTTCAAGAACTGGTCTGCATTTCTTTCTGTCTCAGTAGAATTCAATGGTTTGGCCCCAGTTGTTTGTTTGGTTTATTCACGTTATGTCCTGCTTGCTCTGCAGGGACGTCTACCCCATCCTTCGGCCAGAGTGCTGCTGCAGGTCCAATTCCCTTTGGAAGTCCCTCAACTCCAGTCCAAGGCTTCAACGCCGTTCCTTTTGGTAGGTCTTTAATGCTGGTTGTCCTTGTTAATGTATAAATGGTTATCGATGTGGAAATGTTAGACGTAGAAAGAGAACAAATGTTAATGTTGTTCCTTAGAAATAACTTTTTTTTCTCTTTTTAAAATCAGGGTCTCCATCAACTCCCTCCTTCTCTATCGGAGCCGGATCAAAGCCATCTGGAGCACGCCAGAGGCTGCAGGCGCGGAGGCAACACAACAGGAAGAAGTAACCTGCTACATGTGTCCATCGCCGCTTTCAGAGGACTTCAGCTGTTGCTGCTATGGCTTATCTGGCTAACATTGCTCTGTTCTAAGCCCAACATCCCCCAACCAGGCCGCCACCATGCCCTCTGCTTCCTTCCCCTCCTCCAGTGGGTTGTGCTGGCCCGAAACATTGCGTTTGCAGAGGAGTTAGAGAGAGCACACCAGCTTGCTGAGTTCATGCTGCCTGGATGACTACATGACCCAGTGAGGGAACGTAGCAGTGAGGAGACAGAATCCAGATCAATGTACAATACTTGAAGAGGGAGAAAAGACAGTTGAATAGTTTGATTCTGAACAAAAGCATATCCAAAGTTCTTTTTCCTTTTACCGTATGTGGACACTCCCATTGGTTCGTCTTAAGGAGAAAATTGAGTCAGACAAAGACATGGAGCCTTGGCTCAAACATTTATTTTTCTACGTGAAGCGCTCAGTGGTTTGTATGTTACCGAATATTTGAGTACATTCTCTGAATGAGTCTGAGTAGGGTGAAATGCACAGTTGATTCTAATAAGGTACACAACGCTGCAGTGTAAATGTAAAGTTGTGAGTTGTTTGCATTTTAAATTATTTTTTTAATTGGCTCTCTGACCCTGTACGTGAATGACGTGTTTCTGCACTTAAGGGCAACTTAGTAAATGTCTTAATGTAGTTAGTGAAGACCATTGTGTTCTTGTTTCATACTCTGTCATTGCAAGCATTCCCAGAGTCCTCCTGTGGACAGCCTTTTTTTGAAAGTAATTGCCAACACTGATGTAATTAGTGGGTCAGTATGTGATTAGGATGACTACTCTTGACTTGTGCTGTCAAACCAAAGCCAATTCTTCAATGTCATGCCTGTGAAAAGAATCTGTGATCTTTATCTCATCTTTAAATACCGAGATGTGTTTGTTTGTGCCAGACTACCTCTTTTTAATCCCAGACACTGAACCCTTGTTAGTTCACTGAAAAATAACGAATCTGACAGCTCGACTAGATTAATAAGATTTTACCTTCTACTACTGTTAATACAGATGTACCTTAATAAATACAGTGAGTTTTTTTCCCCATAACATCTGCACAGCAACACATTATCCCCACTTTTGAAATATCACAGTTAAAATAGATTACACCACATTAATGTAACATCAGATATGCTAGAAATACAATCTGTCGAATTGGAAACCCGAATTGGACATTTTGATGACGATGCAGGGATTTTTGTTGTCTCTCTCTTACTTGCACCATGAGTTGATCAATTTTGTGAAGCAGACATGACCTTAAACCCACCACAAAATTATTTCTGTAATGATCATCTCTTCTTGTGAAAAGTGAGCAGTATCTGATGCAGTTTTTGATGGTTGATTTTGAATGAATAAACTGAAACTGAACTTTGGACATGGATGTTCCAACAAGAACACATTCAACCCTTTGAGATGCCGTTCTTTTTGCATTACTCCCATCAGACCATGTGACCATTTGCTGAGTTCTAGCTTCTCTCTATTTATGAACAACTTAATTATTACCACTGTCGCTTAATAAGCAGTAGGCACATGCACAAGACATGTTTCTTCTTAAGCTGTATTGATGTAACCACTGTATTCAGTCTTTTATTTTGTTATTTTACGGTTTATCTCACAAGAAAAGGATGACAAAAGATCTAAACAGACATTTGTAGCCTAAGACATTAATTCATTACAACTGAGAACATGATGCCTGTTGTGAAAATGAGAACTTTCTTAAATATCTTAAAAAGCAGCTTAAACTATTGCCTAAACTATTTTCACCAGAGTGAGTTCTGCACTTTGTCATTTAATGAGGTTTAGTGTTCAAATGACAAATTCTGTGCCATATGTTCTGGCTTCATTTGTTTAAACCAGCTTCTAAGAACCACAAAACCCACACTCGTGTCCAGGTGCAGCAGCTCCACTCCGGTCCACGAGGGGGCGGTAATCTCAGTTCTCCATTATGACAGGAAGAAAAAAGAAGGCGAAGATTTGTACGCATGCGCCGTGCCTCAGCAGAGTGGTGACCAAGTAGTGGCCGTTAGCGGTGAGACGTACGTGGCAGAAAGCTTTTGATATGGAGGCGTCTGCTCTGGTCGCCTTGACTTTGTTACTGGGCGCACTGGTTATTCTGGTCGCATTAGCGGTTGGCAGACGGAAGGAGGAAATAAGAGAGGAGACAGAGCAGGCAGCGGAGTTTGCCGGTAAGAGCAATGTAACAAGCTAACGTAACTGTAGCTAGCCCCTGAAGCGGTGAGTCACCGATACCTTCCCACCTTCTCTGTCCGACTTTCTGAGACGTTTCCTCGGCTGCAGTCATTCACAACCAGTGTTGACAAATGGCGGTAGTCTGTCTGTGACATTTGTCGCTCGTTCACAAAAAAAAAAAAAAAAGGCTCATGAGAAACTGAAGCAACTTTTGAGCGACTGCCACCTGTCATTGCCCAATCAGCAGATGTTACACTGACGGACCAATGGGATGGCTGCTTTATGGCCGGTCATTGCCCATTGATTATGTAAATATGGACAAACATTTTTTTTTAATTTATTTATGAAATTAGTTAGTCGTTAAGCAAATATATATAAAGAAAAGACAAACTTTTATTCACATTTTTGATTTATAACAGCACTTACTGGGTAACTATTAAATAAAATCTTATCTATACAGATTAGATTGTAACTGCATCTCCTATCGTTCAGGTTAGTGTGGCAGACGTGAGGAAGGTGGCAGACAGGTTTTAAGACAAGATGGGACAATACATTACTGAATATGATTTAGTAACCAGAGCCTTTAGTAATTTCCTTATATTTGTTTTCATAACCCTTAAGAGCAGCCTTCACACTGTGTTTATGGATAAAGTCATCATATGTAAAAAAAAAACAAAAAAAAAAAAAAAACTGCCAGCACTGTCCAGTAAGCCTGTTACAAAAATGATACCAGTCTCATACCATTCAGTCTTGCATTGTCTTATAAGTTGGAGACCTTCTACAGCAGCGACAAACCCTTGAGATTTTCATAAGTTTCAGTTCGGTGGTCATGCTTTGGCTGTGATGCAGTATCATGAATGAAAATGTTCTTCAGTATGTTTGTTTGTCTCTCAGCTGAAGGCAGTGCTGTGAAGGGTTCTGCACCCAAGAAACAGAAGCAGGAAAAGCAGCGTAGCCGTAAGGATAAAGCCTCACAGCACAGTTTCAGTCATCCGCTCTTGGCAGCCTCATTGAAGGTAAACTGGAACACACACGCTGACACTGTAAATCACAGATGCTGACACTGTAAATCACACAAACTGTAAGAGCGTCTGAGTACAGTGAGGACTGTTGTTGAGAGACACCTCACAGTTTCTATTTAGTCTACTCTTATTAATAGAAATAGCATCAACAAAATATTAGAAACATCTCTCTAAAACATTTTGAACATAACATTAATAATTACATTAATATGATCAAACCAGGATTCTTTACAACATTGTTGTGTTAGACTGCATTAGTTTTAGCTAGATGGACTTAATAAACTGGTCAGAATGTATTTGCGATCATTTTAAAGATTTGCATGTTCAAAAAGAACAAATGATGCTTTACTCTACTAAATGTGTCCCGGTACCTTCTAGGGTCACAGTGGGAATGTGACGTGCCTTGATTTCAGCAGTAATGGGAAGTACCTGGCGTCCTGCGCTGATGACCGCACAGTCCGGATCTGGAGCACCAAAGACTTTCTGGATCGGGAACACAAGTGTCTGAGAGCCAATGTGGAGCTGGATCATGCTACACTGGTCCGCTTCAGCCCAGACTCCAGGTCTCTCCCACTCTCCTACTATACTTGCACTTGCTGTATGATAAGGGATTTTTGGTCCTGATTTCTAATCAGTGTCAAGTTTTTTTTAAGTCCAGTTATTGGCTGATTGTTCAGCACTAATCTCAGCCAAATAAAGATGAGAGGTTCTTCACTGAAGTAAAGGAATGTAATGTTTGATCAAACTTTAATTTGATCAAAAGTAAATCCCACACTAACTCTCAGCTTTTCATTGCAGAGCCTTTATCACCTGGTTGGCCAACGGAGATTCCATTCGAATCTTCAAAATGATCAAAAAGGACGACGGCTCTTTAGCCTTCAAAGCTGCCGCAGAAGACTTCCCACAGAAACACAAGGCCCCCATCCTTAACATTGGCATTGCAGAGACAGGTACAGAAATGTCTCTAAGTCATGTTTTGTAGTTTGAATTTGTAGTAGTTGTTTTTTTCTTTTTGTATTATGAATGCATGTTTAAGCCAGCAATGAACAAGTATACAAAAGGCATTTCTGTTTTCTTTTTAGTGCGGACTCTTTCTGTTTAGACTAATCAGCCAGTTCACAACACAATTCTTTTTATAACATCAATAAATGGGTGACCCTTGTACTAGTATAGATAATCGTGGCACCTGGAGTTGTTTACGGAATGATTTCTAGGGGACTAAATTTTGACCCTGGTTCCTTCGGTCAAAACACAGGTAATGCTCCTGAGATTGGTTTGCACATTCCTGTTTGCATTCCTGCTGCATCTGGATGTCTGATGTCTGTGATAATTAGTAAACACGACGGTTTTGTTTGAGAGGCAGTAACAAAATAGCAGCACAGAGTCATCTTTTTGTTCTTTGTAATTTACTGAAAGGTGTCACCAGGCTAAAATACATGTGGTGCTGATTCTGTGTTTCCTCTGTGCAGGCAAGTTCATCATGAGCGCCTCCACCGACACCACCATCCACATCTGGGACCTGAAAGGAGAGGTACTGGCCTCTATCAACACTAACCAGATAACCAATTCTTATGCTGCCATCTCACCATGTGGCAGGTCAGTCCCACCCCCTCCATCACTGCAAACCTTCCACTTGAAAGATTAAGTAGGGAGCTCTTTCAGATTTACAGTGCCTCGAAAACATATTCCCCCCATTGTTTAAGTGTTATTGTCTGACATCACCGAATCAAAGGAGATTGAATGTGGCTTTTTTGACACTGATCAACAGAAAAGTGATACTCTCTCCCCATCTAGATATTTAATCAGATCTGGTAAAGGCATCATCAGTTGACCACTTGGGGTCATTTAGTTTGATAAGTGGACGTATTTTTATGTCTGAATTCTCAGCTGTCCTTTTCCAAATAAGTCTCAACATGTAGTTACTAAATGAGCCTCCTGATTTTGCATCCTTGGCAAACAAGTAATCTTTAATAATTTCTTCTGCACTCTCTATAATTCTAATGTCTGTTCAGACCAAAAATAGCAATGTATTAGAAAAGCTCAAGGGGATACATTGATGTACAAAGGGAAAATATCTTGCCTGTTATCACTAGGTAAAATGTTACTGCAAGAGAAAAGCCTTGTATTTAAATGCTGTGTGGCGGAGATGTAATTGTGTGCTGTTTGTCTCTGTGCTCAGGTTTGTAGCATCATGTGGCTTCACCCCTGACGTGAAGGTGTGGGAGGTTTGCTTCGGGAAGGGAGGAGAGTTCAAAGAGGTGGCGCGAGCTTTTGACCTGAAGGGCCACTCTGCAGGAGTTCACGCATTCGCCTTTTCCAATGACTCTCACAGGTAACGGAGGCTTTTCTGATTCCAATACAGAGCCAAAGAAATGGCCCTCACGTGTCTGACTGTAAAGGAATAGTTCCGAATTTTGGGAAATCCACTTATTTGCTTTCTTGCCAAGAGTTGGGTAAGAACATTGATACCACTCATGGCTGTGCGCTAAATAAAGAGACAGCAGCCAATTAACTTAGCTTATCATAAAGTCTGGAAACAAGAAAACTGTTTGCCTGGCTCTGTTCAAAGTGGAAAGGTACATCTACCAGCAAATTTCATATTTAACACGATATACGAAAACCAAAGCAAAGATTATATATTTCAGTTTTACTAGGGTTTATGTGCAATTTCCTCTGGTTTCCTAGAGAATTAACAGTAAGGACAGGACTCCAGAAAGTTATTAACCTCTATAGTAATAGTCCAGCACATAACTCTTGTAAAACCATGGAATTAAACAAACAAACTGAGCTTCTAAAGTGCTGATAGGCTGATGAAGGCCAGCTTGATAGAATTGGTGTCCTCTGCATCTGTTGTTTTTAATATGCAGCAAAACACTGCTTTATAATTCTTTTCTTTGCTGTGCTGTTTTTTTTTGTATCAGAATGGTGACTGTCTCCAAAGACGGTACATGGAAGCTGTGGAACACAGATGTGGAGTACAAAAAGCAGCAGGATCCCTACCTCCTGAAGACGGTCCCCTGTGCGTCATCTGAAGGAAGCCTTGTGGCTTTGTCTCCAGATGGCCGGGTGGTGGCCATCAGCAGCGGCTGTAACGTGGCTATGTACAACGCCACCACCGGCGAGCTAGAGGAGGAAATGCACGGCGTCCACAGCGAGGAGATCAACGACCTTAGATTTGACATTAACGGACGCTTTTTGGCATGCAGCGGCGACAAGGCCATCCGAGTGTTTCACAATGCCCCGGGCTACCGGGCAGCCATCAGAGACATGCAGGACATGCTGAAGAAAGCCCAGAATGAAGCCATGAAGCAGAGACTGCAGCAGCAGATAAAGGAGGCTCAGAGCGCCCTGGACACTGTGCTGGCTGCTCCTGTCGACTGAAGGAAACCACACTCTGATTGTGATCATGTCTGGCTCTGACTGTTGATCTGTTTTTTTTTTTTGCAACCTCAACTCTCCATCTGCCACTAAATGATCTGGTCAGGGAACAATGGAATTCGCATGCAGTTTTAATAAAAAATGTCTTTTTATGGAAAAGTCAAATGGTTTGAGTTCAGATCTTTTCTTTGCTACTGAATGCACAGTAATGTCTGATGTGTGATCTCTCCCTGTGGTTGTCTCATCTCAGAAATCTCACCTTCTTTAACCTCAGTTTTTTTACATACACGTACTTGCTGATTCTGTGAGATCACAAGTAGTTCGAAAGCCAGTCATGGTCCAGTATGCACCTTAATACATGTGTGATGTCGAAACTTGAAGCCTGCAGTGCACAAACTCTGACAGTAGACTTTTCAGTGAAGTAGGAGACACCTTGTATTCAGCCGTTAAAATTTTTGAAACTAAAAATGTTTGCATTCTCCTAGTTCCTGGATTTTTCAATGAGAGAAAAAGGAATAAATGTAAATTTAAAAAAAAAATGAGGTAATTAAAGTTTTTTTTTGTGGAAAAACCATATCAGATGAAAGTATTATTTTTGTATGTCTTAAACATGTCTGGCAGGAGAGTTTAAGTCGAAATTCAGTTTAGTTTTCTCACATAGGTTTAAACGTGACAGTTAACATGTCCACTGTACATAACTTAACATGCACTGATGAATTTTTCATAAGTGACTTTGCAGGGTAATTACTGGGTGGAATGGACAACTGTATGACTACCTTGCCATTGTCAGACCTATTGTTACCTGTAGGGGGGTTAAAAATCTAAAATGTGCCGTAAGGGGGGCACAACAGAATCACAGCAACAGTCATGTGGCCATTGTAGTCCAAATTGCACATCTCCTTGTAGAAGTATGAATTAGCCAAGTAAAGTTTATCGAAATCTTCTCTTAAAGAAAACTAATTCATTTAAATGTGTGTTTGTTCACTGAGTATTTTGGGTGAACTGACCCTTTAAATTAAAAACATAGACCATCTGTGCTTCCTGGAGGCCAAAGTCTGACATCTACTCCTGTCAAGAGGAAAAGGAGTTCATGGAGGTGTTTGTAATATTAAGTTTGTGAACCTGAAGTAAAATTAATATTACACCTGTTTTGTAGCTGCTGCTGTTTTTAGTCATCAGGTGACTATTTTCTGTTCGAATCCAGTCGTCATTTGGTCAATAATGTTTCAGAAATGTTTGAAAAATGTCAGTCTCAATCTCCCAAAGCCACAAATCTTGTTTTGTCCAATAAACGGTCCGGACTCCAAATATATTAAGTTTACTATCACACTGGAGCACAAAATCCCCAAGAAATATTCACATTTGAGAAGATGAGGAAAGGAAATTTTGAGAACAAAAGTTATTCAACACGATTAATCGATTTTCAAAATAGTTGCTGCCACTAATTTCGTTTCTTTAATAACATTTCTTTATCAATTTTAAGCTGCTTTACTAATAAATAAATAAATAAATAAAATCTCTGAATACATAATGCTGTTTTTATCTGCACACAGCGACAACAGAGTAGTTTATATAAAGCTGTTGGGAAATAACATGAAAAACTTCAAATACAACTACGAAAAAACAAACCAAAAACCTACCACTTCACAGGTCTACATAATAACAGAAAAACACACACAAACTACCAACATTATAGATTATAAGTCAGATTATTATACTGCTTCAGCTCTTTGATACATGTATAACGCTCTTTTGCGATATTTTGTATTGATTTGTTTAATAAAGTTTTTGTGGGTGTAAAATTAAAAAAAAAAGGAAGGGGGGGTTGAACCGGAAGCAGTATCTCTTCACTGAGGCACGTTTTTCCTCGTGCCGCAGCATGTACACTTAGTGGCGGCTGTGTGAGGAGATGTCTGTGGAGATGGGGGAGCTCTCAGTTAAAGCACCAGAGCCGGTCCGGCCCGCCGGGATCCTGCAGCAGAACCGCGTCTTTCTCGACTTCTTCTGGGACTTGGCCAAACCGGATCAGGAGGTCCGGCTGAAGGCAGTGGAAAACCTGATCCAATATCTGAAAACCAACAACAAGGTGAGGCAGATCACTGTCAGTGTGCATGCACTCCTCAGAAGCTGGGATAGTAGTAGCGGCAGCAGTAATGTCAGCAGTGGTGGGATAAATATTTAAATAATAATAATATGAAAATAACAATAAAAGTACGGAAGTATAAGTCCTGTTTTTTTAAGTAAAAGTAAAGTTTCTTAAATAAAAGTTAATTATTAGTAAAAGTATTATGCAGCATGGGCCCTGTCAGTGTTATATTATTATACTACTGAACCATTATTATTAGTGTTTAAACATGTAAACAGAGCTATAATATTAAAAAGCTTAATAAGCTCTTAATCTATAACAATGCACCATATTTTACAAGCTCTCCATTAGTTTTCTATGTAAAATGATTTATTTGAAGTAATTAGTAACTACAGTTGTGACATAAATGTAGTTACACATAAAGTACAGTGTTTCTCTCTGACAGGGCTGGATTAACCTCCTATAGGGCCTGTTGACCCAGACTATTAATGGCAGCTCATTCAGAGCTACACAGAAATGTAATGGCATCAATAACGTAACAGATTTCTCATTTAAATCAAAAATGGCCCTGGGCCTGTGCCCACTTTACTGAATGTTTGCAGCGTGTTGGTGTGTAAGTGTCGGCTTTTAATAAGTATGACTGCAAGAAAAGAGGCTTCACAGTTCGCAGCAGCAGCTGTGTATCATGGTGTGGTTGCTCTCTACAGGCAGATGAGTTGGAATACACCTTTAAAAGGCTGGTGGATGGACTGGCACACACACGAGAGACTGCGAGACCTGGATTCAGCCTGGCTCTGGGACAGGTGAGCGGAGGCGACTGATTCATTATCAGATTTCTTTCAACTGTCAAATATAAATGTCTGCATCTGCCTCAAACATCCAGTACTGGTCGCCCTGAGCTTTCTGACTAGCACGAACAATGACTTGCGGCATCTGAATGCGTTTTTCGAGCCTTGAATTAAATTCAGCAGACATAAATATGACCTAAGCTTTTTTTGGTTTTCAGGTCTTGAGTGCCTTTGAAGACATCTCTCTGCAGAGTATACTCAACAGAATCAAAGAAAAGCACAATGTGAAGACAGTGAAGAAGGTGAGTGTGTGTTTTTTTGTTTTTTTTTTTCTTCGTTGGCTAACGCAGCTTTATGAACTGAGATCTGTGACTGTCATGGGTTTTTTTGTGTGTGTTTTTCAGAAACTTGCCAGAAATGCTATGTTTGGAAACTTGTTTGGCGTCCTCGCCCTTCATCAGTCCAGCCGTCTCTCTAAAGTAAGTAGTCTCACCATTGTTGTTGGATAGAGGGTGACTGAGTTTGAACTGAAACACACACGAGTTGTTAAATACCAATCTATATAGACTACAGCTGCAGACTGTGTGTGTAAATGTTGTTGTGTAAAGTGTGCGTGTTGTGTTGTGGTCTCTGAGCTCTGTCTTGTGTCTCTGCAGGAGCCGCAGGTGGTGTTGGGCTGTGTGCAGCTCCTCCAGAGCCTCACCCAGCACAAACAACACCTAAAGGACCTGCCCAGTAAGACCATAATGGACATCCTCGCTGAGGTGACTGCTCAGTTGCACTCCTAGCCGTATAGCTAATACTATAACACATGCATATAGATAATGGACTTTTACTTAAATCCTTAAATCTATATGTATTTCTGTTTCCTGTGCGTCAGATCCCAGAGGAGGTGTTTGAGGAGGTCCTGCTTAGCGCTCTGCAAACTGACCTGGCATCAGCCTTCAGCACTCCAGAACAGATGCAGCTGCTGCTGGTAGCACTGCAGCGCTTCCCACAAACCCTCAAACCCAAGAAACTCAAGAAGCTGCTGGGCTCCTCGACCATCATCAACGGTGACAACATCCCAAAGTAAGAACACGGTGATTGGTTTGATTTCCCTCAGTCACACACACATACATGCACATGTCGGCTTCCTATCGCTGTCTCTCTTGCCCTCTCACACATTCCTTTACTTAATCGTTTTGAAAATCTGAGCAGCTTGTGATGTTCTCTGACAGGCTGACAGAGGTGTTAAAGATGGCGGCCCGCTCGGTGAAGAAAGAGTGCGTCCTCCCACCGGTGGTCCTGGACCTCCTGAAGCTCTCACTGAAGGAAGGCAGCTTCCAGCTCTTCTGGAAGAAAGCCATCATCGACGGCATGATGAAGGAGCAGCCGGGGCCGACTCAGTGAGTCCTCGCAGGGGGGAAGGCGTTCAAAGAGGGGAAGCAATGAGGGGCTGAGAAATCTTAATCCTTAACATTTAACACTGAATTTCTGTGACCTAAAAAAAAAATCTAGTAATGCAGGTTTAATATGGTTCAACAGGTCTGAAAAAACCTTTTTATTGAAACATCTTTTGATATTGTCCTATTTCCAGCATTCTGCTAACTTGTTCTCCTTGTGTGGTCGTGTTTGTGTCCAGCTACCTGAGCTTCCGTCTGCTGGGCAGTGCCCTGCCTTTTCTGTCAGTGGCCCAGCTGAAGGAGGTGTTGTCTGGAGAGGTGTTGATGCACTACGGGGAACACGTGGTGTCTGCTCAGGTCAGTGGTCCTGCCTAGTTGACCATGAAAAGCAGGTTACGTTCCTTTCAGATTTAGCATATACTTTGGGTACCTGAGATAAATGTTTGGTTCCAAATTGTGCCTTCTGACAGGTCACCCCTTATATAAAGCTGTAACTAATTTCTTTATTAATGTTAATATGTCAATTACTAATTATTTATCATTAACAACTTTTTACTTTCGCCTGGTTGTGAAAAATATTGTTACCTGGTTCTTTCAACAGTCCATCACCTCTTTGATTTAAATTTTTTTTTTTTTTTAATGCCAGTAATTTGTTAGAAAAAAAAAAAGATAGAAAAATAGAAAGATCTAAAAAGCCAAATCGGACATCTTGATTAGGCTTGGAAAGAGAGCGATTTCTCACAGTCTGGCTCACAGCTTATTCATAAAGAGTTACTTATTAAAAAGTGGTACCAAAAAGCTGAATTTCATCCAACATTTTCCTCTCCCAGAAACCAGGCCGCTTCAGGCTGGCTCCAGAGATGGACACCTACGTGTCGGACTTCTTGCAGGGCTGTCAGGACTCAGACAAACAGCTGGCAGTGATGGTGGGCTTCTCCTCCCTCACCAACCGGGGTTACCCCGTGGTGCCGTCGATGTGGAGGGTGGTGCAGCACCTCCAGCCTGCAGCTCTGCAGAGCTACGTGGACTGGCTGAAGAATATGTTCATACAACCTCAGCTGGACAAGCTGCTGAATTTCAGCACTCGCAAGCAGAAAGACGGTCAGGAAGGAAAGGAGCAGTGAGTGAAAATGTCTGCTATAAAATGTTTATCTGTCTGAGAATCCCAGCTCTGTACCTGTCCGGCCTGGTGATCCTGAACAGGAAGATGCAGGAATAAAAACGGGATGTAACTGTTGATTTTCCTTCCTCAGGACGGAGAACTCCGTATTACGCCTGAGGAAGTGGATTGTTGCTCGGCTCACCTCAGTCATTGACAACCACCAGGTGAAGAAGCAGGAGGATCTCATCATGGATGTGGCCAGGTGAGACTTGCTTTTAGCGGAGCAAAGTGAAGGTCCCTCTCTGTGCTTGATGAAAACAAGTCCATCATTTGGTGTCGCTCTGTTTCTTCCCCAGGTTTGTCTTTTTCCACGCTTTCTTCAGTGCCAAGAAGGCCTCGGACGACATCGCAGAGACGAAGGGGAAGCTCTCCGTCCCACTGGCTGATGAAACCAGAGGAGTGCTTGTCAGTTCTTTCTTTGGGTGAGACACAAACTCTTCTCTGCTGTTCTTAGACAGCTGTCTCTTAAATATGAGCCACTGATCACAGCAGGTGTAGCTATGATATATCATCATCCCCAGAGCACAACCCCGTTTTGTCCAAAGACCACAAGGCTGTCCAGGTGTCTTGTGACCTGTGCTCATCACTGTCTTCTGTCCGTCCACCATCCAGACTCCTCCTGTCCATGCAACACATGCCCCTCGCTGAGGACTCGTCCGAAGGTGCGGTGGTCAACCAAAAGCGAGCGCTGGGTGTGACGGCTGACGGCACCATGTGGATCTACCACCTGGTCCAGTATGCCCAGGTCCTGCTTAACCAGCCAAAATGCGTCCAGATCAGCCAGCCTTTCAGCCCTGAGCAGAGACAGGCCTGGGACAGGTAGGACAAGAAAATCTGATCACAGTCTTTTTGCTTAACTGTGGTGTTAGTAAGACAGCTTGAGAGATGTTAATGTGCTGTACGTTTTCCACACTGGTAAATGAGTGCTGCTTAACAAGGAAGGAACATATCTGACATTTCTTTTTCGACACGTCTTCCTCCAGCATGCTGGAGTCGGTGGCAAACCTGAAGAAGAAAGCAAAGAAAGGCCAAACAGCAGAGAGCGGCGCTTTCCAGCAGCTCTTCCTGTTGGTCGGCATGCAGCTCTTCAAGGTACAGCACACAACCAGAGCCATGAGTTTGGCTTATTGTAGCCTTGGTATTGTTGTTGTTGTTGTGTTCTTAAAGAATACTGTAATGGAAGTTTAGTTTGTTGACACAAAAACAAAACACTAGCATGAATATTGGTGGAATAAGAGCGAAATAATCCCCTTAACTCTCAATCTTCTCATTAATACACTTCTCCTGAAGGCCTCCGAGGAACTGCTGGACATCATGAAAGACCTGCAGAGCTGTATGGACAAAGCCCAGGAGAAGAAATCCAAGAAGAAAAAAAAGAAACAAGGTGAGGCCTTGTTTCATTTTTCAGCACTTGTGAACTTGCCAAAAATGTGACGGGAAAGGAAGGAAAACGTTATCCTGTGTGTGCTGGATGTGTAAATAAGCAATTGTTTGACAACACGATGATGTGCTAACAGTGTGTTCCTACGCACCCTAGTGGTCAGAGAAATCGGTTTTAAAAATAAGCTTTAAAGTGTGTTGATGTGTGGATTTTCATCGATGCAGCCAAAGAGCAGGAGGAGGAGGAGGAGGAACCTAACTGGGTAGAGGTGATGGTGGACATCTTGTTGTCCCTGCTGTCCCAGCCGAGCCGCCACATCAGGCAGGTCTGCAAAACCGTCTTCTCCTCCATCTGCCCCCATGTTACTGCAGCAGCCCTCACTGCCATCTTAGATGTAAGTAACACCTTCAAGGTCATTCTTTATGAAATGGTAAAGCAAAAGTCAATTCTGACACCAGCTGACGGCGATGTTTGTGGAAATGGTTTTACAGAGAGACATGATAAAGTCAGGTCTGTAGACCAGGGATGTTATTTTATGTAATCAGACATAAGACACTGGTTCAGTCTCAAGGTCTAATTACTTCTGTTTTCCAAAACCTTTCATTCACATCTTGTGGCCTTTAGCAATAGAGGGAGTTTGCTCGATTGCCATGGTGATGGTTTAGTCGTTGTCACGTGAGCAGATAAGAACAGATAACACATATATTTTAATTTGTTCGGCTTTGTAGACTCTGATGGTATTCAGTGTGAAGCATATTTCACTGACAGCTTTGTACCCGCCTGTAATGGTGGTGTTTTTGGGCTCTGTGTAGGTTTTGGACCCAGAGAAAGAGGATGAGGAAGACAGCGCTGTGGTAGTCACTGACGACGTCACCAACAAAGCCCACAAGAAGAAAACAAAGGAGGAGGATGACGAGGAGCATGATGAGGAAATGGAGGTCAGTTCTTCTCATATCTTATATCCCAGTTCTACCAGACCATATATATAAGATC
>JBBMJY010000004.1:11498398-11600004 GCA_037833715.1 Toxotes lorentzi
ACGATATCCCTAAACGTGTGGTCTTGTCATGTCTTTGCCAGGATGACTCGTCAGACGGAGAAGATGATGACTCCGACAAGGATGAGGAAGATGAAGCAATGGAGGAAGAGGAGGAGGAAGAAGAAGGAGGAGGAGGAGAAGAAGAAGAAGAAGAAGAAGAAGAAGAAGAAGGAGGAGAAAAAGAGGAAGTGGACCAAAATTTCCGTTTGGAGTTGATGAAGGTGTTGCAGCAGCAGAATGCTCTGGTGGGTGTTCAGGCTTTCAGCATGGCCTGCTGTCTGTGCTTTGTGTGTACTGTTTGTTTGCTCAAACCTACATCGGTTGAATTTTTTTCTGGCCACTTGGGGGCAGTACAACAATTTGTAAGATCAAAGAAAACTCATAACAGCTAGAGCCATTTGGTCATGTCCTTGTCTCTTGGTAGAGAGACTGTAGATGAGGAAAACAGTGATCAGGCTGCGACGGACTGTACAGCAGACGTTCAGTGTAACATTGTGTTAAAAACTTCTGGTTTATAACCACATGTCCTCTGTTGGTCCATATGTCCAGGCCACAGAGGAGGACGGCAGCAGTGATGAAGATCTAGATGATGAAGCCATGATGGAGCTGGATAAGAGCCTGTCAGCGGTGTTCTCAGAGCAGAAGAAAAAGACCCAGGCGAAGAAGGATGAGAAGACAAAACTACAGAAAGAGAGGGCGCTGGTCCGAGACTTTAAGATCAAGGTACCTCTCCCTCAGTCTGTGGTCTTGTAATGGACTTGTTGACACTTTGGAAAATATGCTTTGCCAGATTCTGTTAATAATCAGAAGTGGTGAAAAATACACTTTCAACTAACTTCAAAGCTGTGTCCCTCCTTTGTTTGTCTGCTGTAGGTGTTGGACCTCATTGAAGTGTTCGTGGCCCGGCAGGCCGACAGTCCTCTCGTGTTGGGTTTGGTGGAGCCTCTGCTCAACATCATCGACAGAGGAATGAGCTCCGGCAGCGACCAGCAGGAGCAGGACTTCCTCCGCCGAGTAGCAGACATCTTCAGGTAACGCACTTTAGCTGTGGACTGAGGTGATTCGCAACATGCGGTCTGTCACTCTTTCAGTGTTATTTTTCTCGATCCCTGGTCAGTTACAGTTTCAAGCCTCTGCCTTTGGGTTGGAAAGTGTAGCCATTTACTGATTCTTGCTTTTTGTGAATAATTTTGTGTAATTTCTTTTTTCAGGAACCAGCTGTGTAGGTCCAAGGTTTATTGCAAGACTGTCGGTGACAGACAGGGGGAGCTTCATGACCTGCTGGACAAACTGATGACGAAAACCCAGAAACTGTCCGACTCCTCAGTGTGCCTTTACTACTTCAGGTACAGCTCACTGTTTCATTGCTGAGCTGAAAAAAAAAAACAGTGCAGCATTCAAAAATTGTTGTGCGGGTGTTTGCTATTTTTGCTGATGTTGACCTGTCCTTGCAGTGCGTCTCTGTATGTGGTGAAAGTGCTGCGAGGAGCTCCTCCGACTGACACCAAAAAGGAGCAGGCAGCTCAGAAAGCCACTGAAAACGACGTACGTTTACCACAAACTGATTCATGTGTCGTCTTTGTTTTCAGCTGCCCTCAGATCAGAAGAAAGTCAGACCAGCGAATCGGTCAGTCAGTCAGCAGCTTAATGAGAGAGTGTGTGAGGTATTGCTGGCACAGACGGTCAGCATGGTTCACACTGCATTTATACTTTACCCAAAACAAAGCACACAATGGTCAGGCCAAGCTTTTCTTTTGGTTTTAGATCGCAAGGCTCATCAGTAGACGAATGGTAATTAAATATTTTACATGAAATGCAGTTGTTCCCGTTGGATTTTCACCTCTCATTTTATGTCCAGCTTTGCACCAAATAAACTCCAGGTCTGTTCCTGTACTTTACTGGGTCAGGAAGTGGGTCAGTGCTTGATAACCTGGCCCCCTTTACCTGGAGTGTCTTTTTCACACAGGTTTCTTTTTTGTCCTTCATTTTTTTTTTCTTCATCTGAGTTGAAGTGATTAGTTGAAGCCATTTTAAAACAAAATCACCAAACATTTGTAATTTCAGCTCCTTAAATGTGAGTAATATTTGGTTTTCTTCATCTTCTTTGATAGTAAACTGAGCATCTTTAGGTTTTGGACCTTTGGTCAGACAAAACAGGGAATTTGAGGACTACACGTTGGGCACAGGGAATTTTTCATATTCGTGCCTCTACTGACAGAAAGACTGATCCTTGATGGCATGTTGTCTGATCTTTTATGGTGTTTTCAGTTGAGGTTCGTGGGGAATATGGATGTGGATCGGGTCTCCGCCATCTTCAGAGAGGCTCTGACCTCCTTCATGAACAGGAGGAAGAGCCCTCTGACCGCTCAGATGTTCACTGACCTGTTCACCAGATTTCCCGTGAGTACAGGAGTTAGTCCCGAACGCCGTGGAGACAGATGGGGTGGTCTCTGCCGGCAGTAACTAATGTAGCTTGTGTGTTATTTCCAGGTTTTGTGCGTGAATCTTTTGGATACTGTGGTGCAGCACATCACATCTGGGGTCAGAGAACACCAACAGGTAAAGATTTTATATCAATAAATGTATCTACATAAATATATCAGCCGGGAAAATAAAAAGGGAAATAAAATGAACAGTATTTACAGCAGCAGGACGGTGTATGTGTGACTGAGTCAAAATAAATTCCAGTGTGTTCATGGTAATGAAAGTAGGAGCATGTCACATGGTGTAAAATGTAGCTCATTGGTTGGAAAATGGCATGGCACCATGGCACAGAGGATACATAGACGCATTGTTTGTAGCATCTACTTGTCACCGTTTAACCGTATTTGTGTGGTTGTGTTTAGGGCCAAGCGTGTGTGTTGGTGTTGCGGGCGATGCAGAGCAGGGAGGTTCAGCGGCTGCTGAGCGGCGTTCCGTGGACGGAGCTCTGTGCGAAGGTGACAGGTCAGCTGGCAGCGGTAAGTCAAAACACCTCAGTCCTGGGACACATTAACGCCGAGCATAAGATGCACTGCAGTAGTTCAGTTAAAGTCCACAAACTCACTACAACAGGTCTGTAGATGATGGAAGTTATTGAAAAATATGGACATGTCAGGAAATGTTTAATCAGAGCCTGACTTATTCACTGTATGAGTGCTATGTCAGCTTTATATAAGGTGATAATATGTCTGTGTTGTGTTTATACATAGCTGCACTGTCCCCAAGTGGTCACAAGACATTTAATTCAGGTTTAACTGAGATCTTAACCACATGGTGAATGTGCGGACACCAGAACGTTACACACACGATTGTTTGTATGGATGCACTGACCGGACACCAGTGCCATTTAGGTCCAACATATATCTGTAAATATCTACATGGAACTGATTAAAAGTCATATTTCTCTTTGTACGACTGCATGAGGCTGTAACTACACATCAGCTCCTCACCACAAGTAGTTCCGTTCATACGCCAACAGCCTTTAGGCTTGTGGAGGTTTTAATTATATTCTTCTTGTACTTTATGAGCTTACATCATGCAGTGATAAACGATGATTAGAGCCAGTGCTGCACTCGCCGTCCTCTGTGTGTCCTTGGGCCCGCTGAGGGTAAAGAGGAGCATGATTACATGCTTCTGCAGTTCTTCACCAAGCCACTGCACTTCTGCTTCCCCCTCCTTTTGCCTCCTCCTATATATATATTTTTTTGTTGTTGTAAAGTGTAATGTTAGTCCTTGATTTCTGAGCTGCTCTCCTTATTGAGCTTTGTTAAACATGTAATAAAAATAATACCTTTAGTTCCCCCTATTTAACAGTTGTAAGATATAACTTACTCAGAAAACACAAACTGGCAAACAAAAATACACAGGAAGGTCATTTACACTTATTAAAAACAGTCTGAAAATATAAATATGACAGTGTTTGAAAGAGCTGAAATACACAAAGATTAATGACAGTGCCCAGTCCATAGCTTGCCAACAATACCCAACACCAACAACACACCAATAAAACCAAAGTGCCCCCTATTTGTCTTATATACAGGTGTCAAACATTATAATTATATCTGTCAAATCAGAGGTGCTTGTGACAGGATCAGCTGATGATGAAGCCAACATGGATCGCAGTCTCACCCCAGCGTCGTCTTCTTTTCTCAGAATCTTCAGCGGGTTGGTCAGACTGAGAGCAAGGTGGTGAGGGAGAAGGTGGTGAAAACCCTGGAGCTCTGTCAGTTCCTGGTCAGGCACGTTCACCAGCAGGTAGGTTGGGCTGTGAGTGTGAGGGTTGAAATGGTGACAGGTGACTTGTTTATGTGGCTCCAGACCGGACGTTAAATCTCTGCCTCTGCTGCCCGCCCTGTGTAGAAGCTGTCCGTGGACCTGGAGCCCCTTCAGGAGGTCCTGCAGCCCCTGACCAGCGTCATCACCTTCAAGAAGACTGGGAAGCTGGAGGACACCTACTGGGCTGTGATGAAACACTTTGGAGTCATGTGAGTTAATGTGGGGTCTGTAATGGCTGCCAGAGAAACTGCTGCTCAGAGTGATTGGAATGATTTTGAATACATTTCCGCATCACTATATGTGTTGATCTTTCTTACTCATGCACCCTTCGCAGAGGTCTGCTCTGACGCTTTTCCTGGTGTCTTTTGTCCTTCACATGTAAAAGGCAGATAGGAAACCTCATTAGGCCTATAAAAGGCCAGGAAATCAACATTATCTCTGAGAAATCAAGCTGGAGAAATCAGATTTTTCGAGTCCCCTGGCTCGACACCAGTTTTCTCCCTTACATGGCACTGAAGAAGTCGGATTACTGCAGACAGCTGACAGTAAACTGATTATTTAAAAGCATGTTAACACACTGAGTGTTTCTTCATTTTGTCAAAGCAGTGGTCTGATCGAAGGACGGGGTTGTATTGTTTTCATGCACTTCTAACGTTTGTCTGACCTAAAAACTTTTTTTTAGATGTGAGGAATAAGAACACAGCTAAGAGTTTTGAAGGGTTAAAAGTTATATCAGTGTTTTGACAATGGTAAATGACAAGTGCTTCCTCATTCTGTGATGCTGCTGTTCAGAGATTTCAAAGAGCTAAAAAAGATCAGACACTCCACGCTTCTCACCACAAGCAATCCCACTCCGGCACTGGCTCAAAGACACTCAGATAAATATTATATTCAGTCTTCAGATAGGTCACAAAAAAAATACCTAAATACTAATACCACCAATAAATAAACATATCTCCATAGTGTTGAAGTGGTGTGTCTGCTCAAACAATTTAGCTGGATTAAAAGCATTTTAGACCGACTGTCGCTGAAACCAGAGAAATTTGATCCAATTCCTTTTTTATAACTTAACTGATAACTTTTTAAAATGATGATTTTATGAATTAACACGAGGGATTTGGTGATGCCCCTGATTTACAAGTTCAGTCAACACAGAGCTTCACACAGGGCTCAGGAAAGGCGAGGTGTTTTTTTTTTTTTTTTCCCCCCCTGTGTGTGTTTGTCCCATTATGTTGACCTAGAATGTGTTCACATTTACAGGAAACCCAAAGTTGAAAAGGCAAAGCCTGACAAGGAGGCAGAGCAACAGCCAGCTTCCATGAAGAAGAAGAAAGGCTTTCTACCGGAAACAAAAAAGCGTAAGAAGCGCAAGAAGCCTGTTTTAGAGCCAGCAGCGGATCAGTCAGCCCCCACAGGCAAACCAGGGGCAGACAAAGGACAAGCCAAAAAGAAACATGACAAGAAAACAAAGCAGAAACGACCGGCGGACGGCGCGGCGGCCTCTCAGCCCAACCCAGCCAAGAAGAGCAAGACACAGTCACAGTCTGAGAGCAAGACAGAGAAAAAGAAGAAGAAGAAGCCCAAACAGAAGAAAGAGGGAGGAGGGCCAATGTAAAGTGGACACTGCTATTTTTTATGGACACAGAGACGTTTTTGTTCATTTTCTTTAAAAAGAATTTGTGTTTTCAGCTGTGCAGTAGAAACCTGGCATTCACTTCTGGCAACATGTTGGTATGTTTCAGTATGAGATCCATATTGAAAACTTCACATATGAGGGAAATGAATGAAAAAACATTATTTTTCTAATGTGTGGCTATTGATTAAAAGTATATATCTACAACAATAAATTGATTTCTCTTCCCGGTAATTCTTCACAACCGTGCTTTTCAATCGGCTTTGTTATGCAGCATTAATAAGAAACGTTAGTGAAATGTAAAAAATAACTAGCTTTAACTAACTTTTGTTACTGTCAACAAATTCCATGAAAAGATCAACACAAATATGGAGTTTAATTTTTATAAAAGGGCTCAATAATTTCCTGAAACAGGTTTTGGCAAACACACCTCAAACAGGAAAACATGAAGCGTTTGTTAGGGACTGTTCTCAGCTGCAGATTAATACACATTTGGTCTTATGAGTGTTTTTTGCCAGCAGGACAGTGAATGTGAGGCTGACTCAAACTACAGTGGTCCCGTTGGTAGTGATGGAACATGTCGGCCCGCCTGCCGAACTTAGTCATTGTTACAGCAGGGCCTAAGAACCGTTACCGAAAAATCTGTGTCAGATTTCACTTCTCTGTGTCGCATGGATGGACTGACAGAAATGCAACCCCATCACAAACATTATTAGGAAAAACGTCACAAGCCTTTATGCCGTAAACTGAGGTGAGCAATCACACAGAACCCTAATTCACCTGTCGGAAAAATGATGTATGGATTACTATACAGGACATGCAGCCGTGCAGCCATAAATCTATAGGATTGTCAGGCAGGCAGCAGACCCATCCATCAGTAATCTCATCTTAAAGCCCCTCTTCACTGCAGAAATCTTCAGTGGCAGGTATCAATAGGAGCCATCTTAATATTCAGTACATGATATTTGTTGTTTTGTCCTGTACTAGAAACAACTACGTACTACAATGCTGTGTACTGTGAGGACAGAGGAGCCATGATATGCAATGAGTTCATACATGGCAGGTAAGAGGACCTGCCCGTGTGGTGGTGTGTTGTCCTAATATCAGAGTTTTAATTAAAGACTGTATATAAATATATATCACATGCGTGTGTATATGTGTATATATATTTATATCTACATATACAATACATCTATATACAGTCTATGGTTTTAATCTGTAGGAAAACAGCATCCCTGACTTGAATCGATAAAATGTGATCTGCTCTAATCAATATTCCTCTGTTCATCACATGACTACTTGTATGTGAAAGGGGTCATTTGTAGTAACAAACCCCCAGTCTCCCTCATCTCCACATGGCAGTTTTAGCTTCTTTCAGCTCTTTTTTTCGCCAGCAACTTTACTGTTTTGATTGAGTCTTTTCTCTCCTCAACCTCATTTCCAGCAGCTGTTTTGAGCAAAAAGGCTGAGATAAGCCCACCGTACACCACCGCCTCAGCACCAAAGAGCAGACAGAAAATGTAAGAGACTAGCTGATGAACGTAGTGGAGCATTTAGCAGCCAGATATTTCCCTCAGGAGTCGATAACAGAGCTAAAAGAGAGTAAATATTGGAGTTCGTTCACTCAGTTTCCAGAAAAATGACTCCAAATGAATGATGCTTCAGATCTGCCCAAATGTATAACAAAGCAGCTTTTTTTAGGGTAATAATATGTCAGTGTTGTGTTGTCAGCTTGATTCCACTGTCCCGTGGTGGCCAAAAAAAACAGTCAATGCAAAGTTGAATAGGTTTAAATTGATGTTTATGTTCATAGGGTGTAACAGCAGGTTGCCATTAAACCTGCTGTCATGGACCCAGAGGGATGATCTTAAATGTCTTTGATGACCTCCTGCAAGTTATATTCATTACCTCCTGTAGCCCCCATTTCAGTGACCCCTTGACTTCCATTTAAATGAACAAGCTCCCTTAAAACTAATGCATCTCTCAGTGATGTGTGTGATCATCTGTGAATGGCAGGATAACTTTCTGTGTGTACTTTGTGGTAGAACTGTGGAAGGATCATGTTCGATAGCTCCGACAAGAAGTTAAATCGTACAGCTTTTACTACAGAAGAATGAACAAGGGTGATTTCTTATTCCCGCTTTGGCCAACAGAGCGGCAGAGGTACTTGTGTGAGTGCTTGGTAACCTCACAGCCACAGCTTGAACCTGCAGTAATGAAGCATATAAACAGACTCTGGTGGTGACAAATCATCCACCTCGAACCGTGACAGCAGGGGTGAGAACGGGAGCTGTGGTGTCCTCTCTTTCTGACAGCGAACTGTCACTTGTCATCACTTCGAGCTGAGATATGGAGCAGAGAGCCAATCTGCTAATACAGCTCAGTGGAATAATCAGAGTGAGCTGTAAAGTCGAGGGCAAAGACTCATAAATATGTGGAAGCTGTAACTGAATGCAGTCCTGATTCATCCCTTTGCCTTGTGAAATATTTCAATTCCTATGCAATCGCACTGTAAAATGTGGATTTTGAATTTTACCAATCTATAATGCAGTGGACCGTGGAGTGTTTATCATTCCAGTTTTTTGTCTGCACCCATGCTGCTCTTGTTAAAGTTTGGCCCTTTGGAGTCTGATGTTCCACAGCAGGCAGGTTGGCAGGTCTGCTGGCAAAGTGTTAGTTTTATATTGAGTGCAACCGGAAACCCATTAATTAGTGCACCCAGTAGTTTACTTGCCAAGCCTTGTAGGAACAACCTGAGTTGTTCTACCAGCGCTTGGAGGAGGCCCAAATCTGCAGGCATCACACAGGCTGATTCTCCTGTTAAATACTGCTGTGCTGAAATCTTTCTGTTCCTGCAGTAATAATTTAAAGGACCACACTCATTCTCTTCCATGTTTCTTGTAACTCATGCTATATAATTCATAATAATGCTGACCTTTTCCAAAGCAAGCAAGAGGTACAAGTCTGTGTGTGTTCAACAAAGAGATTGTCTGGCACTGAGTGGCAAACCAAACCAATGTCTGCCAACTTCAGCGAGTCTCAAGTGTCCGCAAGTTGATCTTCATACTCGTCTGGAAACGCACTCAAAAGGGAGGGAAAAAAAAAAAAACAGCGAGTACTGTGCATGCTCAACCAATTATATTAAAAAAAGGATTTACTGAGACAGTCCAAACCATGTCTCAAAAACCAAGGTTACTCCAGTCAATTCAATAACAAGAGAACAAGTTGAAAGAAAATCCAAAACCCTTAAAGCTTTTCTAAAAGCCCTGTTGGTGGTGGCTTAAAATGGGGACTTTGTCCTGTGGGTGGCACTAGGGGAAAGGCCAGGAGATTAAATAAAGAGAAGTTAAAATTAGTAAGTAAACTATTGTATTGCAAATTTCTAAACCAAGGATTTTATTCCGAGCATGAGCGCTCACCAGATTTAACAACAAATTTCAGTATTAGATAATGTGGACTTACTTGTATGTTTATAGATTGTACTAACTGAAGACCAATTTCCTGAGATGACATACGCAATATACACAACCATAATAATGCTATAATAAACAGCCCTCAGAGGACCTAATCCACTCACTGGCCAACTTACACCCCTTGGAAAGTCTATCTGCAACACAGAGGAGCAGAACTCGTGGGACAATGAAACCCTAAAAAGTGGCCTCATTAATTCTAAATTAGGCTACAAGACAATAACTAGGCTATTCCCAGAGCAAACTTAAATCACACAAAAGTCTCTGTCTCGTTTTAATGCCACTCTATATGTGTCAATATATAACAGTTTGTGACGATAAATAAGTCCTAATTTGTTTATCCCCAAAAAAGATTGCCATCATCTCATCCATTCCCAACCACTGACCTCTGACCTCCATCATTTCCTAACCACTGACCTCCATTCATCCCTACCAACTGACCACCACTGACCTCCATCCATTCCTATCTACTGACTTCCACCCATTCATAGCTATGAGCTCCATCCATTCCTCCATCTGTTCCTAGCCAATGGCCTTCACTGATTCCGGTGCACTAACCTCCACTGATTCCTAGCCACAGACCTCCATTCATTCTTAGCTACTGACATCCATTCATCCCTAGCAACTGACCGCCACTGACCTTCATTCATTCCAAGCGTCTGACCCCCATTCATTACCGATGATTGACCTCATCCATTCCTAGCCACTGGCTTTCATTAGTACCTAGCCACTAACCTCCACTGATTCCCAGCCACAGACTTCCACCCATTGCTAGCCACTGACTTCCACCCATTCCTGGCTACTGACCTCCATCCAATCTTAGCCACTGACACCCACAGATTCTTAGCCCCTGTCCCTCACCCTCCCATCCATCCATCCATCCATCCATCCATCCATCCATCCATCCATCCATCCATCCATCCATCTCTAACTGCCAATATCCACCTATTCAGCATTAACCTCCATCCATCCCTGGTCTCTCACATCCATTCCTTGCCACTGACAGCCAGCTGGCTTCATCCTTCACCCTACCTTGCCATGAACACCAAAGATGTTTCAGCCCACAAACAAATAAATAAAATTGAACTCTGCCTTTAGCAAATGGAAAAGTGTCTTTTAGCCAGGCCAGACAGAGAGACATGTATTTCCATGAAATGGCTGATAGGGAAAAATATTGCAATTCTATCTATTCATCACTCCTACATGTAGTTTCTTTTTCATGCTGAAAAAACGTATGATTTTGTGGATCCTAATATGTAAATTCTCCTGAGGAAAACATATGTTTAAATGTAGAATGCATTAGTCATCTTTCATTGACTTTCTTCCAATTTCCCTGCGAAGATAAATGGTTTCATTCTGTTGCACTCATGCCAATGAGATAAGATAGACGGGCAGTCTGTCAGTGCGTCTTCCAGAGCTGGAGCCTTGCCAAAGGCTGCTTCACATTCCCAGGCCTTTTTTTGCTGGGCACAATTAGGAACATGGTGTCCTGGTACCTGGCCAACGCACTGACTGATGCTGATTCACTTCCACTGACCTCAAATAAGACATGCTGTGGCACCGTCACTGGCTGAGGCTGTTGAGATTAAGAATGGTACTTCTATGGATAACCTTCATGTCAGTAAATCACTGAATCACTGCACAGTAAACCTTGTTGTACATGCAGTGGATTTGATTCAGTATTCGACAGATGTGGTTTTACCGTACATGTATTTCGTGGAGTCCTATATATTATAAAAATTGTTAGTTCAGTGAAATGGTTCTTTGGTAGCTATAAGAGTCCTGATGTAGGAGACCCTGTGCGAATTCTATGGATCTCCCATGGGAAGGTCATTTGTACTTGTCTAGTGGAATAGGTGATGAAAATGAAAATCCATCCAAAAATTAGCACATTATCGAATGTCACCTATACTATATTATACCTGGGTGAATGGTGGGTATTTTTAGCAGTCAATTCAATATGCTGTCTAGTTTCACATTTACCAGAGTGGTAGCATTTGGATTTGTTAGTTAATAGTCAAGAGAAGTGTTTAAGATTACTGACAAATTCAAAGGATTAACATAATGTAAGTATTTATTTATAAACTTTGAATATTACATATTTTCCTTTGATAAGGCAGGTTATATGAACTCCCGAAAGATGATGTTACTGTAAAACATTCCAGCTCTCATAATGGCATACATTTACAGTGAATTCATATAGTTATTGACACAGAATTTTTATTAGGCCCACTATAATACAATATGAAGGATCATAAAAGGAAAACAAAAAAAAAAGAAGGTTGGCTTCATCTGAAAGCCTCTGTTGGAAGGATTCTCAATTTATTACATGTCAGAGAATACATTAAAAATACTCAAAAATGAAAATACTGTATTAGCGCAAAAACGTACTATCTGACACATTAAAGAAAAAACTCTTATGTGCATAACTACAGCAAAAAAGTCTTGCATACTGTCAGGCTAACTAGAGCTACCTACAGATGTCTAACAGACATTGGAGGACAGTACTTTATGCAAATATGCTAAGTCACTTGATTGAAGGAAAAAATACTACGCAAACAAATAAGCTATTTCTATAGCCTATATGCAGCTTTGCACTGCCTAACAGCACCACAACATCCATTATAGTCTAACTACATACTGGTAGTGTGTCAGAGGACATGCCAAGGCAGATCAGCGAGCCATTATAGTCTGTATTGTGTCATCAACTCTTAATAATTTAACACAACTGTGTGTCACATCCCAGGGAAGAGTTAAAGATAAACATCTTTGAGGTTTAAACAACGTTTTAGGTTTGGAAGAAGGAGGAGGTCCAAAAGTCAAAGCAGGCAAATACTTTATACAGTCCCATAAGGAGTTATCGATTGGTTAAATACTAGTGTAAGAGGAAGGAGCGTGGCCACATAGCTAACCTACAGACGGGTGACAGGTTAAAGGAAAAAGCAATGTAAAGTGTCTTAGTAAGGTGTTGAGCCACCACGTGCCGCCAGAACAGTTTCAGTGCGCCTTGGCATTGGTTCTACGAGTCTCTGGTCCAAAATCTCCCATATGTGTTCAGTTGGGCTGAGATCTGGTGACTGCGAAGGCCATCGCATACGATTCACATTGTTCTCAAACTCTTCAAACCATTCAGTGACCTCTCGTGCCCTATAGACGGGGGCACTGTCATCCTGGAAGAGACCGCTCCCATCAGAATAGAAATGTTTCATCACAAGATAAAGGTGATCACTCAGAATCACTTTGTATTGATTTATAGTGACAGGGGACAGGTGGACCCAAAAAATGCCAGCAAAATGCCCCCCACAGCATAACGGAACCACTGAATCCTCTTACTGTAGGGGTCAAGCACTCAGGCCTGTATTGTTGTCTTCATGTAAAGCGCACATGCACTCGCCCACATACAAAGAATATAGTGAAGGATGACTCATCTGACCAAATTATTTTTCTCCACCTCTCTGTAGACCAGTGCCTGTTTTTTTTTTTAACCACCGAAGTCTCAAATGTGCGTTCATCTTTGTAGGGAGAGGTTGATGCACTTCATTCTTACTCAATGCAATTATCGAAGGTCTGTTCTTGCTGACACAGTCTAATCACATCCTGCATTGACATTTTCAGTCACCTGAGAGTTGCTCTTCTGCTTTTCCTTACATATCGCAGTAATGCACAAGCATCAAAAGTGCACTGTCTTTCCTATATACTGACGTCTTTCCCATAGCTGTAAATGCAGATGTCACTTTAGTCATGGTTCCTATTGAAACACCAGCCAGTTGAGCAGTCTTTGTGACGGAAGCTCCTGCCATCAACGACTTTGTTTCTTGCAATCGTGATACAAAATCAGAATCAACTGGGCCTGCTCAGAATTTTTATAGGTGGCACAGACCATGACTGAATCTTAACTGCAGCACCTGCATACGTTATGTTTCCCCACTCATTTATTCAGGTTTTTCCTTTAATTTGTCACCCGTCTGTGGGCTATGTGCCACTGTGGTACAAGTGTTACCTCTAGGCCTGCTATGCTGCTCAGTATTTTGCATTTATTTTTTCCTGCTTTTTCTAAGTCATCTACAAGCAGCAGAGATGGGTGTGGGAGTCGTTTGTGCCTTATTGCTTTTCCTGTTAATTCCACAGTCTCATTCCCTGAAGTTGCACTAAGTTAACAGTCAAGAGGAACCGTCTCGTGCAGCTCCTGTTTGTCTTCCGCCGCTCCGGCGACGTCCCCGCTCTCCGTGCTCTGGCACGAGAGCTTCTCCTCACATCGCACCGGTCGGACGATGACGCACGGCCTCACGGGCTCCCCGCTCGCCCCGGCGCGCGCGGGGCTGCGACTGTCGCGCTCGTATTCCTCCTGCGCGCGCTGGATCTTCCTATTCCGAAGCTTCCTCTTGTGGAAGTGGAACGTTGCCAGGGAAACGAGGATGATTCCCACGAGCACGGCCACCAGCACGAGGAGCGCGAGGGCGGAGGAGAACGGCGGAAAGAGGCTGAGCTGCTCCGCGCAGGTGCCGTTATTGGCTTGGAAACCCCCGTTACAGCGGTGCAGCGGCACCGACAGTCCCGAGGCCTCAGAGGTTCTGGCTGTCATCCGGTCCACCTTCCCCGGCCACTCTTGTCTCTCTGACCCCAGTACCCTTCGTGCTCTCCGGGCTCAGCGCGGTGACACCGGCCCGCGCATGTGGTTACCTGCACCGAAAAGAAGACACATGAGACCCGCTTATCCAGCTCCAGAGAACACTGCCAATCAGAACCACCAGAAACCCGAACACAGACCCTCATCAACTGTCCCCGGCTACTTTAATGAGACCAACCTTAAACAATCACCATGGGAAATGCGCACCGTTTGACACTAAATCACCCGACCACCCTTAGTAAATCCTTATTAAAAATCAGACGCTGCTGTGACTGTAAGATGAGGTAGAACTCGGGACAATAGGCTACATTATCTATTGTACTAGCTAATTCGTAGGCCTGCGAGATTTAGCCAGAAGCCATCCTTCCCTACACTCCACGCAGCAGCGTTTTAGGACGAGGATATGAGCTTTACGCAGAGGATGATGTCTGCACTTGATCCATCTCTAGCCTAGATGCAGCCCGTTTAAACAAAGGGAGGAAAATACTGAATTCTTACCTGATGAAATAGTCAGTGCGGGGAACAGTCCGTGAGTGGAGAGCTGATATGTGTAAATGGGAAAACTGGATCGCGGTGACGTATTTCATACAATGTGATGCTGCTGCTGAGATCCGATCATCCAGGACGCTTTGAATGCCGCAATCCAATCAGTCTGCATCCAGGGCAGCACTTTCCCGGCTAAACGCTATAAGTAAAGGGAGGGGTTGAAAAAAAAAATTCTCAGTATGCATCAAAGTGTTTTTTTTTATTTATTTATTTTTTAAATGCGATTAGAAGAGAGCTCTGTTCTGGTTTTCCAAGAAAAGCGTCCCTCCTCCGGTCATCCGCTGCTCCACTCAGCATCTGAATGAAGAGCTGCAGCTGCATTAAAGGTCCCGTATACCAGTCAGCTGGCAGGGCTGTGTTTTTTTTTTCCCTTCAGATATGGTCTACCTATTACCAACACCAGAGTGCTTATGTTTCTTTCTAATGACTAAAGGTTCATTAGTTCCTATTTAAATCAAATAATGAATAAACACGTAAATTAGTTTCAATATTAAACCTTGATCGGCAACCACTGGAATTCCTGAGGGTGTGGTCAGTCAAATGCTGCAAACCTACATGATTTGTAGCGTTTAAGCCTTATTATGAGGAATGTAGATATTTTTCTGTCCCGTCATATATTCATCTGGGTCTCAATTATTAGTCTTTTCTAAGAATCTTAGAAAAGCTGGTGGAAAGCACATATTTCCACACATCACACCTGCACTTCTATTCTACGAAGACCTGTAGTTTTAAAGGCATTATAGAACATTTACTTTGTAAACATCAGTGTGTGAGTTATTTATCACTTATCGCAGCTGAAAATTGCTTAAACGTTTAATCAAACCATTAAGTACTGTCACTCTATTCATTAAACACCACTGGAAGCCCTATCAGCCAGCTTTCAAAATAATTTACATCACTTTGACATTATACATGCTGTTTTGCTTTGGAAGTTTTTTCTCAACCTAAAGCACCCAGACATTTGCAAAATCTCAGCCTCTATTGAACTGATAAACCTAAATCGCCAGTTACTTGATAGCTGGTGATCCTCATAGACTTAGAACAGTCATGAAATTCAGTATGGAATTAGCATGATCATGGGGAACCCTGTTGAGCACATGTTTTCATATTAAAACCACCTGTGCATATACTTGTTTCACCCTCTGTTATACTTTTGGTGAAGCGATTCAATCCTTTACAAAAGACAAAAAGTCACTTGAAACAAGCGTAAAACCACTAATTTAGATCACCACCAAACTGAGCTCAGCTCCTCCCTGACTGGAAGATTACTGCAGGCAGTGTGACATGCACTCCAAATATAGAAGTGTGGGTGAAGGAGAACACAGTGAGGAGACGTTTCTACAACGAGGCCACACCTTGACCTACTGAGGCTTCAAAGTCACCAACGCCACTTTCCCACGCAAAAAAAAAAAAATCACTTTCCATTTTGTTTTGTTGTGACAATCACGTCTGCAGTACCAGACTACGTGCTGATTTTAAGCAGATTTTAGTATGTAGTGTGGGCTGGGCTATTTTCTCATGATGCATTGCACAAAGGAATTAGAAGGTATGTTCACAGCTGTAAGAAACTGCATGGAAGTAAAACAACTTTGAAAACACAACAAAAAAGCTCCAAACAACAAACTAAAACAATTAAAACTTTTTGATGTCTGTTTGTGAATTGTACTTATGTGACAAGGATCTGTCACTCAGACTGGACTTCCAGGATTATATTGCATCATCCTACTGGTACCTGAAGCCACACAGCCTCTTGCATTGTTTTGAGGCAGGGCAACGGGATAACCAAAGTCACCTGGAGTCATCCTCTGGGGACACTGAATATTTGTACAATGATTCCGAAGTAGACCAAAGGCTATTGTGATGAAGGATGTCCTGTGGCACTCAGCGGTTGGTGGTGTCAGTCTACTGCTCCTGTGTTTGTCCGAGGCAAGAGGAGGGACCTCCTACTCCGTGGACGGAGCCAGCTTTTTGCTGATCCTGTGGGTGTCAGCTGCTCTCAGCACATCGCAGCTTAGAACAAGACATTGACCACCAACAAACGATCAATACTGTCGCCCGACAAGAACATCAATATTGAACAATTCCGCAAAACCCTGGATTATGCTCAATATTTTTTTTCTAAATGCTCCACTATGTTCACCAGCTGCCTGCTGCTGCAGAGAACAACACTTGGAGAATAGTGAGAGTGAACCAAAACAGGAGGATTGTGCACTAGAAACAGTTAACTGAAAGTCTCTGTAAATCTCCAAATAGCTGATGGGAGCTGCAGATTCAGGTGATTATTCTCCATAGGTTCATCACTATTTGAAACACCGTTTGCAGCAGAGTCCAAAAACATCAGCAGTGAACTTGTGGGAAATTTTAGCATTTAGCAAAATTCTAATTTTCATCTGAGTAATCCAAAAATTCAGAAGATTTTGCTGCACAATGCCTCAAGCAGAGCAGATTACAATACAGCACAATGTCTAAAGCACTCTGAATATTTATGGAGGTGTGTAGTAATAACAGGTAAAAGCAAAGAGGAACATTTAATCAGACAAAGGCATATGTGCTGTTTTGCATTCTCACCACAAAGCGTTTTCTCACAGTAATTTTCTGGTCCAACTTGTGGACATGCTCCACCACCAGCGGGGCTCCATGAAAAATGAATGACCTCGGAGGGAATGAGGGTCCCTGGATGATGAACTCACTGTAGATGAGTGCTTACTGAAAGATTCATACATCTATTCATGCACAGTTTAAAGCATGGCATATGTTTGAGGGCTGTTAAATGGCGAGTGATTATAGCACTTATTTTAATATTCATACATGCCCACTCAGCTGTCCATGTCAAACTGACCCACATTAGACTGGGAGACCAAGTACCAACCACAGAGGAGCCATTGTTACTCATTTTCTTAACCTTTAAAAAAATTAAATCGTTTTTATGTTTAATTCTAAAAGCCTTTCAGGGGCCTAGGGAGTCAATACAAACTCAAAGGGTGATTTAAAAAACAAGTCACACAGAGCAAGTAGATGCAGTTTTGGTTTACAGCTGTGGCTTTGGGGTAGTAATACAGAAAGACAACAAGGCCTCTGCGAAGAAATTAAGTTGCACAAAGTGTCATCCAGTCGCATCAAAAGGTAAAAGTAAGTTTCTTTGATTGGGAAGGTGGGCGAAAAACTTGGCAGAGTGACTTCCTCCTGGCTGCATCTCCCCAATCTCTCTCTCCAAGAATGTTGTGTCTTTTGTGTATCTTTGCAGTCTCGACGTGATGAATGGTACAAGTGGAGATAATGGTACACACATTCAGAAACCGTCTTTCCTTGAAGGTGTTACACTCAGTCGTACATGCAAAAAGTCATGGAGTAGCTGTGTGAAGAATGGAAAAATCAGCTTAAGAAAGAAGTTTAAACCCTGTCCAATTTCACACCTCTGCACCTCGACACTACCTGCCTAGCACCAAAGAGCAGTTGGTTTGTCGTGCTTTTTCGCTGCCTGCTGGGGCTTTAAACAGGGTTGATGAGAGAGCGATCCACAACAGTAAGGTTGTGGTCCATAAAACCGAAACAATGAATTGAAAGATGCTAAAACACTCTGCAGAGCTGAGGAGGAGCGGCAGAGTTAAGCAGTAATTCTCTGTGGTTTGCAGCTGTGAGAGACAATATTCACATTACGCAGTCATTTGATCGATCGGTCACATGAAAATATTGATTATAGCAGCTTTAAATGTTCCTATGGATCCCTACAGGATTCTCTGAAAGAAGCAAAGTTAAAAATTCTTATAGTTTAGATGATTAACAGCTTCATTATAAACCTAAACTATGGCTGAAACTACATTTTTTCTCTTTCTTAATGACTCTGTACATTATGTGTCTGCCTATTATTGAGTCATTCTCTTCCAGTGCCAGGGTATTCTGACTGCAGCTTGTGTTAATCAGGTTTATTAACTGTAATGAGAAAGGTTTGTGGGCCTAAATGCTGAACATGTATTGATGTACACACTGCTGTCCACTAATTGTGTGTGTGTGTGTGTGTGTGTGTGTGTGTGTGTGTGTGTGTGTGTTGGTGTCACGCTATCCGTCTTCATATAAAGTAGCTGATATCTTTAAAGCTGCAGGCCATCGCCAGGCTGGAGCAATCCTCTTGATATTCCTTACACGCACACACCTCTGCTTTCACTGCAAGTCTCTGTCAGCAGAATTTCTAATGAATTGCACAAAAGCCAGTTTACCATGCATGCACTCATGCACGCACACACACTCATGCGCATATACACACAAACAGAGACGGACCAACTTTCCTTTTGTGCACGACAGAAATGGCTTTAGGAAAGAATGAATGAGGCTCTTGCGCGCTCAGGGAGGAAATGTCTTCCACAAATTGATTTTTCTTTTTTCTTAATGATTACCCTGTCCGCAACCATCAGTGTGTGACAAAGTATGCATATTTGTTTTTTACATTTTTTGCATTCAAAATGAAAACTTACAACCTCCCTGGTTTGTTTCTCCTGTATGAGAGTCAGTTATTTGAAAGAAATGGATGTTGATGTTGTTGTTTTTAATTATTGTAATTATTTTTGGCTTTACTGGACAGTAGTGAGAATTAGGCCTATAGTAGTAGTAATGACAGTAGAGTAAGAGACAGGAAACTTATAGAAAGTGAGGGTTCTGACGTGCAACAAAGGTTCCCAGCCCGCACTGAACCATGTGACGTTTCATCAGCCAATAGGTGACCAGGGCTCCCTGCCTGTGGACATTGACTATGCACCACACATTCTATGATCCATCTGAAACATTCTTGGCTACAAACAGAGGATTCATCACTTTAAATACAGTTGTTGGACATAATATCTTGAACCTGTATGATCCAGTTCTCCCACTAATTGGTCACACACATTTCTCAATACTGGCTTCACCTTTTCAACCCTCCTCACACAGTTTTCTGAACCAACTCGTAGCTCCACAATGTAGCAGTGCAACCAAGACATTCAGACATGTGACAGCGTCAGTTCACTTAACCGTAACTCCAACAGCAGGAATACCTTCCCACCCTCCCAATGACCGGGTGAAATTCATGCAAGATGAAGACGATGTGACAATGTGACAGTGAAAGGGGTCACTCAAGTGATGAACCTGAAGGCAATTATCACCAAATCTGCAGCTGAAGAGCCCTCTGGAGATGATGGAGGTGCGTGTGTGTGTGTGCGTGTGTGTGTGTGCGCATGTGTGTGTGTGTGTGTGTGTGTGTGTGTGTGTGTCCAGATGTGTCCAGACATCTGCCAATCTAAAAACTGGTAATTCTTTTGAGGACCCAAAAGTAGTATGCAGAGGCAGAAGAGGTAAAACTAAAAGGTAAAACTCCTTTTTTTCCTTTTTATATTTCCTGGTTTCTACACTCCTTGTTCGTTCGAGTTAATGTGTAACTGATAATCTGTTGAAACTAATCACAAACCTGTTTACACGTACTACCAACAACAAAATGAGGGAACTGGTCTTTGGGGGTATGATCATTTACACCATTCTATTCGATTAGCTTTGTAAAGCTAAACTAAATCGAAACATTGACTGATAAATGAACTACATTAAAGGGTGAATTTCCGAATGAAAAACATAAAATTCAGTCGGTTTGTTTATATATTTTTGCTAAAAATCCTTTCCTGCTCGCTGACGTTACATCGAGCTTTTCTTCAGCTGGTGGATGGCACATCATCAGCGGTTCACCTTTTCCACCCACCCCAAGGCACTGTGAGCATCATCAGAGCCCTGCTTCCATTTTCACTCAAGTTCATATGAATAAAGCCCACACCTTGTTCAGAAGTGATCGCACCAACAGTTGATGAACAATTCTGTTCCTAGGCAACTGATCCCCTCCGTGTGGGGTTTGCATGTTCTCTGCGTGTCTGCGTGGGATTCCTCCAGGCGCTACACTTTCCTCCCACAAAGCACAGACAAGCAGCCTGAGCTGGAGTGCGCATTTTAAATTTGCCCCCTACGTGTAAATGTGACTGTTTGTAGGTGGTCTGATAGAGTGGGTGCATGGCCACAGGTATGTCCGTGAGAGGCTCCATCCCTCTGTGACTACTATGAATATGGAAATAAATGTTGGACATTTTCGTAACGACCCTTCCCGTTTTCATGCATCTGTATTTCGGAAGTGAGGGCCAGTTTAAACAAGCTTTATGCTCTTTCCGAACTGCTTATTAGATGTTCAGATAGCTTTGGAAACTCCCCACCCCTCCCCACCCCACCCCATACCTTTTTGATTCTGGATAAAAGGTGTTCGTGTCCCCTTCTAAATTCTACCCCCCCAAAAAAGTCTAAAGCCCCGATACTAGCCTCTGGAGGCTGCAGCATCTATTACGCGCCACAATAACTAAATGTTCTCTGGAGAGACACTCTGACTCTGCTGAGACCTTTAGATCAAAACTCTAGTTAGTTAATTTAGTTAGTTGTTTATTCTCTCTTCTTTGGGCTCTTGTACCTTTTACCATTATGCTTCCTCCTGGTATTGTAGATACAATGGATGAAAACATTAAAACTATGGGGAACAAGTGAGGAGCAGTTTTAGAAGAAGGGAGAAACAAATTAAAATCTAAAGTATTTTTGTAAGTACCAGCAGGATGCAACACTGGGTAACAAAACAAAAATTAACTGTAAAAAATAGTGTTAAAAACCTTGTTCTAATTGTGTATTTAAAGGAGAGAACAGCCACACATTATATTACAGCCCACACACCTTATTCCAAGTCATACAGTGTGGGTGTAATTGAGCTCCCCTCTTTAATATTGTATTTTCTCCTACACACCTCATTAACCTTTGTTAATGAGTAAAACTACGGCATGCTTTTTACATTATGCAGTACTGCTTAGGCAGATTATGTGTGGTTGTTCTCTCCTTTAATTACACAATAAGAACAAGCTTACTAACACCTTTTGTCACAAATTTTCCTTTTGTAACAAAAATACACAGTTTAATTTAGTTCTCCTTTCTCTTGTTCATGATAGTCTTGTTTTCTTCCACTGTACCTAGATTTATATACCATATGGAACCAGTAGTTATTTTCTCCGTATCTGATTCATACAATGAAACAATAAATAAATAAACAAATCATGAGCCATATTAAAAACTGCACATAAAAATACATAAGCAGTTAAGTGGGCCCTGTAGCACTGAGCACCTCATTTAATTCCTGGACAATCTCTGTCTGTAGCTATCCTATACATCTAAGTATGGCATGTGCATTTTTTTTGTAATGCATGAATATGAAAAGGTTTATGAAAATAAAGCCTGTCAGGGTGTGGTTTGGTTCAATTTATAAAAAAAAAATCTCTTCATATATCAAAATCCTTCCCTTTTCTGCAGATGTCATACAGGAGGAAAAACTAATTTGTACTCGATTTGCTCTCAAATTTAAAAACAGCGTGCGCAAATTACTAATCCGTGTCCTTGAATTACCTAATCTGTGCACATGATTTAAGAGAAGGGGCGTGCGTGATGGGATGAATCATATGAGAGGAGGAGGTGGAGGGAAGGGGTGGGTGGGTGGGGGGGCTGCCTTTTTGTAATTGAACCACTGCCCATTAAAATGTCTGTGCACGTCCCTGCCAACCAGCATGGCAGTCTGGCCAGTAGGAGGGATCTGCTGCTCTTGACCAAAGTGTAGGGCAGACGGACAGATGGAGAGAGTGCCCATCACGATCCTCAGGCCTCGCTGCTGCTGGGACAAAGAAAAGACAGACAGGCTCATTCTAAATGTTTTTCTTGTCCTCTGAGAGTCTTGTCCTGTTCCCTTTTTAATGGTCACTGGTGTGGCGACATTCCCTGTTTGTCCTGTTGTTGACATTCCTCTCTTGTTGTCTTGAGCCTGGAGGCTTTCCCTCCCACTCCTTCTCCCTCTCTCCCTCTCTCCACTATCAATTATACTAACAGCAGCCTGAAGCTTCCTCCTAGCATGTTGCTCCATTTTCTGACAGGAAACCTTTCTGCTGTTACTTTATGGCCTCCTGTTACATTATTGCACTGCACTGGTAATAGAGCTTACTCTCTATTCTACTCCAGGCTTTGCCCTGCAATCCAATTTGTCTTTCCAACACTGGGCATTTTCTGGTGACAATGAAGTATGTTTATGGCCGTGCTGATGTCATCACATTTCTGTTTGTCCCTCATCTCCCAGGGCACAGCTTACAGGAAAAATGAATTATACAACACAATGGAAAGGATGGATGTTTTGCAGTCAACTTGAGGCTAATTTGCCCTAACATGACTTGGTTTATGTTTCTACATAGCTATTGAACTGGAGATGATCTGCCAGACCCCTTTAGAAATCATAGTTACCTCTACTCGTGTTAATTATGTATTACCAGTAAGAAGCTGGTGGAGTCACATGGTGTGCCAAGTTTACCCTTGATTGGCACGAGGTTCAGAAATAGCACATCAAGCATTCCTACACTAATTGTTAGTCATATTTAAGCCCCTATGCATTGTATAACCACGCACAATGTGAAAACACTAGAGAGTCACAGCCTTGAATCATTCATTGATTTAAGCGAACAGCTCAGGCAGAAATATGTTGGACAGGCAGTACTCATGCATGCAGCCTTGGGCTTTGAGCTTCCCACCGGGACCATGTCAAGCGATTGGTGTTGCACTTCTCTGCATGCATAGAGAGTGTGTTTTCTCTGCTCAACTGGAGGTATTTCTGTGCATTTGAAATATTTAGTCAGATCTCAGTTTTTTGAATTTTTTATCATGGTGAAAATTATGCTTGAAGGATATGGTCGCATCTTTTCAAGTCTATCATATGTACATTGGAATTATTATTGATTGCTGTAATCATTCCACCTGTTCATACATGGCCCTGATGGACCCTGTCCCAGTAGGATTCCACTGTAAGTGATGGAAGACAAAGTCAACAGCCCTTGCTCTGTGTAAAAGTGCCTTTTAAGGTTCAGCAGAAGGTAATGAAAGGCTTCAGCCGTAAAATGACTCTTAACTTTAGAACTGCAAATGGGGATTATAGGACCAGTTTGGATAGAAGGAACATTTGCAGTAACTGACAACTGTCACTATCACTTAGGCATGTGAATATTGTTTTAAGACAGACATAAATATATCCTTTAATATATGAAGAGTGATTAAGTCAGATTGTCCTTTTAATTTAGCTGAAGGATATTTACAAGCTGCATCACAAAGACCTTTGACCATGTGCCAAATTTAGATACCTTTATTTAATCAACCATTTGTCTAAAAGTGGGTCAAATGACTATGTGTAATATGAGATCGGTCTCTCTTTCTATATTTATATATATCTACCAAGCTCACACATATTATATATCTCTTGTGTATGTTTTTAATGTCATGTCATGTCTCTGTTTTGTCCGTCTTTCTTTCTTTTTTTCTTGTTTAATTAATTCAAGTAGTTCCTTACTTTACCCTTTAACCTCTGTTTTGTTGTTTGAATTCCTCAACAACGGAAATCTTATCTCATCGATTTGTGGAAAAGATGCATTTATTGTGAAGTATTCCGGTGTTGGATTGCGGGTTTTATTTTGATAGGGTCGTCGCTGCCGGCGGAAGTGGCGGATGTATGTCATGGCTGTAGGTCTGAATCACTAGCTAAACTTTCGCTTTTGCCTGGAAACAGTGATCATGGCGACGTTTTTCGGTGAAGTTTTAACGTCGTATTCTCGGGCCGTGGAAGAAGATGACGAGGACCTCGATGAAAACGAAGAAGATGAACAAATCCGCAGAGAGCTGGAGGAAAAGAGGTAAATAACGTTAGCTAGCTAGCTTATAGGGACTGAAAGCGATATGTCAGACAGCATGGAAGTATTAAAGTAGAAAATGCAGGCAATTACTACCAGTGAATTAAACAGATGGATTATCTTTAAATGGTGAATTTTTATGGGGCTTCCATCCACACATTTTTAAAACTTTTTTTGTACCACATGCCGCACCTTCATATACATCTGTCGGCTCTGAGCAGCCAACATGACACATGAAATTTAACTGACAAAATGCTAACTAGCTAGTAGCGATAATAACACTAACCCACACTACACTTGCCTCTTTGGAGCCTTTTCCGGTATAAACCCCAATCTTGACGGGACTAGTATTCCTCGTGGGGACCACAGCCTGGTTCTAATAAGGCAAAGCGTCATTTCTGTGGTCCTGGTTAATGTTAGGAGTGAGGCATGAACGGACTATGGTTAGGGTTAGGGTGTCAACAATGAATGAAAGTCAATGCAATGTTCTAATAAGGATAGCTGTTCAAACTTGACCTCTGAACTTAAATCAAATCCTAAGGGTGGCCAGCACCACAGATGTACTGGTAAAGCCGGAGGGATGGATTGTCAGGGAGGAGGTGAGCAAGGCAAGAAAAAACACTGAAGAGGATTCATTTTAGCAGTCAAAGATTGTGTTGATAAAGTATAAGAAAAAATAGAGCAATATGCAGTTAAAAATCTTAGTTGAAATCTGCTGGAGAGATCAGCATGGAAATACTTGATCTAAGGAACTAATAGTGATTAATTGGTTCTCTGCACTGCTCAATTTTGTATCAAAGCCCTGCTGCTTCTCTGTCTTTCCCCTTAACTGCGGGGACTTGGATTCCAGGTGGAGCTCAATAAAAAATCTTCATATTTTAGTTGTGCAGTGTTTTCCAAAACTTTTGCTCCTTCTCTAACCCTCATCACTATTCATCAGGGAGGTTCATCTGCACTGGAGCCCTGAAGTCTCCGAATTTCTGAGGTCCGGAAACAAATTGCAGTGTTCAGACTTCATCCTCGCTGTGGGACACAACGCTGCTAGTAAGTGGTTCCTGTATGCTACATTGCCTGTGATGAGTCCTTTTAACCAACACACTCAGTATTATTACAGATCAAATGAAACTTTAATGAGCCTTGTGTGGAAATTGGAACATAGATGAGTCCAGTGATGATACTTCGTTACTTTGGCTTTTAAAAAGCTGGGTGTAAGTCCTGGGCTGGACTAAGTACTAAGTCTAGCCTTGTGATAAATATTTACACTTGTTGCACCTCTCATCTAGAACTACGACCACCGTAGATTCTGACACATTCTACTGAAGTCACAGTTGCCTCGCTATTCACATTGCTGTGGTTACAAACTGACATTTGCCGGTGCCAACAAATAGATTAAAAATGACTGCTGAGCCGAAGAAACGGAAAATTAAGGTACTCAGACTGTGAAACAAGAAAAAATATTGAAATTCACAGGAAGAATATGCATATTTTTTGTAAGCAAACAAAACAGTGCCATTGCTAAAAAGAAAAAAACAAGACCTCTGGCAGATAACAGCAGAGGTCAGTGAAGTAGAGGGTGGATTAGAAAATCAGGTTGTTATATACCTTCTTCAGTGAGCCAGGAGAGTCTCTAGTCTGCTCAAAGTGCCCCCCCCCCAGCGGAGAAAGAAATTATGAGAGTGGAGAAGTCATGGCTGGAAAAGCAGAAGCTTGAGCTTAAGAAACTGAGACTTGCCCTAGAAATCCAGCTCTTAGAGGGAAGGGCCAGCTACGCAATTGAGCATAACAGTGTGTTTATGAATGGTAATTTAATCCCATGCATTTAAATAAATATAAATAGGAGTAGGTTAAACAAACAAGATACAACATGTAAATTGTTCAGCTTTAGAGTTGGTGGGCATATTTCTCAACTGAACAACAGAGTCAGCTCACTGTTTCCCCCTGCTTCCTGGCTTTATGCTAAGCTAGGTTAACTGCATCCTGACTCCAACTTCGTTCTGAACACACAAACATGAGATTGATATAAATTGTATGTATTACAGACCTGTCAGGAAAAGCATACCTATACCTATACCTGTAATTACTGATACTGATGATGACCCCATCCAGTTTGTCAGTAAAGCACCTGGACATGGGCTTTGCTGATTATTTTCTCAGTTAATTGATTAATTGATTGTCTATAAAATGTTTTGTATACAAAATGCCAGGAAATAGTGAAAATGTCCATCACTGTCTTGTAAAGCACATGTCTAGAGATTGCTAATTGTGTCTGACTAACAGTCTAAAACCCAGACATGTTCAGTTTACCATAACATTTCATTTAATCCATTTATTGTTTCTGCTCTAAATAATGGTAATTACAACTTTCCCATTGTCCACTGTGAGAAAAGGTCTATCATTTTGCTGTAGGTCCTTCTATGTCTTCTGTGATTTCATGTCAGATACAGTAAACAATCATTCATCAAAACATAAAAGTAGAATAATGTCACCATGTCAAATGAGTCACCTGTGCGAAGAAAATAAAAAAAATCACAAATCAGAAAAACTCACAGCTGAGCTGTTGCTGAATACTGAGCCGATCTGTCTTCACAGGGTTTCTGTCAGTGTACGTTCTCACCTCTGCTAACTGGGACACAGTGGGCCATGCGTCAGTGTGGAACGAGAGGAGCCGGGCTGTGACTGGGCAAACCAGCGAGGAGTCAGCATGTGTTTTCTACAGAAACAAGGAAAACCCATCAGTGAGTGACACACTGAGCAAAATAGCTGCCAACATCGCTGCAAAATGTGTCTGCTATTTCACTATTCCATCAGAAAGCACCGGGCTGTTGTAAACTCAATAGTCATTTGGTTAAACGAGTTTGCTCCTGTTCACCTGAAAAACCCAAACTCTTATCAGTTCATTGTCATTTTACAAACATGTGACAGATTAGGGGAAAAAGCTGCATGAATTGGTGGAGAAATAAAAGGAATTCAGACTATGGAAATGAATGACAGAAACAATAAGTTTGAGGAAGCCATTTATATGACAACATCAATCAAACACCATTTCTGACTCAAGTCTGAAAACATTTCATGAATAAATCACAAAACCCCACTTCAGCTCTAAAAGTTGGAAAGTAGGCCATGACACACAGGATTAATGAGCCCTGGTAATCCGCTGTCTCGGTGTCCCTTCCCTAAGCTGTCAGAGTTTTAACCGACCAGTCTGATGTGTGTAGACGTGTATGCGGTTATTTTCTGTCAGCCTGGCGTCATTTGCACATGGTTTAATCGAGATGAACATAGTGAACAGCCGTGTGTGATGGCACTGTGCTGCTGCAGACGCTTCGGATTTATCACACATCTCTTCTCCTGCTGCCTGCAGTAGATTTAATGAGCTGGAGGAGACGACTTTCATTCAGTGTAAAGCAGCTGTGGACCGCAGATACTGTAACAGTCACCCATTCATTTGTAGATTACTGATTTCATACTGAATTCATGTTATCATAATAGTATGATTTTATTCATAATATATAATAATAATCATTTTTTAGGCTGATATAAATGCACCTATAGGTTAGAGAGTGTGTTGACAGTGGACAGTAGAGAGGTGACTGAAAATGAAGGGGGGTATGACATTCAGCAAGCAGCTATGTTAGGGTTAGAATACGTACAGTACAGAGCTGCAGTGATTAGTCAATTCAGTTGATCGAAAGAAAATGAACCGGCGATCATTTTGATAATGGATTTATCATTTTAAGTCAAGCAGAAAAGCCAAATGTTTACTGGATCCCTTTCGTGACCCTCATGAAAACAGAGCTCTGTGTGTTGCTTCTTCTTTTGGCTTGTTATCCATCAGTGCATCAGTCATTCCTGTCTTTGAGTTACACTACACAGACAGACAGGAGAATGTGTTTGACCCTCAAATGCTGCGTAAAATGTCTTTTTGATTTCTTTCCCTGAAGGTTTTGATATGCCAGGTGATTTGCTACATTGCAGAGGATCAGCTTTTTCAGTGGACAGAAAAGGTACGTCTATACAAAATAAATCAGTTGGATGGCACTGTGATTGAATTTTTATGTAGAGACGTTTAGGGCGGTTTCCCCTCCTCAGCCAGGAAACTGTTTGCCACATAGTTAGATTACAGATCAAACATGCAGGCATTCTTCAGAGTGATCAACATGGTAAAGGCTGACTATGTGTTTCTGTGTCTCTTCTAGGTGTTTGACTGTCTGCAGCACAGAGAGCTGAATGTGACTGTGCTGTCAGATAGCTCTGTGGCTGATTACAAGGCAGCAGATTATCTGTGCACTAGCTCTGCTCCCTTCCTACGCTCTCTCCACACTGCTAATTTCAGTGGTCAGCCTGTCTGCCAGTCGCTGGAGCAGCCCAACATAATTACTGGACTTCCAGCTGCAGGTACTACTATTGTATACATTCGGTTTCACTAATAGAGGTGTCTCAACTTCTCAATCTCACATTACCTGGGGGTCCTTTTGGGGCTTTCTTTGTGTCATGGTGAATCTGTGTGCTGCTGATTCTGTGTTAACGTTAATAAGTTGTACAGCTTTTTAAATGTCAAATGTAAAGTTGCGATGTGTGCAGTTGCATATGTGGTCTACATAGTATGGAAAAACATACGTTTGTACCAAGCACAATCACAAACTTATCTTCCTAATGAACTGAATAATAAGATAAAATCATGCAGCTGCCTGTTGTTTCAGGTCTCTCTAATTTTCAGACAAAATTCAACCTAAATGAACTAGCTAGTGTTCAGAAGAAAAAGTGACCAGTTTAGCTCAGATTTAATTAAATTTAATTTAATTTCTCAATAATATTAAACTGATATGATGTTCAATGAAAACAGCTACATATTTGATTTGAAATTATGCTAACAATGACAAAATCCTGGTAAGTTTAACATCAGCCTGACTCTGCACTGTAGCCGGTTAGAGTTAGCTTCACAGACCAGACAGACTGAGCTTTTAAGGTGATAAGCTTATCACCTTAACAAAATTATAGCGTGCTTAAAAGTTTTAACCACATAATCTTCACTATAAATCTAGCTTTAGCCAGGTTTGATTTTCTACTTTTCCTGTTGATGTGTCCTTGAGCGAGATACCGAGCCGAACCCCAAATTGCTACTGATGTGTGTATGTGGGTAAAAACTGTAAGTGGCTTTGGACGAAAGCATCTGCCAGCTGAATGAAATGTAGCAGCATTAGGCTCCTCTCCACTCGCTGCGAACACATAGTCTTGCATCCTGATTTGGTCATTTAAGTGCTGGTGCACTTAAGGACATTGACAGTCCAAACAAACAGATGTATCATCAGGATAAAGAAGTTGAACCTTGGTCGCTGAGGACTGACGGGTTACACGCCTCATGTCAAACTGTCCAGTCTTCATTGATTCTCATTTTGTCATTGTGTAGTCGTCGTGTAACCTTTCATTCTTCTTTTTTGTGCTGTTTCATCAGTACTGAACCACTGCCAGGTCCACCGCATCTCCACTGTTGTTTACCAGTGTTACAGTGATGTCATTGGCCCTGACTCTGTCACCATGGAGACCTACAAGCCGGCACTAAGCAAACTTGGAAAGTCGGTACAGGTGAGCCGCTTTTCTTTTTATAACTGGGTGGGGGGGCTTTTTGAAAGGTCAGGGTGGTCGGAAAGAAGAAGAGAGCAGACGCTCATTTAAAGTTTGACAGATATCGAAAGTGAATGAAAGATGCACACAGTGGCCAACATCTTTAAAGCACTGGCAGCCCTGAGTTGCACTTCTAGCTGAACTGCAGGCTTTGACAGCTGATGGGTATAAGATGAGCTGCTTGTTCCAGAAGTATTTTTCCATTTCATGTTTATCTTTAAACAATGCCCTTTATTTTACCAAAGATACAAACACAAATGTTGTTTTGTCTGTCAGTTCGACATGGTGGACAGTTTTAAATACTATAGTAGTATGAGTCTCTGTCTAGTGCAGCGGAGAAGAATCCAGTCAGAGGGGGCATTCAAAAGAGTAGCAAATTCAGATCACTTCATTGTCCAATTTGTGAAGAAAATATTCTGCTTCAGTTGCTGGATTAACCCAAAATTAACCCAGGACTCAGATTGTTTTCATTGTTCTCAGCAGCGTAGCTTTAGCATCCACTTGCCGTAAGCAGTGGATTGAATGTTTCTTGGCACCATAGTTAAACTTCTCCCACGAAGTTTGTACCTTTGACCTTTGACTTTTTATCAAGCACCCAGATATTTCAAATGCACTTTACTGCGAGTTGATCATGGTGATCGAGTTCTCCAACTGTGAGTCACGTAACATTGACTGATGGGAAAAATGGCCATTCATTCATCTATTTTTACTTTCACATCAGAGCTTGAGGTGTGGCCAGAACTGCAACAAGCTTTGACAGATAGTGCATTAATCGTTCGCCATGCCCATTTCCCCCCTGCACTTGATATTTCTTAGGAGCTTGGAAGTCATGAGTGGCCACTTAATGAGCGAGAAGTTATGGCCTGGGGAGGAAATGGCTTTCTTAGCAAATGAGGCAACTTGTAATCAGATGAGTTAGAAGGGTTTAAAACACAAAAATACAATTTAAAACTAAATTTGTTGGTATCTGTTGATGCACGCTCTTGCAGCGTACATGGGTCAGTAAATGCGTTTTGCCTCTACATCATAGGTCACTCAGTCTCACAGGAGTCTACTTCCACCACCCCAGTATGTTGATGGCGAAGTGAATGTGGCCTGATTAAATCACTGTTACAACGTACCTGAAGTGTTTCCCTGCTATTCGGATTTTTAACGTTTTAATCCCCTGCATCTCTTTTTGTCCTCAGCTGGATTCATCTCCGAGCACAGACGTCCTCCGCAAGTTTGTCAAAACCACCGACATTCAGAGTAATCTCTATATCTGAAAATGGCCATGTTGCGCACTGAGCAGTTAAATTTAATTCTATTTTCCTGTGGTAAAATACTGTCATTTTTTAAATAAAGAAATTAAGTAAACAAAGCCGTTGTCTAGCTTTCACTGGTTTAATGATTTACTTAATTTATACTGTCGTCCTGTCATCAATAAGGCATCTCATTATTTTCTAAAGAGAGGGTAGTTACAATTGGCATGTACCATTTTGCTTTTCTGATTTGTGATTTACAAATTTATGAATGAATCAAATTCATATTGAGAGGGAACTTCAGTATGCCTGCATCGTACATACCTCTGTAAAACTCTCCCCTCTTCTCCCCACATAGATTTTTCCTTCCAAAGTAACAGATTAGCAAGTTGTCATGTGAGTTAATGAACAAGAACACACACACACACACACACACACAGATATTCTAAAATGGTTCATGCTGGGCAAAAATAGTTGCATTGAACTATTGTACCATCTGTTTACATTCCGCTTTCTGAGAAAAATATGTATTTTTGTTTTCTGTGGACGGCAGAGTCGGTCAGTCAGCCCACCACTTTGGTGTACTGGATGGATTGCTATGAAATTCAGTACAGATGTTCCTATTCCCCTCATGATAAACTGTATCAACTCTGACAATCCTGATTTTTCATGTAGCTCCACCAACAGATCAAAATTTTAAACTTTGGTTTAAGATCAAATACCTTAAAATTTTGTTTAAATGTATATATATATATTTATTTCATTTTTTACCATGTCCTTAGCTCAGGAAGATCCCTCACTTGCAAGACTAACACCTTGTCACCGAAGTGACATAAATCTGTTGATATTACATATTCTTCTTACTGTCAACAGATCCATGTGATGAATAAGGGGATTCTGTGTTGTCAAAGGACTGTGCTGTAGAGCTCTATTGCCGTCCACAAGCTGTTAAAAACACATCAGTGAGACGCACCATTATATTGACTGACAGGCTTTGACGCATTTTGAGCCAATCCCAAAACCTCCATCTTGCTGCTATAAATACTTGCTAGAGCATAAAATGTGTATTAATCTGCAGCTGAAAGTAGTCCCTGACAAATTCACTGCTCACTCCTGTTTGAGTGATATTTGCTACAGTGTCCAGCTGTTCAGAAAAATATACCAAGAAAAGGGACTACATACTACACACTACAAATGGGCTGGGGGTCAAAAGTCTGAAAGTTTTAAGAGATGGATCAACATGATGTTTTTGGTCTTTTCATGGGATTTGTTGACAAAATCCCCAAAACAAAAATATTGAATATTACAGGCGGTATGCTTTTTTTTTTTTTTAAGAATAACCCACATTTAGAAGATCCTTCCTCTGGTGTTACATTTAAATTATGTGCTATGTTAGCACCGAGATGCAGGAGGCACAAAAATTCTTGCCCAATGAAGCCGATTGATTGGTTTTCAAAATGTCTCCTCTTGGCCTGGTGGGGGCAGTAATGGGCCAGTGAGCTGTTTGGCAAACACCAGAGAGTAGAAGAAGATGAAGTGAGCGAAACTCAAACACACCTGTTGGTGCTACTGTGCATAAACAAACGCTACAGGATTAGTATTATAATTATTATCCATTTCTTCACATTTAACCAGTTAGCGTATAGCGTGCACAATACAGTCGACCTAACCGAGAGTTTATTTTTAGCTGTGAATTAGCGGCACTTTAGCCGGGATAGCGAGGCTAGCTATGAGTGCTAGCCGTGTTTTAGCTTCGACTAACGGCAGAAACAAAGCTTCAGTCAGCCGTAGCAGGGAGCACCGACCCTCCAGAGCTAACAAGGTGCTGGCTGAGAGGAACCCGGCGGTGGTGGCGGTGGGAGCCTGGGTGGAGGACGGACAAGACTTCCTGGAGCACCCGTCTGTAAGTTGTGGGATTTAACGCTAATGACCAAAGCTAGCTTGGATTGTGTTGCCTGGCGCTTCAGAGACCGTTACTGGGGATGACCAGACGGCTGTTTTTTATTTAGTTTTCCCTTTGTGTTTTGCTGACCTGGGATTGTATATTTCACAGTGCTATGTATGCCAAACTCCACATGTAGTAAAGTCTTGAAGTGAAAATCAAGCAAAACGCGGTAATGACAATAAAACATTGCTAATATGCTATTCTGAACGTAAGAGTGTCCAACCTAGTGCCCCTGTCTACACGCTACAGGGCTCTCAAATTCTAGTGGTTGAGTGTTATAAATACGTGGGAACCTCTCTGGACAACAGACTCACTGTAAAGACCCATGAGATATTTTTATCTCATAGCTTGTCGAACTTGAGGTAATTTTATCTACCTTACATATTGTTGAGTAGTTTAATCTGTACCAATGCATCATGTTTTATAAACTCGTTTTATAATGTTTTTAATGTAAAATCTTGATCTGCAAAGAAGCTGTAATGATTGTTGTCAGATAAATGTATTAGAATAAAAAACACAATCTGGAGCTGAATCAAGAAGTGACAAAAATGGAAATGGTCATTTATATGTTCCTTAAAGTTGGACCTAAGTTCAGTAACTGTGAAAAGGAACTTTAGTCAGTTCCTGTGAGTTTATATTTGGGATCTGAAATTATAAATTTATCATGACACCCTCCTATATCAATCTGTACAGCCAGCTGAAATGTGTTGCACTTTTTGTGTCAACTCATAGTTCTCAGGTGACAATGCAGGCAGGTTGAAGGGGCTTATTGTGCAAATTGATGTGAATTCAGACTGCAAATTGTTCCTTAAGTTGTCCAAACCAGTCTTCTCATGTCTTGGTTTAGGCTCTGGCTTTGTTAACTGAGGAGCTCCAGGAAGAAAGGAGGAGGGAGAATGAAGAGAGCCTTCGACGATTTCAGGATGAAGTGCGCCACCGCGTGGCACAGCAAGCCCAAGTGTTCAAGAAGAGACAGCAGCTTCACACAGAACCAGTGGTAAAGATAACATTATTTTAACTGATAATTAAGTATTAATGACATATTTTTTTTAAAAAGAAACATTCAGGGCAGAGGGCTGACTTGATTGTCAGTTTTTTAACTTTTGCTGCTGTTGACTCTGTGTGATTGACACTCTTGTTGTAAAACTGTGTTTTTATGTCCAGGTGAAACCTGAGAGGGGAAAACTACAACAACAGCATCGAGTCTGGACCCAGCATGTGCCTGCTGGTGAGAAGGTCATGTCTGAGGGAGATGCTGCACCACATAGGGTGATTGAGGGGAGCTCTCAGGAGGTGAGCGGGAATTACATAGTATTGTCAGCAAATTAATCTCATGTTTTGATGTGTGCATCTTCCACAAAACTGTACTGAATAGATAGGTTTAATCAGGTTAACCTTTTTTCTTTCACTGAATTATTTGTAACTAATGGGTGGCCACATGCTTACCAGCACATACCTCTTTTGTACTTTATATTTTTTTAATCTTTCTGGCAATAGTTTTATGAAAGCACTGTTCCTTTGTCAATGTGACAGTACCCCCACGCACAAAGGCAGGTCCATTAAAAAAAAAAAAGCTTTTCCCAGTTTGATGTGAAAGAACTTGACTTGCTGACACAAAAGGCTGACCTCAACCCCATCCAGCACCTCTGGGATAAACTGGAACGCCGACTGTCAAACAGGCCTTATCACCCAACATTATTCTCTGACCTCACTAGTGCTTTGGTGTCTGAATGGGAGCAAATCCTTGAATTCAAAAGTACTGTAGAAGCTAGCTATCACATGTAGGTGAAATTGACCGATAGATGACAAAAAATTGCAGCTCAGAAATGTCAAAGATATATTTGTGGCAATTAGAAACAGCATCTATGTTGCGAAATTTGTCCACCAGAGAGTGCAGTACATATCTTGGCAACAATTTATTTTTTAAATAACTGAATGTCAGGTGATGTTTTGAATGGCTTTTTAAAACTGCAACATAGCAATATTGTCACCAACCTCAAAAATCTGGTATTGTGAAACTCTGCAGGATGTGTTGTTTTTGGCAGTGAGAATAGTTTCATTGTTTCCATGTGTGAGTGATAACTGTGTACAGTGATTAATCTGTAGGATTATTTATTTCCACGATTTTCCAGTCTAGTGAAGGCATGAGGCAGGTCAGACTCAGGCTGGCTGCCTGTCGGATGATCCCGCATGGGGAAATGACGTCAGATCTTCCTGGAGGCAAATGGAACATCTCTCCAACCAGACGTGTGAGTGCCTCTGTCTCGTGCTTGTTCCTCTTTTAAAAATGTATAGTTCCCGTAATTGTGTGTGTTCTTGCACATTCAGGTTATAATAAAAAAGAATTTTCCTGTGCACCCAACAGAAAGCTGAATCTCATGTGCTGAGAGCAGAGCAGGAAGTGGAAGAAGAAGAGGAGGATGTTCAGGGAGAGGAGGAAGAGGAAGAAGGAGTTGATCACTTCTTCACCAGTGAACATGAATGTCCCCTCGTTCAGCAGAAGGTTAATGAATACCTACGGTGACACCTTTCACTCTGTGGGCCATGTTGGGGGCTTTTTTAAAAAACAATTTCTTTAAAAACTCATGTAGGATGCATAACGTTATTTCCACACAATAAGTTGTGTTTTTACATTAAAGTTAATCGTATAACAGTTACTGCAGTTCCCCCTGCCATAAGTTTTGCTTCCTTCACAAGGATTGGCATCTTTACCCCAACCATGGCTGTAATCATAATCTTTACCATCCATAAACTGCAGCTGAAGAATCTGCATAAGTTAGAGGAAACTGATGCGTTATTTGTTTGATCAGTGGAACTCAGTAGTACAGAGGAATAAGCCGTATCCAGCTTTGGATACATAGACCATGCTTGTGATTAGTTGTTAATATAGAATATTACCAGACTTATTCTTTAACATAAAATGGTGAGCTTAAAGCTTGTCATCAGTCAAAACCTCCTGACTCTATTCTGACTGTGCATGTGTTTCAGGTGAGTGGATGTGTGTTGTGGGATACTGACAAATCACAGCCTGATCCTGGTTTCAAGTCCAGCCCCAGAGTCCCACAGGTCCTGTGGCCTCTGGCCAACCAAGACGAACAGAAAAGACAGGTAGATATCGGACTTATGCATGAACTGTTGACTTTACTTGTTTAAACTCTTGTCAAACCGCATGTTATAAACAGCACGTCTCTCTCTGCAGCGTCAGTCTCAGTTCCTGATGCACCGCCGCCAGTTCATGAACATTGAGAGAGAGCAAGTGAAGGAGAACAAGCAGCACAGGAAACACCTGAAGAGAACAGCAAGGTGACGAGACTGCAGTTTTTTCTTTGTATCACTTCCTCTTATTAATATGGGTGTGACATTTATGTTTAAAGTGACAAAGCAACAACAAGTGATCAAACAACAACCCTCTGTAGCTTTGAAAGATGGCTGTCAAAGAACAGCAGCGTGATATCAGCCAAAATATGGCTGTGGTGATATCACCTTTCTTGAAGCTCCACCTAAGGCAGTTTATTCAACCATATTTTAGCTACATAATTATTCTGTGTTTGGAACATGCTGAATATACAGGCTACCTAAAATACTCACATATGAATGCAAATTACACATAATTGTTCAGCCTCAGTGACAATCTCCCCTCAAATGTGCCTGTTCTCGCTGAAGGATTAAAGCAGAGAAAGAACAGATTCGTCTGGAGGAAGAGAGAAAGTTGGAGAGAGTTCGGCAGCTTGTAGAGGCCAGACAGAAGCTGGAGGAGAGAGAGCTGCTGATTGTGGAACGACTGAAGCTCGAGGAGGAGGAGAGAGTTGTGGAGCTGCAGAGGAGAAAAAAGGAGGAGAAAGGGAAAGTAGCTGCAAGGTAATTAATGAAGATTAATTTGTCGTTAGTGCCAAGATTCTACATAAAGCACGTTACAGCACTGTAAGGGTGTTTTCACATCTCATCTGTTTGGGCTGGTGTGAAAGCTTTCAATTGAACTCTGGTGCCCATTAAACAACTGGACCAAGACCGTCTGAGAATGTGGGTCTCGGTCGGCTTCCAAGCAGACCGTGGTTCAGTTTGTTTGCTGTGTGAGACCAAAACAGACCAACCAAAGGGTTCGATTATAAGCATGAATTTGAAAGCTGAATTCATCTGTTGGTCACAAACTGTTAAGGAAGGATTATCAGCGTATTAGATTATTTGAAAAGCATATCAGCATCAGCACAAGTTGGGGATGTTCCCTGATACATCATAAAAGGAAAATTAGCAAAATCCAAATTGTGTTGCGTTTGTGTCCTACTGTTTGTATTTCAGCAGTTCCCCAATAAAAAAGTGAGTGAAACTGTGAACAACATAGTAACTGTCCCTTTAGTATAAAGGTACAAAATGCTTTTTGTCCTGCTTCAATGTGTTTATCAGTATTTATATACAATATTATCTATTAGGACATGTTGCAGTCTTGAAGACTAATAGATAATGATTTCATGTGAAATGGCCTCATGAAGCTGAGACTGCCCTGATAAACAAGCTGATTGTGGCTCTCGACAGGTTCATTGAGGCTCTGAGAGCTCAGATGAAAGAGCGACTGTCTCAGGAGAAACTGGAGCTCCCTCCCCTCTGCTGCTGTGCATCTTCTTTCTGGGAATCCCACCCCAGCACCTGTGCTAACAACTGTGTCTTCTACAATAATCCCAAAGGTACTCACCGCACACACTACCACCTGCACCAGTGTCTACACACACTACCAGAGAGCTTGAATGGAACTACACATGAAAACGTTAAAGAAACGAAAAAAAAAAAACTTCAGACAAATTTGTCTCTTTGCAGCTTACGCCCAGGCTTTACATTCAACAATGCTGAGTTTGGATTTACGGTAAAGGAAGCTGGTGAACTGCTGTGGAAACTGAATGAAAGGAACAGGCTCCTTCCTGTCCGGTTAAAGGAACAGTCCAACATTTTAGAAAGTACAGTGTAAGTAATGAAACCCAGAGTCAAATGAGAAGATGGATGTCATTATTGGATATCAGTATGATCTCTGTCTGTCAAGTACTGAGATGGGTCCCGGTAGTGTTCAGCCTCCAGACTGCAATATAAAAAAGACAAATATTAGATGGATGGCTATGACATTTTTAGGAGGACATTGCTGTTTTCCACAAATTGAATCCAAATGAACTTTGTGTGTAACCCTAAGTAGCAAACAATGACATGATAGCTCACTAAACTAAGATGGATAATATGGTAAACTTTATTCCTGTTAAACATCAGCATGTTAGCGTGCCAAAGCTCACTGTGAACATGGTAGTATGTTGATGTTAAAGATTTGGCTGTAGACTCTTGGTCTTGTTCTGCTGTTTGTAAAGAAAAGGCCTTTTCTGATAGTATATGGCTTTGATTATTGAAAATTTTTTACATTTTATAAACCTCACAGGACCTTTCTTTTAGTATATTTATTGATAATTAAGGGCCTTGACACAAGTTTACATGATTTGTAAGTATCAGGAAAATCAGTACATGTTTAAATTTGAGAATGTGTATTTTAGGATTTGCTGTTTGTGGGATTGTCATTGGACATGTTAATTTAAATAAATAAATAAATAAACTCAATTCTTTTATCTTTTCAATTAAAATAACTCACAAGTTATTGTCGCTAGGAACAAGTGTGAAATTGGGTTAAAGGTGGATATTCAGCAGACTTCCGGACAACTGGAATTCACTGTCTGAATATGACAATCAGAGTCCACATACCCCTTAATGATAGTATTAAGGGACCACCTGTAAATGACTGTCTCACTGAAAGGTTACTTAGGCAATTTTTCTATTAACATATTATTCATAATATTGTTTGTTGATAAATAGACAAAGGACTAATATCCAATATTTTAGAGCAGATTTTAAACCAGTAGGTCACATAAAATGTAAGCTATTGAATACAAATTATAGCATTTCTATTAAAAAATCATCAATAAATTTACAAAGTACTAATACAGTACCATATGAATGGCTGAGCCTTCTGTGAGGTCATATAGTCACATATCTCAGAGTAGACTTTGAACCGACTGGTCACATGACTTGGAGGCTATAGGAAAAAAATGCTATTATTTTTTCATAAATATTAATAAATAAAGAAATAATATGCAGTGTTAAGCGTTGTGCGCTAAAAAGATGAAATCATTTTGCAACGTGTTTTTTTTTTTATTTACGTCATTCAGCTGTGACGTCGGCGGGGAGTGTCACGTGGGCCCCGTGGTGCTCCGTCTGGAAAATCGCCTGGAATAATCACAGTTAGTCTAATAATTATTATTATTTTCTATTCATAACGGATTTCATGGAGGTAGGCTGGCTTTCCGGCTCGGTGCATATAAACGCTGCCGCACAGTATGGAGAACTGCTGGATATTCACGGACTGTATCTCTCACCACGAAGCAAAGCTGCTGCGGCTTTATTCTTTTAGCACCGAGCGTTTACTTTGAACCCGTGGGTTTATTTTCCAGGCCTACCGGTTCGTTTTCACTGGGTACTACGAAACAAGTAAGGGTCTCCTTTTACACCCGGCTAGCCCACCCTGCATCACCTGGTTTCTACTATTACAACCCGTTGATGAGCAGCCGGTTGCCTCTGTTATACAACTGTAGTTAGTTCGCTACGAGCAGCCCATTGGTGCTTTAACTGCCTCATCTGTGAAGGAATGTCTGGAATCAAATTGTGAGTGTTTCTGTGTGAAGTCTGACAGCAAATTTTCAGCGAAAATGAAATCGCCCCTGGCTCCCGGCATACGACTTATCACATCGTTTTCTCGAGATAGTTGGTAAGTTTCCATTATCATCCATTCCTGTTGTTCTTTGCCACTTCCAAGCAGGTCAGTTAATGGCACCCTCATTGCAGCCGTTGGGGTTAGAAGGGAGCAGCCGGCGTGTATGTGTGTTAACTTATCTCCTTGCTGTTAATGATTGGCTTAAACACATCGATAAGCACACATTCTGCAGACTTGTATTGGGGCTAGTAAATCCAGTGGGTTCGTTGTATTTCTACCTAATTTTCTACATCTTACTACATGTTACAAACTCAGTACTACTGCTTGTTTTCGCCGGGTTATCTGTACCCGGTGTAAATGGGTTATGCTATGAGGATCAACTGCCACGCCAAAGTCCCTTTAAAAACGTGTCATTTCAGAGTTTCTTCCCTTATTGACACAGATTTGATCTTTACCTAATCGATACGATCGTCGACAAAGTCAGAATTCAAGGAATTTACCAAGACACGGGGCACTTTATTTTAATAACATCTCAGCTTGTATTATAGCTTCACACTGCTAGCTGTAAGTAGCCATCTGTGGGGCGAACTGTGGGGATAAATCAGATGCAATTTGGTATGCATCTGCAAAAGCATTACAGCAATCAAGACTGCGACAGTCCAGCAGTTTACTAAGAAAGCCTGTTCCCTCCAGGAAAAATGTAAATTGATGAGAAATTAGTAGGAATGATAAAACATCTAAAATTATTTTTTATAAAACGCCCATTTCATTTCATGGAGCCCAAGGAGATGCCTTCGGAATGAACGTTCAAAATCCAAGGTTAAATTATTAGTTTACCATAAGATAAGACAGGAAAAAGCATCAAATTCACACATTTGATAAACTGCTTCAGAGAAATGAATAGGTTGTGTTAATTGAAACTATTTCTCACAGTGCCGTTCCATGTCTTGAGTATATTTGATTAAAAAAAAAAAACACAATGAAGAGCCAAAGAAGGCTGACATTGTGGAGTCATTTGAATGTGCCATAAACTCTGATCTACCTGTCTGTTAGGAACACTTATACAATCTTATTCAAACCAATACAACAGCCCTGCAGTAGGTCATATCTTATAAATGTCTTTACTGACATCATCTTTGTTGATGCCCAGCTGATCCATGTCAGGCAGGCAGGCAGCTTGTTGCTTACATTTATGTTGACATCTGTGTCTTTCATGTGTCCCAAACACATATTTGTATGTCAATGGAACGTTTTGAACATAGTTTCTTATTAAAAATGACATGAAGGTGTAAAAAAAAGGTGTAAAAAATGAAAAATAGATCACCATTTTAGTCTTTGTTGTCCTTATTTGTTTTTCTGTTTTTACACTCTACAAAAAATATTCTGAATGGCCTATATTGTAACTAGTTATAACTTTACTTCAAATACCTATTTATGGCACCTCATGTTTATTTCAATCTCTCTTTTGCAGGTATCGCGGTTTCATTCTTTTCCTCACCTTCATCTTCTACACAGCCTATCATCTGTCACGGAAACCTATCAGCATTGTAAAGGTGACTGGGTCAATTCAGACTTTTGTCCTTGAAATGCAGGTCAAATGCTGCCTAAATATGTTTTCTGGAGCTCCTTTGTATGAGTTAGGAAGTCATGAGTCAAGAGATGAAAACACTCTAGTCAGAATGTCTGTCTTAACAGTGCCTCTCCAAGCCATTTGTTATCTCTCAAGGTAAATTTAAATAATCAGCACGTGTAAAAGCTATGGTATTATCCTCTAAGGCTACACTTTGTGGACAGCAGACACAGGCTGTTTGCAGTAAATGTGGGCAAATGTGGGTTTAATCGGCTTCCTTCAATGTTTTTCTCTCTGATACTCAGAGTGAGCTTCACAGAAACTGTTCCACAGTCATTCGGCCAGCAGACCTCAACGTAACCAATAATGCCACCTGGTGTGACTGGGCGCCCTTTGGTAAGTCCTGTACTTGTTGTCATTTGTCGTCAACTTGGATACTTCCATCATCAGTAGACAATGTATGAACGTAAAGCACAACTTATACTGATGTATGTTATGTGAGAGCAGATCTGGGATTTTCTTGGTAGTAAAGACAGGTGTATAGAAATGAATTTCAAAAGATATCATATAAATCAGGTGCACTAAATAAAGTATACTCAAAACAGTGAACAGGCAGACTCAAAAACCCTTGATGTTTGAGGGTGCTGTTATGGATGGTATTCTCCCATAATGCAGTACATCAAGAAAACACAGCTGGATAAGACTGAAATTAAGTGTGGATGGTGGAGAAACGGCTCCAGGAACACCTCATAAATTAAAAACGTCTTCTCAGGTTGAAATTGTGCGGAGCTTTTCTGTGAATGTTGCTTTAGTTCTTTTAACTTGAGTTATTGCTGTTGGGCTTGTATTTCTTGTTTATGACATAAGTAATGAGGACTGTCTTACAACCACACCTACACTGGATAACACTGAAGTACTAGCAGTAAGCAGTTTTCATGTCCATGTACCTGACACCTTAAGCCTTCATTAAAGTTTTATAGTAGTCCAGTCTCTGTATCCTGACCCAGCGCTCCATATCAGGGATTCTTTTTCATTTGATTAAATAATGGATCTACAAAAACACCCAAGTCCTGAACGAGCTAAATCCTTCACTACACATAGATCATCCTTTATTTTCATTTCCATTAAAGGGTATTGGTGTCAGACTTCAAAATTCTTTAACCATTTAGGCTTAGTGTGAATAGATGAGAGCAAAAGTGATTATCTTAAAAATATACTCTCTTTTTTTTGTATTTACGTATCATAAGGTACAGAATAGGAGGGCTTTTAATTTAGACTCTGGTTCTCTCATCACAGCAGAGATGCCACTAATGCTAATATTTTTTTCTGTATCATCTCTCTAGACCAAGACAACTATCAGACACTCTTTGGGGTTTTGGATAACTGTTTCCTGATTGCCTATGCCATCGGCATGTTTTTCAGGTTTGTATGCGTTGTTGCTGGCAGACCTCGTTAACTTTTTTGTTTGAGTGTGTGTGTGCTACATTGAGTCATAATCTATTCCTTGTGTATACAGTGGGATATTTGGAGAGCGCCTGCCTCTGCGGTACTACTTGAGTGTTGGGATGCTGATGAGTGGATTGTTCACAGCCCTGTTTGGCCTCGGCTTCTACTGGAGGATCCACTCATTGGCTTACTATGGCTTCATCCAGGTAAACGCACAACAACAGAGGCTTCTGGGCTTTCTTTTTTGCTGAGGTTGCCCTGTTCTGTTGAAGTTATGAGCATTATAACAGAGGTATCATTTAGACATGAAGGCTGTAATGTCAGCTGATCAGTCATTCTGTCTGTGCCGTCAGCACTTTAGTCCAGAGCAAGTATTTGGAATAAAGAAAATAAAACTCAGTTACCATCATCCTCAGCTGTACAGCAGATGCAACCAATCTGTAGACACTGCATTTGTTCTTCTGTTGGGTTGGCTTAAGGTACTCTGTGGGGTTTTTGACCACAAGCAGCACTACAAAGCAATGTTGTACAAGTTAGTCCTTGTTTTGTTTGTATCATGCAGACGCATGAGGATGCCTGTGCACACAAACAAGCATGTGGGCATCGTGATACACATTCTTGTTGCTGGTTTCACACTACTAATCCATGGATCAGCAGACTAGCAGAAACATGCAAAGGCAAGGAAGAATAGTCCAAGCCAGTAAACATGGCTATAAAGAATGCCGGATTTTAAATATTCAAAAAAAGCTTAAACAGTGATTGTATAATTATAGAGCTATAGATAACAAGCGGGTTTATGTCATGTGTTTACATTTAGAAATGCATTGCGCCTTTTAACCGTCCTCAGAATGTGGAAGATTTGAATTGCTTTAAACAGCTTCTCATCTGTTTTGGCCAACAAAACTACCGCATACAGCAAAATCACTTTAGAAGAGAAAGAAGGAAGCACAGCGATCTGCTGAGCTGTTTATTTTCAGCTCATCACCAAATGTTCAGCCATACAAACACACACAAACCCAGTTTCATTGGTCACTCAGCTCTATTGGAAATGAACATTGGTATGCCGTGTGTATGCCGTGTATGCACACTCAGTGCAAATAAATGTATAGTCAGAAGAGTTTTGTTTCACTTCAGTTACTGTTTAATATCCTGTGGTCCTGTTAAAACCACACCCATACACTGAGAATCATTGCTGCTGCGACTTTATGATGGGAATCAGCAAACCTCTCACCCTGCACAGATTTTAGTCGTTTAAGAGCTGGACTACCTCAGAAAGAAATAAGAAACCAGTTTTTGACACAGGCTACTTTCTCATTTTGTGTATTAAGGTTGCAGCTTATGATTATTTTCCTGTTTTATCATTTAGTCTTCAAAATGTCAGAAAATAGTGAAAAGGATGTAAGAAAGATTGTAAGAAAAATGGTCTTCTTTGACATAAGAGAGATCAAAATCTAATATTGAAGAATAATAAAGAAGATTGAAAACTGACTGAAGCACCTGCAGGTAGCAATCAATAAATCACTACTTTATTGTATTAATTAACAACCTGTTTGCTCAATCACGGGTTTGTCAGTACAGACCTCATTTATCATCTCTCCCTTTTAGAAATGTAGAGATCTCTTGGTGGCTTAGTCAGGCCTTACTCACATGTATCACATGAGTTACAGCTGCATCATGTGACTGCAGGCACGTGTCTGGGGCTTATATAGGTTTGTTGTGGGACTGTTAACAAGAGCTGCACACTGGTCTCCATCCACCCCCCCTTTATATGTAGAGTTTGCACCAAAGTCATGAGGCTTTGATGCCATAAGTTAACACAGGCTGCTTTCTCTCTCCCTCTCTTTGCTTCACTCTGCAGGTCATGAACGGGCTGGTGCAGACCACTGGTTGGCCTGCAGTGGTGGCTTGTGTCGGTAACTGGTTTGGAAAGGGGAAGTGAGTATAAGGGACGCAGCCCTGCTGACTATGCAGTATTAGATTTTTTTTGTAGCTCACTGACACACACTTATGCAGATTTGTCATGTTTGGACAAAGGGAAACCCAGCTTTGATTGAACTTAGACCACATGCTCCAAATCCACATCCTAAATCTAAACTGCCCCTTAAATATGTGTGGAAGCTCAAAAAGTGGTTAAACTGGTTTTTAACAAAGTAGAAGCAAACGCCCATCACAGTGATAAACATTGGAATCAGAACGCTTGATTTTGAATCAAGCAACAGACTGCTTGAATAGGTCCCACCCTTTTCAGTGGCTGGTCTACAGACATGGAATATGTTTACATCCACAAAAGAAACCAGCGTACTCAGAGATATTCAAAATGTTTCCATGCACTGTAACGAACCTGGGTCAGTATAAAAGTACAAATTTTATGTTCTGAGATTCAAAGTTATCCAAAATTATGGTTGTTTTCATTGTTTTCTATAAAGCAATAAGCTGCGTTGGTGAGGGCATGTTGTTTCATGCACCGGTGAGACAGCGAAATACAATCCTGGAGGAACGGATTTGTGTGTTTGAGAACTTATTAGATGTCCAAACACACCACAGTGATTTGTAATATTCATAGACAGGATTTTACAAGTCTGGAAAGTCATTATGGTGGCAAGTGTTTTATCCGTTGCTATGACAATCTTGAGGTGAAGAACAGAAATACAACATACACATTACAAAGTAATCCAGAACGAATTTTACACAGAGCTGGGCTAGCTGTTTTCCTCTGCCACTTGATAAGCTAGGCTGACCATGTCCTTTCTCTAGCTCCATACTTATCCTAGACATTGATATCTGAATATTACTATGGGAAGTATAACGAATAAGTGCATTTTCCAAAAGTTTGAACTCCTTTAATGTGGCTGATGACTAATAAAGGGAACCACTTAAGATTTACATCCCCATACATATTGTAGTAGAATACAAAAGGTGTAAAAGCCTATGTAAGAGCTTTTAGCATTCAAAACCATGTTTTTGAAGGAATACCTTTTAATTCCCATTAACCTACTTTGTGTGCTTGTGTTTTGATCATCAGGCGTGGGTTCATCATGGGTGTCTGGAACTCCCACACCTCAGTGGGAAATATCTTGGGCTCCCTCATCGCAGGAGTCTTTGTGTCTACGGAATGGGGAATGTCCTTCATTGTCCCGGGGATCATCATCGCCACCACTGGGATCCTGTGCTTCTTTTTCCTGGTTGAGAGTAAGTTTCTGTTTATCTGAGAAACCACAGCAGGGTGTGTCGAGCCAATCACAGACACCCCGGCATTTAATGTGGGATTGTGCTTGATCTCATATTGTTAACGCAAATGGTTTTCAGTTCCTTTCACTTTAAAGGTTGAGGTCTAACTGAGCTACAGTGCCGTTTCCTTGTTTAATGTGAGCTAACTTTTGCTCTGTCTGGCCCAGCAGCAAAAGTGCACCCCCAACATGTTTTTGCTTTTCATGGCCGGTGTAGCTGACAGTGTATGATGTGCTTCAAAACAACCACGCTCTCTGTGGCGTGTTATCGTTTGTTACTCTCCTTAAAAGCACCAACCTTTTGTTATGAATTAACCGAGTTGACACATCTGGACTACTGTTACATGCAGTGACAACAAGTACTTGACACTAAAATATTGGTCAAAATACAGAAAATCTTATTTTATTGTTGATTTGTTTATAGATTTATGGATATATTTGTTTTGTTTAATCAAATCTAAAGCCCCCAGATAATTGACATTAGTATAATACAGAAAAAAGCATCAAAGCAGTGAAGGTTTTGACATTTTAGCTGATTAAACAGTATCAGAAATGTTCGCTATTGGCTTTCTGTTGATCGGCTAATTGATTGATTGATCCCTGTCAGTAGAACTTGGGGTGATACATGTTTAGTCTAGCTTAGCATATGGAAAATGACCCCAAACCTGCTCTATTTGCACTTTTTGTCTTCTTTAAAATTGAATTTCTTGTCAAACCTATATGTTGTTTATAAGTTCTCAGTTTTTGTGGAATTTTCCAAGTCCCATCTTTTCCTCTCTTCTTTCCTCTTACTCAGAACCTGAAGACATTAACTGCACTCCTCCTCAGCACCATGTGAGTTATTTCCGAAATACTGGTTTTCCTAATTAATCCATAACAAGACTGCTTGAACTCACGCACGTGTGTTTGTGCGTTAGGGCGATCAGGAAAGCGGTGAAGCGGAGCCTCTCCTGCAGAATTCGCCCCACGTTGACCGAACCATCAACAGTGGTATCTCCACTGACTCTCCGGAGGTTGTCGAGGACCACACCGAGGCCATTAGCTTCTGCGGGGCTCTCAGTATACCTGTGAGTGAAAACAACCGTTTAGAACTGTGGAAATTACTGTCTTGTTTGATTTGGTTCGAAGGTGCTGAGTTTGAAGTGAATCATTCTGAATGATTACTTCAGTATTTCATATTTCAAAGTTGTTCATAAACAGCAAACTAATGATGATTATTTGTTTAATATTCTGAACTTGTATGTACAGTTTGAAAGGTAAAAGGCAACAATGTGTAGGATTTGAAAATCATTTACTTTGGTGCCCTCTGGTGATTGTATCAGGAATGACACTAAGGAATTCAAGGTGATCAGTTCTTTAAATTCAAATTCATTTCAAATTCAGCTTTTGAGACACTGCACTCATAGATAGAGTTTCTTGAAATCACAGTAATCAGAAAAAAATCATGACACTTTTTTCTACATAGCTGTAATTTTCAGAGAAAAAGAGAATACATGCAACATAATACAGCTAAAGTTTATAGTAAGAGATGGGGGGTATTGATGTGGAGTTGTAGCACTGTGCACTATTTAAAAAAAAAAAACATGTTCAGAAGAAAAGTCCACTTGTAGTTTTCATTCAGTTTTGTGTCTCACACAGGGAGTGGTGGAGTTCTCTCTCTGTCTGCTGTTCGCCAAGCTGGTCAGCTACACTTTCCTGTACTGGCTTCCTCTCTACATTTCAAATGTCGGTCAGTGTTTTCTCACGTGCTTTATTTCTATCCAGCGAGCATCGTTTCATACATGTAATATACTTTCATCCACATAGTTAATGTCATTTTTAAATTCACGTGGATTTTGTTTTTCATTTTCAGCACACTTTGAGGCAAAAGCAGCAGGAGACATGTCGACACTGTTTGATGTAGGAGGAATTGTGGGTAAGCTTGAGTGGTCAGTTGTTTCACATAATCTGGAAAGATTTCATTTTCCAAGATGTTTCAGATGGAGGAAGTAGAAAAGGAAATATCTTACATAGAACATATATGATGTGACTGAATCTGTTTTGTGTGTACAGGAGGCATTATGGCAGGCCTTGTGTCTGACTACACCGGTGGGAGAGCGACAACTTGCTGCTTCATGTTGGTTGCTGCTGCCCCCATGGTGAGTGTCACCTCATAGAATAAATAATAATTTCCAACATAGCATCGATTTTTTTCATTGTAGTTGTTAACAGGAGAACATAAAGTTGAATGTGTGAGTTCTGCTGATTGTTTTCTAAATGTTCCAGCTTTTCCTCTATAATTACATTGGACAAAGGAGCCTTGGTACTACAGTAGGTAAGATGTCTTTATTGTTTTTTTTTCTTAACTTTTACTCATTCTAACAACTTCACGTGATGCTTTGTCTACATGGTTCATTTTAATGTGAAAATATAATATAACTTGATTTTCATAAAAAATAAGAGTTTTAGGCCTTTTTACTTATTGCTGTTTTCCCACATGTAGGTATGCTCCTGGTCTGTGGAGGCCTGGTAAATGGACCGTACGCCCTCATCACTACTGCTGTATCTGCTGACCTGGTAAGACCCAAAAGCATCATGGGAATCCATCCCTGTTTGACGTCCCTTCAATCTGTTAAACCTTAAAAAAAAATCATCCCATATGAGCAACAGGTCTTTTGTGAAATAAACAGTTTCTATAATCTCATTGACTTGTAGTGGACATGAATGAAAAAATGTAAATAACACTGATTCTACTTACATGATGTGTTTTTTTGCAAAAGGGAACACATGAGAGTCTGAGAGGAAACTCCAGGGCATTGTCAACAGTGACAGCAATCATAGACGGGACTGGTTCAGTAGGTATGTGTTGAGTGTGCAGATATTCAGCATCTTCAGCTTGATATTCAGCATCTTCAGCTTGATTTTCGATTTTCCATCACTCTTTGTAAACTTGGACTCTGAAAGCTTTTCATGTGAAAGGTGTGAGCTGGTAGCACTGTGATACTGAAGGAAATGGAACCAACACTTTATAACTATCGTTTACACTTAGATGAAATACTAAGATGAAGATGTCACCACTTTATAATGTTTGAAGTATAAATGGTGGAAAGTTTGTGAGGTTGCATATTAAAAGAGTCAACATACAGGCTTCAGTGCACTGATATTGGTGTGCTGTCTGCAGGAGCTGCATTGGGTCCTCTGTTAGCCGGGCTGATCTCTCCCTATGGCTGGAACAATGTCTTCTACATGCTCATCTCTGCCGATGTCTTTGCCTGCCTGGTGAGAAACACCTTTTACAGCAAGGCTGAGATTTAGCTTTTTATCATTACTGCCTATTATAGCCAAGTTTTGGATTATTTAATTGTCTCAATTGATGAGGAGGATGTTTCTGTAGTTGTGTAATGACACGCTATTTATTTGTTTGTTTGTCTTCAGTTTTTGTCCAGGCTTGTTTATAAGGAAGCTCAGGGTTGGTGTGGGCGTTTGCCTCGAGTCAGAGGGTGAGTATCACCAATGGCTGGTTAAGCTAAGTTATTTGCCTTATGAAAACAGTGCCCACTCTTTAAAGGACATTACCCTTAGTCATTTACTCGAAGAGAGTTTAACAAGAAGAACGATATCACTGGCAGTGCCTGTGCATTAGTAGTACAGAGCTGGAGCCGGCTTAGCTTAGCATAAAGAAACATACCAAACATAACAAAATGTACCTACCAGCACCTCTAAAGCTCTCTAAATAACAAGTTATGTCTCGTTTGTTTGTAACTTTTTATTAATTCAACTTTTTATTGCAGGTTCAAAGAAATCTGAATTACTTGAAAAAAATAAACTGGGAGCCAAACAAGAGAGGAGAACAATCTTGAAACTGACCTCACTGTACACCGAACAAACTCTTTCCATTGTGTCTAAATGGAAAGCCAGCAATCAGGGGAAGATCCAAGGCACTAAACATACGATTGTAACCTTCTTCTTATTGTAAAACTGCAAGAAATATGTCTTAATGGAAACAAAAAATTTTTTATGACTAATCTTACTGATTTTTAACTATTTTCATATTCTTTTATCATTAAAGTGTACATACTGTGCCTTTTCTTAATTTTGTCTTTTTCTGTTTTCCTGCTTACTGCATCCTCACAATACTCACCATTTCAGGTATATAGTATTCCACATGAGAGTTTGGTAGTACTTGCAGTCTTGTCTTCTGTCACCAGATTTTATATTTTATACAATATTCAAACATTAAAATGTGTTGAGCTACAATGGCCTGAGTACAGTTCAACATTCAGGAAAAAAGTGAAGAATGAGACAATTTTAAGTTGTTGTATTTCTCTCATGTCTGAGAAAATAAATATATAAAAACAGCACAATCTTTAAACCCTAAAAAGTAACTCTTTATTTTAACCTCCCCTATTAATTAGCAGTATGTAAACATTTATGAAATGATTTATATCATGCTATAAAGTAGTTATTAGCAGATCATCATGTATTAACTATTTATGCACTTCTATTAAAACGTTAAAATCCTGATTTTATATTAATGCATGAGTAATAATGATCTAATTATTCAATCACAGGGTCATTTTTCAGCATTGTAAGTGCTTTCATTTTTAATACTTCCAGTACATTTTCCTGAATATATGTTCATAGTTTTACTCAAGTACCTTTTTCAATGCAAGACTACTACATGATTTCTACATGACTATTTTTAACAGTGTGGTGTTAGTACTTTTACTACAGTAAAGGATATGAATACTTTCTCCACCAACCCCAAGCTATATGGTTTAAACTGACTGTATGTTGCTCTCCATACACGGAGCTATACAACAAGAGCCTGTCAGGAAAATCTGAAAAAATTGAAAAAAAAAGTTTTAAAGCAAGAAACATGAGCTTCCTTTTTTCTTTGTTGTACCTGAGCTCTTTGTGGAGGAAATCACACACTACACGTTTGTCATGCATGTAGTCCCCAGCATAGGAGGCAATGTTTTGAGTTTACTCGTTGCATCATTAAAAAGAAGGTCAAACCCAGGACACACATCTTATGTTTAATGACAGTAAATACAAGTTAATAAAGTTCCTGGAGTTTGAGGCGAAGACAATGATTCCCTGAGACGCAGAGGATCATATGGCACTGTTTCCCCTTTCAACCTTTACCATGGTAGCTTCAGTTATCAGTAAAAACTTCACTTTCTTCTTAAAAAACTTCACTTTCTTCTTAAAAAAAAGTACCTGCTGTAACATTATATAACATTATATGACATCACAATTATAGTGGTTGGTTTTATTTGATGGATGAAATTGTGAGATAGTCAGCTCTGAGTTCTGTACCATTGCAAAACACTTCTCTAAAATAAAATATACACAGGACACTCAAAAGAGAAATTAATTTAAGGTAACTTAACAACAAACAAACGAGAGATGTCAGACCCTGACGTGACGGCTGAAAGGCAGTTTGATGAGTGTCTGCATTAAATAGAGCAACAACCTGCACGAAATAAGAGACAAATTAAACAGAAGCCCCAGCAGCAAGTCTCCAGCAGAAGCTCTGGGTTAGACCAGCAGAGGTCAGCACTCTCTCACGTCCTTACATCCAGATTAAAAGTCCTGTGATGATCTACGTTTTTCTTATTGTCAACAAATCCCATGAATACAATGAGCCAATGAGCTGCGCATGTTTATTCATTACTACAAATATGGCCGTAGAAGTTTATACTGAGCCAATCCAACAAACACCATCCTGTTGCATTAAATACTCACTAGTACACCAAATGTGTATTAATCTGCAACTGAAAATAGTCGCCAACAAATGTACAGTTTACTCCTGTTTGATAAAAACTAGAGTACCCAGCTTTTAAAAGAAATCACTTAGCATCTTTAAAAAGTGTAATTGTTATTTACATTTTCAGTAGGTTCCAGTGGTCTTGGGGCTGAGAGCCACAGACAGGATGGGGAAATCTAAAAACATTGACAGACAGAGTAACACATGGATAGTTTTGTTCTTTTCATGGGATTTGTTGACACTAAGAAAAATACATAACATTTCCAGCCTTTTCCTTCAATCAGATTGCGTCTGCAGGTAACAGCAAAGCTACCACTTTCTAAGCTGAGATGCAGAGTCACACTGCGTAGTGTCAAGATGTCAAATGAAAATACATTAATGAAAAAAAAAAACACTCCAGCAGGTAACTTTACACATGCATGAACTGCCAAATCATATTTATCTTACAGTTTATAATCATTCTGACTACAAAAATCAGTACAGCAATAACTTATGCAGACAGGAGATGTACAGCAGGACTTTTAGACTGAAGGTCTCAGCATGCTTCATATGAGGTGTCTGAAAACACCCTTTGTGACAGAACTGGAACTGGAGGACTCCTGACTATATGCAGCTGTTGGCCAGGTTTGGACGTTCGTGAACTTCACGCCCTGTTCACACATACAATCAAAGCATAAATCAGGACAAGCATGATTGGTTGTTTCCAGGTTGTTGCTTCAGCGCATGAAAGGCAATTTGCATAGGGGTGAACCTTTTTAAACTTCAGACTCAAGGTTGGCCCTCCAGGATTGTGGTTCCACTCACAGCCTTTCACGTTTCCAGTTGTATGTTGTATGTGTGAACGCGGGCATATCAGTTTGTACAGTTCATCACAGCAAGATTACAGAATCACACAGAAGTCACAGATATTCAGAGAAAGAGATCTGGGAGGCAGTGGTGTCCATCCAGGAAGAGTCTTTTCTCCCTGCTTTTGAGTTTGACCTCTCAGAACAGCTACAAACAGTTTTGACTTTAGACCTGGTCTGATGACACATTGTATAAACTTGTTCATTCGTAGCATACTGAGACTTCAGCACATGAACAAAGGATGAGATTCACAGGAGTTTTGTTTAAAGCCCCTGAAACTTGGTGTCAGATGTTCAGTATTTTTACATATTCATGAATCAGAAAAGATCAAAGATCAAAGTTGGAGAACCCCCCCCCCCCCCCCCCAAAACACATCCTTATTTATTATTTATGAAGAATTTAACACTCAAAAACAAAAGCCAACCTGTTTCACCACGACTGTGTGAGTTTGGTTTGATTAGATTTGAATGAAAGCAAATGAGCCCACAATGGTAATTTCATTTTGATTCAAATGTTGCCCAAAACACTTTCAACTATGTCTGAAAATTTTGTGTTCGGAGTTATGATTCCAGTTTATTAAATCTTGAATGAAAAGCCGTTCTGTTCACTGATAGGTGTGTCGCATTGGTGAATAGATGAAAATTCTATTAAATCTATTAAATTGTGTTGACTGCACATTTATTTACAGGCAAGCAGAACGCAATGCATCAAATTCACTAACACAACACTATAATATGAACATAAGAGCACATCATGACAACAGAGATCATTGTAGATGGCGTAATGAACAGCTTGGCACACAGTCTTAGTGAATCTGGACCTGAATTCTTCAACAGTCAAACAGATTATTTGAGTCTTGATAGTTAAAAATCCAAGCCACAAACATTTAGGCGTGAGAATTCCCACCAGTGTTTTTGTGTGTGTGTGTGTGCTTTTCTGTGTATTCTTCATCTTTGCAGCTGATCTAAGCAGAGGTAAATAGTCACCTGAACACAAATCAAACAGCTCGAGGCTGTCGGGATGTGTGTGTTTACAGAAGTGTGTGTGGTGCAGTCCTCTGCTTGCGCTGCTGTTTTGCCTTACGGGTCCATCAAAGGTTTAGCCTGTAGGTGTAACCCCGTTCATATGAGGGATATTGTGTAACTCTGCCACCATCTTCAGTGTACATCCTTCTCAAAAAAAAACAAAACAAAAAAAAACAACAACAAAAAAAAACCACAATCTTGAAAAGCTTCATATGATACAGTTCATGTTTATCAATGATGGTATGCAGCGGAATTCCATGTGCGGTACCAGGAGCTGAAAGGTCAAAGGGAGGGTCACATGATTATTGACAAATAAAAGTGACAGAAAACCTTCAAACTTCATGCAGCAATTAAGAGTCAGACGAGAAGATTGACACCACTCTCATGTTACATCTCGTGAGTTTAAGCCGCACAAAAGTCAGAGTGTAAAAATTTAACAAAATATTGAACTTCACGTTTCAGGTTACACATTTTAAATGCAACAAGTTGCAAGTTGAAAGGCTCCACGTGCCAGTATCTACTAGAGGTTTTAGAAAAAAGCAGCCTGCACGAGCGATTAGGTGAATGCGTCTTACCCTGGTGTGCTGTAGGAGGCTGGTTGAGACGTTAAAGAGGCAGAGGCTGTGGACAGGCCATTGGGAGAGGCTTCACGGCTAGCACTGTTTGGAGAAGAATTTGATGAAACTGGAGGGAAAAAAAAAAAGAAGGAAAAACATTACTAATAACATACATGTGTCTGTCATGAGTGAATCATAATCAGGTAACAATGAGAGGCTCATTCTCAACAGGTGAATCTAAGAAACAGAACTTACTTCCGCCTGAAGCCAGAGGGCTGTAGGATCTGGATGCTGAGGCCTGAAATAGTGTGAAAATGTATATAAGATGACAAACTCCATGTCAGCCTCATGTTTGTAAGTTAGGTACAAAGCTGGAGACAGGGCATGGTTGGCAGTATCTGGCAACCTCAGCCATAAATGGTAAGTGTTAGCAAGAGTATGTGGTGCTGGTAGGTGTGCTTCTAAACTGTGGAGTTTTTATGTGACGCTAGGCTAACTACTGAAAAACCACCTTTCACTGCTTCCTTAAAAGCTTAAATTCTCTTACTCCTGTTTGAGCTATTGCACCTGTGAGCACACACACACGGGACATTATGGTGTTCTGACCACACACCCTGATCAGTTTCTCTTTAGACCACAGCAGTGGCAAAACATGGAACATGAATTAAAGGGAAAGTACGAAGTGTCACATGAGAATAGTGTAGTATTTCAGCTGCTGACACACCTGCCACGTTAAAAACCAAACAAACAAACAAAGAAAAAAACAAAACTATGCTAACCATTCTGGAGTTGTAGCTGTGTGATTTGACAGGTAAACTAGCCACTGGGCAGTAGATCCTCTTCTCCTTCTGGCGCCGATTACAGAACCAGACTCGAACTACCTCCTTCTCCATGGACAGCTGCTCTGAGATCAGGGTGATCTCCTCAGAGTTGGGCTTGGGGTTCTGAAAAACAATATAATGATGATATATTAATGAAATAAAATATAGTAAAACGCAGATGTAATAATATAAAATGTACATTAAATGCACATTAAATGCATTAAATGCCTGTATACTGCTTGTAAGTGCTAAATAAGGGCTTACAATAAAGTGTTAACAGTATTTAAACCATTTGTTTTTGTCATGAACCAAAGTGTTGGATAAATTCAAATTATGACCTGATGATGGTGCTAGACCAAAGATTACAGGAACACCAGAGCTATTCCAGTGACTCCTGAGAGGCAGTCCAGATCCAGGTACACAAAGATAAATGACACACAACGTAGAGTGTCTTACTTCTCCACTAACAAAAATAGTTTTAATTTAAACATTTTCTAAGCATTTTTATGTCTAATGTTATCAAAAGACATGGCTTACTTTAAAAACCTGAACAGCTTAATTTCTTCTACAGCCAATAAATTCTACAACTTAGACAAAAGAGAAGGTTCACTGTAAAAGCTCATTCAGTATTGACTCAGTCTTGAACTCACATCAAGGAAACGTTTCTCCAGAGTCAGCTTGATGTTCGTCTCTATGCTCGTCCTCTTTTTTCGTTTGCGGCCGTAGCCCTCCATCAGGGGCGGCAGAGAGGTAGGGTTGCTCATCGAGTCAGAAGGTGAGTTCTCTAATGTGAAAACAAATGTAACATGGACATAAAACATCACTCCAGGAAGTCACTGCTCCTGGCCATGAAATACTCCAGGACATAAAACCATAATGTGTTTGTTTTTGTATAGGTTCAACAAACAAAACCTTTGGATAGAGATAAGCTGGCTGTTTCCACTTGTTTGCAGTCTTTGTGTTAAGCTAAGATAATTATCTCTTGGCTGTAGCTTCAGATTTACGGCACGAACATGAGACCTTTTTAAAACCTAAACCTTTTTAACAAATAATGTTCCAAAAACTCAGTCCCAACATCTACAGAGGCTGCAAGTATGAGGTAATGCTGGTTAGATAAGACTGGTGGTAATAGATAAAGGAGAACGGTTACAGATACATACACGTAGTATCATCATTTCACATCAAGCTAGAATCACCAGTGGAACTGAAATGAAAAATGAAAATAAAAATGGTAGTCACTGTGTTGTACCTGCGTCACTCAGCCATTTCTCCAGCAGAGGTTTGAGCTTGCACATGTTTTTGAAGCTGAGGTTGAGAGCCTCGAAGCGAGAGATCGTGGTCTGGCTGAAATCATTCCCGTACAGTTTTCCCATGGCGAGGCCCACATCTCCCTGTGGTAGAGCACACACACAACGAACTATTAACTATTTTCACCCTTGTTAAAGAATGATTCTTTTTAAAGGAAAACACAGTGGGGTTCTTCCTCTTTATTACCTGAGTGAAGCCCAGTTTGATGCGTCTCTGTTTGAATGCTTTTGCAAATTGTTCCAGTTCCTCCAGATCACTGGGTTCTTCCTGTGGTGGTACTGACATGTGTTTGGGCATCTGCAGGTGAGACATGTCCATATGGTTCTCCATAGACGGTCCTGCCAGACCAGAGCGACTCATAGCCTGGACCAGGCAAACACCACAGAGAAATACTTCAGTTTATACATGATGGAGGTGATGACCAGGCTTTTGCTTTCCTGTAGCACACAGATGTTAACATCTAGCTCTTTAACTGCTGAACATTACACTGTGTTCACCAGTAAGCCTCTAACTTATTTGTGGGATGACTGATGCTGGGTTTTTAGAGTGAACCTAATCAGTAAAGCTGCAGGATGTAAAAACAAAACGACGAGTTAAAGATGTTATAAAGTTCCCCTGAGCTGAGGAGAACTGCAGAGGTGGTTGATTTGTCTTTGGGTTTTTTACCATGAGCGACACTTTGCATATACAAGTATTCATTTGGCGATGTGACAGTCTTGGAATGCCGATGTGTGTATAGACAGGAAGTGGACTGGATTTACCTGTGGAGTAAGAGCCAGTCCAGGCTGATGCTGAAGAAGACTAGTTTGACTCTGGCTAGGAAGGGACAACAGGTTCTGCTGCAGAAGAGCTGCAAAGGAAAACAGCAGAATTTTATAATGAATTTATTCTCTAAGTAGCTTTTAAGTTCGTTTAAAAAAAAAAAAAACATTGTGTGGCAATATCATATATTTTCCTTCTCTATTTTTTTCCACACTTGACACACTTCACTGAAGCCACATGAGACATAAGCATCAAATCCAAAATGCGGTATATAGTTGTTTGTATTTTTTAATGACTGCATTATGTTATCAGTGGAAATCTTTCATATTTCTAGGCCCTGATGTTTTGCACATTTCCCCCATATTTAGCCAGACATACATTTTCAGAACTCTTGATCAGGAATGAAAGGTTTTGAGAGACTGAATGAATGAATTCTTGGCTATAATCCAGTTGTAGTTCATTGGTTCAGTGGTATTTAAGAGGTTAAAACCATTTCAGCCGTAAATGGCCGAAAGTAAATCACACAGCATCTGAAGTTTTGTGAGACTCCACCTTGGTGGCTTGTGGGGCTCTGGGAGAGCAGGAAAGAGGAGGGAGATGACAGGTGAGACGGCGGCATCAAAACCAGCTGCTGCATAGTATGGAGAGAGGTGAGCTCCTGGAGCAAAACAAAAACAATTTAAACATTTCAAAACATTTTAAAACAATTAACTTAACTCACCTCTACATGGAGGCTAAGCTTCAGGTTTCAGTTTAAAGTGAATATACTATATGACCACTATGTAGTGGAGGAAGGCACATTTACTTAAGCACATTATTTACCACTAATTCTGAGGTACTTGTACTTTACATTAACATTTTGATTTTATGCTACTTGTGTATGACATATGACATACAGTATATCTTTCTGCATAATGAGTACCTTAACTTTTGACAGTTTAGTGCATTTATCCATGCACGGTCCTATAGAGCAGATATGAGGAAGTTGATTCGATGAGCTTCCAAAATATGATGCAATATTAGGAGCGTGTGAAATAGTTGGCTCCTGTGCAACCAATCACAACATCACTAGTGCTAATGGGGTATTTAGATTAGGCTGATCAAGTAGGAGCTGATTTGAACTATGACAGTGCATCATATTTAATGTGCTCATTTTATGATATGTCTGTAAAATATTAGTCTGTGCAGCAACCAGTCTCTACAGTATCTAAAGATGTCAGTTAAATGTGAGACAGAGTCTCTGATGAAAGGCTCATGCACTGTAACACGACACTCTGAGAGATGTTGTTGAATGATTTGGAGTCTGTGTCTTACCCCAGTCAGCTGCCCTCCAGGCACTGGAGGGCTCTGTGTCAGGTGACATGTTTTCAGTGTGGAAGCTGAATGAGGTGAGTCGTTGATGTCCTCTGTCTTTATCTGAGACATCAAAACACAACAAAGAAGCGTTAAGTCTTTCTTGTGAATAGATTAATGAATAAAGTTTTGTCAGGGGCAAATGTATGCACGCTTACGTGTGTGTGTGTGTGTCGTGTGTGTGTGTACACGTTCCAGCAGGCAGACTCATGTACACCAGATCCAGGACCAGTTTGGTCACTAAACATTATACAAAGAGTGATAGAGTCTTTCCCTCCCCTTGTACAAGGCTGGTATGCAAATATCCCTCTCCCCTCCCCAGTCCCCCCCTCCCCCTGCCCAACTCATGAAAGCCATGGCACTTCCTGAAAACATGCGCTCTAAAAGAAAAGTACTCCCCTGCCAAAAAGATTGTTTGGAGAAGTATCCAAATAGCTGCAAACTATTTGAGGTGTTTTGAAAGAGATGGCAGTCATTGTTGACTTCTGTGGGGAGGGCAGGTATTTTATCCTGAGGATGTTAGCCGTCTAAAAGTCAGTTGAACCTTATGCCTCTGGTAAAGGATCATTTAGTACCATTCACATGGCTCTGGGTTATTTATATTCCAACTGAGCTTCCTGATCAAGTCTGCCAAAGAATTCAGACTTACACAAACTCTTTTGATATTCTATGTGTTTCTTCCCATGAAAAGACCAAAACCAGCAATGAATCGATCCTATCAGCAGGTAAAGCCTGATTTATCTTGTTCTCCTGTGCCAGAGCTCCAATGTTGTCCAAAAACTACATCAATGAGCCACAAAGGCTCACTGGGTAACAAGTTCCTTCATAATGATGAACACGGACAATGTTTGTTTTCAGTCAGTTCCACTGCTGCTGTAAACACTCACTAGAGGATCCACTGTGTATTAATCTGCGGTTGAAAATGGTCCCAACTAATGCACTCCTGTTTGAGTAACACTTGCCAAAAACAACACTCAAATAACTCAAATAAGGGTTTGTAAGTACTAAATGTGAATTAATCCACCACTGACAATCTCAACAAATGCAGTATTTACTCCTGTTTGAGTAACAATTGTAGTAAAAGTGTTGTTGCTTTTTAAGTCTTTTAAAAAATTATAAATTTGTGATCTGTCAAGTGAAACTTAAATAAAATAAAACTTAAATTAAGGTACACATAAAGTAAATTTGATCCATGTTTGTCCTGAAAAAGCATCATTCAAAGCATCAGTTTCACCCACTGTGCTGGATACAAACATCACTGTGTATGAGCATGCTAGCCAAGAGGAAAAGGTTACTACATGTTACACAAAGCAATCCAAATCCTGCTGGTGACAGAGATCCCATTCATGAAATCCTCATTCGCTGGAATTTGAACACAGGAAGTGCAGTAAGACATTATGAACTCTGTTACTCACTTGTCGATTGAAGTCGATTCCATTTTGTTCTAAATGTCAGAAAAGAGAAAGAGATTGAGGTTGTTAAGATGGTGCTCTTTGACATTCAAAACAAATCAGATCATACAAAGATTATAGTAATTCTGTTGTTGTTCAGCGTTAGCCCACGTGTCACCACTAGATCTTTCCACTGTTACAGCTGCAATGACAATTTCCAAACAGCATCTGTAGATTTTAATCAAATTTAATTTCAAATTAAATTAAACTTAACAAAAACTATTGCAAAAAAAAAAAAAAAGCCAGACTTTTTCAGCCTTTGGCAACAGTTTTCTGAGCAGTTTGTTTTCAATTTGATTGATTTATTTATGGATTTGCAAAATGCACCACTCAATGAAAAACGTGTCACATTTATCTCTAACATGTTCCCAAATTAAAAATGTTAAAAGACAGACATAAACCATGTAAGGAAATAGTCTAAAAACCGAAAACTGCATCAGTGCAAACTAAAACAAACAATCAATTCAGCTAAATACAACAAAAACAGATTAATAGCACAAGTAAAATGTATTAATAACCAAAAAATTTGAAGGTGTCACTTTGGCTCTTGGTAATACTGATGTTTTACAAACCAAATAATAATTTCATTCATCAAGAAAAGGCTCGCCAAATTAATGATAATGAAAATATTATTAGTTGCAGCCATATATGGACTAGTTAAAAATGAACTGCACCTCAATTACAACAGTAAAATGCTGTAACAGGGATCTAATAATATAAAAGTCACAGGTTTGCTGTGCTTGCAGCTGCTGTTTATCTGCATTGGGTACTTTTACTTTTCATTCTTTGAGTACATTTTCCTCATTATACTTGAGTAACATTTTCAACGCAGGACTTTTACTTGTAATTGAGTATTTTACAGTGTGGTATTAGTACTTTTACCAAAGAGAAGCATCTTGATATGTCATTCACCACTGGTTATTGTTCACACACACAGCTGTGTGTATAAAAACACCCTTCTGACAGCTCTTTTCAAGAAGTGCAGTTTTCCTCCTAAAATGTACAGCTTTCAGTGTGGAGTGTCTGTGGAGAGGACAGCGAGGGAGCTGATAGAGGAGGAGAGTTCAAAGCTGTGCTAGATAAAGCTCAAATCATTTGAATGTCAAATGGGGCTTTTGGGACTGTGTGTATGAGAGGGAGGCAGTGAGCTGCTGGAGACTCACAATGCAAATACACCTATAACCCCCCTCCAGACACACACACACACACACACACACACACACACACACACACACACACACACGCGCGCGCGCGCGCGCGCACTCCCCTCCCCCTCTGACCTCAGCACCACCCCACCATGCCATACTCATGCCCCAGTACAACCAGCTTCACAGCCAAACTTCCAGTATGGAAATGACCAAGTCATGCAAATAAGCTTGGAGTGCAGGGAGCCTGTATTAGACCTCACACACACACGCATACACGCACGTACTGGAAATAATTATTACACAGAAGTGCATATATACATTCACAGCATACATGGAACACATATATTCATTTCATCTTTTACGCCATCTATTAGGCCTAGATTCAAATGTAGAAAAGTGAACAAAATGCAAGTGACCTGCACTGGGAAGTGGAGTGATATCATCCCTTTGGCACAATTATCTGCCTGACTTAGTCTTCAGGGCTGAATAGTACATCTGTAGTGAACAGTCAGTCACAGAAGCCGTTTCCTATTGAATACCACATATTTACTGTTCTCTATACTGTATGTACTAAATACTAATTCTCATAATACACATTTTGTAGTTATTATACAAAAATCACTGTGTATTTCAATTTTGTACTAACAGTAAATGATGCAACATGCTCATCAGTAGCTGGTCAAAGTCTATATTTTTTTTGTTATTGTCAACAAATCCCATAAAAAGACCAATACCTATACTTTCTGATTTTCCCACTGTCTGTGGAACTTGTCTGGGACTATTTTTAGCAGAGGATGAATAGTCTGTGTATTTACAGCAGCATGATTGTGTGTGTGGGATGTGGTCAAAATAAACTACACTGTCTACGTCCGTGGCAATGAAGGAACATTTCACTTAGTGAAAAAGTTGCGACTCATTAATTTGTTTTAAATTGTTCTTAGACAACAGTGCAGTTCTGTGGCACTGATGAATAAGCTATCAGGCTTTGGCTCCACAGACTTAATAGGGTCAATTCATTCTGTGGCATCAATGCAGTCCTGCACTCAACTCAACATTGGTCACAATGCACATCAACTCTGTGACTTGCATGTGGTGCGAAAAAGGGCAGGAGTTCACCTCCAAGGTGTATGTAAACATAATTCTGAGGAAACTCAGTTGCCCAGAGTTGAGCAGGTGCAGGTGCAGGTGCAGGTGCAGGTGCACATCTTCCTGTTGTACACTGGAGCACAGCTGTAAACATGAACAAGTTTCTACTGGGACAATTGCAGTGTCCAGTGAAAGTGTCTCTTCTCTCCTGTCTTCCATCTGATTTCAAAACACTTCAAATGTTGAAGAGTTAAAGGGTCAGTTCACCCAAATTACAAAATAAAAACTCCACATGTTCTCACTAACCTGGAGTGATGTCTCTTGGTTTTATTTGCTTGTCTCTGAGATTTCTGTCTGCACGCCAGTAAAATGGAGGTGAATGAAATTTAGTTTGTTGTGCTCACAGTGCTGAAAAAAAATCACAATCAAAATAATTTATATTCAGGGAAAGTCCCTGTTTCTGTGTATAGTTAAACGTATGTAAAAAGTTTTTATAGGGACTATTTCTTCAGTGGTTTCAATGAAAACAGTGAGGTCTTTGTTGGAAAGACACTTTGCTGTTTACTATTTCAATGTTATTTTCTTTGTTGGTAACACCACAGACTGTAATCCATTCACCTCCATTGTAGCTGATGGAGGCAAAAATCTCAGGGACAGATAAACCTAAACCAAATAAAAACAACAATACCTGCATATATACACCTGTAGAGGTAATGGAGAAAATGTGTATTTCAAATTTTAGTGAAACAACCCTTTAAAATGATACAGTAAGGCCACTTGGAAATAGATTGTGACATGACTAATGATAAGAGCTGCATAAAAAAAAAAACAACAACTGTGTGGCACATGGTACACCTGATCACACACTTACAAAATGACTTTTGATGATCATATATTGACAATAACACGGGCATTCAGCACTTCCATGAAACGGAGCCGTTCACTTCTCGCACGCAGCCATTGTCTAAATAAAAGTTCCACATTTTCTGTTACTGGTTCCTGGTTTCGTTTCGACTCGTTGCCGTCTTCAGCCCCCCAGGCAGAAAGCATTTCTCTGCAAACAGCCTCAGGTGCATCCTGGTATAGCAACCAACTGCCACACTATCCACACTCACACACACGCACACACGCACACACATGGCTCCTTGAGAAACAGGAGCAAGTCAGCTTTTATCATGTGGACCAGTATGAGGAATAGTTTGTTGTTTACAGTGTGCTGCATCTAGTCAGAGGGAGTTCCTGCGAAAAGTTGTATTTAAATGTTCCTAAAACCTGATGTAAATTACAGCAGCAAAGATCACTGAACAGTGATAAAACCTATAACCACAAAGTCAGTTCATGTGTAACAAATTGTTCTTAAGATACTTCACCAGCTCACTTGAGTCAACAAATATCCTCTCAGGTAATGCAGACAATATTAAATAACGTTATGCTTTTTCCAGAGATCTTTTAAACATCATACATTTTCACACAAGTAAGCTTCCTATCATATGCTCTTCGAGTTGAAGATGGTAAGATGTGACTTGCTAAAGGAACAAATAAAAACTAAAGAAACTTAACTTTTCACCTTTTTCAAATGTAAAGAAAATAAACAAACTCTTTCTGTGGTACTCCGGCATCACCAGCAGTAGCAGAATAAACACAGCCGAGCAACGACACACGTTCCTCAGTCACATCTGTTGAACTTATCTGTGTCTTCGGATGATTCAGTGGTGTTTGCGTGCACCATAAGGAAGGTGAAATATCCTTACCTGCCTGTTCAGCTGGAGCCTCCGACTGTTCCACCGTGTCTGCGCTCATCTTAATATCTGTAATGATAAATATAGCTGATTTTCCTACAGGATTGTAACTTTACCAGGACAATGAAGCACTCAGGCCACCCAGGAAAATGATCTTGAGTTTATTCTAATGTGCCCTCCCCTCCACACCACCACACAAACTCCACACATTCCTGTGTGATCCCTAGCTGTAATATTCATAAGCAAGGCAGACGTTCCCATAAAACACTACCACCAGTCATCTCTGTATGGAAAGATGACACAGCAAGTAAACTTATTAAAACTCAGCCTGTGTGACGTGAAATAGTGACAATATTATTAAGTCATTGACAAGCCTGTGTTGGAGGAGTGACCCACCTCAGGTAAACAGTTTGTGCTGCTCCAGTTCCCTGTCCGTCTCCCTGATTATTCAAAAAGACACTAGTGTTAGGATAAAAAGTTTTGGAAATCCACAGCTGCTTATGGGCATTTTCCTAAGAGGAGAAACTTCACCTCTGCAGTTCACCCTACACTGCCTGATAGGCTTATTTGCATGTGCCTCTGTGCGTCCTATCCAGCTCCAGACTGTTTGCATAAAACAACAATGGGGGTACTGCAAATTTACAGCGTGTGTGTGTGTGTGTGTGTGTGTGTGTGTGTGTGTGTCCGAATGAAGTCCTCTTCAGAGTACTTTGAATAAAAAGATGATGTTTGTATTATGCCTTAAAGCTGATATAGCTCAATGTGTGTAAGCTATATGGAAAGTTATATGGAATCTTGTCACAGTTTCTTTCACTGATTTTGAGATATTAAGTCATTATTTTGACAGAGTGAGTATAAACAATAAAATGAAAGGGTACATTCTGATGCATAAACCAGATTTTGGCTTACTCTGTCAGAATTTTGACAGAATGAACCAAAATTTTAATGTATTGCCTCAGAACTCTGGCTTAAAAACTAAAGTTTTTGACTTTGCATCTCATCAGTTTGACTCAAGATGAGAGTTTTTTTTTTTTTTTATTGTTTTCCATCTGTAATCATTTAATCACTTTTTTCATGTCCTGGCATTAATGGGCTTCCATATAGCAGTGACTGCACACAGCACACAGCAATGAAATAATTCTCACATTTAAGAAGATGGAACCAGAGAATGGCTGATGTTTATTCTCTATAAATGTCTAAAACAATTATTATACAATTAGTATTAAACAATATTATTTTAACAGTTAATTGATTTTCAGAATTGTGTCAGATTTATTTTAACTGACCAATTCCTCCATCACCATTTTGTTTTTTAATCTAATTGTTTAATGTTTCCATTTTAACTCCATATTATTTTGAAATTCTAGTTTTAAGCCCTGAATTGTTTTAGTTTGGCTCTTTTGCTATAGATAGTTGTGTTTTATTGTTGTTCTGTGTTTCAAGTAATTAATGCACAGAAAACTTTAGACTAGGTAGTATTATTCCATCAGAAGAATGCTGTGAGGCTGCAACCAACAGTTATTTTCATTATCAACACACTTGTCAATTATTTTCTTTAATAATTGATTGATTGTTTATTCCCTGAGACCCAAATCAATGTATTCTTGTTTCTTGTTTTATCTATTAACTATTTAATTATTCTTCCTTCAAAAATAAAATACTTAAATCAATCATCTATTAAACTAACCAATTAATTTTCTGCCATTCAACTTATCAGTCGTCTTCAGACGCCGGTTTCCTCTGTGATCCCGCAGTCTGTCCAGACGGTGGCGCCAACGCCCCTTCATCTGTCTCAAAGACGCGAAATAATAACAGGAGGAGAAGAAGAAGAGGAACCGTTTGATTGGTGATTGCTAGGGGACAGACGGCTTCAGAGCAGGCGCTACCGCTACATCTTCAACTCAGGGCAACGAAAGAGCCAGTTTTCATCCCTTGTGGAGCACAGTTCTGCTTTCACACAGCCGAACCGAGCTTTATTTTAGTCTGTGAATGTAACTAAACCAGCGGAGACGACGCCTGCTGTGCGCTAGGATATATAAAATATAATGTAGCCCCTGTTTCCAGTCGTTTGTTTATCAGGTGTGACAGACGAAGCCGAGTCTGGGAAGGTGAGTGAACCACCCTGCTAATACCAACAAGCTAGCTAGCCTCTCATTTTTATATGAATGCTTCTGTTTTCTGAGCCTGCTAATATAAGTAATTAGGCATATCACCAAATATAAGCTCTTGCCGCGACTGCCCGCTGTCATGTTAGCTGTCAGTGTGCCCGCTGATGCTGGGCCTCCTAATGTTGGCTGGCACTGACTACACAAGCTAGCGGTGATGGTGATGGGACCTTTTGGCCATGAAATCTGTATTTCGCAGCTTTTATGTAGCATTATTTGTGCTTTCCTTGAAGGGCCATACAAATGTTGTAGTCTTTTTTTTCTACAGCAAATTCTGTCTTCTTCGAGTTACCATTAAAATACTCAAATACGCTTCAAGTAAAAGTCCTGAATTAAAGATGTTACCTAAGAAAAAGTATATAAGTATAATCATGGACTCCTTAAGCCATTGTCATACTTTATGTCCTGTAAGTAAAATCATAATTTGTAAAGAAACCAGTAACTAAAGCAGTTAAGTAAATGTAGTGGAATCTAATATATAGTGTTTCTCTCTGAAAGTGAAGTAGAAGTAGAAAGATGCATGAAAATTAGATTCAGGTAAAGAACAAGTACCTCAAAGATGTACTTAGGTACAGTACTTGAATAAATGTCCTTTGTTACATTTTACAACTGGTATTCTGTTCTATAATGTTTGTATATTAATAATAATTTGATTTACTTTTCTAAACAAAATTTAACAGTAAACGTTGGTAAACCTTTGTTTCTAGGAACAATACCAAATGTTTTCTGTCTTTCTACATGATTTTTTATTGATTGCTGGGCAGACAAATTGTAATGCACATTTCCCACTGTTTTCTGTTTCTGACTGACTTTCTGTTTCTACTACTGATGAATCAAGTAATCAAGAAAATAATCAGCAGTTTAACCAATAATGAAAAGGTTTTTATTCTTTTTCTAACTTTCTTTGTTTTTTTTTTTTATAGAGCACTAATTGGTTTTGAAATGTTGTAGATTTGCCATTGGATAATTGCTTGGAAAACGTTAAAAGCATAAATGTTGCTGCCTGTGAAGGATTACCAAACCAAACTTTTACCTAAAGTGATTCGAAGTCTCTTGAAAGTGAAGTGGAAACCTAAAATTCAATGATATTGTTTTTAAAATTCAGTGCAGTGATACACGTGTGTTATTTTTGTCTCTGTATCCCAGCACACATTGAATTTGAAATGAAACATCGGCTAAGAGACAAAATCAAAATGTTAGGCTTGTTATCTTAAGCTTAAAGCACAATTAAAAGTAGTGTTTCTAATGTTTGTTTTTTTCTTTTTAGACGGCGGGCTACGACTTCTTTGAATTGTCCTTGAGATCAAGAACTTCAAACTGGCTGAAATGGATGAACAAAGTGTTGAGGTAGGTACTGTCCAATAGACCACATGGGCTGCTGAGGTAGGCCAGCAGCCCATGTGGTAACAGTCTAAAAGTTGGACAGTGGATCAGGTGTTGAGACCAGTGAGTCGGTTGGGCCGGTTGAGGAGGCAAATAGCTGGAGCGTGATACACCTGTAGCCATTTAATGCAAATATATGTGTGAGTAAGTCTGATAATTAACACATTTTCAACATGGATACCAAATATTTAACCATACAAAAGCTGATTGTAAAGTTAGAAAGAGAGCGAGAACATCCACGCTCTGGAACATCTCTTCTAAAGCCACATGTACATTACTGCAGCAACATGAAATAAATATGTTAGTTATATAACGTGTGGTGTGCTGCAAATGTCTGTGCAATGTATATGTACATTTGTTGAACTTTGACTGGATTTACTGTGCACAGCCAGTGACTGAATGCTTCTGCTTTTACTGCCATTAAAAATATAGTGCAAGTCAACAATGAGTGCGGCAGACAGGTTCACCAGGTTTGATAGAAAAACATTTCAAGACTCTAACTACTGTTAGTAGTTAGTATTAAAACAGATCACAATCATATAAAAGTTGCATATGGATAGCAATCAGCATAATGACAGAAGACAGTAGTTTTAATAAAAATGGATATTATAAGTCCGTTTTAGTCTAAACTTATAACTCTACAATCCACTATAATCCATTAAAAAGCATTGGAATAAACCTGCAAAACGTTGTGAATCACCTGATGTTTAGTTTTTGTGGACAGTGTCTAAGCAAGTGTTGTTGATCTCTGTGGCCATAGTGAGTTTTCACCTCATCTTCTGTAACTGTGCAGAGCATCGCTGAGGTGTTTCGCTGCTTCATCTGCATGGAGAAGCTGAGGGACGCTCGCCTCTGCCCACACTGCTCCAAACTCTGCTGCTTCAGCTGCATACGAGTAAGTGTGTTCACAGCAGGCAGAGAGTAGAAGTTCTCCTCACAGCACCACTCTGTGTTCTGCTATTAGTAGTGAATTTTGGTACTGAGATACATTATTGGGAGACAATAAGAGTTTTACCATTTGTATCTTAAAGATCATGCTTCTTTAACAATGGCAGCACATTTGTAGTGATTGTATTTAGATACGATTATTAATTTGAATTTTCTTGTTTGACAGCGATGGTTGACGGAGCAGAGAGCCCAGTGTCCACACTGTCGGTAAGTAGTGTCATGTGTCATTGTTATGCTGTAAAGAGTATGGTAGAAGGTAAGGTATAATATATGTGTGTGTGTTCCTCTACACACAGGGCTCCACTCCAGCTGAGGGAGCTGGTCAACTGTCGGTGGGCAGAGGAGGTGACCCAGCAGCTGGACACCCTGCAGCTCTGCAGCCTCACCAAGCATGAGGACAATGACAAGGACAAGTGAGCATCTCCTGCTACTCTTTGACTCTGTTTTGCCCTCCACCCCCCCACTCTTTTTTTTTTAGGAAATTATGCAAATTACAAGAATGACTCAGAAAAGTCTGATGTCCAGGTGCCCCTGTCTATGGAGAAAGTCTAGATGATCGATAGCTATATTTTTCATCAAGGAGTGGCTTTGTCACTTTTATTTGGCGTGAGATTTGTTTGGGTTGATCAAGTTGTTTATAATAAGTAATGTCTCTGTGACAGCTGTGTAGTGTCATTAGTGAGGTCTGGAGGATGCATGTTAAAAATGCTGAGTTCCTTCAGGCATTTTTCCTGTGAAACAGGAGCAGAGTTCAGTAATAATTCACAGGAAATACTTTGATCCAAATTCCTTCAGTCCTAGGATTCACATTGTTTGTGTCCTGCTTCTTCTCCAACACATCCCACATGTTCTTCTGTCTCCTGCCCTTCCTTCACCATTTCACCAGAGTCTCTATTGTCGTCCTCTGTCTGCTGCGTTTTGAGTTTTACAAAATTTGTTGAGATACTGAGTAAAACATTTTGAGCGAAATGAAGTTTAAAAAGCTTCCTGAAAATCTTTTTCCTCTTGTCTGATAATCCTGTTGTTGGGTTCCTGCAGATGTGAGAACCACCATGAGAAGCTGAGTGTTTTCTGTTGGACCTGTAAGAAGTGCATCTGTCATCAGTGTGCTCTGTGGGGAGGCATGGTAATGTTTCACATCTTTTGTTTTTTAAATTACAGTTTGCATGTAAAGTCCCAGACACTTACAATTAACAATTTTCCAAGGAGTAAATGTGGGGCTGCATTTTTCTTGCAACTAGTCTGCTGAGTATTTTCTTAAGTGGTGGATTCATGGTTTGAAATGTTAAAAAATATTAAAAGATTATATCACAATGTCCTAATTCCCAAGGTGACGTCTTTACACTGCTTGCTTGGTCCGACCAAGAGTCCAAAATCACATCATGTTCAATTCACAGTGAAATAAGATAATTTTCAAATTGATACTACAAGCAGTGGGGTAAGTAGGGTAAGTAACAGGTGTTTTTGTTGTGCCCAGCATGGTGGCCACACCTTCAAACCTCTAGTGGAGATATATGAGCAGCATGTGACCAAGGTGAAGGAGGAGGTTGCCAAGCTGCGCCGCCGCCTCATGGAGCTAATCAGTCTGGTGCAGGAAGTGGTGAGTATTGCTTGTTGCTTTTGTATAGGAAATCCCAAAATCTTGAGTGGTCATGACATCCACTGAATTCGCTCAATACAAAAAGTTAATAAAGTGTAGCAGAAAGTGTGCATATGTAACGTGTTGCTAGAAAATATAAAATAAAAGCTGAGAGTCAGGCACAGTGATAGACGGTTAAATGATAAATGTAGAGAGAGAGAGAGAGAGAGAGAAAAACTGATGATAATAAATTTAAAATTTCTTGTTCTCCTTTCAAAAGACATCAGTTTGAGGAGTTAAATACATTGTTTATAAAACTTTTTCTTCATCAGAAATTATAACTGGTGTATTGTGTCTCTGACATCCACTAGATGGCAATAGCACGTTAATATTTCAGTTCAAACCTGATGTCTGTTAAATAAGTTGTGTGTGTGTATGTGTGTATTTGCTGGGTCAGGAGCGTAATGTAGAGGCTGTCAGGGGAGCAAAGGACGAGAGGGTCAGAGAGATCCGAAACGCTGTAGAAATGATGATCGCTCGTCTGGACAACCAGCTGAAGAACAAACTCATCACTCTCATGGGTAGGACTCCAGGACGCACCTCTGTCACAGTGCAGCTGTGTTGATTCTGGGTTTACAAGACACCAGTGCATGGCTTTCAGCGATGGTTTTATTTGGCTTTATCATTCAAGCCAATTAAATTCAATAAACAAAATAAGCAAAACAAACTTTCATACACAGGTGCCAAATTTTGTGCAAGCATGTGGCCCGTAAATAACCTGTCATGTCTGAATGTAAGGAACGTTAACATAAACGACACCTATGTCTGAAAGCCATGACTTTAACACAGAGACAGAAGCATCAATGTTGTATATCCCATGTCTGAAAAGGGCTCTTGTGTTGGTGTAAGACACCCTAGCTGGCACTAAAATGTGTCTGAAGGTTGAGACCTTAGCCTAACAAAATATGCAGACTCCCTGCTGAAAGCAGTGAGAGGCACCTTTTATAGCCATGGGTAATGTACATATGAAATATTTATCTGGACTGAGTGGTTGCATGCACTCAGCGCCCACATACACAACCTGCACACCCACCCACTCACTCACACTCGCCTGCCTCCATCAGGGCTGACATTCAGCACAAGTACACTGAAAATAGAAATGCGTTCCTCCCCACCAGGCCAGAAGACGTCCTTGACCCAGGAGACAGAGCTGCTGGAGTCTCTCCTGCAGGAGGTGGAGCATCAGGTTGGTAGTCTGCAGCAGCTCAAAGCCTCCCTTTGCTGAGCTGTAGTGCATATTGTTGTTTTGTTCGTTGTGTAATATTAAAGATGTTTTGGAGAAATATGCTTGATTGATTCCACTCTCATGTTTGTGCAGTGAATATGTAGTTGGAGACTGAAAACAAGGGGAAATAGCAAGCCTGGCTCTGTCTGAACTTAACAAAACCTGATAACAATCATCTCTCGAACTCATTAACATGCTATATCACGATTGTTTAATCCATACAAAGTGTAGAAACAGCGATTCTGCGTTTTGTCATTGTTTGTTTTAGCTGTTAGTGGCTACAGCGTTATGATTTTGCTGTTTGTGTGTGTTGAACAGCTTCACTCCTGCAGTAAAAGTGAACTCATCTCCAAGAGCCCAGAGATTCTGCTCATGTTCCAGCAGGTCCATCGGAAACCCATGCAGTCCTTTGTCACCACGCCAGTCCCTCCAGACTTCACCAGGTACTTTGCTCAAGATTGTGGACCAACAGGGGTGTAACAAAATTTCATGGCTATTGCTGCATTTGATAAATATAATCATCAGCGATTTGTGTTTTAGATTTTTCTTATTCATCAATTAATTATTATTATGGATGATAACACAGAAGAGAATAGCTTGACAATGGCAGCAAACTCAGTGTGTCTTGTGTGTACTCATCCTTCCTCTGTGCACTTTCAGTGAGCTCGTCCCTGCCTATGACTCCAGCACTTTTGTTCTGGTCAACTTCAGGTAAAATCTTTCTTAGGTTGTATTTAGTCATAGCTGCTGCAGCAGATAATATAAATAAGAAATGGCCTCAGGACTATTTTGGGAGAGCTATAAACTCTGTGCCCTTTAGACACAGTTGGATGACACTCTTACACACCTTCAGGTGTGTCTACACTTTCTTTTCAGGGGCTGAGTTATAAATGCTGTGAAATTCTATAAGAGTATTGCTTGTTTAAGGTTGTGGAATTCTGCTGCATCAGCTGCATCTTTCAGGACCACTTATACTAGTTCATCTGACAGCAGCGACTTTTATTACAACAAAACTTTTGCAAGTTGTAAACTTTCTTTGAGTCTGAAATGAATAAAGTATGTAATCATGAGAAAAAAAAAAGACTGACAGGAAAGTCAGTGGGGTCCGGTGGTTGTTGACAAAAAGGATGAGCAGCACTTTAAAGTCGTTCCACCCACCAATGAACCTGTTTGAATCTGAAGAGCTTTTTTCACTTTGAGTTGAGACTTGTTAAACCTGGAGGGTGCCAGCAGTGCCCCAAAAAGTTAACACATCAAAAAAAAAAAAAAGAAAAATCAATGAGGAAAATAGAAACCGAATGTACAAAGTTGCTGCCATCACTTCATTTGAAAAGTGACTAACGAACAGTTTCAAATAGGAATATCTTGTCATAGCAGCATAATGTTTCCGCAGCTGCCAGGTTATCCACAAGGTTTGATATGAGTGTGTTTGCGTGCGTTTGTAGCACCCTGAGGCAGCGGGCTGACCCAGTGTATAGCCCTCCTCTGCAGATATCTGGGCTCTGCTGGAGACTGAAAGTCTACCCAGTGAGTTTGAAACATTTTCCCTTTCTTCTGTATCTTTCCCATATTTAGAAATATGGATAAGTGTGTATTTCCCAAATGTCGAATTACATTATAGTAAAAAGCGATGGTCTTGCTTTTCATGGGGCTTATTTTGCATTGACCCAGAAGCTAAAATGCAGTACAGTAGTTATTACAGTATTATTTTTTTATCAGAACTTTTGCACTCCCTAGTAATTCATTTTTTGGGTTGTTGTCAACACGATGATTAGGGTCATCGATAATTTCCAAAACCAGTGCATGTGTCTCTTAGTAACTCTTGTAATGTGCTTCCTCAGGATGGTAATGGTGTGGTGCGAGGAAACTACCTGTCTGTATTCTTGGAACTGTCTGCTGGACTCCCTGAAACATCAAAGTATGAATTAATTAGTAATGAATTTGCTTTCTTTGCAAACTTTTCCCTTTTCCCTCCTTTGTTTCCTTTTTCTCTTTTGCCTTTGGACCCCATGTTTTTCAGCCAAATTCTTTTAGTGTTCCTCTTTTTTCTTTGTTAAACCTCGGGTTAAATCATCATTTTTAAAAGCAAATAGTAATAGCATTCGCAATGAGAAAACTGTAAAACACACACATGAATTATTCATTTATAAAGGATGCAGGACTCATTACTGAATGGCAACAGAAAAAAGGAAATAATGAAATAAGAGTCTGAACTCATCCCAAGCCCTGAGAGAGTCTAGGAACATAAAACGTCAGTCAGATTTACTAGAGTTTGCTTTGACTGATCACTTCTGCTTTGTTTTTACCTAAAAAGGCAGGAAAGTACTGCTTTACTGTTTGTTTTCTTCATTTCAAATGACACAAGAAAGGTTGCAAACTGCTCCAAATAATCTCAGCACAGGAGAGTCTGCTCAAACTGAACAACACTTACAAAGCAGGTCTAAAGACTCACACAGTATATTACATCCCTTGACACATTCAGTTCTACACGAGTGTGTATGTTGCTGAAATATTACACAAGTTCAGACGTAGTCAGTCTTTCAAGTTTAAAAACAAATCACATTTAGTTTAAAGTGTGATTAAATGCCCAAACCTCAGATCGGTCATCATTGTCATTCAGTCGTTTAAGTATAATAACATCTGAAACTCCTGGATACCTTCTCCTCACACCTCTTGATGTGTATTCTTCTGTGTAGTGATGTTATCTTGGTTTCTGTGCAGGTATGAGTACCGTGTGGAGATGGTCCATCAGGCCTCCAACGACCCAACAAAGAACATCATTCGGGAGTTTGCCTCAGACTTTGAGGTCGGTGAATGCTGGGGCTACAATCGCTTCTTCAGGCTGGACCTTCTGGCCAGCGAAGGCTACCTGAACATGCAGACTGATACACTGGTCCTTTGGTGAGCTCACACACACACACCACTATCATCATTATCCTGCACAGCATGTTCACCTGCACCACTCTGATAGTATAGAAACAATCAGCAAAACAGGTCTGTTGTCAAAGGGTCAACAGTATCATTGGTTTTCATGTGTGCTGCGCAGCTACCAGGTTCGCTCACCCACCTTCTTCCAGAAGTGCAGAGATCAGTACTGGTACATCAGTCAGCTGGAGTCGGCCCAGAGCGGCTACATACAACAGATCAACAACCTCAAAGAGGTACTGTGTGTGCGTGTGTTTGAATCCTTGTTAGAATTCAGTGGAGTTGCTGGAGAGCTTTGTGAAATTAGAGTCACACCTCAAACTCTTAAACCTCACTGACACACACAGAGAGCAAACACAGAGAGCATTACTACTAGATTCTAGTGGAGATCCCAAAGTTTCCAAAGAAGCCAAATGTGTGACAGTTGAAATGCATATAAAATGATGCACAAACATCTAGAACATTTCCGTTTGATGTGATGGGGCAGACATAACAACTTGGAGTTTGAATATTTCATTCAATGTGGACCTTAGAGAGCTTCAATGAAAAGCTCAAGCAAGATGATACAGAATGTAAATGATTCTGTCAGACACAGTGGAATAAGATGGATTTTAACAACCTTAAAGAGATAAAAAGAGGATAACTGGATGTTAAAGGTAAAACCGCAAGAAACGCAAATCTTTTTAAGGCAACACCTCTATAATTATGCATCTGTTTATTTTTTAAGAAAAAGTGTGTAAAACATGGCCACTGAAAGAGAATATCAGGTAGGGCTGCAACAAACGATTATTTTCATTATCGATAAATCTGTCTCGATATATGGATTAATTGTTCGGTTTTCAAAAATGAGGAAATGGTGAAAAAGGCCGATCCCTTGGTTTGGTTAGTGTCTTGCTGTGACAGATCTGTCAGTCGTCCTGAGTGATTTATATTTTTGATTTCAGAGACTGGCTATCGAGCTGTTTCGCCGTCAAACGTCTCGCAGCTCCTCGCCCCCTGACCTGAGGTTCACTGCAGGCACCACAGCCTCCGAAAGAGACCCTCGCTCAGTGAAGAGTGACGATGACATCCAGACCACTTTGACTAACACTAAAAAAGGCGAAGAGGAAGAGAGGACCCAGCAGGATGACTCTAATGTAAGGATGGAGACTGATGTAGCAGCTTACTGTTTCTTTCTGTTAACTTATTTGATGTAATCATATTGTTGTTTTATCAAACCTTGGGGTTGTCCCAGTTAAGTCCTTCACAGGCTGCAGATACAGTCTGACCTCATATTGTTCTGCTTTGAGAATATATATATCCTGCAACACGGCTTTACTTTGATAGTTTCACACATTGTTTTGTAGAGTACTTGTAGCGAGAGGAGTCTCGCTTTGGATCTGTTGTGTGAAGTTGGCACATGATTTGCCCAGCCTGTCTCAGTCTTCAGCAAAATACTTTATACTGAAAGTGCAGTTTTCAGCATTTTTAAAGCCTGATTAGTCAAAAAAAAGTCCTATAAATGCAAAATCAATGTTCACTCTTTTCTTTTTTTCCTTACTATAAGCAGCTCAGCTCAGTGTGGGCTAGCAAAAAAAAGATGCGTTTTCATAGTTGCCAGAAAACATTCTTGTCTTTATCTCATAGTTATTAGAATTGGATCTCCAATTTTTTGGATGGAAGAAAAACACAGCTGCACTGGACTCTAAGGGTTGAAAGGTTGAAAGGAAGTTACCCTGAAAGAAACGGGGATTTTTCTGTACCACAAAGACATGAGTTCGGTGTGATCATACCGTCACTGTGTTGTTCAGGAGCTGTCGGACGGTGACTTGGAGGTGGACTGTCTGACGGAGGAGGAGGTGAACCCCCTGGATGGCAGCAGCACCTCGGGGAGCTCCACAGCCACCAGCAACACAGAGGAGAACGACATAGATGAGGAGACCATGTGAGTAGAATTTCTCACATTTTCATAATGTAAAATATTGTTGAAGTTCCAGAAATCCAATTCAGTTTTGAACTGTGCTATGTTTTTACAAGAAAATGTAAAGCACTGATTTAGAATATAACAGCCTGAGTTTCTTTACTAAGCCAGGGCAAACAGTAACTCAAGGGAATTTTGTACCTGCTTACTTTTCTGTTATAAAATGTTCATCAAATGTTAATCAAACAAATTTTAACATGCACAATCACTGAATACTTTTTTGTTTGTGTACATTTGTTCAGGTCTGGAGAGAATGATGTAGACTTCATTGGGAACTTGGAGACAGAAGAAGGAGAGCTTCCTGATGACTTGGCTGGAGCCACAGGTATAATTCATACACCACGCTGACACAGAAAAGCAACAAATCCTAATGTTCAAAACCTGGAACCATTAAATGTTGAATGTCCTGCCACAGGCAAAGGCCTTGTTTTGTCTTCAGTTGAGACAAATAACAGCCTCAGCCAGTATTTGAAAATTTACAGAATCAAATCTATTTGTGTTGTCTGATAACTGCATAACCAGAATATAGTGATACGATGGTGGGCCTCAGAGCAGCTCCTTCAGTGTGTTTGACTGTGTTGGTGTTGAAAGGCATGAAGAGGATGAGTCACTGTTGGTGCACTGGACCCCTAGCAGCGTGCTGATATAGAAACACTTGGTGTCTGTATGTGTATCATGGGTTGTGTGTGTTCATTCTGTTAGAAATGAGAGGCGAGCTCAGCCAAAAGCTGCTGCACACTCTTTAGGTCCCTCATTGTAGTGATTTTTAAATGTAATATTTAAGTTTTCCTTTGAAAAAGTGAAACAACAGAATTTACAAATCCAGCCTTATCTGCAGGTGGATCCAGCTCCAGTGCACGTTCCTTACATCGCAGTGCTGCTGCCGCCGCCGCTGCTGGTCGTAGTGCCAGTAGTAGTGGAGCTGCTGCTTGTGGTGCCGTTGGGCCAGGCAGCAACAGCCTCCTGGAGATCGACCCGGTCATTCTGATCCAGCTGCTGGATCTGAAGGAGCGCAGCAGCGTGGAGTCTTTGTGGGGCCTTCAGCCTCGGCCTCCTGTTTCTCTCCTGCACAGCCAAGGTCTGTAAACACAGCTCTCAGCCCACTAACAACAAACCATTCCAGCTAAACTGAGAATCAATACTCAAAATCACACACGAGGTCCCTACAGAATAAAGCAAACCTTTGGAGGTTCTGCAGCAACTATAGTTGGCAGAGGTTCATCATTGGCATTGCTTTTGTCACTCTACTCCATGCATTTGGGAAAATACTAATACATCTGTCATTTCATTTCTCTCTAGTGATTTAGACCATCCCAAATGATAGAGACGTCATTTACTTGTTCCAGTTAGAGAGTGTTTTATACCATGTCTAGAGGTGGCTAATGTACAAAATGAAATCTAATCATCCTGCCCAAATCTTAAGCAGCACAGCTTGTGTTCATTTACAGTTTTTCAAAGATGGAGCTTGGCCAACATAACAAAACAAATCTAACAGGGGTGGTATCAAATGTACCAAAATCAAAGAAACCAAATTACAATAACTTTATCTCCCTAAATAAAATAAACAGTAGAAAATGTTATTAAAGGTACCTGTTGAGCAGTGTTTTTATGAATGGGTCCCAGTTTTGTTTGTGCCTGCAAACAAATACAGTGTAAATCAGTGGTAACTAACAATAGTTTGATCGAGTAAGATGTTTAGCAGAGTATGTGATTGGCAAATAATTGAGAAGAAATTATTACAGCTTCAGTAATTGTGAAACTTGTCTTGATCATAGCTGAGCAGCAGCATGATTCAGTGGTTAGTGAAACCATTTTGTAACAAAAATACAGGTTTGATTCAGGATTTTGTGGCATTTCGTAAACTTTGAGGTGATTTTAAAAGCCATGCATTGTTGAACAAAAACACAGACATCCCATTCTTGTTCCTGTCTCCTCCAGCTCATCCTCACTCCAGGAAAGAACGAGAGCGGAGGCCTCAGGTGGTGCGGCGATCAGCTCCAGACTCAGGGGTCCTGATCCGCCTGAAGGCTCAGATGGCAGAGGTCCGCAGCAAGATGTCTGATGTCACGAGTCAGGTCATGGAGGCTCGGGGGTCTGCAGAGCCCAGGCCTGGCCCATCAGGGGCCTTCAGTGTGGAGGAGGTGCCCTCTCACCACGCTGATTCAGAGTTGTCAGCTTGTCGTAAGCCCAGTGAGCTGGACCTCCTGGGGAGAGCAGCTGCAGCTCGGTCTAGGCCCTGCCGCCCTGGTGAGACTGCCACACTGTTAATGCTGATGTCAAGCTGCCACTACAGTTACAGCGCTATCGAGTGTTCCAGTGTTATTACGCTGACACAGAAAAAGTTTCCCCCATATTGAAAATCCTCTTATTATCTAGCTAATCCCATGGCAGGTCGTCTCCATATTTCTCAGTCTTTCTTTTTGAGGAAATAAAATGAATGGATAGTTTCAAAAAAAGCCCCAAAAATAACAAGCTGTGCGAAAACCGCTTCTAGTGTCAATGCAGTATGTGCTGGTAGCGATGGTACAGGCCAAGCTGACGTTAATGAATCTGAAAAGGTGTGGCTACTTAAAAATAATGAGCTGTGTGGGTTGCCTCTCTACCAGTTGTCTCAGCTCCTGACATCATGAACCTTATCTCCGTTAAACAGACCATTATCTGTAAAATTTCAGGTCGCCACTGAGGTGTGTCAGAGTCCAGACAAACAAATATTTACCTCCAGCTACTGACAGAAGTCTGAGGAGAAACTCCACCATCTTAAAATAATGCAATGTGACTAATATGACATCGTAGTATCTCATTTTCTTATGTGGCTTTTTTAACCAATAAGAGCTGTAGACTGCATTTAAAAACAAAAGCGGCCTTAACAAGTACTGAAACAGAAAGCAACAGAAGACTGGTTCACTTTTATTACTTCAGGCGCTGTCAAATCTTCCTGTAATATCGCCATTGACTTAGAACATATGAGGTAGAATTATTGTCTTTACAGGTAATTTGTAATGTCTTTAAAATATTCCTTTGATATTGACTGGTCATCAATATAGGATTTTATTTACATTTATCTATCTAACATTGTACCACTGGAGAATTCACTCCGCCACCATCACGGCTAGTTTATCACTGTGAAACTGTGGAGGCACCCAAAAAAAAGTGACTGCTTTTGTGTTTCAGTTTGACTAATGCCACTTTCAGACTGCAGAACTGGGAAGGACACTTCCTCTCTTTCTCTTTCACTGGGTTGGTTAAATGACATTTAAATGTTGATGTAATTTATTTAATTTCCATTCGTTGGTAACAATGCTATTTCACCAAAGCCGGACAGTATCCGATTCCGGTCCCAACCCTGGTCAACAGGAGGGTCAGCGGACGCGAGCTAACTCATTCAGAGAAATCGCTGACATGGGTTTAAGCCATGTCACTATTGAACTGAACAGGGTGTAATAAATCCATGGATGTCCGTATCGAATTTGTCAACCTGCAGGTGGCACTACAGGAAAACGTAGGGTGTCACCAAAGTTATTCGGACACATTGTCGGGGAAACGTATAAAAAAGCTGATTAAACTTAAAGAGCAATTTGAGATGCTAAGACAGTGTAGCCCATATTTAGACTGGACAAGGCTGACTGGACTCATGCTGGCAGAGTCAAAAATCTCTTTCTTTTTTTTCACACAACAACCCATGTTCATTAACATGTGATTCTATATTAATTTGATCAGTAGAACTGAGATAATTACATATTTGTTTACATGTGTGCTTCTTTTTCTCTGTGTGCAGCCAGGAAATCTCTCTCCCCTGTCCTGGACAGCAGCGGCTCTATGGTTGTGAAGAGGAGGAGTCCAGAGGAGATGGAGAAGGACCTGAGAGGAGCAGAGGCAGCCACAGAGCTCAGCCTGCATCCGAAAGAGGGGCTGGGAGGTGCAGAGGGTCAGTCGTTTATTATCATTTTAAACTTCCATCTATTGATTTTTTTTTTTTTTCCTTTTCTTTTTGTGGGGGGGCCATAGTATCACCTCAGAAATCTTATTTGGTGAGCTTGCCTGTTTAGTCATCCAACAATTCTGCTGCAACATCTGCCTTCATTTGGAGTTAAATGCAGCAAAATGTTGCACTAGCTTCTTTCTACTGCAGGTAGAAACAACACTATTGAAAGTGGTGAGAATGAACCAAAATAATAAAGTGGCAGTGCGCAAAAGCAACACTCAGTAATGCTTTGTTGAGCTGAGGAGAACTGCAGAGGCAGGTGATAACTGTCTGTAGATTCATCACTGCAACCAGCACCTGTAGTCAGATTTTCAAAACATAAGCAATGAGCTTGGTTGAAATTTTGGGATTTGGGGCACTGTTAGCCGCACTTACAAAATCACTGAGTGTACTTACCTGGGTCAGGTATCTACTTGATGTATTCTGAAGTATCTTCGTAGTGGAGTTTAAAATATACTGTTCCAAAAAACGTCTACTTCACCTTGCTCTCACTGTCCTCTGTGCTGATCCACCGTAACTTAAAATAGTTCGTGAAGCCCTAATGGTTGTTCTATGATAAAACACTTTGTACTGCTCCTCTCTAAAATTGTTTTACAGTGTGTATGCCAACATTTCTCAATGTTGGCATTTGCCTGGCTCTAAGTAATTGTTTTCAAAAGGCTTTTTCCTTGTCTACTTTTTACACTGAAAATAAGAGCATGTCTGTGTAGTGAAGAAAAAAATGACCATGTCAAGTAAAAGCCTCATAATTCTTTGAGGACCTAAATTATCATTTGGTTGACACCGTCAACTGAACTAAATGTGAATTAGCCTTTGAAAAAGACATGTAGATTATGTTCAGTTTCCAGAAGAGTTCAATTGGAAATTAGCCATATGATATATGTTGTTAATTGTAAAAATATAAATATTCTTGCATTTGATAATATTCTTCCACAAACTGAACTTCCTGGATCATATTTCACGTCTCACTTGTACTCGAACCAACATGCCCCACCAACAACAAAAAGCAGAAAAAGATGCATGCCTGTCCATCATGTGACTTTGCTCTTGTCACATCTCCAGGAGTGCTGAAGGCTGACGGCACCCAGGGCCCCCTCGTGTCTCTCGGCAGCTCCTCGTCAGAGCAGGCCTCGTCCTCTAAGCAGCAGTACTCGATGGAGCAGCAGCTGTACGGGACCTCGGGGCCAAAGGACAACATCTTCTCCTTGGCAGGACCAAGCTATATGACTGCCAGCAAGAACTGTGGCAGTAGGACCCTAGGGTGCGTCTCGGGAGACTCACTATGTGCAGGAAAAATGTAGTTGTTTAGCTACAGTAGAAAGCTTGTGTCTTAAACTACAACAGAGGACTCCTCTTGTCTTACAACTCCTCCGTTTCTTCCTACTGCAGGGCAGCTATGTTGGACTGTGACTCGGAAAGCTCAGGAAACTCCCATCAGACCTTGCTGGAGGGACCTTCTGCTCAGCCACAGTCAAATGAAGGTTAGTTCACCCTCTGCCACCCTGAGGAATGAATGCATTTAATGATTTTTTTTTTTTTTTTTAACATGTGTCGTAGTAGTAAATTCATTTTAAATGTTATAGCTTTGTAGTTAATTGTAAAAATATTTCCTCTCTTACTAAATATAGTAAACTACCTCATAAATCACAGACACATCTACAGCACTTTAACTTAAATTGTTTTGAGTACACCTGTAGCTCTCTGCTTTCTTTAGATGCTCATCTGTTACAGCTGTCAATTCACAACTTTAAAATAACACTTTAAATCCCACCGTGTTGCAAGTGGTCATTTTGCGTCTTTTTTTTTTAAATTGACATTCTTCAGCTTTAACAAACCTGTCAGAGCTGAAAAACTGGAGCGGAAGAGAGGCTGTCAAACTCCTTTCCAAAGTCCCCTGCCCCAGTAACTCCACAGTGATATTAGAGCAAACCATGAAGGGTCATTCAGGTTTTATTTTTAAGTCTGAGCCGTTCTGCTGTCAGACAGATATAGGTTCAACAACTCAGCAAATCAGCAGTTTTTCTGTGTGGTTTGACTCTGCTCTGTATGTGTCTATGGCATGGATGTGTACACAAGTCTACAAAATGTATTCATTGCTTGTTTTATCTGGGTCAAAAAAAAAACTTTGTAACTCTGAAAAGTGTTAAATTATGTTAATTATTATGATCATAATTATTATTATTATTTGTCCTGCCTGTAGATCCGTCACCTTCTGTCCTGGTGACAGCAACAAGCAGCGACAGTGACACTGAGGACGAGGCCCTGCAGAGCAACAACTCTCGCTATGACAACCACACTCCTCCCTGCACAGGTAACCAACACACACAATGTCCTTGGTAACACACACACAGCGGAGGCCAAACATCAACTGTTGTCATACTGGGTGATTTTGGGCTGTCGCAGACAAAATATGACTATCGTCAGATAAACGTGGTGAGATCACACCGTGAGACACATCCATCGGCAGTCAGTTTCAAGTAAAAAAAAAAAACAAACAAAACAAAAAACAGTCAATATTAAAGTTAAAGATCAATATCTGTAATTGTCACTGCTGCTGTGACCCACGTTTAGGAACCAGTCAGTGAGACTGATAGAAAATGCGGTGAGCTAGTGCAAGGTTACCACTAACTCTGCAGAATCAGCATTTCTTGTTTCCATTTTGTCCCTGGCGGTGACCAGCTGCCGTAACATAACATGTCATAACAAATGGTTAAAACAACATCATCATTCATGAGAGGTTGTATTTCTGGCCCCGTGATGTACAGTGTCGCTCTCTTAGCGTCACTATGTTCACCAGCTGGTCGCAGGTATCATACAGTGGGTATTTAGAGGTTTTTTGCTCTTCTTTGGGCACTTTCAGGCCAGAAAATCAAGACAAGATTCCTTCTAAATAGATATAAACCTAATTTCTAGTCAAACAAAAAGAAAATGCAAGTTTGTCCATGTTTCCATCTGCTGCTCTTATGCTAATTTTAGGAGTTGGCTCATCAGGGTAATGGTGCTAACTCTCCATTCGGTTTGCATTAAAACATTGCAGGAAAAGGGGCGTAACAAGATGATGTAACTAAATGCCGCCAGTCAAATCTCAAAGGAACAAATATGATGTGGAAAATGTGGTGCAAATATTGCATTTATATCTGTTTCATGTATTGAATTGCGGACACAGATCTGATCTGATGTCTGTGGTCCTCATGCTTTGCGTACGTCATGATTTATTCGCTGTGTTTCCATTTCCCTTTATTACATGTCACTTTTATTGTTACAACAACTTTTCCAGCACAGCCCAGGGTAAAAACGTTTGGTTATTTATTTATTTATTTTCCCCCTGGCATTTGCACTGAAGTTTTTCTGTGTGCAGGGAGCATGGAAATGTCCTCATTGAGCAGAAAGCTCCTGAAAAGCTCCACACAGTGGGTGATAATTCTTTGTGGGTTAGTCGCTACAAACGCCCTCTTTCATGTCATGTGATCTATATTTAATATAAAAATGTTCATTATCGTGGCTCTTGTCAACGGGGTATAACAGAAGAATAATATTTGTAGGTTATTACAACATAGAATAATTTAATAAACTGGGGATTTGGGAGCATGCAGATGAGTTATTTCTCCTCTTCCTTCCTCCAGGAGAGCAGCTTCTGTCTGATGACATGAGTCTGCCTGCTGACAGGTGATTCCCTCTGAGTCTGTCAGACCTGGCAACCCACTACTTTATCCTCATTGGCCACACAGCGATGCAATAACGGCCGGAGACAACAACAGACATTGCTAGTTTACACAGATCTGTAGAGTAGATGCTGCTTGTTTTGCATGCAACTGAAGACAATTCAACAACCGGACTATTGGATCACCTGTTTGTCCAGAAAGAGAAACATCTCTTTTGGTGTCAGAATCGGACCGTGACAGAAATAATGGTATTGACTGGCCAGTTAATTAAATTTTCCGATGACCGGATAACACCAGTGTGTCACCAGTGACAACAGCGTCAATAATAGTCTGTGAATACAGTGAAACTGTCCATTTAAGAGCGAGAGAGAGAGAGGGAGAGAACCAACACAGCAGTTTTGCCACCTCTCTTAAACTTGGACTTTCATTGTATTTCTGTCTACACTCAGTGACTTTGACTACTGCTCAGTGATGACCTCGGCAGTTTCATGTTTTACCCTGCTGCATTTCTTGGTCGTCAACATTTAGGGATGTGCAAATTTTCACTTCTTTCACATCAGTAAATACATGAGAGGAAAACATGACCATCTCAGCCGTTTGTGCAACGACTGAATCTTTCAAAGTGTCGAGGGCATAAAAATTCTCGGTGTAACTTTTATTTTACCTGAATCAGAACATTTCACCTGAACTACAAGGCATTTGGTCACTTTAACTTTCAGCACAAATCTGTTACCTTCTCAGTCTATAAATGCTTTTGTAAATCTGACTAAATCTATAACAGATTTGCAAGAGTCTAAGGATGAACTGTACATACTCTGTAGCCTGTCAATAAGAGTTTAGTGTTTTATAAAGGCATGTTGTTGTTTAGTTTGAGCTTCAGTCTCTGCACTTATTCGACTTCCTTCAACCATGTCCCCGCACCTCCCTGCGCTGGTGCTTAAACGCTCAGTTTTAGTGACACTGCAGCCCGTTTACTGCATAAATTCAGTGCTTCCTTTCCTGATGTAAGCCTTGATTCGTTTTTCTGGATATTTATGTAAATGTCTTCACTCTTAAAAATAGTCGCAGCAGCAACTGCAGTGACATTTGAAAAGGCTAAATGATCACAGAATCACTTGGATTATAAAACAGCTGCTGCACTTCTTTCTGTGGACTGAAACTTTTAAGTATACTGCAGATCTGACATCGTAATGATGTCCATGCAGGTGTTTTCCCTTCAACATCTGCTTAGAGACACCTGAGGAGTTACAATCATTCATTACTGATTTACAGAAATAGTTCAGCATTCTGGGAAAGTTGCTTATTTGCTTTTTGGCGGAGATGTAGATGAGAAGATTGATACCAGTCTCATATCTGTACACTAAATATAAAGCTAAAGCTAGCAGCCAGTGAGCTTAGCTTAGCGCAGAGACTGGAAACAGCTTGGCTCTGTTCGAAGTTAACAAAATCCACATCTGCTCCTCTTCCTCAGTTCCCACTGTGTTGACATGGAGATGCAGTCTCTCCCTCAGACTGTATATTAACACTGAATCAAACATTACTGCTGCCTACTTTGAGATAGTTTGCACCTCCGGCCACGGTCAGTGACGTCACAGTTTTCCATCAGCCGCCAAATGCAGAAATACCTGTAACAGGACATTTTCAGAGCAGACATTTTGACTTCTCAGAGTAGGAAAAGCACAGCTATTAACAATGGCTCTGTTACATATAAGCGAGCCAGCAGGAACAATATCAGGACCCTGAAACTGAAGCAGCTAAATAGTCTTTAACAGCTTTAATTAATGCTATTAGTAACATCTATGCTTTTCCCACTGTGATGTGTGAAATGTGTTGTGAGCGCCTCAAGTGATATTCCATTTAGCTTTATTGTATTGGTGAGGAGGCAGATGTTTCAGAGACAGATAGCTCTGCATGTCCAAGTTGAAACTGTGGTACATTGAAGGTCCTTTTTAATTCTCAGCAAACTTGACAGCGAACATTTACTCCGCTGCTCCATCAGCACACTGTTCTGCTGGTTTTTCTTCCTGTATATATTATTTTTCACTTGAGTACTCTCTTTAGAGAAACATAGCAAACACGTGTCAAAGGCACTGTTATGCAGCACATAACAGTGCACATTACTGGAAGGAAACGTAGTGTTTAAGAGGGAAACTTTACATTGACTTGCTTTGTTATAGCTGATGAGGTAGAGAACAGAACCACGTGCTTAACAGACCTTTCTGCACTTTATGAGACTGTTGATTTACTCTGAAGTGGACCCTTTCCTCTTCATCGAGCCATATCTTATTTTGAAGGCCACTTAATTTTCTAGTTCAAAGAAAACTACGTTGCATATTGTACACGTCATCAGTCATTAGTTTACACTGTAAATATCTTGGCATATAACGTTTTAAGAGCGTGATGTACATGTGCCTGAAAGTGCATGGCTTCGTTGGCTGGATTGAAAGAGGAATGACGTTTTGTTTGCACCAAGACATGTCAGGTCAAACAGAAATCATTCGTGAGCGTGAAGCTGATGTTTAAAATGTATTCACCTCTACAGTTCTAGTCCAGCTGATCATGTGATTTCGACTTTTCCTCCCTTATTGTTGCTTCATACGTTCTTGTACGTGACGGCTCACATGGGGCTCACACCATTTCTTAACCTTTTCTCTTATTTATACTTGTTCCGTCAAAAGCTGCTTTTGTTTTGAATGTTCACAGAATGCACTGTGTATTATTTGATGTGTACATTTACCTTTTTGTGTAATAAAATAAACTGTTTTACGATCCTGACCATGTTCTCATGTCTTCTGTCTGGCGCAGTGAGGTTAAAACAGTCTGAATGTAAAAAGTTTGCATGTAGATTTGTAAAAAAACAAAAAAAAATAGAAGGTTTGCCCAAGATCAAAGGATAATGCTGGTTCATTCGAGACTGGTTAAATAACCTAGTTGAAGCAGACACTCTAAACTGTCTGCGGATGTTTACAGCAGACAGTTTGGGTCATTATGTATCTGTTCCCCTTTGTTTTCTCTTCCAAATAAGTTTAGCTCTCCTGGGAGTAGCAATACCGTGATGTAGAAAAACTGTTACTGTTCTTGTACTGCATTCAAGTTTGTATTGCAGTAAAAATACATAAGTATTAGTATCACAATGTACTTAAAGTACTCCTTATGCGGAATTGTCCATTGCAGTATAGTGTATGTTACATTACTGGACTAGAAATTATTGTTGCATTACGAGACGTCCCTAATAGCTCTGCTAATGTGGAACTAGATGGAGTCCACAACTCCCCAGGGACTCGAAGTTACCCAGCATGCACTAGTCAGGAAGAAGCAGGTCGTCGGTCTCGGCCTCTAAAACTAAAACAAGTTGCAAAGCACCCAAAAAAGAGACTCAAAACAACTAAAGAGAGACGCACAACAACCATAAATGATCACAAAGAGACTCAAAACAACATAGCCGTGTCATTGGTCGCTGTTTGTCTCTTTCAGTCAGGTGGGCATGTCTTTGTCCAGGGAACTGTTGTCTCATAAACTGTCCATGGCTATGTGGAGTTACTAATTGCAGCTATTAATTAATATTATTTATTCTAATAATATTATATATTAGAATATTTAAAGTTGTTAGTTTGGCATAAATGTATTTAACTGAATAAACAGTGTAACTTTCAATGATGCACAGCTTATCATTGCAGAGAACCAGCCCTTTAAATCTGAGTCGTGACACTCCACACTTCAGGAGGAACCCTCACGTTCTTTCCTCCTCTTTGAATTTCATCGCCCCGTTTTCCTCACAGCCCAAACTGCTGGAATGGAGAGAATAAAGCCAGATTATGAGTGGGGTGAAATGATGAGTCTTTTTATAGAAAGAATGTGGAGGACTGCTCACTTTTTGTAAAGCTGTTTATGTAACAGCAGACAGCACTGTTCCACATGAAAGCCCTGTTACAGCATCACATCGCTCCTCACACTCTGTGGCTTCTGGCATTTCACTCGGCTACATGAAAACAGTTTGTTCAGGTTTCCTAATATTCACCTCTGCAACTAAACAAAAAAAAAAAAATCACTTCCTGTTAATCCTTCTGCTGTGGGATTTTCATAACCCTCGGAGCCTGTTTGACCAACTGTCTGCAGAACAGTCACAAGATAAATCTGGGGAGTTGTGAGATGATTAAAGGGAGAGAAAAGAAAAAATAAATCTAGGTTCTGCTACACAAACCACAAACTTGTAACGTGTATATTTTAAAAATGTGTCTTATTAGATATTTTGACCTCTTTGGGTCTCAAACTGTTATTTAAATGAAATCTGGGAAGCTCAAAGGGGAAACCCTGCAGTGAAACTGCTAACAAGATAAAGACTTCTGAAACCTGTGAGAAGAAACCAGGAGGCTGCTTTTTTTGTTAGGGGTTTTGTCTTGTGTTCTCATAAGCTTATTAGATGTAGATTCAATATAAATTAGAAAAGTAACTGGTAACTACAGCTGTCAGATTAATGTAGTGCAGCAAAAAGTATATTTCCCTGTATAAAGTAGCATAAAATGGCAGTACTCAAACACAAGTACCTCAAAATTGTGCGCTAATACTTGAGTAAACACAGTTTCCACCAGTGGTAGAGAGGTTCTTATTTAACTCTCTGCCAGAAAGCAAATAAGTGACCTTGAGCTATTCCTTTAAGAATGAGTCAGTCATCTAATTCAGTACAGAACGACTCATCACATTAAAAGTTGTGAGAAAAGCCATATTGCTCATATACATGTCACTACAAGACCTACATATAGTCCAGACCATAAGTATTGGCACAGGTTTTTGTTCTTCAGGCTGTGTTTCAGCACATTCAATCTAAAATAAAATAGCAGATGCTACATTAAAGTGCCAAGTCTCAGCTTTAATTTGAGTAGACATCAATATAGAAATAACTGTGTGGGAGCTATAACCCTTTCAACACACAACTGACAGATTCACACAAGTTCACACAAGTTGAACAAAGTGATCAGTTTAATATTTTGTGGACGTCTGTGTCCAAGTGTCCAATTACTTTCGAAACCTTGTTTTAAACGGGCTATGTCTCCCACGCAGTTCTTTCAATAATGATGTAAACCTACTCAAATTAAAGCTGAGACTTGACACTTTAATGTAGTATCTGTTCATTTATTTAACCTGCCCCAGTGGGTAGGTTTAGACAAAAGGCTGCAGTTGTCCCCATGAGGAGCAGAGACTTCAGCTGAGGAGAGAAACCAAACTGACAAAGGAAAGAAAAGGCATCAGCCAGAGACTTGGTCTAATCTTTATATACATGATAATTAGTCACCAGTTACAATACACATATTTATATACTACAGGAACACAGATAATACAGGTACTCAACGTGTGTTTTACTGTTTTTTTGTTTTTTTTTAAACCTATCCTGCATGTTGAATAAGAGCCAATCATGGGGTTTGTCTTCAAGCCTGGAGGACAAGAAGGATAGGGCTGCTGGATCGAACTAACCAATCACAGCCCCCAGTGATCAAACCCCCCCCCCCCTCGTCCATGTTGGCCATTGGCCTACATTTGAACAGAGCGCATAGGTCCGAGAGGTTCAAACTCCAGGCAGTCTTTTCAAATGTACACAGATGTCCAAACTGCTGAGGAATGCCGATACAACCGAAATGTCCTGCCTCCTATATCGTGGCTCCCTTTTAAAGAAGAAAGCTTCACATTCATTTTTCCGTACAGATGGTTTAAGTTCAGCATGTGAGCTCTAGAACCAGCTGGCCACACCTAGTGACGTGATGTCTCGTATTTCAGCAGGAGAAAGTGAAATCAGACTGACTAATGACTTCTTGCAGGAGGTGCGGGAGTTTGTTAAATGAACCTTACCACAGGCAGCAGATTATGACTCCTATTCTCTATGGGGAAAAATGAATGGGAAATTGACTTCAGGAACTCTGCATTTATGCTCTGTCACCTTTCAAGTATGGCTGACAGAACTACATTTTGTTGCATCCTTCAGCAGAAGACAAACCCTCAGAGAGCCTTTTAATGCAACGTCATTATTGCTTACAGAGAAAAAGAAAAAGCTTTTTTTGTGTACATAGACACACAGTGCAGATTCATGGAGGGCCCTATAGTTAGACAGAGATTATGGGAGAGCGGAGCTGAACCTCTGCTCGTTTTCATCGTCAGGGGAGGGAAACATCCGACTCAGAGGAACCTTTAGAGCAGGCAGCAGAGCGTGAGCGAGTGAGGGGTTTCTCGAGCTTAGGTAGAGGATTTACCACAAGGAATGATGGTGAAGGTTTTTATTGCTCGTACAGTGACAACTTCTGGCAATTTTCAATACGATGAGTAACAGTGTATAACTAATTCACAGGGTTTTGGTGAAGGTTTTTTGGCGAATGCAACCCATGGATCCTTGTCACTGAGCACTGTTGTGGTACACCTCTCCTCTCAGAGCGCTGAGCTTCGTATCGACACTAAAGACGCTGATAAAATCAACAGTGAATCACAGGGGACAGAAAACTGCTGCTGCACTGCACAGCTGCTCTGAGGCGTGGCCACAAGTACAACATGCCTCAGGGTATCGGTCCACGCAGAGCAGTTTTCCATGGCAACTCAGAACTGCCACCAGTTACAAAAAAATATGCAACAAAGGTCACAAAAAAAAAAAAATCTTGAAATAATGACAAAAGACCAATTATCTTGTTACCATGACAAAGCACCTCATTGTAAGAAGAAATAAAATCTTGTTATAATGAGAGAAGTTTCATCGGAACGTCTTTTACTTACTTCACAGATGTGCAGAAACTAAATATAGAGTAACTGGAATGAGTTTTACCTCACAAACTTCCATCCTTTAATTGGACTGTTACAGCTTTAACCAAAGCAGGTGGATATTTTTATTTTGATTGAACTCCTGATGTCAAGTTAAAAAGAAATCTTTGTCATTACAATGAGATCCTGAGAAAACTTTTTGTCTCATGGTTGCACTTCTGCTTCACTACTGTTTACCGCCCTGTGTGAATCCGTGTAAAATAACTAATCTGTGATCTAAACGACTTGAAAGACGGTAGCTCTTAGGCCCAAACTCCACAGCAGCTCACTTTACTCATGTGTTCAATCATCTAACACCTGCAGAGTTGGAATGAAAACCTACAAACTACTGATATAATCTGATTGGCAAGATGTTTTTTTTTTTGTTTTTTTTTAAAGGCTGATACCGATAAAAGATCGGTGATACAGGATTTTAAGCTGATATTTAACATCTTTATGTATGTTTTCCCGAGATTTTTATTCATGTGAGGGTGAGAAAGCAGGGTGAAACAGCAGCTAGGCCACGATAGGACACTACAACTCTCCAGTGAAAGTCAGACTGGTTCAACACCTTTATATATTTTAGCAGCTCTTGACGGCAGAGGCTGAGTTTATAGACTGATGCCCCTCAGGCTGTTCAGCAACATGACATCCTCACCTCCACCTCAGTCTGGTGGTAGGAGATTTTGACAATCCAACATCTGACTGATCAAAGTCAGTATCTGAGCCATCTGTCGGGGCCTCGTGGAGCATGGATCAAAAGCCACTGATTTACAAGACAGAATTATTATATGTACACTCCTACAGCACCCGCTCAACTCACAATTAGTACTCATAATATACATTCACATCCACGCCCAAGTGAATAGTTTAAATGACTGTGATTTCCAATGTTCTCTGGTACTTCTCCTGTCTTCTGTCGGCATCAGCCATCACCTCTTGAGACAACGACTGCAGTGATCCTTCCACGAAGGGATCCAGTGTCTTTAGTTTGTTGAGTTGAGTGTCTTGGCAGTACATTCCTCATAGCTAGATGCCCCCGAAAAGAAGAGCCGCTTCTCAACAAAAAAGAAAAGAAAAATACCACCTCATGTCGACCTACTTCACCAAGTCTCTGAGGACTTTCTGGGAAATGAGGTACATTCTGGTCCACTGACAGTCAGATGCTCTTCACTAGTCAGTCCACAAGTTGGTTACAGGAGACTCCGAGGTGAGTCCCCATCTACCAGCAAGACTGAAAGGGGAGGTGACGGCAAGGGTGACAAACCAGGAACCAGCTGTCAGATAAATCATCTGTTTTGATATCACACCCGCTGGGTGTTTCATTAGCCAGTGACTGGGCCAGGAAAGTGGAGGCACAATTTACAGAACCTGGTTATCGCTAACATCCTGACATTTGAAAATTCACTGCATCAGCTAAGGAAAGGTGAATGACGATGTTATAATGTTAGGGAATATTGGGGAATAATTAATGTGTCCAAATGAACGTTCGGTAAACCCCACCCATGGACACCGATTGTCCAATCACAGCTTAGCAACTGTAACTTTGTTTCCTTGGCTCCTCACATTCTGTATCACGCATAGTGTAATGTTAGCAAGTCCAGCAACCGCAGCCCGATCTTTACCTGAGATAGCGTTATATTTCCCAAACACATCAGTTAGTCCTCATCCTCAAAGCCTTTTCTCATGTAACGTTAAAGGTCAAACATACTTTGAAGAACAAAGCATGAGGATGCTGGTGAGGAGGTTAACCTTTTGCACCTTTATCCTCATTTAGCTTAGGGTCTTTTTTATTTAAGACCCTTTAACAGCATATTCGTTTCAAGATGTGTTTTTATCCGACTTGTGAAGATAAGTAGATTGTATGACAGCTGTCATACAAGGACTGAAAGCCAGACAGATGTAGCAACAGTTACTAAGGGGGGTGGGGCTTAACAAGCGTCAATTGCTCCAACAACAAATGAAAAATGTAGCGGTGAGAAGGAACAAAAGGAGTTTATGCGCACTGATGGGAACAGGATGATTTTCAGTACTTTAAAAGTGACTGACGGAGTTATGAACTTAATGTGGCTCAGGGTTTACTTATTATTTTCATAGTAGTCTTCATAGTAAATTTGTGGGATAGTTAGTTTACAGTTATTCAGTATGATTAGATACAGCAATTCTATATAGTGCGTATTTGAAAGAAAGTTACACATTTAATGCAAAGTGACAGAAGTCTTTCCATAGATCGGTCTCACCATGTTAACTAGGTATGGGGGCTGTTAGCCTCACCTGAAAGGGATTAATATGAATGTAATATGAAACTTTTTATTATAGTATCACCATATAAATCAGTAGGAGGATTATTATTATTTGATGATTACATAGTTGTTTGTCAATTATGATTATGAATCTGCCTTGAAAAGGAACTCTATAGATAGACTACCTACTATGGTGTTTGATATATTAAAACCAATGAATATCAGTGGAGAACTAGTTTTTATGTCTTAGTCAGGTGTTGTAGGTGAGTGCAGTCTTATGAAAGGTGGCATAAAGACTGTCAGCAGAGAGGGTGCACTCCATTGTAGAATCTACATCAGATCGAAGAAAGATCCAATTATGAAAGTGCTGTGGGGCCACGGGAGTCATGGCTCTATCTTGGAGTTGGTGATGACTGGGATGTTTGCTGTGTGGTTTTGTTGCTGTGTGGCCATTAACACCACAACTTTATTTACAGACAGAAAACTCTGCTTTCTTACCTCAGGCTACTAAGGCCTCCAAAACGAGCAGATTCTCTTTGTGTTATTTGAAGGACTATTAATCTTAAAGGATATTTTTTGGGAAATATGCTTATTCACTTTCTTGATGAGAAGATTAACACCTCTCTCATGTCTGTGTGCATTTCACAAAATGTCAAGCTATTCCTTTGAAAGCACAAGCCAGACTTGTCCTTAATGGAGATGCATACATTTAATAATTACTGAATGTGTGTCTAAGGGGAGTAGGCTTTAGTAACACATCTGGAAGGCACGTGTTCTGCAGCTTTCAACTATCCTGGCCCAAACGTTTAACTGTTGTGCATTTATCAAGCCTGCTGGAAAATAATTCTGTTCAGTGGCTTTTGTATAAAGGTAAATACACTTTAAATTCTTGTAATAACTATGTGGCCCAACAGCAACTATAACAAAAATATATTTTTAAATACGGTCCCCCTCTCCAAAAAAAGAAACAAAAAAAAAAACATTTATCCCAGGAGTATATCCACATCCGGAATACTGGACTACACGAAGCATTTATTCAGGTACTTGACTACTAATCTTTTATAATCCGATGTTAAGTGCTTTATCTGTAGACAAACTGTGGCTGGATAATGGCTGGGTCATTGACTTTATGGGAGGGGGCAGAACAGCATGTGCCTTCAGTCCCAGAAACCCACAGCAACCATTGTTCCAGGCCTCCTCTATGAACTTTATTCATCTGCCACCAAAGGATTGCTGAGAGGACAAAGAGGCAAGCTGGGCCATTAGAACTTAATATAATGCTCAGTCGCTTGACATTCTCAACAGCTGTCTTAAGACAAAAGATATGTGTCACCTCACCCTGCGTTTGTACCTGGGCGGCATAAAATAGAAGGAAAGAGAAATAACAAACCTGAATGATCATACAGTGAACCTCTTTCACTCTTTCACTGGTAAAATTAAAAGGCTGTTCTTGGATGCAAAGGAAACTACAGCAGAATGCGTGTGTACGGGTGACGGGTCATTTACGTGATGATACACAAAATTATGTTGTTTACTTTTGGTCTTGAAGTGATTTTTGAGGTGGACCGGGCCCTTTGGTTTCAGTGAAGAGAAAACTTAGTGCTACTATACAGCTACAGTGATAGTGTCCTTTCAGCTTTGTGGGAACAGTTTGGGGACGCTTCATTCATTTTTCAACCAGAGTGTGCCCGATTCATCAGCACGTTTTGAGAGAGGGGTGTTATAGGAGCACATTAATGTTCTTGGAGTAACATGTTCCACTATCACATATGGGCGTAAAGGTCAGGTGTCTACATAACTTTAGCCAAGTAGTATATATTCTTACTTCTTCTGAAAGCTTAATAAGCGTTTAGATTAAAATTATCTGTCTGTACCCAAGAACAACAAATTTCTCCTACAGTGCCTTTTCTTCCCCTCCAAAATACTTCATTTCTGTCTGAAGACACTGACAAGAATGTGGCGCGACCAAGCATAGTAATTAAATTTTAACTAGTGTTCAGTCTGAATGCAAGTGAACCTTTGCCTAACCAAGCACTGAGAAGCTTTTGTTTAACGCAGACTTAAGCTCCAGTTAGGTAACAGCACACACTCAAAGTACATGTCACGTGACAGCTCAGAGTCCAGGTGATTGATTTTAAAATTGACCTGGAGCTCCAGTTCTTCATTCATGCTCGCTCGGGCAGTAAACTCGAACAGCTCAAGACATTCTACAGTCTTCTCACAGACTTTGTAAGCAATGGTGCAGCCTCAAAGACTCATCTCACATTCAGTCTGGACACGTCTTATAACACAACCTGCATTTCCAGCCCTGGCCTCATGTTGACTGATCAATGGTCACAATGGAGAGGATGCAGTTTTGCGCTTTACCTACAGCATTAAGGAGCAGGGCTTGTGCTCAGTGGGCCAGCTTACGTCTGGAAACACTTCGGCTTAGGACAGAGAGCACCACTCTTCCGACAGAGACTCAATAATCACGTGACGACTGCAGGAGCCACAACTACCTACTATCAAAGAAAGACGTGTTGTTGAAGGCAGAGGTGGGTGGGTGGGCTGAGGGGCAGGGAGCAGGACTGAATAAATGAAGGAGATGGTTTGGTTTGGGTCACCACTTCAGATGGTGGTATCGTGGGGCAGTTGAGGCACTGCCACACCTGGCCTCCGGTTGGAGTGGCGCTGCATGTAGGGCGGCAAGTAGCCAGATGGTATCAGGCCTAGCAGCTCCCTGGATCTACCTGGCCACCTCCGGCCCCATAGGCGACTACCATAACTGAGCCTGCGGCTTCGCCTCACTGCCTGGCCCAACAGCATGGCTGTCTGGGGCCAGAGTGGGTCCGTGAAGCTAGAGATGCTGGGCTCCTGAAAAGGGATACAGGACCTGCGCCTCAATGGGCGTTCTTCTCGGTAGATGTGGGAGGCTGTGAAGAGGTCGGGGCTAAAGTTGGAGCAGGGCTGTCGAGAGCCCGGGGTCAGAGAGATGCGGCCCTCCAGCGATGGCCCCAGCAGGCTGAGACTAGTTCTGTCCGTGAACGAGTCCGTTCGGTCTTCGTAGCCGAGGTCAGCGGGGGCCGAGCACTGCTGCAGGGGCCAGCCTCCGCGACTCTTCCCCCCAATGTCCGCAGTGCTGCCTCCCTCACCACCATCGCGCTCTGCCCTGACTGCCTCGTCTTCCTCCTCCTCTTCTTGTTCCTCCTCCTCCACCTCCGCTGCCTCCTCTTCCTCCACCTCTCCCTCCACCACACCCTCCTCCTCATCCTCGGTGCTGGTGGGTGGCGGGGAGCGTGGGTCCCGCAAGAAAACCACTATGACAGTGATATTATCACTAGAGCCCGCATCACGGGCAGAGGCCACAAGCTTGTGGGCTACCATGGTGGTGTCTCCAGTGTTCTCCTGGAGGTGGTCACTGACCACCCGCACCGCCTCATCTGGACTCACTGTGTCCCAGAAGCCATCACAGGCCAGAATCAGGTAGTCTTCTGAACCGTCCAGTGGGAAGATGCTATGGTCTGCATCACCACAGATGTAGGGTTTGTGCTCGGAGTCACCTATCAACACGGGCAACAGGTTAGTCTGGTTAGTCAGGGCCTGCTCGTACCAGAACTCATGACAGCAAACATTTGCACTTTGCAGTTGATCTGAGTGGACTGCCAGCAGTGTGTGTACTTGATGGTGAACAGTGGTAAATTCTCAAGGTTACTACCTACACATGCCTTTCATCATTTTTGATATTTGATGTTTATATTTGCGTGAAACTTTTAGAAACAAACATGTAGTAGTATAAATGAATTAAGTATGTATACAATATTATTCATACTACATCTGATGTAGTATGAGTACATTACATGTAGTATAAAGAGGGTCTGACTGAACTTATATTTTACCTATTGCTCTGGATACAGACAGACTGCCATTAACCCTCCAAGTGCCGAACCAGATCACACAGCCTCCCAGAGCCTCGATCCTCTGCTTCTCATCCTGCACAGAGACATGAAGCACAACTGGCTTCAGTGGTGGGTCATTTAACAGTCTGTTCCTGGATATTGAAGGTTTCTTGCAAAAACTGTAACTTGAAATATATCTTTTAATGCAGAATTTAGAAGAACAATAACAACAGTAAAGAACTGGTTGTAGACAGTGTTTCAAAGTATATCATTTTACCCCAGGCACAGCAAAACTGAACAGACAGATTTTTGAAGGGAGTTTGGTGTTTTAATTGGTTCTTGTACCATAATGGACATTAATATATGTACAATTACAAGGAATGGTTGTCACATTTTGGGAAAAACACTTGTTTGCTCTCTGGCATTGAGTCAGATGAGAAGATTGATACAGATACCACTCTCATGTCAGGCAAGTGGTTTTCCCCTGTTTCCAGTCTTTGTGCTAAGTGGAGCCAACTGGCTTCTGGCTGTAGCTTCATATCAAACAAGACAGACATGAGAGTAGTATCGATTCTTTCATCTGACTCTTGAGCAAAAAGCAAATAAGCGTACTGTATCCCACAGTGTGAAACTTTTGCTTCAGGAGCATCACAATAGTGGCAAAAAATGTCAAGTATACTACTAATGGGTCATTGCCTCTGTAGAAAACGAGGCAGGTCTACTCAGAAGGTGACTTTTCTCTGAATGGCTGGTTTAAAAAAACAAAAAACAAAAACAAAGGATGCCTGAAACAAGAACAAGCAAATCTGCAACTGAAAAAAAAAATCTGATTCTATTAATTCATAAACAACAGAAGTTTGTGATTCTGCATGTTGTGAATTGTGCAGATATATAAATTAATGAGAGTATACTACATATCAATATTTCAAAATCTACCAATCTACCACTCTCAGCTACAGTTTGTTATCTCAATCCAGTGTGAATTCAGAGGAAGTGATAGATCTGTGCCTGATGGTGTGTGTGTGTGTGTATGTATAAATGGTTACCTCTCTGTCTGGTTTATGCGGTTTCATCAGCTCCACGACCTGTCCTCTCCTCACCAATATGACCTGGGAGTCCCCCAGCCAGGCCACGTACAGCGTCTGGCCCCGCAGGAACGTCACCACGCCTGTTGTGCCACAGCGCAGGTTCTGCAAAACACAGACGCATGTCACAGTATTCAGCTCACAGCAAGCAGCAGCTGAAACCTGGAGGGGTGTTATTGGGAGGAATGGCTTGCCTAATCATGGATTGGCCATAACAAACACCATGTCCAAGCATGGGGTGGTTCATAAATGGACTTGGTACCAGAACACCCTGGACCCTGGTAGACCCAGAACACACTGGAGAGATTATCTATCTCATCTGGCCTGGGATCCCCCAGACGCAGCTAGAAAACATTGCTGGGGAGAGGGCATTTGGGCTACCTTAACCTGTTGCCACCATGACCAGACTCCAGGCAGCAGAAAATGGATGGATAGATAGAGCGGTACATGTAGTAGTAGTACTAATATAAGTATCAGCAGCAGAAGAAGCATTATCAGTAGGAGAGGCAGCGGTAGCAGTAAAAGAAGTATTAGTAAATAATACAATACAGTTCTTTGTGGTTGTGGTTACCTCTCGTGAGGCCTTCTTCACAAAGCGTTCATCAGTGAGTTTGAATGCTCTGCAGAGCGCCTCGCTGGGGTCCTGGCTGAAGGATTCCTGCCGAACTAGGTTGACATGGAGGTGATTGGCAGCATAAATGGCAGCGTCCACACCGCCATGGCCGTCAAATACGGCAAAGAAAGCCTGTTCTTCCTGATCCTGAAAGACAGTGCATGCAAATCATATTTTCATGGGAAAGAGGACACTGTTACATTTCTTATTGCAGCTGATGTAGTGAATGAAGTTTTGTCTTAGATTACCCACAGTAAAGCCCAAAAACACCTTTCATTTTTTCACAAAGACAGATGAAGAAACCATTAGAAGTGGTGTCTACCTGAACATTGAAGAGTGTGTTGAAGTCAGGGATGATGACGTGCTTGTCCTCCATCTTGCGCCTCATGTTCTTGATGGCGTGGATGGAGGTTTCGTAGTATGGCTGTGGGCGGCGGCGGAAGGGCAGCTCCTTCAGCCAGAGGCAGCACATCTCAAACAGTCTATTGAACACCAGCCGGGCCAGCTTCACAGACTCAATCTCTAACACACACACACAGGAACACACAAAGAATCAGTCAGTCTTATGTGCTTCTTTCTTGTATATATGCTGACTAAGTCATATCATTTCAGTCACCTTTTTTTTTTGGCTTTGCTTATCTTGCTATTCAGTGTGGTTTCCAGTGGGAGCTGGACAACAGAGGGCACATGCTCTTACCTGCCAGCAAGAGCTAACTTCAGAGTTATGTTTTGAGAGTTTGTGAGTTTAAAGGAAAACCTTTAAAGGAGTTTAAAGGAACACCGAAGACTTTCTCCTGTCTTAAGTATTGTAGCTGTGGTTTGTCTGGATTCAGAGGTTACAATTGCCTACAGGTCACAGGCCCAGGGACCCATGGGTCAGAGTCTAACAATTCTTGTTTAAAAGTCAGATAAATTACTTCCAACAGACACAAAGTCACCTAAAAGAGATAGAAAACCACAAAAAAACCTTTAAATGACCAAAAAGATAAAAAACAGAGTTAACGTTTGTAAGTTAGATAATAAGGGGGGCTTTAGCAGAAAAGCTAAAGTGTGTGTTGTTCAGTCTGTGGCTGTCTGCTCTGCCTGTGATACAACGCTGACAAGATTTGATTGGCTGTATTGACGTTACATCTTCATGTCCGTAGACAGATGCCTGAACAGAATTCCATCAAAGTAATGCAAAACTAGAAGGCACCAACACAAAACCAGAAAACATGAAATGCAAATTTCCCCCTTTTGTTTTTTTTTTTACTTCTTCTCAAAGGAGAACCCAGGCCAACTGATTTACAGAGCAGATATGTATAAGTTATAGCAGTCAAAAAGAAATGCAATTTAATTTCACTTGGACTGTAACTGCTGTGAGTGCGCCGAAAGAATTACAAGGATAAGTGTGCCAGGAGTTACATCGTTTAAACAGTTTAACAATAAAAATGTTAAAAGTTTTAGTTTAATATTTCTGCTGTGTCAAAAATTGAATTGAGAAAAGTCCCTATCCCCAGTGGAAATTATGCCGTTGTGGATGGTGAAAGCCCCAAGGATGTGTTTTACTTTTTCAGATGAAAGAAAGCCTCATTGAGATATTGCACTGAGTTACAAAAGTGAGTGGAACTGAGCTGAGCCCAGTGGCGACATCAAGGCTTCTTCAGCTCTCTGTAATAACCAAGACACAGACTGTGAGTCCATGGGCTTGACCTACTAATGTTAGCTGCAGGTATAATAGTCCATCCTGTCTTTGCTGTTGTCCTCTCTCTCATTCTGCTCTCCCAAATATGGTATCAGTGAGATAGCGAGAGAGAGAGATAAAGTGTCCTCATTTCCTCCCTTCACCTTCACCCTTCCACCCCTCCACCTCCTCAAAGTACATGCACGTCAAACACTGTCCTGAGACTAAACTTCACTATCTGAACTGGCTGTTCAGCCATTAATAGCTTTAATATATAGGCATAAAACTTTTAATGAGAGGGGAGAAGAGGCACAAAAGTGAGTTGGGATAAAATCACTATACATGTAAAGAGACTGTATTATTGTTGTATGTGTTTTATAAGGATTTTTTAATATATCTCATAATATTTATCACTAAAGAATTTTTCATGTATTTTTTGGCTTCCTGATAGCCTTATACTATGTTAAATTGACAAAGTTAGACTTGATGATTTTCTAATTCTCTGTGGAAAGTTTTACCTCTTGTATTTGCCTGATCTTAAAGGATAAGACTGGCACTGTTCTACATTTTTGTTATTGTTTACAAATCCCATGAAAACAACAATGGATTAGTCTGTCAATACCTTCTGACTTCCTTTCCCTGTCTGTGGCACTCAGCCCAAACCCCATTGATTACAACTGAAGACATAATCGTTTATCACAAGTACAGAGGTTCATTTGTTTAAAAAAAAAAAAAAAGGCTCTGTAATTTCCTAAAACATCAGGCCACTATAGTTATTGGCAAACGTTACTCAAACAGGACTAAACAAAGCTTTTGTTGGGGACTATTTTCAGCAGTGGATTAATACACATTTGGTGCTCTCATGGGTATTTCCAGCATGTGGGATTGGGGATGTATGTGGACTGATTTACAGTAAACTACAGTTCATCACTAAGAGTGGCCTCTTTCAGATTACACATAATCCTTTGATCGATTGTTAGTATAAAAATACAGATTAGTGCAGCTTTTAAAGATGGCTGCTGACTATAATAAGTAAATCCTTGCTTGCTGTATTATCTGTAATAACAGTTACAAATTCAACATTATCTAAGTTTTCAGTCTACATCCATTTAAGTGGATGTAATATTTAGTATAGTTGATGTATATGCAATATACTCATTAACAAAACTTTGCTAATTGTTATATTAGACTATCTCTATAATGAAAATATGATTAGGCAAAGTGTGATGACCACTTTAATGAAACTATGTTGGCCCATGGTGGATGTAGTATATCCTGGCTTGTAGGCACGAAGTGTGCTTTGGAGTCTACTTTCTGCCCCCTAGTGGTCAAATACCACTTAATGCAGCTTTGCGGGGGAGAACTGGGACAAAGCCCTGGTGGCCCTATGTATGTGTGTGGGATGAAGTGAGAGAGAGACCTAATTTGTCCGTACCTCTATATGTGCGTGTGTATGTGTGAGACAGTGTGGTTTTGTGTGGGGGGGGGGGAAGGGGGGAAGGGAAGAAAGAGGGGGGGGGGGGGGGGGGGGGGGGGGGGGGGGGGGGGGG
>JBBMJY010000004.1:11600104-11620348 GCA_037833715.1 Toxotes lorentzi
CCCTGTTTATGTGTTTGGGAGGAAGTGGGAGGGAGAACTAATTTGTCCGTACCTCTGGGTGTGTGTGTGTGTGTGTGAGAAAGCTCAGTTTTTTCCCCCCCCCCCCCCCCCCCATCCGAGGACTCACGTGGTAGTGGGTCAGCTCCATCTTCTACAGTCTTATTGAGGTAGTGGATGGAGAGGTCAGTCTGCAGGATGCTGTCTGCTGTGGCTCTGGCCAAGGCTGCAGCCAGGGAGCACGGACAGTTACTGTGGTGAGGAGAGATGACACAGTTATGAATGGGTCACAAATTAGAATCATGTTACGATCATCTGCTGTGGGGATCAACAGTGTGTTTGTTTATTTGGCCAGTGAACTTGTAGATATACAGCAGGTCGCAAATATCAACATGCTGAATGGAACAAACACCAAACGCATGGTCTTACTATTCTTATAGGAACATAGGTGTTTAGCCATGAACCAAATATAGTATATACAAATACAAATTTTAATCTAATGATGGCGTTTTTCCAGTTCTTCCTGAGGGAGACATGAATGTGTGTGTCAGGTTTCATGGCAATCCATCGAGTAGTCGTCAAGACATTTCTCTCGAAATCACAAATGTGAATCACAGTCATTAGGATACATCACCTGGGAGCCATGAATGTCAATACCAAATTTAGAGACATTTCACTGAATAAGAGAAAATCTGTATAACCGAATAAGTGAATCACCATCCCTAGAGCCATACTGGTATCTGTTATCAGTTTTTAATCTGTTTGCCTTGAAGAATGTTAAAATGATATAACAGCTCTGACTGAGTGCAGCGCTAGCTCACTACATCTGGCCAGAGCTGTGTGTACATCTGTGCCAGAGGAGGTGTGTCTCCTCTTAAGGTTAAGGAGGGGGAGGAGGAGGAGGAGGAGGAAGAAGAAGAGGGGGGTCGTTTGAAGGACTAAAGGCCTGCTATACATGAGTCACTAAGAGAACTAGGCCACCTCCAGATGCAGGTAACCATGGTAACCCAACTTCTGGATGCTCTCTATCACACTCAAATTAAGTTGAAAATAAACCTGAACTGAAGCGATGTCAGCTTAGTGGCTTTTTAATTCGCTTTAGCGCTGAGGAAAAGTATAATTAAAAGAACTATTAAGTTATTCCTGTCTGTCCTGGACAAGTATGATCCGATGATCGGCAGGAAGTCCGATCCTTTATTCTTGATACTTGTGCAGTGCTACGGGATTTACCCACTGAACACAATACAGCCAGTCATGTATCCCATGCTGGTTCGTATTAATTTAAAATGCAGCAGTGAGGCAGCTGAATCCTCTGAGATATACTCTGACATGTACAGAGCAACAATAACGTCCTTGATAGTTTGATGCTGCAGACTTGAAACAGTCATTACGCTGTTTAATTTACCCAGATAAATGAACAGGGGTTGGATGAGTACAACACAGGGACACATTGTACAATTATATACTGCGTATTATGTGTGAAAGCACCTCTGTGGCTTTTTGTGTTAAATGACTTGGGTTTAATCAATGAAAAGCCAAGGCAACTGAGTCAGCTTCAACGTTTTTAATGAATACAGCCCTACTCTTGTGAGGCAGCTGTGTGAGCTCAATTTAATGTATGATCCAAAGGCTGGTTCATTTCTAAAATTACAAACATGGATCCTTGGATTACAAATAAAAAGGTTTTAAAATTCTGTTTGGGTTTCATGGTCCAGGTGCAGTGGGTCTAACTCTAGTGCTGTGTGTTGTATAATGGATGAGAGGAGGTGAGGTACTCTTGCAAGAGTTTATTAAGCGACACCATTATAACTTCAGGGCAGTATTAGAGAAGCATTCACAGGACCTCAGCAGAATAAATTCTCTCTGTGCCTTCCCAGAGAAAACTCAGAACATAGAGAGTGAAAAGAGGATGTAAAGCTAGCGAAAGCACAAGTTCACAAAATAAAACAATCGTTAATCTTCCCCTTTTTTTTTGAAAAGCAAAGAAACTATACATGAAAACATATTTATTCCCCTAAAAGTAAATCAGCAGCATTTTAGAAAGCTCAGGACAAATAAGTCTCAACTGAATTCTCATAGGATTATACAGGATTTTGTAATGCCCTAATTATAATTTAGCACAATAACACAGAGAAAACATACATTTTTTCCTGTACACAGAATTACTTTTTGTGCCATATAAATAATCCTGCTTTGCTTTTTCTACCGTCAAATACAAACACTCTTCACTCTTCATATCTGCAGTTATAATTTGCCTCTCCTCTTTTTCTCCGCTCTCACAATATGTTGTAGTGTTAGAAAAAGTTAAAACACGACAGGGAATGTTCCTCTCTCCATGGCAACCACAGAAACTACAAATAACTTCACTGACGATCATCTCACAGAAACAGTTAAATGAATTACTCATGTCCATCTTGACACTGGACAGAATATATCCCAGCAATTTGACGTATTTAACAATACAGTCAGTGACGAGGAATAAAACCTAAGTTACTGGTATTAAAATAAAAGTTAATGACATTGGCTTTTGAATTTACACCTGATATTAAGAGTTCTTGTCATGCTAAGCCTGTCTATGTATGTGGCAGTTCTGTTATTCATTCTATGACACAGAAAATCAACTTAGAGATTTTTGGCTTCCTGCTTGTAAATCGTTAATAAAATAAAATTTGGTCAAAATAACAAATAAACCAATCAGATAACAAAAAATAAGAATTCCCAACATATTCACTGAACGATACACTTTCCAAAGTAAAGTACACTTTAGTACACTTGAGGTTAGATATGATCAGCAATAAATCGTTTACTCCACAGTTGCTTTGTATTTGTGTAGGGTAGTAGGTGCCCTAATATCTGACAGATCCACCTGGTCTTGGTGGGTGGTGGTTCAATTCACATAGACTTCACATAGATATTTTGGAGTTGATGGTGCAGACATCTACCTGCTTCAGCGAACCCTTTCTCACCTGGACAAAGCAGGCTGCACTGGAGGAATCGAGTTCTTTGATTTCTCTAGTGCCTTTCACTCAATCCAGCCCGTCCTGCTGTGAGAGAAGAAGCTCCAGAAAATGCAGGCAAACGCCTCCACAAACTCCTGGATTACTGACATACAGACAGGCCACAGTTTGTGCAGCTGCACAGGGAGGTGTGGATCTGAACAGGTGTTTTGCAGCACAAGAGCACCGCAAGGAACTGCACGCTCATCTTTCCTCTTCACCCTGCACACCTCTGACTTTCAGTCCAACTCTGAGTCTTGGCATCTACAGAGGTTTCTGCAGAGAACAGAGACTTGGCGGACCACTACGTGGTGTGGTGTGGCACCAACAACCTGCTCTTAAATGTGAACAAGACCAAGGTGATTATTGTGGATTTTAGGAGGACCAGGACTATGTTAAACAACATATCCAATCTTGGAGAGGAGGTGGAGGTGGGAGAGGGATATAGATACAATGAAGTCCACTTCCACAACAGACTGGACTGGAAATCCAACCCAGAGGGTGTTTACAGGAAGGGATAGAGCAGACTCTGCTTCTCGATCTAAAAAAAAGAGACTGAGAAGGTTGATCTTATTTTTCTCCCCGCAAATAAGATCTGTGTCCTGTTTTACCAAATCTGCAATATTAGATCATTTCTTTTTGGGTAAAGTTTGACGTGTCTCACTAATAAATAAATAAAAAAAAAAAAACCCTGAACATGCAGGAGTCCTGTAGAACTTTTAAATAATCTCCAACTAGTAAGTGACAGTCATTTGTTAGACAAGACCTAAGTTTTGTGAAGTGGGCCACAGGCCAAAGCGTGGTTGTTCCCTGTTTTTCTCTGACTTATTTAAGTACACTTTGTTGTAGTTGGTTGAAAATCTGTTGTTCAGTGATTTTAAAGGTGGAAAATGCAAAATGAAATGCGAAATGAAAAAGAAGCACGGTCCAAATGGCTTGTCGCAGTATATTAGGGTTACTCTTGTTATGCGTATCTTCCTTAAATGTACATTTTTAAACTACACCCACTGATGGCTTTTGGTTTTCATTCAGGTTATCTGGACCAGGAATATGCGTATGCAGTAGTCTTGTAATTCCTCTCTTCCCTTTGAAACTACTTCCTCGTCAGGTCCTTGATTTTGCTCTCGAACTGGGTCAAGGGCTAGAAGCATCAGAGTAGTTAAAGCATGCCCCCATAAAGCAGTAACCATAGTAACCCCCTGTGTAAACTTCTCCTTGAAAATGTGGCAGCTGTATCGGCGTATTCTTAAAGGGATCTGTTGAGACAAATTCTGTCACAAATCTGATGTGAATGCAAAGTCGCTGCATGAATTTAATCATCGCATCACAGCGCAACCCTGCGATTTCTTTGGCCGGAGCCCTCTGCATTGATGGAGTGGCCTCATTCGAATGAATGATAGGATGGCATGTTTTTTCAGATGGGGCTCATGTCGGTGTGAATGCAGATGAAACCTCACATTACTGGCTGTTAAATGTTTCAGTTAGTTTTCCTTTTTGCACAGATTGATGACTGTGGATTTTGTCCCTCGTCTCATATACTAGAATCGCATTAGGAATCTCTTCAGTCAGTCTGAACAGACGAGCTATTTATGTTTAAGTACAGTATGAGTATGTGAGTATTGCTATTTCTTAGGTTTAGGGCCAACATTTCTGATCTGCTGCTCCGTTAAGAACTCTCCTCCCACACCTCTCAGACCTTCAGGGACAGGTCTGTTTACTGTTTCCTGAATCAAAGCAGAATTCAGGTTTTTGAACACCTCATAACTGGAAACACTCTGCTGCAACTCTCAGTTCGTTTAAATCAGGACTCAATACATTTCTGTTTGCCACTTTTGAGACTGCTTATTTATTTTTATGCACTGCACTGTAGCTGGACTGTAATTTTCAATCTATTGCTTAATATATCTTATTATATTTCATTTTATTCGAGGCTTCTATTTTACTTTATTTATATCCTTTGGAATCCTATTTATGAGTCTTTTTATATAGGCTTGTGTTTCTTATATCTTTTTTCTTAACTTTGTGTAAAGCACTATTATTTGCCTTGTTATTGGGTGCTTGCCTTGGTGGATGATAGAAATTCTGATATTGTGTTATTTGGGCATTTCTCTTTGCCAGACAGTCCAGTCAGCGCAAACATGGTGAGATTTCATGTGTATACATACATATGTATATACATATTTATATTTCCACATAAAATGGATGTGCTCAAATAAAGTACAAGAACATCCTAAGTACAATCCTTGACTAAATCTACTTAGTGTTACTACATTATAACAGATAGAAGAAGAAATAAAGACAAAGAGAGGCAGGATGAGGAGATGAGGAGTGGGGAGGGTCTAGCTGTCAGCATTTGGGTTTGTTCATCACCAGTGTCCTCTCCTCCATGTTTCCATTCATAGAAACCTCCCCCCAACCCCCTCTCTTTCCTCTCTTCACCACTGGCAGCCCGGTGGGGGTGGATGCTGAGCTGAGGAGCTGTGATTGGCTGCAGGTCACACAGGAGAACGCATGGCGCACCAATGACAGCTCTCGGCGGCTTGTGCATCACAGTGAGGTCATGTGGAGCGGAGGAGGATTAAAGGAGAGAGCTTAATCTCAGTTCACACCATCACACTGCAACAACACGACTGACTAGATAAATGACCAGCACTGGTTCAACTGGTTACACTGGTCGTCCAAACCGTTCTTTAATAGTTCACAGTTAAGAGATGCTTCTATCGCACAGCATTAAGTTTATGAATGCTGCAGTGTTTTATTTAACAGTGTGTTCTGAGGCTTTTCTTCTGTCCATCTCTTAATTTTAGTGAAAAATTAACCATGTTATGGTGCACACTCACTTATACAGCTCAAATAATCCAGAACAGCAGTGCCACAAGACGGGACCCCAAAATTTAGATAATGGCAGTCTCAACTAAATAACCACTTTGCTGAGGTAATATTTATAACAAGGCCCCTGCTTTGGCTTGTCTTACACAGGTGTTCCTGTTATTGTGTCCCTCCCCTGTATGCCACACATGCCTGGTGACCTCAACATTTTGTAGAGGACAAACTGTTTTATATAGGTATCTGTCTGTGTTTATGTCTCTTATAGCAACAACAGTATACCTCATGCAGATGTTGCTTTTCTTTTTCTTTTTCTTTTTTAAAGCTGTAGTTTACGTGCATGTGTGCTGTCAAATACTTCACATCCGAAACTAAAAAGAAACTGGAGCATATTTGCTTTGGAGAAGGGAGCTGAGAGACCAGATTTTATTTGTCCAAAGAAATAAACTGGTGGGTATGAAGAGAGAACAATATTTGAAGTAGCTACTGGATACTGGCGTCTTCTGCAGCTCTTAGAGGTGCTATAAGTAAGGACACAAGGTTATTCACATCCTATTTTTGTATTTTTTTTTCCCCTTTATTTCAAAAAGTCACTGAAGCAAAACTTGAGAAATCTCGCACAGATCTTACTTTTAGTTGCTGCTTTTGTTGTTTTTATTTGTTTTGACAATATGTTTGCTTGTTGTTTTCATTCTAAATTCCAGTGCTGTGTCTGAAACTCTTTCTCTTTTGTGTTTCCCCTTACCTTAACAAACACATCCCATAGATAGAGATCCATAGATCCATAGATCAGAGAAAATCCTCACACTGGTGAGGCTGACATCAGAGATTACTTGTATATTTGCTTAAAAAGGAACTTTAGTTGATTATCAGAATAGTCGCTGATTAATCTTGTGACATTTCCCCTCTTATTCTCACAACCCCTCCACACCTGCCGGTTGAAAATTTGCCCTGGCTGCAGCCTTGACTGTTGATAAAGTTTGGAGTTGAATATAGTGGTATGCTTGAGTCAGCGGTGATTACTGCTTTTTCCCATGGTCCTTACCACAGTCTGGTGCTGCTTTTGTTCTCTTGTGTGGTCTGTGCTGCGGCTGTGTTTAGCTACAATCATGCAGGGAGCTCTGACAGGCTGCTTGCAGTGATAAAACTGGAGAGCTCTGAGTGTATGTGTTAGCAGATGACTCATGCATGCAGCCATGTTTTCTTTCTTTCTTTCTTTCTTTCTTTCTTTTTTTTTTTTTTTTTTGTTAAAACCATTGCTTTCTACAAGCTTGTTCTTTTCTACAGAATTAGCCCCGGAGTCGAGCAACAAGGTTGTTTCCATAGCAACACAGAAGCAAGTGACTGACAGCCAATGGTGTCAGTCGTCCTGTTGCCAAACCCACAGAACAAGCACCCACTTCATTATTCTAAATATTGAACCTTTTCTGTGCCAAGTGGAGGTGAGAGTGTAGATCCACTGGAACTCATACGGCTCTATTGATATGCTCTGCTTTGGGCACCGGTCCCTTGTACCAGGCATTCCTCATATTAAACCTGAGCCTTTTCCCAGAGCCTTTTCTGGGAACGGAGAGAAAATCCTCTGGCTATTTCCAGGCCCACATTAGGTATTTGTTTTATCCAATTTTCCAAAATGTGGTCAAAGGAGAAATTTTGAATTTGTGTGTTTCTAACAACTACTGTTATGTGAACACAGTATTCTCGAGAGGGCATAACAGGATTACATAATACAAAGAGTGCCAGGAGCTCTTAAATCATGGCGATTCACTGCTGCTTCTCCCTTAAGATGGCTTTCAAATGACTTTGATGAATTAATTTGTCTCCTCAGTCCACGCACACCATGTGGCGCTTTAGTCTGTTGCCGGGCTTTCTGGCTTCTAATGATGGTGAGTGGCAGGAATCCACTGATGCTGCATCTGAACTGATGGAAATTCAAAAAAAAAAAAAAAGAAAAAAGCCTTTATTACATCTTTTACATATCAAACAGAAGTAAAAACCTTCTGCTCTTTCTTTTCCATTCAGGCTTTTTTAAATGCTGAAATTCAAAATAAAAATACAAATCTGTAGATAGAAATATATTAAAAACATGTCAGAGCCATGATCATTAATTTATTCTATTTATTATTCACATTTTTAATTGCCAGTGTTCAATTCAATTCTATTTCACCCACATTGTTTTTCTCGTATAATTACATTTTACTCCAAATTGGCATGCTGTTTGGTTCTCCATACACCTACATCTATATCTAAATACTGAGCACTGTGTGGTTTTAGAGTATTAAAGATTTAACTGCAATTACTGTTTTTGTTGCCATTTGAAGGACAAGGCTGGTGTTATTTGGTATTTTTCTTATTGGCAGTAACGCAGACATTATGTTCGTCTGTCTTTCAGGCTTCTCTGACATCCCTGCTCTCTCTGTGGCTCTCAGGCCCAAATCCAGTCCTTCCTACTGAAGATGTCAATCTTTGAAAAGCTACATCATTTTCTAAAACAGCCGGTCACTGTCGTTTTTAGTAAATGTTTCTCAAACAGGACTAAATGCTGTATTTGTTGCGTTCTATTTTCAGCCGTGGGTTAAGGAACACTTGGTGTTCTAGTATTTACAGAGTCGAGACCAGATCTATTCATGATGCATACACCATTTCCCACACGTAAAATGGTGTTTATAAAAAAAAAAAAGTGTGGTGAGAGTGTGAGTGTCAGACCAGCGTACACATATTTATACCCTGAGTCGCTGGAACTGTCTGCCTGAGGATCTCAGAACAGCTGAAAGTGCTGATATCTTTAAACAGAGACTTAAAACCTACCTCTTTAGTCTAATCTTTGATTAGACCATTTTTAGGCACATATTTATTTTATCCTTTTTTTGTGTGTGTTCATGTTTTGAAATGTTCTATTCCCTCACATTGATTTTGCCTTTTATCTATTTTATCTAGGTTTAATTTCATTTATCTTATTTATTCACTTATTTATTTTTGCTGTTATTTTACAATTTATTTATTGGTTTTGTTTTTACATTTCTTTTTTTTTTCATTTCTCGTGTGCATTAATTCTCATTATGAGCTTGTCAGTCATTGGCAAAGCACTTTGAACTGCATTAAGGTGCTGTGCAAATAAAGTTTGATTGCTTTTTCTAGAGCAATGGGGTGATATGAAGGTAATAAGTGTTTTCTTATCTGATGCCACGTGTTTGTGCTTTCTGAATAAATGTTTTAGTGGCGTATCTACAGTAGATGGAGCAGAGCTGTAGCTGCTGATGCTGACAAAATGACTGTTTTTATATAAACAGTACGACAATGTATTTAAGCATGAAATGAGCAATAACCATCGTGGTTCTGTACAGATGTGTTGTCTCACTGGCAGGACCATCCACAGCAAACAATAAAAATGTGAGCAGCGGGATCAGCCGCCAGCTGAAGACTAGCAGATGTGTGGTGTTTTGCCCTCTCAGCAGTTCCACCTTAAGTACACCTCTGGATGTTTTCGGAGCTGTGCAGATGTAACGCTGTGCACTTCAAACAGTGTGGAAACGATGGAGCGACTGTGACTGCAGACGTCACAGAGTGCCGCTGTATGCATTTGCAATGCCGTGTTCCACTTACGATGAAGTGCACAATGTTGGCTGCAGAGAGGCGTGTCTAATCTGTCATAAAATTAGAAAAACCTCCACCGCCACAAAACTCATATAACAGACTACAGTATATGTGGGAGTGTTGTGTAGGCAGTGGGTCTACTACTTCAACAAGACGTGACAGTAACTGGAGACTTAAAGGTGACACGCTGCAAAGAAAATGGGCCGTAAAGCCCTGCATGTGTTGTGTATTTGAAATGACTGGATATCTGTTGAAGTGTAGTAAGTTTTCAAATAAGCCTCCAGCCTCTGCTCAGCCTCCACAGATACACTGGGGAACTTGCATGTAATTCCCTCTGAGGTTTTTGAGCAGGCCCAGTGCTGCTCTGCACAAAGCCTTAAGGCAGTATTATGTAATATACCAGCTGGATCATTGGTGGATTGGTGAGAGCCTATACGGGAGAGTAATGCAACGTTAGTGCTGCCACGTCTTGAGCAGTGTAAGCGTCATGACTTATTTACCAACACTGCAGTATGGACTCCCTAGGTATTTTGTTGTCTGCTAGATCGGCTCCTGTTGAAGTAACCTAACGTTGCTGACAGTTGCCGTTATTTACAACATTTCAGCCTGGCTTCTGTTAAGTAGGTTTTGCATCAGTAAATTTATTTTAGCACTTTGTCGTCGTAGCTTAAGTTCCTGTTGTCGACTCTTGTGTGAACTGTTTTAACGGTGGTCAGCATGATAAACAAGGCTAGCAGCTCAGACAAAACTTCGCTTTCGAGATGAGCAGGGGCAGCATGTCTTTCTACTCCAAAATACGGAAGCCTACCTTAAATGTTAAGCAGTTGAAAAGGAGAAATAATGATAATAATGATAATAGCAAATGCTATCAGAGCAGTGGCGTCCCTCTCATCAAGAATGTCTTGAAGGCTCAAACAGCTCAACAGCTGTTTGTCTGCAAATACCTGCACCGTTTGCAAATTCAAAACGCTTCAGTTGAGACCAAACACTGCGCCACGTTGCTGAGTTCATCCAAAACTGATTCAGAATTGAAAACTGTGTTGATTTGAGCTGCAGATTGTGTTCATAGTTTTCTCCGCAGTGTAATTAGTTTTCTCCAGCCATTAGCACTGTACATAAGCATAATTCTAAGCCTGGTGATTGGATGTTTCTTGCCGAAATGTACCTTGGGAGTTGTTAATTAACTTATCTCTCTGTGTTTTTATGTGCACAAGTTTGTGCCTTCAACTTTTTATCAAAGAAGCCAATATTTTCTAACACATTTATTGATCTTTATTGATTTTTAAGTGCCCATGGGAAAAACGAATGGGATGTTTGCGTCCAGTACCAGCTCCACCACTGTAGATTTTAACAGGATTAAATATCTGCAGACTTGGTAAGTTCATGAGTAATTATGACACCAGAACATTGTATACAAATCTATGGCACAGTACTTCCATTACAGAATATACATGTTAATGGGATCAATTCATTTTTGGTTTTGGTGTTTTCTTGGGATTTGTTAGCAGTAAAAAAAATATAGAATATCACCAGCTTTATCCATTGAAAGATTTCTTCTTTTGAGCAGCTGAACACTTGTACAGTCCTGCCCTGAGCCTAGAACAGCCTGAATGTCTACACTGTAATTGACTCATTTATCATTTATCGTACCTTGATATTCTATCAGCCCGGCACACCAAACTCAAAGATTTCTTTCAAGGCTGTCAAAAGGGACAAGCCTCGACGTGTGGACTTGATCTTATCTTGACCATCTGTTTTAACAGAGTATTAAACTGCTTAGAGGATAAAATGCTGGTGATTGCGAACCGCTCCCTGCAAACAGCATACTGGCGCCACAGAAAACAGCTGCTGTGAAACTTCTCCTAAATAGATGCAACCTCGACCCCATAATACTTAACAAACTTGAATTAAATGTCAAATCCTTACTTTGTAATTAAAACCATAGAAATCAGCTCATTTCTTACATAATCTTTTCAGTATCTCAGAGCAGGGATGTTTCTGTCTGGCTTTTATGCTCAGCACAGCACTGGACCAGCTTTCTTCAGTTATAAATGACTTCAGACTACAACAACAACAATTTTGTTGATTTTGAAAATTTATTTTAAATTGGTTTTGGCCTTTAGTCACATTTTGTTAATTTGTAGATTTTTATGTCTACTAGGAAGTTTTGTTTTACAGTTACTGTATATAATATTACAATGCTGGTGATGACGATGTTGATGATAAAGGTGCATTGATTAGTTGATTGATCATGATTTAAGCCGTTTTTCAAACAAAAATGCTAAAGACTTGATGGTTCCAAGTTCTCAAATGTGAGAATTTGCTGCTTTTCTTGGCCTAACATTATGGTAAATTAAATAATTTGGGGTTTTGAACAATTAGTCAGAAAAGAAACATTTAATAATGTCACCATGTGCTCTAGGACATTGTGATGGAAATTTCTCAACAAATAATGAATCAGCAGGATTTTCAACAAACGGCGCATCCCTGTGCACTTCGAGCCCGGTAACAGTCTGAGGCAGAAGCTTGTCCGCCCTAAGGACAAAACACTCAAGCATAAGCAGAGCAATGTAGTGCACGCAGTTCAGTGCAGCGAGGAATGCACAGACCTGCACACTGGGGAAACAGAACAATCACTTCACAAGCGCATGGCACAATACAGGAGAGCCAGCTCCTCGGGTCAGGACTCAGCAGTCTACATCTGAAGGACAAAGGACACTCATCTCAGGACGGCAGTGTTCCCATTTTGGGCCAGAAAAGGCTGATGGTTTGAAGAAGGAGAGAAAGAAGCCATCTACGCCAAACTAGAACGACCATCACTCTACAGAAAAGTTGGTATACGACACCACTTGTCAAGCACTTACAAAGCAGTCTTCAGATCCCGCCCCAGGCGGCTGAACACCCATTCACACCATGACTCATGGGATTCAAACAACTCACATGATGGCTGGGTGGGTCAACAACTCACACAGGACGTCAATGACACTCAAGGTGTCAATGACCCCACAAGAGCTTAGATACCTGGGACTCCCCTACAGACAGTTAGAACTGAAGAAGCCTTTCAGATGAGAGGTGAAACATGTTCAAGAACCTCAAGCAAGTCCAGCTGCCTTTACACAGCATTTAGAAACAGTGCTGCGTTAGTCATTTAATGATGTAGTGGCTTCCCTCAAGCACCGCACACCACATTTTTAGCTACACTTACAGCTAAATAATCAGTATGTTCTCAATTTTGTCACCTAAAACGCTGTGGAAAGAAAAATAAATAATGTATTATGGTGGTATGTGCACAAGATATTGGGGCACTTTCAACCAGGCAGCTATTATTTTAATAAAACTTGTTCCCACTGGAATTTAGGTCCATCACAATTCATGGCCTCATGATTATTCCTTACACAACCTTATATTAATATGAAATAATACCTAAAATGTAATTAATTTAAGTTAGATAATCCTTGGTGTTTTTTCTTTCTCCAGGTGCTCCTTCAGATTCAGGTAAATTAATTACTCTACGTGTGGCTGCTTCTCAGACATGTGATCCACAGACCCAACATGCCACTATCGCCCCTATTCAGCAGCTTTCAAATACATTTTTCAAGGTCAGACAGGTTGTGATTCTGCAGACTATAATGTGGGCTGAACTGCTTTGCCTTCAGTTCATCTGCCACAAACATATGTCCCATCATTTGAATTATGGACGCCTTGTGTGAACAAAGGCTCCTGTTGCTTTGGAGCAGCAGCAGACTGGAAAGGCTTCTGCACAAGTGTCTATCCATAAGGCTGTAAGAGGAAAAGGAGGACACTGCACACTTTTGAAGGTCACTGCACTTCCAAAAATGGGGCCTCTCCAGAGCTGAAATTAATTAAGGCGCCTGTTTTAGAGACATCAATGTGAGCCACTGCTGGAAAGACTAGTGATTCTCCATTCTTTACAGTCCAGTGTTAGACAGTTACAGACCAGCTCCAGAAAAAAGGCCATGGAGTGGATGTTGAGATCTTTTTGTTGATCAGATTAAACCGGTCAATCATCAAGCTTCAACAGTTGCTCCTCATATGAATGGCTCATTAAAGAGGCTCTACAGTAATCTGGTACTTCCATAAATTCAGGGGAATCATAGGACGCTAAAAACTATATAAATAGCTCCAAAAACATTGGATATCCCATAATGAAACTCATCTTAAAGAAGTGATATAAAGGGTCTAGTTATAATACACAAAATGCTAATACATAAAAAGCCTTAGTTTTACAAAAATGGATGAAACCAAGTTACCTGTTAGTTAGTAAATAAATACACCTGGTGTAAAATCAGTGGAATGTCCCTTTAAAATTTGTTAAATGAAACTTTGTTGGAGCGGCATTATGGGCTGTAGGATCTGAAAAGAGGACTGTAGTTAGTTAAGTCCTATCTGTGTGGAGTTTGCATATTCTCTCCGTATTTGCATGGTTTCCCCCTGCGTGCTCTGCTTTCCTCCCACAGCTCTGGTGAACAGGAGGCTCTATACATCTGTCTCAACACTAAATGTTTCCCTGCCCTCTGTCCAGTGCAAGCTGGTCCTCAGTCATGGGAGGTGGGGGGGGGGGGGTTCTTTCACACATGCACCAGTTCTCCACCATACCTGTAAAAAGACTTTGATGTGTAACACTGGGCACTGATGTGTGAGGGAACAGATTAATATCAGCTTATGGCTACATTAGCAATTAATCAATATGCAACTGCAACTAAGGATTATTTTCATTATCAATTAAAGTACTGATTATTTTCTCCGGATTAATTAATCTTTTGGTCTGTAAGGTGTCAGAAAATAGTGAAAAATGTTACAGGCCTCTGAAATATAACAGTAAAAGAAAGCAGCAAATCCTGACAAATGAGAACCTGGGGCCAGTGCATGTTTGGCATTTTGGCTTGAAAAATGACTAAAATGATTAATCGATTACCAAAGTAATTGACTGACTAATCATTGCAGCTCTATAATTAATATTAGAGAATGAAGAGCAGTTTTTTTCCATCTATCATGAACTGATATAAACTCTAATGTTAGAGACAGTAACGTTTATGATCCCTGAATCAGCACAGTCATCTAACATTAGGAGGTTTTCTCTACAAAAGGAAACTGGTTCTATTCCAGTGGCTTCGTGGAACAAAACAATGTGTTCATTTTACTGACGCTGCAGAGGGAAAGGTCACATTAGTGTACTGCGCGCTCAACAATTGCCAGTGGTGGTGGAGGGCAGTAACTGAGGCTGCCCTCCGTGGTAATCCCAGCGAGACACTCTGATTAAAGGATTACTCCTGCAACTAATTTCACAGGGATAGACCAGACCAGAATGAGGAGGCAGAGAGGAAGAGGAAGTTGTACGGATGAGTGGACTGAGAAAATAACTGCCTAACCAAGGATGAGGAGGAATGGATGTAAAACACCCGAAACGCGTTGACGATAAGCACTCTCCAGCGCTGACATAGTTTTGTAGGCATTACCAGGCCTGTCTTTTTCTAAGACAGGATACCTCAAAAGTCACAGAAAAATCCCTTTAATGAGAAACGGGGCTGACTGAACCTCAAACAGCTTTAATTTTCAGAGGCGCTCTAGAAAGCCATACAGTTACTTCCCAGAAGCCTCAGAGGATGCATATCTCCAGGGGGATCAAATCTCCTGGCTTCATATTGCTCTGATTAAACAGTGAAAAGCCAGTGAACAGGCAGATGGTAGTGTGAAAAACTAGGACTTTCAAAAATTCCATACAAACGCACTTTCTCCGCTCAAACGTATGTTGACTTTCATTTAAAGCTTGGCCTGCTCGCAGTAATGGTTCTTGATGGCGAAAGGCAGCTATCACATGAGCGGTGGGTGCATTTAATGCTGTTTTATATACATTGAATGCAATAAGATCTGTATCCATTTTCTTTGAAACTAGTTCAGCTCAAAAGCAGGTCACTTCATTCTGAGACAGTACATGTGGGACTTCAGTGGATGGTCTGATTTGTCTGCTGTAAAGTGACAAAATCGTCTAGCATTTGCTCACCGCAGTTGAAATCCATTTTGAGCTCTGGACTGCAGCTTTATTCTGGATCACTGCCGTGGTAATACACTCAGTACATTCCTCTATGACATAACAGTACCTTGCTATTGAAGCGTCAGCTGCGGTTCTGACCTTTGATGTTCTAATTAAAGCAGAAAGAGGAACATATTGTCAGACATGCTCAAGAGGCTGCTCCATGAATACAGCTCCATCCTGCTTGCTGTGGCTAATGGACCTCTTTTATGAAATGGAAAGCTTGGGGCGCCCTGCGATCAACCACAATGTCGGGGAGCTTTCTTGCATGTCATTCCCCGACTGTCTCTCACCTCATTTCCTGCCATGTTTCTAACTGTCAATTCCTTAGTGAAGATATAACATACCTAAAAAAATATATATTTAAAAAAAAAAAAAAGAAAAGCTTCGTGAAACTACCATCACCCAGGTTCACACCACCCCTCCCTCAGATTCCCAGCCCTCTCTGTGCAGGCAGACAGGATGAAAACCCTGGCCACTTCCAACCTGCGAACATTTCCAGTTGTTGACATTTTTGACTGAGCAAGTATGGTTATGTAAAGCTCAATAAAATCAACTGCGAGCATGATCCATGCATAATCTAATCTGTAGCACCTTTCTAACCTTTAAAGTAACAGTCTGACATTTTGGGAAATAGTCTTCTTGGAGTTAGATTGAGGCAGCTAGCCTGCTCACTATTTCTATCAAGTTTCTTTAGTCTGTACCAAAACCAAAGTTTAAAAATGACAATTTGCTTTGTTACGAGGCATTATGATCCAGTTTATTTCAGGTCTGTGACCAGTAACTACCTTTAAATAGGTTAAAAACTTCTAATCTGGGCGTCCTCCAGCTGGCTACAGAATATAGGTGAAAATAAGTCCTCCACTTATTTTTAGAAATGAGCTAGAATTTGTTGACGCATATGAAGCAATGAATTTCAAATGAGTTGTTATGACTTTACATTTGTACTTGGGACATTATTATGATTATATTGTTTCTCTTTTCATTCCCTGAATTGCTTGTTAATTGATTACGCATCACGCTGCTGCCGGTGCTGCTTTTCTCTCTCAATTAGAGCTGCACCCGTAAGTCAATTAATCCATTAGTCAATCAACAAATGAATCAGGAGCTATTTTGATCATCACATAATTATTTAAGTCACTATTTAAGCAAACATGCCATCTCTTTGTTGTTTCTAGCTACTAAAATGTGAGGATGTTGATGTATTTCTTTGTCACACATTATAGTAAACTGAATATCTTTGGATTTTGTCCTGTTGGTTGGACAAAACAAGATGTGAAGATATCACCTCTTGGTTGTCATTTATAGAAAAAACGATTAATTGATTAATCGGAAAAATAACCGTCAGAATAATCGATAGTGAAAATACTCATTAGTTGCAGCCTTACTCATTACTGGGGTCTTTTCAGGCTGGACCCTTTTGCTTTGGAAGCTTTCTAAAAGTCACCCTCCCTACACCTTGAGAAGTCTTCACATTGGCAACTGTCTCTGTCTAGAGGGACAAGATGATTTGTGAATTACTCTGTTGCTCTTCTTCCAAGGACCATTTGTGGTCACAACAGAATCATAAATAATGACAATTTCAAGTGGTGCACAAGTAGCCTAAGACATCGAACACAACTGTTATTCCAGGGGGACGGAAGTCATAAACCTCCGTCCCCGGGCTACTACTCATAAACCAAATGTAGGACTGTATTCTTTCATTACACTCCTCTCCGCAGAAGTGAAACTCTGCACAGAGTAAATTCACAGGAAACAAAGATAAAACTTAAAAGAAAAGCTTCATGTCTAGATGTCACCTCAAATTACTGGAGGACCAACAAGGGTGCTCAAACAATAGCAGGGATTTGGGGTTGTAATTACAGGCTAGAAGGACAAAAATCATATATATTTATGTTCCAGAAGATTAAAATCACTTCAAGGCGCAGATAACATTAAAACCAGCGTATCTCCCATAGATAAAGAAACCTTTTATCACTATTCAGCTCATTTTTCACTAATTATTATGGATTTCATGTCATCAATGATTTCATCATTAATCAGCAATGGCTTTGTAGACAATGTTTTCATTTGTCATCAGATTTAATGCCATTTTACTGCTCATAATGTATTTACTGCTCGTTAATTAATCTGTCTTTTGTCTTGTGCTCCAGTTTACTACAGCTCAAAAGGTCACTCATTTTGAGATGAACCAGTTACGTGCGAATGCGGTCCCTGTAGAGTGGGTGTGATGAGAGTGCGTGGGCAGGTGGACATTAATGCAGCTGTACACTTCTGTATTGTCAGTATTTCCTCTTTTCTGTGCAGCATCCTACTTCCGCTGGACGGCCTGAGGGAAGTCCTCATTAATAAAGCCCTTGAGGGGTTTGCTTGTTCCAAACAAAGCAAGCTTGTCCTTGAACCAGAGGACATGACTAATAACGGTCAAGGTTTGTCCAGCCAGAAGCAGGGGTATGTCAATCACTGACTGCTGACGCTGATTAATAAACACACCGACTAACAGGGTGGAGACTGTGAGTGCAGGCGAGGTACTGCACAGATATATCCTGTTGCTTAAAGTCCAACTGAAAATCACCTTGTTTTGCAGGCAAAGTTAAAAGTTGGTCACTGGCCATGGAGACTCAGTATCGTCAGTTCACTTTGAAAGTTTGTGGATAGAGATTCACGAATAACAAGCCGAGGACAGACAGAGGTTTTGAAGAAAAATGTGGTTGTTCGGTGATATAAGCACAAACTGCAAATCACTCAGATAAATGTCAGTCAGCGACAGAACGGTGATGTGGTGATTTCAGTTAGTTTAGTTTTAGTTTAAACAGAAATAAAACTACTATCTTACCTTTCCACCATAATATGTATGTGGAAAACTCTCAAATAAACTGTACACTGAAAAGAGCTGCTCCACACTGTACCTACATCTGTGAACACCCAACCCAGTCTTTGTGCAAGGGGCACCATCATGGACTGAGAAAACCCTTTTGAGTGCTGATTTGTTCTCATGGAGAGCACATGATGTGATTTACAGAGCACATATGTATATCATAGTAGAAAATAAACACTGAAAATTTAATTTCATCGGGACTTTGTTCCTTGGCCCCACACTGAGTTAATTCAGAACATCTGCCCCTAAAGTATTTTTAAAAAGTGTATGGACATGTCAGATCAAAGGTTTTTACCATTCATGAAGCCACTTTGTTTTGTGAGGCACATTGTGCTGCATCCATCTGTATGAAATATGCAACATGGCCAACTTTCCTGCTATGAATGGAACAAAAGGAAATCAGCTGCATGTGTGATGGTACATAGTGTTCAGCAGAGAGCAGAGAGTCCTGCGTTGTGCAGAATCAACAGTCTGCAACAGTAGGTTGTGCCAAATTATCATAAAAATCTACATAATTTGTTTCATTGCTACAACTAATAAGTGTTCTAATTTTTTTTTTTAAATTAAACATTGTTTGAGCTCAAGAAGAGGAGGTGTTTATTTGTGTGATAAATGTTGATAATGCTGATATTACTGCCGCGTTTACTTGTTTCCACAATGTGTGATAAAAGAAATTCCCATGTCACACTCGTATTTTCCATAAACACAGTAAGACGACTCAGTTTCTTCCAGTTGAAAGCTCCTATTTCCCACAGACTCAACATGTTGGGAACATGGGGATGTGATCGAACATCTGTTAGCTGCTGTTTGCAGTGCTGCACTGACAGCTACACTGGACACCTGGGCACCATTTGTATACAGTAATGCAGTGACAGCAGAATAAGTAAACCTGCTGTTTCCAACCCGTCCAGCACAGCATGCTAATGTTTTACCTCTTTACCTGTATGAGAAGCTCAAATTGAACGTGTAGGAAGTGTGGAACAAGCTCACCAGTTTCTCTGCCAATACAGTCTCAAAACATTTTTTAAGATATTGAGGTGTTGATAAAATTGGCTACAGGAGATAAAAATCTGCTGCAGACGTTTGGAGTTTTAACGATCACTGGCCAAAACTGAGAAGCCTTATAACATGTCCCTCTTTGGTTATACTGAATACAGCAAAAGCACACAACATTTACCATAATCAAAATAATACTGTAAGTGACACAGGGCTGCCACTAATTATTATTCTCTTGTTTAATCAGTTACTTTTTATTTATAAAAAAGCAAACGGCCATTATCTTTGCCCAGAGTCCAGTTCCTTGTTCCTTCTTTTTTCTGACCAATATTTAGTTTGTTATCATATATGAAAGAAATCAGCAACACCTCACACTTGTGTTGCTAAAATCAGACATTGTTTGGCAGTTTTGCTTAATAAATGACAGTAAGGATTACTTGATTGTCAAAATAGTTGCAAAGCAGAAGGAGAATAGAGAATAGAGAAGAATAGGTTATTTCATGGGAAAAACCACCAACAGGTCATGTTAATTATTCATATCAACATAATTAATGTGCATATTGTTATTGATAATCATCATTAAACTTACGACTGGTCCTGGGCTTTGTCTCATATAATGGCTCGGGGTGCAGGTAGTTCAAACAACTAAAGGCGTGGGGGGGAAAACAGGGAACAAGAACAAAACCACCTGTAATATATAAAATATTAACAGCTGCCATGATGACTGTACATATCACCAGCAGCTACAACACAGTCACTGGTGATGTTGCAGTTTTACCGTCTGTGGTTTATCTTTTAATAAACCAGCTCCTCTAACACCACCTACTCTTCTAATTGTGTGTGTGTGTGTGTGTGTGTGTGTGTGTGTGTGTGTGTGTGTGTGTGTGTGTGTGTGTGTGTGTGTG
>JBBMJY010000004.1:11620448-11637519 GCA_037833715.1 Toxotes lorentzi
TTTTCACCTGACATTTTGACCGGCGGGGTTATAAAATACCGGCAGATTTTAACGGAAACCCAGGTCACGGTAATACCCTATACCGGGGTAAAATGTGGAGGAGGTTTGACGGTATGAACATTTGGATACCGCCCAACTCTAACTGGTACAAAGGCTGGTTGCGCCTGGGTTGCTGCAGGAGTGCATTGCAACCTCAACTGAGATTAAAATGGGTCATCGATTGTGCAAGTTAGACTAATACTGCCTAGCATAGTTTAAGGGATTAAAAGGATGACCTTGGACATCTTCAGAACACTTATTTTTTAAATTTCATTTTATTTTTTGTGCAGGAAGCGGTGGCTGGTGTCATCGTGCTGGCGTGTAAGGAGCCGCTGCAGCACCACGGCATCACTCTGAGCATGGAGGGACTGGTGAACCTGCAGCTGAGCTCCAAGAGCGTGGGCGTCTTCGAGGCTTTCTACAACTCTGTCAAGGTGAATTATGGGCTACGTAGAGTTGAATCATTTCAGTTCTCAGTCAGGAGGTGTGAACTCCGAACAGATTCTTCTTCTTGATAGCTGAAACCTCACTACTATTCACAAAGATATTAGAGTCATCAGCATAAAGACAGAATAGTTAGTCTAAACAGTTAGTGTATCAACTGAAAATTAATCAGGTACAATTTTTATACACAAACTTGTGAAGCAAAAATGAGAAAAAATTCTCTGGTTTCTGCTTCACAGATGTGATTTTCTATTTTTCTCTTATTTATGTCATTGATATATAAATCAAACCTTCCTGTCTTGTTTTTACATGTTGTAGCCCATCCAGCTGATCAGCAGTAACATCGAGGTGGCCAAGGCAGGAAAGATCCCAGGTGGCAAGACTGAGATCCCCTTCGAATTCCCTCTGCACACAAAGGGCAACAAAGTGCTGTACGAGACCTACCACGGTGTCTTTGTCAACATTCAGGTGAGCAAGGGACTCAGAGTTTGAATCTTATTAGAATTAATAGTCAACGCTGTAACAGGACCTTGTGTATCATAAACAGGACACAAAGAGACATTTCGTTCTGTAATATCAGAGGAGGATGGTTACTGTGTGGTCGCTACGTTTCTTTTGGATTTCATAGTATTTTAGCCTTTGAATTTGTGCAGAAGTCACAGGTCTGTGTTCATAAAATCCTGTGGCTAGTTAGCTTTGTTTTCACACCACAAGTCGACCACAAATCAGAGCTTATGTAGGAGATCATTTTAATAGAAAAAAAATTCTAATTTAAAGTTAATGCTCAAATAGTTGTGGTGAGGTGTGTTTCAGATTCCGTTTTTGTGTGTGTGTGTGTGTGTGTGTGTGTGTGTGTGTGTGTGTGTGTGTGTGTGTGTGTGTGTGTGTGTGTGTGTATGTGAACCATCCTGTTTGTGCCTCCTCATCAGTACACCCTCCGCTGTGACATGAAGCGCTCCCTGCTGGCCAAAGACCTGAGCAGGAACTGTGAGTTCATTGTGCACTGTCAGGTGAGTGAAACAGGTCTGATTTAGATAAACTACTGCATCAGTGTAAATGTTTGTGTGTTTCTCCGTCGTGTTAAATGTGGTGTGAAGTAGCACAGTCATATAGTCAAATTTAGGACACTTATATTTCCCGTTTGTAGTTTATTATACAAACACCATGCATCACTTCTGCATCTGAAAACTTCTGATCACATGATCCAGTCCGTTCTGTCTCTTTGTAAACTCAGATGATATGTTCACTGTGTGGAATCTGTCTCTCTGTTTGATTTTCAGCCGCAGAAATCTAAAGTTGCCCCCACTCCGGTCAACTTCACCATCACCCCAGACACTTTGCAGAACATCCGTGAGGTGAGAAAACCATGTTGCTTTTTAACTTGTTTTTATTGTTTCATTTTCTTGAATTTAAAGCTGTACTGAGAGGAGGAAATTCCTTTCTGTGTTTAGAGGAGTTCGCTGCCAAAGTTTCTAATCAGAGGCCATTTAGACGCCACCAACTGTGTGATCAGCCAGCCGCTGACCGGAGAGGTGGTAGTGGAGAACTCGGACGTTCCCATCAAGAGTATCGAACTGCAGCTTGTGCGGGTGGAGACCTGTGGTGAGTTCATTCTTTCAGATGATTGGATTAACCTTCCTTTTGTAGTTGATGAGCTGCCAGTTTTTTTTAAATGTCTTCTGTGCCCAGGTTGTGCTGAAGGCTACGCCAGAGATGCCACAGAGATCCAGAACATCCAAATAGCGGAAGGTGATATCTGCCACAGCCTCTCTATTCCCATCTACATGGTCTTCCCCAGGCTGTTCACCTGCCCCACACTGGAGACCACCAACTTTAAAGTCGGTCAGTGAAACCCTCCAGTCTGCTTTAAGTACGATAATGTTTTCATCACACAATATCAGTTTTCATTATCTTGCAGTAATCCCTCCCAGAGTTGCAGTAGTGCATACATAATATTGGACCTGCTGTAGAGCTGCAACTAACGAACCTTCGTATTATTTTTATTATTAATTGGTTTAAAATGTCAGAAAATATTGAAAGGTGCCTGCTATGATTTTCCAAAGCCCATTTGATAGTTACAATCCGATAAGACAAAGAAATTTATAAAATCGAGAGAAGTTTTAACTTGCAAAAGTTTGACATTTTTTACTTAAAAAAATTTCCCTATAGTTCGACAATTTGGGGAACTTTTGTTCTTACCGAGAATTAAACGACCTGTCAACATTTACTGATTAACATGCTATATCTTGTTTTATTATGTACAAAAAACTAATTGTAAAAAAACAACTACATGTTTAACGGACGGCTCTGAGCAGTTGCCAGGACACCAGCAGTGTGTTGGGCACAAAAACCCCCCCTCGTGATGTAACGATGTTTGTTTCTGTCCCTCAGAGTTTGAAGTCAACATCGTCATCGTGCTACATGATGATCATCTGATCACAGAGAACTTCCCCCTAAAGCTCTGCAGAATCTGATCCTGGATCTCACACCAGCTCTCAGGTAATTTCACTGGAGGCTGCTTCTGCTGACCAGTTGTGCTATCTGTAGAGATCTGAACTGAGTTTGTGCTTAATGCAATGGCCAGGTTTTCCTTTGGAAATATATATAAATGACTTTAAGTGTGAAATAGAGATGAAAAAGTGATATTTCAGTGACATTACAACTCATTTAAGAGGTTGTACCACAGGATTTTCAGGCTGTAGGTCGATGGGGGGAAAAAAACACCCAACACACTGCCACTTAATGGCACTAAAAGAGAGCAAGCTCTGCTTTCAGAATTTCTTTGCTTTCCAAACCCAAACTTTACCATCTGAAATGTAACAGATGAATGTTCGACAAAGACGAGTTAAAACACACAACAGTTTTATTAGTAGTAACTGGTGTGTCCCTTCAACATCTTGATGATACAAAAACAATTTTAAGTCGTGTTTTTAGATTTTAATGAAGTGATTCGTAAAATAACAAAATAAACATAAAAGCACACATGTAGGTAGTGAAGGCTGATCAGGGTTAAGACATTATGGGGCTTGGCGTCTCCTGCCAGGCAGCACAGGGAAATCTTCCGGCAGCAAGGCGTGATCTCTGCAGGTGGGACAGGTGCTATGCTCCTTCAGCCACGGCCTGATGCACTGAACACAAACAGAACAAGTGCTGCACGTTAAAACCAGCAGCAGTCACACATCAAATCTATGACTTGGTATTATGATGTGTTCTGTTAAACAGCAGTGATTTAATTTGTTTCATTAACATCCATTTGATCTTTATTCATTCACTTAGTGTTTATTCTGAGGGGATTTGCAGTAAGCTTAAGTCCCTAACCTGCCCAGTGATGACTGATTCTTAAATCAATATACACACAGCAAGCACACTGTTCAGAATAATATGTAAACAAGGAAAACTAATAGAGAGTAACCACGCTGTCTATCCTTCTCCTTCCCAGATGTTGGCTATGATGTACAGTTTAGCCGTTTACCAACTGAAAAGAGGGCAAAGAAGAAGAGATTTGCTGCTGTTCTGATGTTTCACTGTAGACAGTTGTCTCTACGACAGCATCTTAAAAATTAGACGGCTAAATGTGGAGCCTGATTTACTCTGCAGCTCAACATCATGAAGGAGCTGTCTGTTAACTGGAGACAGAGAAATCCTGTCAGAGGTAAATAAATTGTAAAGCTGTTTAAATATGTATTTCTTTAAGCTTTTTTTTTTTAATGACCTTTTCTTCTGTGTCTGTTGCACTAAATTTATGTGACAAGTCAAATCAGGAAAAAAAAATATATATATATATTGTTTTGGTTCAGCATTTGTTGTTCACTTCCGAAGCACCCTGTACAGGTAATCTTCAGGTGCTTCAGAGGTTTTTCTGATTTCTCTGTCAGCTCATTTCACACTGTTCCAACTTAAGAGAAGAGTTAATAAAATCCTTCCCAGCTGGTCCCATTTAAACACCAGTACAGTACCCTTAGATTCTTTTCTCACCTCTGTGTGGAAGCTGTGTCTGCACTCCAGGACACAGATGTCGTCTGGACTCATGTCATCGTGACAGATGATGCAGGGATCCTCCGTGTTGAGCTGCAGTCAAGACACACACACACACACACACACACAGTCAGCTCTGAACTGGAGATTGTAGACCAAGCGCCTCATTTATCCCTGTGTGAAGTTGTTTTTAGTCATGCCAGTTTTAGCGCCAACATCAGGTCAAAGTTGATATTTGTCCAATACCTTGGTTCATGACCAAAAATCTGCAAAGCTAATGACATTCCCATTAGCCTTAGAAAATGTTAGCAAGCTAACACACTAAATTCAGATGGTACATTAGCATACCAACCATTTTTACATTTACTCCAAAACAAACTTTGGTCTTACCAACTTTTTTTTTTTTTCTAAATCTCAGTATTGTTGTTTCTGTTTTGTCTGTATTGTCTGTTTCTTTCATTTACGTTGTATAGCTCTGTGCTCTCTAAATAAAATTTGACATTAATAAGGTGGACTGTGTATTGCTTTGCATCAAATAATAGTTTTTGCTGCCTCAAGTCAAACCGTCTGAATAATGCCAGTGCAGTTTGTACTGATGGAGAATCCTGGACTTACTGCACAGGAATGTGTGGCTCTGTGGGATGCGATTGGCTGCCAGACCGGCGCTGGGGTTACCAAAGGCGGAGTAGCACACTGAGCTGGACTCCCACGTCCCACAATGTTGGATTTGACCGAATCAAGCGTCTCCTAAGAGGATAAAACAAACAAGAAAAAAAAATCAACACAAACATTTCCAGGTGACAACTGTACTGACAATACCACACTGAATCCATGCAGACTTTCAGCTCTGATCACGTGGGGTGTCAGAATGTGTTTCTCGAGCCAGATGGAGGGTGTGAATTGAGCAGAAAAGCACGAAGCGCAGGAGAAATAACATGGCAGAAGCATGGTGGTCAAAAAGGAGCAAGTGCTGCTGCCAGTGTTGGTGTTCTCTCTCTCTTTATGAGTCTATCCAAGTCCACTATGTTTTGAATCAGGTCTAATTAACCTCAGGTCCATTTGGGACTGGCTCGCTGTCTTCTTTTAAATTCGTTCACGTGTGTACGTCAGGTTCGGGTAGGTTTTCTGTAGATCTGTTTCACATTTATAAAACCACACTTACCTGATGGTCCAGGATCAGCTGGGTCACTCCACCGACCACATTCTGCAACGCCATGTTGTTGAGGCTTCCACCGCTGCATGAACGGAACTCCTGAACAAACTTCATCAAGTCTAACCTGAACGAACACACACACACACACACACACACACACACACACACACACACACACACACACACACACACACACAGTGAATTGATTTATTATCCACATTTGTTCTGCAAGAGGAAATTTGCCTGATTTGTTCTTTTTAAGTTCAAACTCTCAGTACTATGATGTTTCCATTCATTGTAGGCATTGTTACATCTCCGATTTTTTCAAATACAAACACATAATCTTGATACGGATCCCTTTGCATCAGTGGTCCAGTGTTACCTTGTATAGTCGGGGAAAATGGTGGACAGGCGCTCCATGGCTTTCTGAAACACGGTGTTGTGCGGAGGCTCCAGTGTCCTGGCTGGAGGTTTGTGGTGTGCCTGAGCCAGACCGGCCACCGCTTCAGCTGCAGACGGGGCTGCAGCCTGCTGGACGGGCGGGGGGCTGCTGTGCGACGCCCGGGCTGAAGACTGAGAAGTAAAATCTTTGGCTGCCGCAGAGAGCTGCTAAATTCACACAGAAGATGAAGCAGTTTACATTTTTACACTTTTATACCTTTAATTAGTAAATACAAGTAAATTACCTTTTTCATTTTTTTTTTTTTTTTTGCAGATGATGGTGAGGACTTTCGCCAGTTCAATGTCACGTCAGTTAAATTGCCCTGATTTTAGTTTTCATTACATTATGTTCACTCTGTGACTTCAATTCATGCTATTGAAAAGTTTCAATAGCATGGTGTGTAGTTATGATCTGTCCAAAATAATGTCTTCAAATTGCTTTTCTCCAATCACCAAAAACAAATAAAAGGCATCCATTTACAGTGATTTAAATACTGTTGCGGCTGATCTGCAGAGAAGTATTACCTGTTGTGCTGGAGGCTCAGCCTGGTTGTTGATGCTGACTGGAGGCAACTCACTGACTCTTCTGCCGTTCTTTGCTTGATCGATCTGTTCCTGGTACTGTGCCTGTGGACCGTGTAGAGACAAGTCATGTCGTATTCTGATCGGTTGTGTTTTAAACGTGGGTTGTAGACAGCAGTCACATTATGATAATGATATGATGATCTGAATTTTGCCACAGGCTGTCTCTGGTCACCAAAGCTCTGAAATGGCCATCTGTGGAAAAAATCTGCCCCATATTCAATATTCTTATTTAAAAAAAACATTTTGGTAATGGATTCATTTACCTCAGCAGCAGAGATTTTCTTCTCTATTTCTTGGACATTGGTTCTCCAGCTGTTTCTGGTGGTCTCCAGGTCTTGGTTTGGGTATCTGGAAAGATGAAGGACATTACACATAAATCTGACACCATCCGGTCTATGTTTAGTCCATCCTGTTAGCCGCACTGATCCACAGTCATGGTTTCACTTGTCTTACCTGTGCACTGCTTCATCCAGTTTGGTCAGCAAAGCCTTGGCGTCTGTCAGCTCTTTGTAGAGGCTGGATAAACCTTGATCCCGGCTGCTCTCCACTACTGACAACTGGAGGAGCAAACCAGGCAGGGTTAAAGGACAGGTTCACAATTTTTCATGTCTGTCTCAAAACAATAGTCAGATGCCCATATATGTATTGATTTGTTTACTCCTGTTTGCATGATGTTAATTAATAAATAAAATCTATTCATGGCATTCTTTTTGTGCAGTACTGTGCACTGAAACAGTTTATCACCTGTTCATACTGGGCATTAAGAAATCTCTTCCTTAACATACTTCCAGTGATTGGTGGAAACAATTCTCCACGTTCTGTGCAAAAATATAATCTGTTTATATACCAGTATGGAAAGGAGGGGAAGGACATTTGCAATGACTGAATGAAGATTTGGGCTTGTGAGCATTGTTTTTAAGAGCTGAAAAAACAACAACAATGTAAACCTATCCTTTATGACAAGAACTAAGCCATTAAAATGTGACTGTTTGGGGTCGAAACATAGGACCTACCTGAGCTATGTGGGACCTCCTCGTAGCCGAGGTAAACAAGGCTTTACAGCGCTTGATCTCATCTTCCAGACTGTTCTTCTCAGTGGCTGACTGGTTGCTGGGGGAACGATGAAAAAGAAGTGAACAAATAAAAAAAAGGGGAAGGTTTCAGTTTATTCTTCACTATCGCGTCCTCTCACCACTTACCCGAACTCCAGGAAATCATGCAACTTTGCCTCAAAGCTGGCTTTCTTCTCTTGGATGTTTCGGGTCAAACTAAGGAAAAAAAAAAAAATTAAGACACCAGGTACTATGAAGAGTTTTGAAAATGAATATATGTTTAAAGCTGTTAATTGCATGTTAAAAAAAAAAAAAAGAATAAAAAAAAAACTGGAAGAGTCTGAATTAATTTGTTTCATGATATTTTTTAAAAATCGAGAAACTGACTAAGACTTGAACAAGAAAAGTTTGAAGTTTGACTGCTGGGAATTTTAGACTGAGTATGTATGACATTAATTTACATTAATTTCCCTTAGTTAAACTGAAACTACTCTAATGCTGTTATAAGTTCAGATTTTTTTTTTTACTTTGATAAATTGTGCGTCCCCACTTTTCCCGTTTTTTTATGTTCCCCTCTTTAATTTGTTTTTTTTTTATGTTTTCCTCTTTAATTTGTTTTATCCTCTTACTCTTTTACCTTAATGTTAGTTATACATGTGCAGATGGGTGGTGAAAGTAGGTGATGCGGTGTAACATGCACAACTCTACCTTTACTTCAAACAGAAATTCAAAGAGTAACAAGATGTGACATCTGTGCAAACGCTTGTGACTCAATAACATAAGACCAGCCACTACAGGGAGTAAACTACACCAGTGAACATTTATTTCATGTTCAAGCTGCCAGCTGAGATGTTTGAATAAACAGATGCAGGAAATGTCTCTGTCTTACCTCCCATGTTCCTCCACCAGCTGTTCGATCTCCAGCTTGAGGGACTTCAGTGCTTCCTGGTTGGCTTTCTTCTCCTTCTGGTCTTTCTTCACCTCCTCTTCCAGCTTCTGCTGGAACAGTGCCAACTCTTTGTTGGTCACCTTGCAAAGAGAAAACAACCAACAACAAACAATTCAGCCATTCAGATTAATTGTACTGTAATGTAATTAACTGTAATTATAACCGGTTCTGAACCTACTTGTATGTTGGCCATGATCTTCTGTATGTCTTCCTCCAGGGAGGCAATGTCTTCTTTGTGCTTTAGGTTCACTTTGTCACAGCCGTTCACCATTTCCTTGATCTGCTGCTCCAACATCCTGTTGCTCTTTTCCTTTTTGATCATGTCACCCTGGACAAATAAAGAAGGCCAAAAGGGTCAACAACAAAAAAACTGAAACATATAGCTTGACCGATAAATCAGCCAGACCAGCATATGGGCCGATGTTAGTTTATTTCAGGTAAGCTGGACACAAACACACTTTGTGACACAAACACACTTTGTGTCACCACTACATGGTTTGTCTTCCAGGGAATACTGACAAGTTGATTTCACTATTAAAATGTCCTGTACTATAGTAAAATGTCCTGTTTACTATGAGAAATACATAAAAATATAAGGAATCTGTCTCTAAATTCTTAGTTAATCTATTGGCTTATTTATTAGCATTGATTTAGATTTTTTTTTTACCCCACTCACCTGGCAGCTCTCAAAACGCTCATGAAGCTCTGTATTCACAGTGACACTGCTCATGGGCTCCGGACATGTCTAAAAGAATGGAAGAAAAAAAAGAAAAAAAAGAAAAAAGCAATTCAGCATGCATTTACGTGTTTATGTATTCCATCTAGTTTCTTCAAAAAGCTTGTGATCTGAACCAACCTGAACTTCTGCATGTTTCTTCAAAACGCTTTCCTCAGTCGTCAATGAAGCGACTCCACCTGAAGACGGATCCGTTTCCCAAGCTCCGACATCAGACTCATTGACATTTAGATCCAAATCCCAGTTGTCATTACAGGAAAAGTAAGGCGACTCCTGTTGATCGTCACCGTTACTCCAGTGGGTGAAGGGATCATTCACTGTGATACTGCCTACAGAGGCGGTAAGTCCACTATCTGGCTGGAAAGCAAATGCATACGGATTTGGGAGGATGGGATAGAATTCATTCTGTGCACATGAAAAATTGTCCAGATAGTTGGGGAAACCAGTTTCATGCAAATCAGGAGATGGAGAGTCTGTGTCAGGATCCGCTATGACATCCAGGTCATCCAGGCTGGCTCCATGTCCAGCCTGCTGCAGGCTAACGGCATGTTTAGCCAGACCGATGCACCTCCCCATCTTTATGAAGCGAAGGGACTCCAGGAGGAAGGACTCAAAGCCGCCTGCTTCTTGGATCTTCAGCTGAGCCATGGGTGGGAAATTTTCCAGTTCACCCACCAGCAGGGGGTCCTCAGCAACCAGGGGACCATGCTCCTCCAAGATCTGGGCAAAGTAGCTGCAGCAGCACAAAGATAATCCAAATGTTCAAATGTATGAATGTAGCATAAAATACACAAAACAGAGTGATGATAAACACACCAGGAGCAGACTTGCACTAAAGTCAACTGGTTTTTTTTGCTGTCTGAATGCTGCTTACAAGCGATCTCAAGCAAACTGTGGAGCATGTTGTGTCGCATCAACTGTAGCCTGCACTTACTCATACAAACTCTCTTTCGTTGGGTCAGGGTGGTTGTCCAAAATCTTTTTAAAGTGACTTCTGTTTCTGGTGCTGTGGAACTGGTTCTCAAAATCAGCCACTTGCTCTCGAAGGTGACTGGGTACACTGAATGGCTCAGCGGGGTGAAGGAATGATCTGTCGACCGAAAGCTCAATGTTATGAAAAGTTACAGTTACAATACAGTTTGTGAGTCCATGTGGAGGAGGCAACTTACAAAGAGTCATCTTCAAAAAAGTCTTGGTCCCACTCGTCCCTTGGAGTTACACCTCTCATCCCAGACAAAACAATAAAACCCTAAGAGAAGGATGAGAGGAAACACTTCAGAGCGATGCTACATATACATATTCATATATAAGCAATAACTACCGGTCTAAATTCTGACCTTTGGTTCTTTCAGTTTCTTTTTCCGGCCTCGATTCTTAGTCTTCATAGGAGAATTCTGAAATGAAAACAAAAGGAACTCTGAAATGCAAATTTAGTGACGTCTGTTCAATGCTTTTTTGGGAAATGTGCTTATTAGACAAGGCAGCAAAAAGTCGTGGTTTTACAGGGAGATATGCACTGCACAATTCTTTGGCCCCACAATGTGTAATTTTACACTATGGTTGTGGTACAGATTAAAGAATCAAGACATGAGATAAAAGGCAACAGGGTTTCTGCAGTATTTACCAAGTTAAATTGTAGACTTTTAAAGACTACAATCAGCTGAAAAAGTTTTTGTTTTTTTTTTTTTTTTAAAGAATGAGCTGCAATATTATGCGCTGTACACCATTGAGGTGCTGTTCTGTGCCGGTGTAGCTGACTTTCTTTTTTGTGTCATCAACATAAAGTTATTAACTAACGTTATCACAAAAATAGATTTTGGCTTTTGTACATCAGTTCAGAATGGTGGAAGACAAGAATTATGATTCTTAAGCAAATCAATTTTTTATCCACCCCTCTGTGTAACATCTCCTGACAGCCTACAACCACATACAAAAAAATTTTATAACTACTGTTACTGTCTGCAGAAGACCTCTGTAAACTTTTGTTGGAAGGAACTCAATTCAATGCTTTGTTAGACATGGGTATCCTGCGCTCTTCATTTCCCTCTATTTCCCCTCCCTATGCTACTTCTATCCTGTCACATAAACCCAAGAAAAAAAAAAAAAAAAAAAAAAAGAAATTAGTTTTCTGAAGACTTACATTTTGATTTTCATCAGACTTTTTTAAGACTGAACAATGTCCATCTGAAAAACACCACAATCATAAATCATAAAGCCAGGGCAAAATCCAGCAGAAAATGAACAGGCCTTCAAAATCAGGTTAAATATACTTACCCATCATATCAAAATACTCATCCAGAATAGTGTGGCAGGAGACATACTCATCTCTATGCTCCTCCAGAGTCCAGATAAAGAGTCTCATGTCATGTAGCGGTGCCTGTTTTAGGTATTCAGTCACTGTCAAGCCAATGCTTGAAAAAACCTCCGGTCTTGTACCGAGCTTTGATATAATCATCTCCTGCAACGGGCCAAAGTTGAGAAGAAGAGCCAGATCCAGCTGCTCCAAGCGTCCTGCGTAGCGCTCAATGAAGGATTTGGCAGCGTTCAGGCCTAAAGAGAGAGAACAGAAAGCAGTTGGTCAGACTTCACAACCTGGCACTAATGTTGAAGACCACCATTTTTGAATGACTTCTGTGTGTAAATGCTCTTTTCACGCAGCCTATTTATAAAATTCTGATATTTCCTGACCTGCATCGTTGAGCCGACATGCCCAGCTGGTGAGTTTGGGGTTTACGTCCAAACAGCTACTGAGCAGTTCGATCAGGACACGAGCCCAAACCCGGTTCTTCCTCTCCAGCAGGAGCTCAACAGCCTGACCAAGCGTCTCCAGCGACTCCTGCTGCCAGTTCAGCATCCTCGCAGCTATCTGGTTCCCCCTCGATGAGTCCAGCTCCAGCCAGGGCTTCAAACTGCTGGCCAGGGCCGACACTTGGAGGCCCTTCTCCTCTCTCAGCAGCTCCACGTTCTGGCTGATCTGCAGCAGAACTCGATCTCGGTACAGCAACCAGACTGACAAACCTGGTAACCAGGTAACATGACAAAGACAAAATGAAAAGACAGACGGATACTTGTTTAACCAATACAAAACATTCTGACTATATAAATGTATTAAATCAACCAAGGAGAATAGAGATTTCAGTTCTCCTGACCGTGAGCTCAGCATCTGGAAGAATGACCTCTTCTGAATGAGCACAGTCATAAATCCTGCACTGATGTGACAAAGTCAGGAGCCGTACCTTTCTGTTGACTCTGAGATGCAGAGTCGTCTTTCTTCTGCAGAATCTCATCGTTGAGAGTCTGCTTATCTTGAAATGACTGCTTATGCTGCTTCCTCTTGAGCTTGCACTCTTGCTTTGACTTTAACTTCTTTAGACTGAAAATAAAAAAAAATAATAGTTCGTTAGACTGCTTTTTAATGAATCAGGGGAATGGGCCATGAATGTTTAGTGATACTTAGTTTAGGATTGTGCATTCTGTACCCAAAACCATCCTTGTGCACAAGATCCTTCTGTACAAATTTTGTACAAATTCACACTCTTTCAGGTTGTAAAACTCTACCCGGAGGTGTTTTAAGAAAATAAGGATTATACCTTGTGGTTATTTAGAACAGATGTCCCCTAGGGTGAACTGACATCTGTAACTGCTGATCTGGAAATACCTTAGATGTCCTGGGAGTTAACCCCATTTGATTGTCCTGAGTGTTTACATTAGGTGTGATCAAAGACTTCCTTTATTGTCCCTCCTGCTGGGAAAAGTGTTTATGGCGTACTGACTGCAGGTATAAAGAGTCGCACTTACAGAACAGTCTACAGACAACACTACAGAACACACTGTGAACTGTATGTCTTGTCTCCATGCTGCTTGAAATTAGAGACTTGATTCACAACAACACGGTCTGATTTTTCCCTCTGCAGGATTAGACCCTCACATCAATTCATTAGTTTACAGAATTGTACTACTGATAACAATAATACAGAATTGGCAGTTTAAGAACTGATTAAGTGTGAAACTGTCCTCAATAAGAAAATTTTACTGAGGAACAGCCACAGTGAGTCAGCAGCATGAACTGTGTTTGACTGCAGCCTCACCTTGTACACTTCTGATTCACTTTTGGCTTCTTAGGAGTCTGCGGTTTGGGAATGGTAGCTTCAAACTGAAAAGAGAAAGAAATCAGGTCAACACTAATCCTGTTATCTATGAGGACAGTGGCTCTAAAAGTTCACGTCACCTCCAGAGAATTATCTTACCTTACATTTCACCAGGCCTGTTGGACCAAAGATTTTGATACTACAGACCTGGCCGACGCAGTCTGGAGTCAAACATGGTTCTTGCAGGAAATCCTGCAACATAAAAACAACACATAAAGAAAAACAAGTTTAGACTAGGAGCAGAGGTTAACAGCTACAGAACTGCTGTGCACAGTGAGAACAAAAAAACCAAAAATACACATATCCTGGAAATACATAGAGATTGAACTTAAAACGCTGTTGTGAAATCTCAATGTACCTTTTCGTTCTTTTCAAAGAAGGTTGATGTCTTGAGGGTCTTCCAACAGGTGATGTGGTATTCAACAGTGCACCTCTGACAGCAGCTTATTTGAATGAAGCCCTACGTGAAGAAGAATGCAGTTACAAGTCATCCATGCTTTTCATATTTGAATTCCAAAGCACTGTCTAGCTGTGTTTCACTGCCGCCGTTTACCTTAAAATCTGGGTCAGTGAAGTAGATTTCAGTTTTCAAATGGCCAAGGCATTTCTCATGTCGACAAATGGCGTCAGGAATAGGAGGAAATTTGCACAACTCTATAGCACTCTCCAGAATTTCCTACAAAGACAATTACACAAGTAAGAAACTGAGGATGAGCCGAATCTCTAATCTACAATCATGTGATCTAAGACAAAAACGTAAGCTATAAATACAGTAAGTACTTTTACTTGCTTAGACATAGTGTGTCAGTTTTCACTGATATTTAAATGTATACAGAGTTAATAAAAATATATTTATTGTCCTGGAACTTTTTCATATTTTGTTTTATAATACTGAACCTCAGTGGATCTAATTACATTCCTGTTGTGATTCAAGACCACTAATGTTGCCATCTAACATCTACATTACTCTTTGACTTAACAGTTTGCTGTGAACATTTAAATGTGTTCTGTTAGTCAGTGTGGGGAAAAAAAAGTCCTTTGTAGTCCTGTGTTCAAGCACTATTAAGTTATTTGTCAGAAATCAACACACAAACCCACAATGACAACATACCTTGAAATAGTCTGGTTGTGTTTCTTTGACGATCTCTCTTGTTAAAGGCCAAGTGAGTTTACCGGGTGTTATTTGATTCTTGACCATCTGGAGGGAATCTGAAAACTGCTCCAGAGCAACCGCAAACCTGCAGAGGAGACACATATGTCGTGCAGTTTGAAACCACCAAAGGTGTGAATCTGTGACACAAAACTTTTAAGACGGGAGGCTACTGTACCTGTTCTCTTTGAGATACACCCTCCCAATAGCGTAGTAAACCAGACACTGAAAGGTCCTCTCCTCAAATGATTTGATCTTCTTCATGAGCTTTTGTGCTTCTGCAAGTTCCTGTGTTTCACAATACAACCACACATGTAAAGACCAAACACAGGAACCTCACATACAATTTTTAATATTAAAAGCTCAAATCCTCCTGTCCATGTAATACCACCTCGGCTTGAAGCAACAAACTAAATAATTTAAGCTTCTCAACTTAGAACTGAGATGAAGTAGCTCATGAAAAATAAGGTGTCCCAAATTTAGAAGGCTGCAGTCAAATACATAATTAATCAACATTAGGGTAAATATAAATATTTGATCTGATCAGACTTGGCATCAGCAGATACCTAATTCTGAAGGGTTAAATTGACTGCAAACACAACCATAGTGACTGAGGTAGAGGTGGCTCTATAATGTCAACATGTTTTCAACAACCTTCCCTATCAGCACAGTATAAATGAAGGTGCAGTTACTGATAAAGCTTACAGCTGTCACACATCTGCACATCAATATAGTATAAATATGAAGTCCATGTAATTCAGGGACATCACGCCGATCTATGACTTACCTCCGGTTGGCCGATTTCTGTCAGGGCGGATGCACGGCCGTACAGTAGCAACAGTAGATCCAGCGTGGAAAGGCCAAGTTCCTGAGAATGTAAAAGGAAAACAATGGCACCGTTAAAAAGTTTTTCACAAAGTCTGAGGCATTTTTTGCCTGAATTTGACAGCTGATGGTGAAGACTGACAGGAAACGTGGGGAGAGAGTGGTGATGCAACAAAAGGTCGGTCCCCAGCTGAATATAAACCAGTGATGTTACATATGTCACCTCTACAAAGTAATACTGCAGTCTAGGTGGTGTAGAGCGGACAAACCTGACTACACAGCACCACAAATCTGCAGCCCAGTGTAGACTGGGGTTAATAAAGCTCAATTTAAATTTATCTTCAACTAAAAGTACACACATATTTATATTCTGCACAACACATTGAAGTTCTCTAAAGAGTTCTCTGAATGTGCTTGCAAAATACTGGGCATTTTTGCTCATAAGCTGTACAACAGCATGAAGCCATACCAGTGGTATGATTACCTTGGGTGAGTTGGTTTCCAGTATGGCCAAAGCCTGGCTGAAAGCCTGCTCTGCGTTGCGGCTGCGGAGGTCAGCCAGAGCAGTATGGGCGTCCTGTACCATGGATCTCAACTCTTTGACCACACTTGCTTTACTGCTGGCCTCTTTCTGGATCTGAACAGAGCACACACCACAGCAGGTCAGCCCTTTCATTAAATGATACAATATCTTTAATTTATAAATACCAAAACATTAAGGTGTTGTTAAACATGGGCTATCAACATGGTGAATAACAAAGGTGTGGCTACATTCGTCCTGCAAATGTGTGAAATATTGACACCATGGCTCCTGATCAACTCTTTTGGAATCCAAGACAAACAACAGCTTCAGTGTGTCGACGCTCCAGGCTCTGTGATGCTAGGTGTGTCTTCACACATATATCCGTTTTCATGCTGTACTGCACTGGAAAGGCTTTATAAGTCTTAACACCACTCAAGACTCAAGATAACGATAATGTTAGTCAAGTGACAGAAGCAGAGCGCCAAACACAACACACGAGCAGGGCCTTACCTCAACTTCAGACTGGCCATTTTTGCTCTTTGATTTCTTCTTTGCTGCAGTGCTAGACTCTTCTTTTCTGATCTTTGACGACAACTCACTGGAAGCATAGATTTATCAATTAGCTAGAGTCCAAAATACAACCAAATCACATGCTGCCACGCCACACTGTACTCCACGAAACAATTAAAGGGACAATTCCTTTATTTAACTGAAACAAACAGTACAAAACCCATTTTTGAACCCTTCTGTCCTGTAAACACACCCCTGCTGGCCTTCATTTGACTTCACTGTATGATTATATCAATGTATCATCTTAGAGACTGCTCTAAGCTGCAGTTACTGTTGTCAGATTGTTATTACTGTGTGTTTGATGGTGAATAGTCAGCGAATCCAGGCAGCAGAATGAGAACAAACCCACATCAAATAAGGAAAAAACTTTACTGTATTGACAAATGATGCAATGACCGCACCTTTTTTCTTCACACAGATTTATCAATAGCTCCCATTTTCCTTCCCTCAACATCTGTGCACTTTTTATGTATAATATATA
>JBBMJY010000004.1:11637619-11755277 GCA_037833715.1 Toxotes lorentzi
AAACAGTGAGCTAGGGCAAACAGGGCGGGTCCTAGTAGAATCAAAGTGCAGTGAGCTGGTAATAACAAAAGTCCTCCCACTAACCTCTTTGAGGAGTCTTTAGCACCGCCTTTCACCTGTGCGGTCTGCTCATTTTTCGCTGTGGAGACAATATTAGGCATGAAGTTTTTCAATGTCACTGTATAATGTCAGTGTCACTGTATAATGTCACTTCAGTTCTGAAGGGCCATCGTTCCTGCAGGGCATATTCAACCTTCACAGAGCCTACATAAAACTTACTACAGGTCCAAATAAGGATACTGATATTCTACAAGGGACCACTGCATTTAATCATACGAATAAAAGGATTATCAGTTTGTTGGCTAAAATGAGTCAAGAGTTATTGATACTGATACTGAGGGATGAACTGATTCACAAGATCATGATCTGGGACAATCAAGGCACTTTTTCCACTGAGGATCTGAGCACAGGATGAAAAACAAAAAACAAAAAAACAAACAGCATCAACAGGTGTTAAAACCAACTCACCTGGTTGCTTGTCCGTTTTAACCTCAGGAACCTGTTAACACAGAAGTTAATTACTGACACGGAACTACATTTAACACAAATAACTGTTTAGGAGCAGATCTACAATAATATAAGATGTTTGTTACACCCCTGTTGGACATGTTGCTCACAGTTTTCCACAAATTAAATCAACTTCCAGTGTTTTATGTCTAACATGGCTGCTATCTGCTGAATTATTGTTGAGGAAATGTAACAAGAACAGAGTTACCAACCTTGTTCTGTGGAGCTTTGCTTGTTACCGCACCAACCCGAAAAGATTTTACAGGCTGTTGTCGTGATTCTGCTGCATCTGCTCGGTTAGCGCTGTCCGCTCTATAGAAAGAAAAAAAAACAATTACAAAAATACAACAGAACTTCGATAAGTTTGTTAGTGTTTATTAATCTTGTTTGTACCATGTGTATTAGATAGCACACACATACCTTTTATTCTTACTCTTTTGATGTCCAGCTGAAAACAAAGCACAAAAACACGACTGAGTTTTGAAGGACAGCAAACTACAAGGTAAGATTTGCCTGATCAGTGATAAACTAGTTATTTAGTCCTACACACACATTTTAGTTAGATCCTTTATCTGTTTACATTCAATTTAAAGCGGAAAAACAATCCTGCAGGAAAAAAAAACTGACGTGCAAGATGTAAAGTTGTTTATTATTTCCCCCTTGACTTTTCCCCACTAGCCATTTTGTATTTAACTGAGGCAACGTGGACACCCTGGTGCACAGGGGCTGCTTACTGACACCAGCGTAAATCTGTCTAGTAAACACAGCCTAATGTTTAGTGAGGTATGTTTAACAAAAAAAAAAAAAAAAAAGCAAATGTGATTTAAGGTGCTGCTGTGAACATGAGTGCTGGGAAAATACCTTTGCGTTCTTCCATTTCAGTGATGAATTTGAGATGCTGTTGTTCTAGGTCTTTGATTCCCTCATGGTCATCCTTACACAGACTCTGGGCTGAACTGTTGGCTTCAAGAGCCATTCTGACCTCGCCCAAGGAAAACAAAGCCTCGCAGTAGCGATAATGGCCCTGCAAACAAACCACGCATTAACTTGTGTCTCAGAACTATTGTTTGCCCATAAGCGACGGGCAGGAAGCACATGTGGAGTCAACCGCAGTAACAAGGGAGTACAGTTCAAACTGTGAATCAGCTGCATCAAGACTGTTTGTACAGGTTACTTCGCCTCTATGGTGCAGAAAAATGACTAGATCAGCTTCAGTACTTATGCCGCTGTTTGACGCAGGACTTCCCTAACTTCTGTGCAATAAATGTTCGACCAGTCTCTGTTACATATCCATACCACACCACCGTAGCCATATTATAAAGTAGAGTACCTTTGCCCACAGTGGTTTAATCAGGGTAGCACGTTTCCCATCACCAACTGCTTTTCTGTAAAAAAATCAAAAAATTCATGTTTGGGTTAAAACATTTCTTAAGAATTGAACCTTTGATGAACACCACTGTTAGAATGATTTATAATCCTGCATGTTCTCTAACCTTTCTTTAAGTTGAAGCACAAACCAGTACACATGTAGTAATCATTATAACAGAGACTCAGGGGTCAGAAGGGATCAGGTTTGACTGGAACGACCGTTGAATGTGGTGACAGGTCGATAAAGGATACACATTATGTCATAACTTCATACCTTGTTTAGCATGGTTATGTATGAATAAATATCTGTTCTTTTTTATTAAACACTCTTCTCAATTTTAGTAGGGATGCTTAGTAAATCATCACAGCTAATGACTATTTCTGAATGTCAAACATATTTTAAACTTAAACTTAGAGCTCAGTTACTTACAGATAAATATTTCAGAATAAGTTGTACTCACAGAAATTTCTTACATCGGATATAGCACAAGGCTCTGTTACCATAAATTATGTGATTGTCAGGGCTGGAGGGAGAAGAAATGAACTCCAGTTAAAAAAGCACACACATTTTATTACAGATATACAATCTAACACTATAAACCTGGAATTACTCCTTACAGTAAAGAAACTGCGACTCTTTATAACATATTTAGAACAATGCGGTTTCATGTCTAAGAAAAAGATGCTTTTAAGGAAATATAAAAATATTACTTACTAATATTTGATGGCTTGGGAATAAAACTTCACAGCATCTTCATACTGCTGTTTCTGAAAGTTCTCGTTTCCTTTCCTCTTCATTTCTTCACTTTTCTGAATGAGGAACATGACAAATCCAATTCTTATTTCCACTGGTACCAGAGTATAGGGCTGCCACATTTGATATGAAATTTGGTCCATCATTTGAACACAGGGGGAAAAAAAAAAAAAAAAAACTTAAATCTTTAATGATCTGTCCAAATCGAAATTCAACAGTATCTATGGCTTTGTTTCTCAAATCAGAGTGTCTGCCCTGTAATTTGCAAGTAATCAGATCAGATTTGTGTGTCCAAACATAACCAATTTGTCACATGGGCTGCTGTAGTAACGACCCGGACATAGCTACACTGATAGCACTCTGCTAGGAGCAGCAAGGATTCTTCTCACTCCATCAATCTGCATCAGATCCTCTTTGACCTATTGCATACACTGTTGCTCAGTAAACTGGTTTACTGTTGTTGTTAAGTTGGTATAATGACTAATGGGGATCCACAGTGAATAACATATCACATAAATACTACAGATAGTCGATGTCTTCATTTTCAAACTGGAACAGGCACTCTCTCATTCAGGCAGCCCAGATCATTGTCAACAATGTGCCTGCACTCCAGGCGGGCTTACAGTCTGTAGATCAAGTTGTTGTGTCTTACCGCTACTTGACAGTCGGATGGCCGAGCCATCAGTGCCTTCATCGTCTTATCAAAGTTGCTTCCCATGTCCTGAATGTACGTAGCAACTGTTTGAGAACAAAAGAGGAGTGTTTGTGTTAACTGACCTTTAAGACCCACAGATCTGAAATCATTTTCCTAGAACATCTACAAGCTTCACTCAAACACAGCACATTTCTGTGCTGTAAAATACATGTATAAATGTAGTAATATAACTAAATGAATAAAATGTTATTTTAGATGTTATAAAATAGACAGACTCTGAAAAACGGCTGAATGGTTTTGTAGCAGACCAGTCCGCGTGAACTGTAGTGTGTGTGTCTTACATTGGGTGAAGATAAAGTGCAGGGCTGTGAAGCAGGTGTGTGCATGGCCAAGCTCCAGGACACGATGGCGAATAGCAGGTTCCTCTGTTCGCTCCAACCAGAGTAATGCATTCTCCAAAACCTCTGTGGTACGCTGTCGGTATGATGCCAAACAAAGAAGCCATCAACTATCTCTATTTACCAGTACACAGGCCATGTCAATACACACAGGTATTCATTCAAGTGTATGATATTTTTTGATGCTGAAGTACATGGTACACTGAGGAAAAAAAATTATAAAAAATGATAATAACACATTATGCAATTTGATGTAAAGCACACACAGTTGATTTATCTGTTTTCCCCAGCTTACCGTGTTAAACATGTTGCTTATCAAGAAAACATGTTTTGTTTGGTCCCTTTTCAACTGTAACAGAGAAAAAGTGGTTCAGATCAAAAGCAAAAGCTCCAAAGTCATAAAATACCAACGTCGTGATTGTCAACATCACTTTAGTCTACTCTTTTTCTTGTGTGTTATACGTCATCTCAACACAATCTGACTGTGGGTTTTCTTGCATCATTACACCTAAAATCCCAAGTAAACCTTAACATTATTAATGTGAGTGGAATGTAATGTCCTGCCTGTGTGGTTTTCTCCTGACATGGGGTGCTGAAATTTAAGTCAAGATACTTCACTGATGTTTGTCTCTTGCAGCCTGAAAGTTATACATATAATCTAAACTTTTCATCTAAGTCTTAAGCAAAGTGGCAGCCACATTCTGAAATCCCTACACAAAGTCCCCTTAGCTGTGGTTTCTAACTCATGCTGCAGTCAACACAACTGACATGAACTTTTATCTTCCCCAACATATTTTCCCAAAGTATTGGGTGTCATGGTCTTTTGTGAATAAACAAAACAAGGTGTGTTCTGAAAATCTGCCAACAGCAACACACAGTGTCTGTGATAAGCTAAGAACGGCCATTAACATCAGCCATGCCGATGTATCTATACTGTGTGTGTGTTCAGAAAAAAGGCTTTGGGATGAACCAATGCAAAGTGAACTTACACTTCCTTTCTCCAAGGCTCTGAAGATTGACTCCAATACGTCTATCCTGCGCAGGTGCTTCAGACTTATTACTTCTGTGTGCCTAGAAGAAGACAATTAGAAACTCAGTCCAAACATTGAGGATTGAAAGAATTGGGGGTTAAAAAATGATTCAGATGCAAATTACAATTATACTTACACAGGGTCGATCAGACCTATTTGTAAAGCCCAGGAGGTGGTAGGGCTGGACTCGTCACGCTGCAGCAGAGTGGGAAGCCAGAAGGCACAAATTTTCATCCGCTGTCCAGCTTCTTTTTTGGTGTCGACAGGGATACGGCCCCATTGATCAAAAACCTCCTCTAAAAAAAAAAAAAAAAAAAAAAAAAAAGCATGCTGAAAACCCACTTGGTTTCACCCAGCTGAAAGCAGCACAGAGAATTTATCATCTTAATTCTAAAAGAAATGTTGCATGTGGAGCAACAGCCAGCAAGAGAAACTCCTAATTCAGGGCCCATTATTTTCTTATATGCATTCATTATTTTAGTTTTCTCAACATTAAAATACAAGCAAAAAGTGATTGCGATGCGAAGGTCATATAAAAATGGACAGGGTTCAGATTCTCACAATGATACACTCAAATCTTTTATCAAAACTCACTAGTGTGTCTTAGAGATTTCAGTGTTTTGTGCAATATGTGATCAATTATCTATTTAACAGCAAAATAAATTAACTTCAGCAACTTCAGAAATACGTTCAAAACTTAGGCCATGGTGACGACTGTCTCACTGTGATTTGTACTGTACAGAACATATCACAACCTGAAAAATAAAATAATATAGGACTTAACGGCTTTGACTTTTAAAGCTTTTATTCTCGAGCATCGTTTAAGTCTGATGTTGCTGTATAGCTCTTTTCTAAAAGGCGTGCTCAAAGTTTGCCATCAATACACCACAGCGCTCCCTTTTTCTCATTGCGATTTTTGCCTAAACGTTATTTGGAAAATTAAATACTCCTGTATTTATATGTATTTTATCTAAGCATGTTGATGCTCTAGTATAATGTATACCACAATAATTTTGCATTGGACAACAGCACTGTACTCATATGTATGGTGTATTAAGACTTAAATATTCCTTACCTGGTGGACGAAAGGCAACCATTGTATCATTTCCCTGAGTGGCCAAAAGGACCAAAAAAAAAAAAAAGTTTCAGTGACAAACAGCAAGTTGGCTAAATCTTATTATTTTGAGCAGTAATTAATAACTCACAACACTCACCCGCTGACTGTAGATTTCCCAGTCACCACCACAGTCAGAATCAGAGTCTGAATCTGACATTTTGTCCAACTCTGTAAGAAAACTTAAATAAATCACTCAAACCCATTTTACACTCATCGTGCCTCTTTTGATTGCTGTCAATGTCTATGCAAGTTCATACTCATACTACTTGGAAATTCAACGAAGCAAAGCTTATCACTGCAATTAGCATTAGACAACAGTCAGTAATTATGTAATCTTACGTTTTGTAGTAAACAACTTTTATCACTGCAGACTAGAGCTGCAACAATTAATCAATTGATTAATTAATCAATCAACAGAAAAATTACCTGCAGCTGGTTTGATAATTGATAATCTGAGATAATTTTGAGGTTTTTTGTTTTGTTTTGTTAAATAAAATGTCAAAATTTTCTGGATTTGACCTCTGGTTTACATTCTCTTCTATGGTGGTAAACTCAGTGTGTTTGGGTTTTGGACTGTTTATCAGGCAAAAGGAGGCACTTTAAGACATCGCCTTGGGCTTTGGAAAATTGGGAAGGGCATCTTTCACATCTTTTGGACTTTGAACACACATCTAATCAATTTACTAAGAAAACAACTGTCAGAGAATAAAAAAATATATATATCATTAGTTGCAGCCCTGCTGCAGGCTCTACCGGGAATAACTATGCTGAAGCGCTATGCAAACCTGGCCATGGTTCTGCATGACCAGGTTTTGAAAACAATCAAAAGGGCGGAGATGGTGTGTGTGTGGCGTTTCCGGCATCAGTGACAATATGAAATATGATCCATTCTTAATATCCAGCTTGAGTCACAGATCCACGAACAAAGGTTAAGCCGATTGACAGAAAAGGAATCAGCAACTACTCTGATAATCGATTCATCGTTTCATTTAGGTTCCCCTGCTTCCATCGTGATGACTTGCTTATTTCCTCCGTTTTGCATAAGTGCAAATGATAAGGCAAAACAAGTCAGACGAACCCCCAACACGAAGCGGAGATGGTTTTAAAGTGGCTAATGACCATTACGGAACACAACTATAATTCCTACAACTACACAACACTTTTTAAATATAGTACCCTAACCGCAAAAATCACCATTACAGGCTGCGAAACTGTACCTAATTGTGTGTATCCTACTAGTTTCGTTTCATTACAGAAACATTACTCATGCAAAGGAAGAAGAAACACACACACACACACACTTCTCTATATAAATATACCTGGAAATGATTACTTTCACTTAATAATGTGGACTAATAACCGTGAAGACTCGTAAGGAAGCAAACGGCGATTTAATTATTACTATAGTCATTACAATTTCTCACTGTTTTTCTTATAAAAATGCAACCACGTTGAGTACTTAATGCAGTTGTTTGTCGAAACCAATTCCCTCGGGGATGAGGTAAGGTAGCTAACGCCGCTCCTTCAACTTAGCATTGTAGCATAACAGCCCACAGACGTATGGATAAAATGCTGCCATACAAACGCCCACAGTGCCGAGCTAGTCCGCTGGGAACCGCATCAGCTGTTACCTGGTCAGTGCCAAAGCTTTATTTTGGCCATTTCCTCACAACGTGGCGCACTTTAATGCATTTTAAACAACGCCACGACACTTTCTTCCTACTTTGTTTTAGTGCGACGCAGCCCATCATGAGCCAAGCCAGGATTACACTTCAGCCACTCGACGCTGGCGGGTTTAAAACGAGATTTAAATCAGCGCTAAATCACAAAAGCACTCACCTCGCGTCAAAGATTTACTGTGGTCTCCTGTCTAAAGGTGCTCGTCCTGTTCATATTAGAGTGCGGAAGTTAAAACGAAGGCACTAATCACGCACCCAGCCCCCGCGTGTCGTCAGCATGCGTGAATGGGCGTGTTTTTCCTTCTTCTTCTTCTTCTTCTTCTTCATTTTTTTTAATGGTTGCGATAGCGCCACCAACTGGTGGCTGCCCTTGTCACGCGAAGGGACTGTCAGGATCTAGTTTTTAGTTCCGTCATTAGGTGTAAAGCTATTATGAGCAAAATCCAGCTGATGCAGGCTCTATCTAACAGTCTAAGGTTTGTGTTGAGACTGTTGTGATTGAGGTATTAAGATGCTGATTCAAGTTTATGGTCATTTTGGAGGATGTGGTTTGTGCTGCTGCTGGATTGTGTTATACTGACAGATGTTTCTAATGTGTACAACCATCATGAATATAAAATGTTCATATCTGTGGTCAGTTAAAGTGGAATGACGCCCACTTTCGTGCAGACTGAAAATAAGAAAAATGATTAAAATGACTAACGAGATGGTGGTTTATTAAAGATCAGAGCACAATGTTAAAGACAGTTGTGAAATGTGAAGATTTAATCACACACTATTCATTTCTATCTAATTTGTCTTTAACTCAAAGTCATTCCTCTGCCTGAGCAGGCTGTGGAAAACTTTCTCAGGGTACAGGAAAAAGTTTCTATTCTGCTCCAGGTCCTGTGCATTTATGATACGACTCACCAAAGCTTCTTGTATGGCTGGAGACTCACAGGGGTGGTGCTGCACATTGTGACTCACATTCCTCCATGGCTCGATGACTAACAGGCCCATCGTGCCAGCTTCCTCCTCCCTGCTATATCCAGTCGAACTGGTGAGTCTCTCTCTGTTTAACGCACTTACAGCAGTTGCATTGCTTCCTTTTGACACACTGACTCCAAAGTTTTCTCTCAATCCATGCGTTTTACAGCTTCTGCTAATTTCAGCAGTTGAACTGGGTGCAGTAGTCTCATTAAATCTATCAGTTGCAATACTTGTATTAACCAGACTAACATTTAAAAGGTGATTACTTGAGTAGGTCATATTGGTTTTGCTAGATATGTTAGTTTGTTTTGGTCCACTCGCTGTTCTGGTTTTGGGTTTTTGTGGACCTGGAGCTACAATCTCCTGGATATTTCTGCGTAGATAGGTTTTGTAGCCCTGAACCAGACGTTTTAACCCCGTCTTATAAGACAGACGCAGTGACAGTACTGATCCTAAAGGCACAGAGTTCAGCCGGACCTGTTGGAACAAGAATAAACGTGATTTCAGGTCAGCCCAAAATCCCCAGGAATTATGTTCACCATGGATTTGGCACATCAGTAATGATGGATGGGCATGTAATATCATGTCAACTTGTTGTATTAAAAATTGAGGGCATGCATTTTAACTTTAAGCTTTTTTCTCTGTCCTGACCTGGTGGATTCTCATATGCAGGTGAAATGCAGCTCCTGTCAACCACTGCTGCATGGACACCGAACTCATTCGTTTCTTAGAGGTCATCCTCTCATAATGGTCAATCAGCTCAAGTTTCAGCCAGCTGTCATAGAGCTCTGTAGTCTGAGCCATCTTCTCCTCATCGTTGGCAATGCCAGGGATCAGGCAGAGGTAGCTGTGGATAATCCAGCCAATTCTCGAAGAACTACTGATGCCAAACAGCTTCTCAACCTGGGATCTCTGAGTTGACAGGTCCCCCTCTGTTGAACCTTGTGCTCGGACCTGGTTAGACAACAGAGAGGATAGGTGTAATAGAGAGAACAGTTTAGAAATTTCTCTAAAAACTCTTAAAAGTCAATGTCTAAGTGGTGCTAGAAGAAAAGTCATGGGATCAGCAAAGACAGTACAGAGTTTTGCTGATTTCAGTATTCAATCAAGACATACAAACACTAGACAAAACAAAAAAGTTTTACCTACTTGTTGGGCAACCTGGTCAAAAAGCATGGACAGAGCCAGGGCAACAACCCCTACTCCGCCGTAGGTGACCCTGCTGCTGCCTCCCAGCTCTCTAGTTAGGCTGAGGCTGAATGTGGTCTGCTGCTCTCTGCTCATGCTCCGCTGTAAGAAAGCATATTGATGCTCCAGTGCTGCAGAGGAATCCAGTGACAAGTAAGTGGTGAGGACCGGATCCAAGGAGATATCAGGGATGATGCTGGCATCTCGAGCCACAGAGAACAGCTCCTGGACAGTGGCTGGAGAAGGAAGACACAAACTGCGACCCATCAGGATCATGGCTGTATCTGTCTGTCTAGTCAGCGTGTGTTAGTATGTGCATGTTTGTGAAACAAGTCTGCTTGTTATCTGTGTTTCTGACCCTCTGTGTGTTTATTTGCCCCAGTCAGAATGATGTTATCAGCATGACCAGTCGAATGAAGCACTCATGCATATAAATATAAATGCATAACCTGTCAAATAAAACAAGGCTTCATACACACACACACACACACACACACACACACACACACACACACACACACACACACACACACACACTGTAGTTACAGCACCATCAACCTTATTTTCCTCATTGAACAAATATCACTTCCACAGTAAGCATACAATAACCATCTGTTTCAGAATCAGTGCAGTCTACGAATGATACTGAAGTCACAGCACTTTTTGTAATTAAACTGACATTTAGACTTAGACACAACCACTGAACATTAACCTCAATGTCAATAAGCAAGCAGTCAGCTCACTGCAAGGAACAGATTTACTCTGCCTTCCCTTCAGCAATCTCCACTTTCAGGCACAGTGGCAAGGGCTCAAGTAAGAGTCAAAAATATACGACAGCCAGACCTAAACTCAAAGCCGGGGGTTGTCCATAGACCAACTGTAGCTGTTGAAATGTTGTGCGAATCTGTAAACAGTTCATGAGTCCATGCACAATAGTGTAAACACTTTAGACTACCCAGTATATGGCCTAACTGTTGTACATTGAAAAAGCACTTTTGAAACAATACACCTGAATATTGCACTGAAATTTATATCAGTATTATTTCTTTAGTAATATAAAAGTATTTAACACTTTATATTATTTATTTTATTGTATCACATACTATAAACTAGAACTAAGTTTTGAGTGACAGGTGGTGTTGTGGGAAGACTTTAGGATTAAAAAATAATAATAAATCCATCAAGTCAAATCATATAGGTATATAGAAAGTATTACAAATATATTTATAGGTATACATATTTATTTATATTTATATTACAGTATTACATATAAACATGTAATACTCGGGTCCATTGTGATATGTCATTTTGACTTATTACGTCCGTCTCAACCAAAGTAAAGACCCTTCCGCACAGTTCCGCCCTAACTCGCCCATCTCCGTCGGTCACATGACCCTCTTTCAGCGGTTTGCTGCATGACGCCATTGAGCAATCCTTGGAAACGAGTCCTTCATGCCTAAGTGAATAAACTACCGACTTTAATCGAAATTCTTAGGCAGAGACAGTCTTTTGTTTCTTAAAGAGTTTGACTGTTTTGAGATGATAAATTGAACAAATGCCTGCCGTCTCCGTGTGATAATAATAATGGTAATAACCGGACTACAGCGTTGTCGTTAGGAAGACGTCAGTGTCTAAACCTTGACTGTTGGTCATCGTCTGTTCCTGCTTCAGCTCGGTGAAAGCCAAACAGGTGAGTGCTAAAGCAAACATCAGGTACATGTCGTGGCAACGTACACCATCGGTGATCAGACTGTGAGCTGGATTTTCTCAGCTACATTATTAGCTAACTGACCGGCAGAGAGTCGACAAGTTAAAGGAAAGCCTTGAATAAATGAGGTCGAGACACACGGATAATCATGGTTTCTGTGTGTATATAGGACAGGAGGACTCACCGGATGGTCTAATGACTATTAAAATGATGTGAAACATATGCTATGGCCTTCACAGTCACCAGATCTCAACTAAATCGGACACCCATGGGAGATATTGACGTTACAGTGCTCTCCATTAGCAGCATAAAAACACAAGAGAGTAGCAGAGGTGTAGAGGGAGTTTTGATAAACATTGTTTAACCCTCCAGTGTAGATTCAGACAAGGCTAGATTTTTTATTCAGTGTCAGCTGCAGATCCTTTGTAGGTTCATCAGTGCAAACAACCCCACTGTCACTTTGTCACATCCTTATCACATTGTCACAGTTAATGTAAAAAATATCAGGTGATATATCAGGTGACACCACACAATGTGCCCAGGTGGACTCTGGGTACATTGTGTGGTGTTCTCAGTTGGGGCCACAGTTATTCCCCAGATCCCACCATGAGGTAGTCTGGCCCTGAGCCCTGACATTGGAAAGTGACAATGATAAATAAAAAGTTCAAAGCAAAGACGTTCTGCTGGGAAACACTTACACAAGGTATAGTCCTTATTGATCTACAGCAGTGCAATTAACAAATAACAGTGGTCCAAATCACCATAACAATTTATAATAAATAATGTGTAATGTATGAAAGAGACGTAACATAAAAAAATAAGAATATTGTTAAAATAAATAGAGCAGGGACGATGGTCAGGTCTGAAACCACAGGTTGCTTAAAATTAAGTGAAGGAAGACGGATGAACAGTAATATCACACATTTACTTATGATCTCACCCCATGATGCAAAAGAGTTTCATAATAAACTCAAAATGTAGTTTTTGGAGCTCAACACATGCTAAGGACTAAAAGTCAGGTTATCTTGGCCCTTTCTGCTTCTATTATAACCACTCTTTTCAAGATCTGTCTTTTGTAAGTCTCTGAACTGAATTGCAATACTTATATAATTATTGTTGCCCCTTTATTTACAACCTTATGAGGTTGGTTAAGGTTCGAGGTTCATCTCTGTAGTTGTTATATAACATAGGATTGCACAATGAAACGAAGCTGTAGCCCCCTCCATGCTACACACACAGAAAATGTATAAACAAATCTTTCAGATTTCAATACATTAACATAGGAAATAAAATAGAACGGTCTAGTTTCATCTTGAGCAGACACATTGACATTTGCTGATGTGATATGGAAAGGCTGCTTTTTGTTTAAACTGTGAGGTTTGTGCATTAGATATAGTGCTTATAAACTGTGTGATAATCTGGGGGCATCATAAATGCACCGTGCAGGCAGCAGAGTAGAGATCAGTCTGTTCAGCAGCGCATACAAATATACTAATAAATCAGATGATGAATTTTTCATTCCAGGTTGTCCAGCATTATGAGTCAACGGACAGAGCGACGGGGTATACATGTGGACCAATCAGACCTCCTGTGCAAAAAGGGATGCGGTTACTACGGCAACGCAGCATGGCAGGGTTTGTGCTCCAAGTGCTGGAGGGAAGAGTACCAGCGGGTACGGCAAAAACAGATCCAGGACGACTGGGCCTTGGCAGAAAAGTAAGCCTGCACCTCCAGTACCCAGGTTTAAAAATTTCCAGCTGTCTCTGACTTTTCATTGAAACTTAAACAAAAGAAAACAAATTAAAACATGCAAGTCCATCTCCTGGTAAACAAAGGCCTGCATCCTGATGGGTTGTCTGCATTCGTAGCTTTTTTTAAAGACGTTATATGATTGGTCAAACTATTTAAATAACTGTAGACATATCAAAGTTATCAGGCTTGTCTAAAATACTTATTTGTTCTCAGTTCAATGCTTTTTTTATGGTAACAATATTTTATTAAAATTTGAATCTGCATTTTGTCAAAACATAATACAACAACCACAGATTTGAATATGGTAAACTGTATCATTAAAGCTCTTGACAAAGGCGAACAAAGTGTGTCAGCTCTTTTCATTAATTTATCTAATGCTTTTATAATGTGGACCACAATATTTTAATATTTTAGTACCACTTGAAACACACGAGTGCCAATTAGCAGGCTTTTTTTTCCTCCTTTATATAATTTTCTTATGAAAGAAATCAGCTAGACCAGTTCATGAAAATTACATAGCAGTAATTGTAATGCCAAAAGACCCATCAAATTGCTTTTTTAAATTACGCTTTAAATTATTTTCTCAGTTGCTTTGGCACCTTCCTATAATGAAAGCATGATTTCATACTGTTGCTTTCACATATAATCAAATGTAATAAGTAAAAGTCTTTTGTGCTCATCAGTTGTACCTGTAGCATATTAATTCAGAATGCAACTTTGTCAGTGACACTGTGTATGAATTTGACAAGATATAGTGATACTTGCAAGTTCTGATCTTTAAAATTGAATTACTGACACATTCTCTGTCAATATTCCTGCGCCGTAGGTTGCAACGAGAGGAGGAGGCAGCGTATGCCAGTAGTCATGGAGTTCAGACCCAGTCCCACGCCCAGTCCACAGCACCACACCAAGGACACACCTCTTTAGGGCCCTTTTCCAAGTTTGAGGAGAAGAAAACCAATGAGAAGACACGAAAGGTCACCACTGTCAAGAAGTTCTTCAGCCCGTCATCACGCGCTGCTCCCAAGAAAGGTATGATGCTAGCACAACATACAACTCAGTCCACTTTCTGACTAGTTTGTTGTCAAGGTCACTGCTTCACGTTTTGCTCACTTAGGCTAACCTTTTAGGCTATCTCTCCACGGACTGTGGAGAGTACAGCAGCCAAAAAGTGATTCTATTCCTAAATGTGGTTCTTCCTCACCAGAAACCCAAGAGGGCAAGACACCAAGTCCATCCATTAGCCGCCACGCCAGCTTCGACACAGACCAAGTGTCCAGGGACTTTGTTGACTTCTTGAAAAACCTCCAGAAGCCCGGCCGGGAGATCCATAAACAGTGTCGAGCCTTCATAGTGAACATGTCAAGCAAGAAGGTCTGTTATACTCAGAAATCTAGTGGCATAATAATAATCTTTATAATGATAGTTTAACTTTTAAATGTTAATGCTTTCTTTGTTAAACGACTCTTAATGTGAAATGTTTAGATTAGAAAACAATAAAATAAAGTAAGACACAAGCACAGATGAATGCAATAATCAATTTGCGTAACTGATCTGACAGTTTTAATTGTCATCATCTCTTCCAGCCGAAATGACAGGTTCCATTGCTGGTCTTTATTTTTTTTTATTCATGGTGTGTGTGCTGATACACAGCAGGTCTGATAAAGAAATGACATTCACAATAGATGATGTGCATGTTCGTGAAAATTATAGCAACCACCACTGCTTCAGATAAGGTTTAATGTGAGTTTAGGCCTTAAAGGCAGTTAAGTCCATCAAAGTTTACTTTCTTAAACTTCTGCCTTGTAACATGAGTTATAGATGGTGACCTTCTCACTTCTTGTCTTGACAGGATCTCAGTGCTGAGGAACTTTCAGAGTGCGTTCAGGATTTCTACCAGGGCATGGCTGACCGCTTAATGAGTCACTTTAAAGGTTGGTCCAGAGAAGCCTCTTTCAGCAATTATGTCCAGGAAACATTTATAGGTTCCTCAGAAATCTGAAATCAGAACTGTTCAGCGGAGTTGGTTAAAAAATTAATGGTTCAAAGTTTAAAGTCATCTGTCCTTCTGACAAGTATCCATCATCACAAGATCATCGTGGTAACATCAACTTCACGTCAGAGGATCAGATCAAAACTTGTCAACAGCCAAACCACTGACCAATCAGCTCACTGGAAAGCCACTGGATCATGATCAAACAGAGAAATACTATAGTTTACCACAGTAACCGCTGAATTAATATTATCACTGTTAATTAGTAAATTGCAGCATTTTGATCAGGTGAACCTACATTCTATAACCTTGTTTCCCCGAGTCCGTGTAACCCAAAAAGAGCCAGACCGAGCTGAGCTCGCCTCACGATTCAGGCTTTCGTCCAGCCTGTTATGTGATGTGCTGTACCGCACAAGGTGTGCACACAGTATGCAGCACTCACTAGATGGCAGCACAAGCAGGATTTTCCACTTAGGTGTATAAATCTGACACTACATCTCTAACCAGTGTGGTCTGAAATATTATTGTTCACCAGGTTCTTCGGATTCTGTGGAGCAGGTGATGGACCAAGTGGAGAAGTACATCATGACGCGTCTGTATAAAAGCGTATTCTGTCCAGAAACCACAGATGATGAGAAGAAGGATTTGGCCACACAGAACAGGATAAGGTGGGCCTCTCTGGATCCAAATCCGGCAGGGATGTTCTTATAATAATATTAATATATCAAGCGAGAGTGATAATTAGGAGTGGAACAATGCACACATATTCAGACAGGATACAGTGAGGTTTAGCAGAAACGTTAGAAAGCATCACTTCACAAAGCTTCTCTTTAATCTGCAGCAGTCTGTGAAAACTTCTGTCTGAGTCTGTTTGTGCACTTGATTACACAATAGCCATTTTTAGCAGCGTTCTCCATGTTTTTCTTACATGTGAATGCACAGTGGCAGCTGCTGACTGCATGTGTTTGTCACCCAGGGGAGTACTGACAAATGTGTGCGGTTAGATCGGATCGTCAAAAACAAAAACTGTAGACAGCGAACATAACTTTGCTTCTTTATGTTGCAGGGCTTTGCACTGGGTGACAATCCAGATGCTGTGTGTGTCTATGGATGAAGAAATCCCTGAAGTCTCTGAGAACGTGGTCAAAGCAATAACAGGTCAGAGACTACGCTTGAACTTGCACAGTGACAGTTTATTCAAGAAAAGTGACATTTTCTGCTACAGCATACATACTGGCAAGGTACTGTACACTGTGTCTTACTCACCCACACACATACTCTAGTGTCAGGGTGGAGGCAGAAATCTCAGAGACAGATATAAACCAAAAACTATCTGCATGGCTAGATACTGCCCGAGGAGAATAACGCTGCAGCTAACAAGTGTTTTCTCTATCGATTAATCTGCTCATTGTTTACTTGAGCCAATCAGTGTCAGAAGATAAATTTAACACCATGTCAGAGCCCAAGCTGACATCTTCAGATTCTCTGTTTTTTTTGACCAACAGTCCAAAGCCAAAGATGTTCAGTTTATTGTTATGCAAGATGAAGAAAACCAATAAACATTTGCATTTCAGTAGCTGGATCCTGTGAAGTTTAATTAATTGACTGATTGTTTCAGCTCTAGAAGTGAGAATTTTTTTTGGGTGAACTGACCTTTTAATGATTTTTTTGTGCAGGAAACTGATGTATTTTCTAACTACCTGATGATACATTAGTCTGTTAAGCCTCAGCCTTATATGTATGTATCTGTGACTCTTGCAGATATCATTGAGATGGACTCGAAGAGGGTTCCTCGGGACAAACTTTCTTGCATTACACGTTGCAGTAAACACATCTTCAGTGCCATTAGGATCACCAAGAATGAGCCGGCCTCCGCTGACGACTTTCTCCCTGCTCTCATTTACATTGTGCTCAAGGCTAACCCTCCACGACTTCAGTCCAACATCCAGTACATCACCCGCTTCTGTAACCCCAGTAGGCTGATGACCGGGGAGGATGGATACTACTTCACTAACCTGGTCAGTTTTTTTTTCTTCTTCTTCTGCTTCAGTTTTTCTCAGAGCCAGTTTGAGCTGGAGGCCTCTCGCTTCACAGTGGTTCTGCGTGTGTTGTCCTTCTACGGTTTAACTCTATCTGTAACATTTAAATCCATTAAGAAATTTTTACAGTATATATATATCACGTATATATGACAGAAAATCTTTCATGTATTTTAGTTGGGACAAGGTGGCATCACATACACGCACAAATCAGGATTCAGCAACATTTGAATCAGAATCTGCTGACACTGGAGCTGCAACAACGAGTTGATTGATTAGTTGATCAACTGAAATTAAATAACTATTTTGATAACCATTTAATAATCATTATTCAATTAAATATTCCAAACATGTTAAAGCTTCTTAAATGTGATGATTTGCTGTTTTTCTTTGTCATATCTGATTGTAAACTCAATATTTTATCTATTTTTTGTAGAAAACTTTATAGACAAACTGAACAATCAATCTTGCTTCTCTTTATACTGTCATCTTTGAATGCATATCAAACAAACAACATATAATGTGTTAATTAGTGAGCTTTAGAGTCCCAGACATACTTTTCAGTGTTTTCTTTTTCTCTTTCTTTTTTTTAGTGTTGTGCAGCGGCCTTCATCGAGAAGCTGGATGCTCAGTCTCTCAACCTTTCTCCGGAGGAATTTGAGCGCTACATGTCAGGCCAAGCTTCACCACGACTCAACAGCTCTGAGGGTGACTGGCCCCACGCTGGCTCTGCACCTGGCGTGACTGCCACCAACCCAGTCCTGGCTCAGCTCAATCACAATCTGGAGCTGCTGTCGAGCCTCACAAACAAGCAGGAGAGGCTGATGGAGGCTGCTCAGAGCCTGCAGGCCGACCTCCTCTCCTGGCCTGAGAGTGTACAGCGGGAGGTGCGTGACATCCTGGAGAAATACCCTCTGGAGATCATGTCTTGCACCGTTTCTGCCATTGATGCCAACAACATGGACAATGACAACCTACCGCCACCCCTCACACCCCAAGTGTTTGCTGGGTAGTGGAGTCTACAAAGGGAGGAAACATTTCACATACAGCAAAAGTGCAGCTGCTTTGAAAAGGTCAGCTCATTGCCTGTGTTTTGAGTTTGATGGTAACGTCCCACATACACAAACCATTGGGGCCTCATTTTACTGAGCTTCTTCTGCACCTTAAAAGCCCAAACTGTGTCCAAAATCACTCCCTATTTAATATATGGTACACTATATTTGCTACCCACCATTTCCTTAATTCAGAGTGAGTAAATTCCACAACGGAAAGAAAAATGTAACGTTAATAGCACCAGCTACACCACCAACTAGCACTAGAAGGGTCTAATTTTATTCACTGTCAGATAAAAACACTTCTAACATTTCTTACAGTAATACTTGAAGATTTCAGTGTATGTGTGGCTTTTTTTGGACTTTTATTTCACATTTATACACAGATGTTATTGTTTTATACTGCACGAAAATTAGTTAAATTAAGTGTGACAGTAGTCCTATGTGCTGTAATACCTTTGTGACACTCCGCATGGCTGAGGTCCACAGTTGGACTGATGTGCTCGGGCATTTATTGTTACCTAATCTTCAGCTGTCCCTGCTCTTTCACTACAGCTGCTAATTGTCAGTTTTCACTACCAGAATCCACAGTTTCCACACAGATCTCACGTTCTACAACAAATATAAACAGGTATTTGGTAGTTTGTTTCTGTATGAGGCCAGTTTGACTTGTCAATGTAGCAGCATAATCCCTTTTCTTGCTGTGTTTAATATTTTGTGTGGAACTGTCTGTCTGTTAATGAGTCTGGTGAAGTTGTAACTGAAATCCAGCTGTAACAAATTTAGAGGAAACACACAACCACTCCGGGACTAGTCCTGTCATCGTCAGGTATCAGATTAACTTCAAGAGGCCCTTCAGTTCAGTTTTTATAAACATACTATATGTTTTAACATTGTACTGTGTTTTTACAATTAAGTGTATTTTGGCCTAAATGTTTGACTCAATGTTAGGATGTAGTAAGCATCTTATACCAAAGGAAATGCATTTTAAATGTTGATTTGTCATTTTGGTGATGTACTGTATAATATTGAGTTTGATATGATCTGATTGCCTGTTGAAACACTGCTGCCCTACTACTGTTTTTTGTTGTTGTTGATTCAGTGGCTTGAGGATTTTTTTTTAGACCTGTCACATTAAATAACATTATTAATTCTAGAAAAGGGACAAGTGAACATGGAGAAGCCTATAAACGTTCATGTAATTTACAATACTTACTCGACTGCAAAGAGAACCAGAATTTATCATGTGTGGTTTAACAAATGCAGAATATCAGAAACCACTTTCAAGAATAGGTCTGGTGATATTCTGTGTTTATCTTACTGAGAAGAAAACCAACAATGAACTGATAAATGTCAACTATTTTCTTGTAGCCAGAGCCTGTATCTGATATATATATACACACACACTGTATAGTAGTCCTCAAAAAGGCCTTTTTTTTTTCTCAGGGTAGACAGTGGACTAACTAAAGGCTAAACAGATGGACTAACACTCGATTTTGACCTTTTCATGGGGTTCGTTGACAGGAAGAAAATCCAGAATAACACCAGCATTATCCTTCAAACATATTCTGAAATGTGAAATATCTCACCTGATAGAGTCTGTACCATTAAGGCTGCAGTGGCCTGGGTTTGTTTCTGGATCTCCAACTTTCCTGTCTGTCCTCTTACTGTCACTATCTCAAGAACGGCAAAAATATCCAAAAAAAACATTTCACACATTTAAGGGTCCATCAAAATGATTTTCTGGAAATTGGCTCAATTAAACTAGAAGCTAAAATCTTCTTTAGACAGACTCAGAAATAATGATTAATTATATGCAAAAGCGGTATGAGTGCAGGAAGGTGGATGGTGCTTATTTTTGGGAAAAACAAAGTTAAATAAAAGTTAAATAAAGATGACAGTGAAATGAAATGTAAATGAATTGAGTCTCTTTTTTTGTACAATAACTATAAAATATGGACCACTTGATATGCAGCACTTACTTCCAAATGAAAAAAACAAGTTTTAAAGGCAAAGGCTGCTCACAGAAGATGTTGATTTGATTCAGTTTTTTTTTTTTGTTTTTTTTCTGATCACTTTACTTTGTATGAGGTTAACCAATATATAAAAACTATTAATGGCATTATTTCTGAAAGGACTCACTCATATTTGGGCACTAAAACTAATCTGTAGATAAAACACACAGTTCAGATTTGAAGATACATTACTTTAGCACCACCTGTTGATCATGTCAAGACTGTGAGGCAAACTGGAGAGCACAGAACAGATGAACTGAAAGCAACAATGCACGCTGACCGTTCCTCTCCGTTTCATTTTCCCACAAACGAAAACTGCAGTGGTGGAGAGTAACTAAGTACATTTACTCCAAGTCTGCACACAAGTACATTTTTGAGGTAATTGTACTTTACTTGAGTATTTTCATGTTATGGCATGCTTTTTAGTATTAGTAACCTGTACTATTTTCATTTTCTGACAGCTATAGTTATTAGCTATTTTTCAAAAATGATAAGCTGATAGAGTACATCACACTTTGGGATTTTGATCTGTAAACAAAACAAAAAAGAATGAACAAAGTACATTTTACTGATAATACCACTGGACTTTTACTAAAGTATTTTTTACAAAGTGTTTAGTACTTTTACTTTTAAAAAGGATCCCAGTACTTTTTCCACCACTGAAAAAAATATGCCACATTCAAAAGAACAATAAAAAAAAATGAAAAAAGAAATTCTACACATACAAAGAAAAAACCCTCATCAAGTACATAATATGCAGTTTACTGTTTATTTTTGATACTGGTAGGTGACATGTGAGGGAGTCTGGAGACTGAAATAGTGACTACCTTTCTCCACTAGAGGCCTCCAATGTGCAAAAGTGACTAAATGCAGTTTTAAAGGGCCATTGTCTGAAGTCACTGAGCTGTAAACAGCAAGTCATGGCTTCTGGAGGAATAGTATCGCAGACGTGTAGAACTACCTTAAACAAACATGTATCATGTGGGGAAGATTTTGTCATTGGTTTAAACTAGAGTTTGCATCCAGTAAGATGTATGTTTTTCTTATAACATTATTATCATCATACAGTATATACACAATACAAGATAAATTAACTGCGGATAATGTTTATACATGCTTATATATTTCTGAAAAACAGTAAGGCATAGAATATATACAGAACTAACCTAAAGGAATTAGTATCAAACATCTGTCAAAAATTCACACCGCAACAAAACAAAGAATTCAAAACATTTCATAGTATGTACAAAAATACTTATGCAAATGCCCCTAGGAATATTTTAATAGAAAAAATAATAGGAATCTCATCAGGAGGACATCACATTATATTTGAAACATGCACTTGCCGCAAAGGGTTTTCAGTTCAGCAGTGGGCCACATGTCTAGATGGTTTATCGTTGTTTTTGTGGTAACTGTGAATCACTGAGAAAAAGCGGTTCTTGGTGCAGGGATACTTTGACTACTGTGCTTGCTGGTCCTCGTTCACTACCTCAGATTCTCACCTGTGCTCTGCAAGCTTGTGTGGCCGCCCCCCCCCCCCATGGGAGACGTGCATTACAGCACGATAATCTCAGATAGACCTTAAGCTTGGCACCTTTCCCTCCTCCATCACAATCGCTACACTTTGGACTCACTCTCCATGTTGGCAATGTCCCCGTTCCTCTCAGTCTGCTGGGTCTTCTCCTGGTTGTCCGTGCTGGTCTTGGTCTCCTGACCCTCCTGTTCAGACTCTGGAAGGCCCTGCTGACTCAGTTTACTGGCCAGTGACCAGGTTAGGGGCAAGCGGGCGCGGTTCGTCATATCAGCAAGCTCTTTGGCACTGCAGGTGGGTGTGTTGGTTTCGTAGATGTCATGGAAGCTGTTGTAGTCCACCTCATAGAAGCCGTCCTCCAGCGTCAGGACTGGTGTGAAGCGGTAGCCCCACTTGATCTCACTGCTGACATATGAACTCCTCGCCTGGCACGTCATGCCTGGTAACACAATGCAACATTAAGGATTAAAAGATTTACAGCCACCTGAGAAGTTCATTCAAATTACCAAAAATCAAAAAACAAAACGTAATAGTCACTTTCCTCTCATGGTATCTACACACAGTTTTTAGTAGAAGTATCAAGTTGCATGGATTGAAAATACTCCTCTAAAGTACAGGTGCTTAAAAATGTACTTAGTTACAGTCCACCGCTGCTTTTTGAAGCCGTTTACTTGTGTTTTGATGTTTATCAGTGTGCTCTTTGGCTCAGCTGTCTGAGTCCTCTGTGAGCCTCCAGCAGCTGCTTTAAAACACACCACTCAGGCGTTATGTAATTGGTTCATTTCATTGCGGCTGATAGTGAGACGAGTGATCGCATTCCAGTTTCTAAGGCATGTCAATGCCGCCTGATCTAACATGTTAACATTGATTTTTATTTAGGAATGTTAGGCAGGGGAGCAAAAGTATTGGGTCATCCACAGTGCACACATCTATAAACTCTCACATTATGCAAAATGAAAATATTACAAGTAATCCTGAAAGGGAGGCAATTGTGCGCAACAAATTTAATGGGAATCCATTCATTACTTGTAAGAGAATGACTGCTGTGAATATTATACTCGCCAAACATCAACATGTTGGTATGGTCATTTGGCTGATGTTAGTATTCAGCTCGAAGCAGCACCATGTCTAAGTGCAGCCTCACAGAGCTGCTGCGGTGGCTATAAACTCTTAGTGCTGTGTAAACTATAGGATGGCAAAGACAAGGGTTAATTAATCGAAGTAATTCAATTAGAATTTAACTAGATTATACATCTGTACCTAGGCACAAAGAAGAGCTTTACTGAATAACAACTGCTGTACACATTATTGTTATCTATGCATGGTGACATCACAAATATAGCATCTGGCCAGAAAGCCTCAGACTTTATGAATCCGAGGACTCACCTGTGGCCTCGACCATCCCCTCCAGAATCACAACAATTTCCAACTCCTCCTTGGCCAGGTGGGCTTGTGAGATCTCCCAGAAGGGGCTGTTCTGGTTTATCTCATGGCAGATGATGAGCGGCGACACTAAGAAGAGCCTGTCATCTCCTGTGTTGTAGCCCACATTTATGTCTGTCTGATTCAAAGGGATGAACTCCCCTTCCTTGGTCTGCTTAGATTTGATAAGCTTGGCCCTGATTGAAGCCTCCACGATGTGCGAGTTTCGGAGGTCTCCGACCCTGAACATCAGGCACAGTCGTCCATCTCTCATTGAGATGACTGCGTTGGTGGAAAACACTAGTGTCTCAGCTCGTTTCTTGGGCTGCGAGATCTTAACGAACATGCAGCCCACCATGAAGGCATTCACGATAGATCCCAGCACTGACTGAACTAAAAGCAGAACTATCCCCTCGGGGCATTTGTCCGTGATGACTCTATATCCATAACCGATGGTGGTCTCCGTCTCAATGGAGAACAGAAAAGCTGATACAAACCCATTGAGGTTATTGACACATGGAGTCCACTGATTGTCTGCTATATGGTCCAGATCACCCCGGAGGTAAGCGATAAGCCACCACATGAAGCCAAAGAACAGCCATGTCACCGTGTACACCAACACGAAGATGAAGAGGTTGAACCTCCATTTGAGGTCTACCAGCGTGGTGAAAATGTCTGTCAGATACCGGTATGTCTCTCGAACGTTCCCGTGGTGGACGTTGCACTTCCCGTCTTTCTGGACATACCGCTGGATCTTCTTTGCCCTGTCTATTTCTGCCAGCTGTTTAGGCAGGTCCTCACGGGCCTGCTTTGGCAACTTGGGCTGTCTGATGATGGCTGGGCTCTCCACATCCTGCTCCATGGGGTTTCTAGGTGGATTCAAGCCTGTGAGAGAGGAAGCATGGCAGTGATTATTAGTAACAGCTAGCAAGTTTTGTAGTAACTGCACTTGAGTACTTTCATTTTAAGATACTTCACACATCTATTATCTATTTTCTATTTCATAGGGAAATATTTTACTTTTTAATGCACAACATTTATCTGACTGCTGGAGTTACTGATTACTTTGAAATTTTTCTCTACACCAACCAGCTGAAGAACATTAAAATGCATTTTAATATATTAGTCATGATAATCCAATGATATAACATCATGAAATATTATAAATAAGTTAAAGATCTAACTTCTTTTTCCAACACAGAAAACTTTTTTCTTTTCTTGTTATTACAGATTTAAAATTCCTAAATAAAAACAAGCAAGTGAAATCCATTACAGATTGTATTACGCATTTCCCTTTATGTATGAATTTCTGTATGAATCATATATCATTGAAAAATATGTTTAGAACGTTTTAGCTTTTTGGCTTTAATAACTAAAAGGAACTGTGTTCTTTATCATGCTAAAATCACACCATTAAAACATCCGTGAGGGATGATTTCAAAAATTTAAACATCAAATCAACTATGGATGCATGCATTCACATTATCATTTCCAGGCTGTTTTAAAAGAGACCACTGTACTCAGTGGCTGAGTCTCTTCTTCTGCCTCTTTTCACCTTGTAATCAAGTCGTCTGGTATGGAGTGAAAAAGACAGCAGAGTGGACCAAATCGTTATTTCATGGTCAGGACATCACCTGACAAAATCAGCAGGAATACAGGTTAATGACAACAGCTAGGCTGAGCTGTGCTGTGACCCCCCCTCGCCCTCCCTTTAGACATGGTACTCATTTGTTGCAGGGATTTTCCGTTCACTGTGCAAGAAATTTGGAATTAGCTGAACACAGATTCATTTTGAAATAGCAATGGCCAACAGGAAAATGAACACTGGGCTGACGAATGGTGTAACTTCATCACTCCATCAGTCAGTCAGTCAGTCAGGGTCAGACATTCAGGTTCATAGGGCTGGCCCCTTTATTGTGGTCCAACCAAAAATAAATAAATAAATAATAAAAGAACACTGTTGGAAAGGAATGGAGCCACAACATCCAGCTCCCTTCAAAGAGCAGTCATATCCATCACTACTGCCATTGTTTCCAGTATCATCCAGTTGAGTCCAGTATACAGATGCACCATTAGTACTAAATAGTTTGAGCATGAAACTGTGCAGCTACAGTGAGCCAGAGGGAAAACGTGTCACCACCCACACTGCCAAAATCAAGCTACACTTTGTCACAGTAGCTCCTGCAGTATGGAGTGGGAGTGTAACACTGAATTAAGGTTGTAATGCATTGTGGGTGCTTGGGAGCTCCTCGCCACCCACAGGAAAATCATACTGTGAGGTGACCATATCTGAAGAGTAAGATAATCTGTTGGAGATAAATTATAAACAGCGTGAAAGCAGAGGTTTGACTGTGAAACTATGTCCATTTCTACATTTGACTTTTTTGGTGTCCTGACTGCCACCTTTAGGTAATGACCACTCTGCGGTCTGATGCAGTGATACAGAGCACATCATCTTGTATCATCTTGTGAACTGCTGCCATCTGACGTAACAAGAACACAGTAAGTTTCAAACTAAGGCCGTCACAACCAGTATAACACACCCCATCCCACAACTGGGCCTTGGTATCCTATCCTTGTGTGGTATCCTATCATCTTCTGCCTGTGTTGATGTGGTGTTGCAAGGAGGTTTAGACAGGATTGAGACAGAATCTCCAGCATGAACAAAAAAAAGAATGAAAATCGGTTTATTCAGTTACTAAAAACAAAACGGTACTCCCTCTAACATTCACACACCAAATGCACACACAGAAAGGAAACACATATGATGTGTATTGTTTTTCACTCTATTTGTTTGATTTGTTTTAATGTAGGCATTTTAAATCTTCTATATACTTGAAGCTCGATAATGAATAAAGAAATAACAGAGTTTTCCTTTAAGGTTTCAAACAGAAAAGACAAAGGCACATCTGTGTCATGGGCTCACCACTGTCTCCCATTGTAGCCAACCTCTACATGGAGGAAGTAGAAAGTGGAGCTCTGAACTCCTTCAGAGGAAGGCCTCCAAGCCACTGGTTCAGATATGTGGAAGACACATGGTTTAAAACCCATAGAGTCTTTACAGAACACATTAAATCAGTGGGCAGTAACATCAAATTCACATGAGAGGATGTCAGGAGCAACAGCTTGGCTTTCCTGGACTGTGCTGTATCACACTGAAGAAGACAGGAGCCTCCACATTGGAGTATACAGGAAACCCACACACACAGACCAATTCTTAGTCTTTGACTTTCACCACCCACTGGAACATAAGCTAGGAGTGATCCGTACCCTGCGCCACTGAGCTGAGAATGCGGCAGCTAATGCCCAGGCCCAAGAGAAGGAGCACAGACAGCTGAAGGATTCACTTAAAGCTTGTGGATATCCAAACTGGACATTTGTAAAACAAAAAAAAAAAAAAAAAAAGATCCAGGAAAAACACCAACACTGTGGGTGGTGAAGAAAAGAAAAATAAACACAGCAACAACAACAACGTCATCCCATATGTGTGTGGAGTATCCGAGAAGCTCAGGAGGATCTTCAACAAGCACCACATCCCTGTGCTTTTCCAAACCGAGCAACACACGTAGACAGGTCCATCCAAAAGACAGCACAACCAAACACAAGAAAAGAAGTCTAGTGTATGCAGTAACACACTTATATATAAGGGAAAGTAAACAACCATTGAACAAACACATCGCTCAACACACGAGGTCAAGAATTTCCCTCACCCGAAAGACAGGAGACACGCTATCGAGGACAACAATGTACATATTTGGGAGAGGGAGGACAGGTGGTTTGAAAGACGAGTGAAAGGGCTACAACACAACCTGTCCCCTACCTACACCTACGCTGTCCTTTCATCCCTTCCCGAGAGATTTAGCAACCATTCACACTTGGCCTCAGGTGACTCCAAAAACTCAAACACGAGAACTAATGAATGGCCTCGCTAACCTTACAGAGGTTAAGTAGATCTACAGCCAAATCCAGCTGCCCTTGAGTCAACTCTTATTGGATTTACTGCCTTTACTTTTAGTTGAAACTATTTTAATCTAGTTTTCATAATTTAGAGCTTTGGACTATTGGTTGAACAGAACAAGCATTGTGAAGGTGCCACTCTTTCTGAAATTTTACAAACCAAAAATCCAATCAAATTGATTGAGATTAATCCATAAGAAAAGTTATTAGATGCAGTCCTATCTGAAAAATGGGATAATGCTATAACTACAACAAGATTATGTTGCTTACATATTCATGTTTGAGTAATGATAATCTAATAATATAATAGATCATCATGCAGTAAAACTTGCAGGGATATTTTTTCCACTGAGTACTTTTATTAATACCTACATACTTATAACACTATAATAAGTACATTAATCTGATTATATTAAACTTTGCGTCAGTGACATTTCCAATCCAGGACTTTTAATTTAATAAGTATTTTTACAGAGCGGTAAAAATTAGCACTGAACACTTCTTCCACCACGGTTCAGAACGTGTTCCTCCAAGAGCTAAGTCGGACATCACCAGGGTAAAAATAAATCCATGCAGTGCCTATGAAATACACTAGAGTAGAGTATGTGATCCTTGTGATGTGGCTGTCAGATATAGAGGTGTTTTTTTGTTTTGTTTTTTTCTGTTGTGCTGTCCTGAGATCAGTACTGATTTCCTTTTCTGTGCACATAGCCTAAGCCACCATCAGTGCTTTTACCACTGGAACAAATGGCTGTGTTGAAGCCGTTCTGCTCTCCATTCACAGGGGAATATTATGAGATTCAGCAGCGCTGGTTTCCATGGCAACGCACAGCTCAGTCTACCAAGTGCTCACAATATAGCAGGAATGTACTGGATGAGGCCGCAGCATTGGATAACATTTGTCTGTTTCATCTTGTTTCAGAAGGCCCGAGGAAGAACAGCGTACTCTATCTGCTTTGTACATAAAGCTGTCACTCATGTCACATCTGGGATTTCCGAGATATTCAACAGATGAATATCTGTCAATGGAAACATAATAATAATAACAGAGCCTTATAATGGTACTGAGACTAACGGAACAGTATAAGCTAGTAAATTATGATCAGCAATAATTTTAATTGTTACTAGTGCTGCAGTTGATGGGACGTCTTTCAACTTCTTTTTTTACAAACTTGTTTTAATTCTCTCTCACCACTTCTATCGCTTTGGTTTTTTCAACTGCAGCAGGGCAGCTCTTCAGCAAAAAAAAAAAAAAAAAAAAAATGCTACCTGCACTAAAAGGCAGATAAAGTTAGCCATCAGCTGGTGAACATAGTGCTGCATTTATCTGCTAAAGAGCCATGTATTTCTCAGGAGCTGGTAAAGACCAAAAAACAGACTTTTTGTTTTGCCATCAGCAGTGTATGTAACAGAACTGTAACACCATGTTCTCATCATATTAGACTTACAGTAACTACCAGTCTCTCACTTGTAAAGAGCTCCAGCTGTGGGTAAGGTAAATCTGTCTATGGGGGAAAAAATGAACCAGGCATTTACCTCCGGATTCAGGGGCACCCGAAATAGGTGCTCAGGCAAACCAGAGGCCACCGTTAATGTAGTAATGGAACTAAACTGAAGCACTAGAGGTTACTGTATACAAGACAGTCAGTTTCACTGATGGTTATTCAAGCGCACCTACTGTATGCTGAACCACATGCTTGGTCTGCAGCAGGATGTGGTGCATATTTAAATATTGTGTCGGACGAACCTCAACTCAAAGGAAAGTGTGTCGACATGTACGAAACTGTGCGAACACATCGGCAGACACTCTTTTTATGTGATTTCATGATTCGCTTTCTAGTTTTTCCATTATGCTGTGTGAGGGAGATTGTTAAGGTAGCTCGATCCAGATGTGGCCGCATGGGGACACGCACTATTTTTAGGCCTACAAACAGCTGAGCACAGGCACAATAAACGACGCATACAAATAATTTTCAAATCTTACCACAGCATTTCTCCAGCATTTTAGAGCTCAGGTGAGAATAATGCAGCGAATGAAAACTAGTCTCATTTATCAACTGCTACTTCCATATGGTGTATTGTTGTTCTTTAATATGGTGCATGGAACCCAATTAACCACTCCACCCATGGTGATATTGGCATTAAAGGAACAGTTCATCCAAACTACACAAAAATCCAATAAAGGGAGAAATGAAACTGAAACTTAAACAAATTTACAAATTGGATTAAAAGCATGTAAATGCTTTACACTAATAGCTAATCAGGAAAGGAAAAGTTGAGGATTTCTGTTAGGCATCCTGCCCTGCCAGCTTTTAACGTGGAACATCTGTTCAGGAAGTGTTGAGTTTGCCTTTGGAGTAAACACCATCAATAGCAAAGTGAAGGAGGATCAGACCAGGAAACAGGTAGGCTTCTTACCTGTGCCCTGAGAGGTTTAAAAAAAAAAAAAAAAAAAAAAAAAAAAGTTTGCCAGCAGTAATAATGTAATGAAGGTATTCAGGTGAGTTTTTTAAAATATTTTAGTCAACTCAGAATTTTCTCTCCTCAGAATCTGTCGCTCCAGCTATTTCTAAGTTCTGAACTAGGTTTGTCTGTAATGTCCGTGAAGTCCCTTTGACGTTTTCAGTGACCACTTTCTGATTTACAAAATTGTGCAGCACTAGTAAAGCTTCAGCAATGTCCTAGATAGTAAAGGCTTCACTAACATGTAAATCTGTTGCCTGGAAACATCTGTAGTGCTGTCTCACGTCTATGTAAACAGGACGTCGCTACTGGGTTCTCAAACCAGGTCAAACGTGGTTGCCAGCCTGACACAGGTAGAGTTTTGGTGCGTGTTGAATCATGTTACCAGCCTAGACACTGTGTCAAGTCCGAGATCTGTCCTTCAGAGAATGACTAAGATACACTACAGTGACTGTCAGAGTTTCTGCTCTACTGTGGCTGCTGAGAAAGGCAGCAGATTTAACTTCAAACATACTAAAACAGCCTCGATTTGTTTTGGAGGGGGAAGCTTTTGGCAGAGGCAACAATAAATCCGAGCAACTAACTTTTATTGGATACAGCTATGGTTTCAGTAGGAATTATATCTTATTGAAGATGAAATGATTGTAGTGGGAGACAGCTGGAAAGTTTTTATTACACTGGGCTGAAAAATACGTCTAGTCACGTTGAAGAATTGCTGCTGTTACAAACAGCTGGTTTAAGATGAAGTCTTGCTCAGAATTACTTATTTTATTAGTATTATTGGTTTCATTAGAGATTAAAAAGGAAAAGAGCTGCAGCACATCTGAACTGAAACCCATTTATAAACTGTTCAATAACATTTACAACTACATACTTATTATGGTAATTGTTTCTTATTAACCTGGAGTTTGACTAGCTGTTGATATGTGTGAAAAAACATAAATAGCACAAATATAGAGAGAAGAATATGGTAAATGTGAAATGTTTATGGTCATTTTTAAGTTCCCCACTCTGTTTTCTGAATGAAGACTCTCATGCATCGGTATTTCCTGTTTAAACAAAAATGTTTGGGTACTAATATGGCTGTTTGTTTCTGTTGAGTAATAATACAGTTAGAAATACCTGTAAACATTATGTATGACATTAATAAAGGATTTTCTAATGAACCATTGGCAAAAGTTAGTCACATTCAACTATAAATGTCAATAAACCAAGGGTTCTACAGCCAATCATGTGCAGTTGTAATTGTTAACAAGTGGCTTATAAATAGATTTTGGTCCAGATGTCCTGAAGCCCTTTTCCAGCAGGAGACTCCTCCAAACAGTCCGTTGGAGGGTCTCCCTCATGATTTACAGAGCTTTGCTGGGGGAGGATTTTCCACAACCTGGCAAAGCAAACGTTGCTTTTAATAATGGCTTCTAACTGATCCAGAAGGCATTATTATAAATTAACCAATAATAAATTAATTAATAACCTTTTTATAGCTATTCAGCCTTGTCAGAAAGTGGTACAAATAGATCTATAATTTCCACTGAGGTCAGATGACAACAACAGTGATTTTCCATCTATGAAGCCATTTTAGTTTTAAATACATAACTCAGACTTGGCTGCTCTTGCTGTTGACTAGCTATATGTGACTATAACTTGTTTTCTGGAGAGGAAGCCTGGATTAGCCGGTTGGAGGATAACTGGTTCCACTGTACTCAGCCTGTGGCCATTTAACTGAGATCACTGGCGTTTTCAAATTTCCTCTCACAGGTTAAAGAAAAGCCCCTGTTCGGCATAACAACGGGCTTTTATCATAGAGCAAGGCTGGGGTTAATGATTTTTTTCTTTTTGCTGGGATCAGGTGCGTCCGCAGGAAGCGGAGAGCAAACTAACAGGCTGGAGATTTCCCGTTGTCATGGAGACGAAGGTGATCCAGATAATAATAATAGCCTCCTAATGTCAGCTCATTTTCTGCCTTCATATGCACCAGTATAGTGCCGTGGTCCTGTGGTGATGTGAGGCCGCGGCCCTGCAGGCTCTCACAGCCTGGAACATCTTCAGCACTTCCAGTTTTCTTCCATCTAACCGGCTGCTTTTTCCCCTTCATCATACCACGGGAGAAAAATCGGAATCCATCGGGACCAAACGCAATTAAAATTCACAGTCACAGTTTAGATGCGTGGTTTTTTCTTTCTTTTTTTTACATGCTGATTATTCTCTTAATTAATCTCTGATTCGCCTTGCACTGTTATGTAACTATCGACACCCCCCCCACCACCACCACAACCCCCTCCCCCCGTAACAGACGATTACATTTAACAAGCCATCATCGCTACAAGGAACAGCGGAGGGAAAGGTGCATACCTTGTTCAGCAGATCAACGATCACTCCCCGGGTCATTTTAAGTCGTTTTGTGTCCATGAAAGAAAAAATTAAAAAAAAGAAAAGAAAAGAAAAACAATTCTCCGCTGAGGTTTGCAGTTTCTGATGATCAAGTCGCTCCGCGAAAGCCGACTGAAGAACAGCCACTAATGCCCCCCTTTCTCCATCCTCTCCACAGAAAAAGGCATCGGCCGTCAGCCTCCACCCCTCAGCTGGGAGAGAGACCTAGGTGAGCACTGACGGAGAGAGAGAGAGCGGGGAAGAGAGAGGAAGAGAAACACCGAGGAGAGAGAGAGAGAGAGAGATAGGGAGGCGGAGAAATGTGTAATGATAACCAACGCTGAATCACCAACAGGGCAAAGTGGGCTCCTGCCCGGGAGGGCCCCCACAACCTTAGGGGGGGGCTCTAAAAACCCCAGGTTTACCATTTGTGTCTAATCACATATTTGTTGGAAATTTGCTGCGCAGAAGAAGAAAATGAACTGTACCCTCCATCTTGTCTTGTTGAGGGACCTTGTGTGAAAATTGCCTTTAGTTTATTGAGCTAATTTGCTGTGAAGTTTTTTTTTGATCAACATTGCTTCCATTTTTTTCACCTGCATATAAAGTAATTAACACACAGGGAACCTCCAGGAGGCTCATATTATTCCATCATCGGATGAACTGTAAGGCTGCAACCAACCATTATTTCATTATCAATATGTCTGACAACTACTTTATTTAATAATTGATTGGTTAGTCTTTCAAGGGTCACAAAAAAAACTTCAGTGAAAGCTGAAGCCTAAGTGAACATACCCCCCAAAAAATTCCTGACCAACAGTAAAAAAAAAAAAATCCAAAACATGTTCTCTTTACTACCATAGAAAACTGAGAAACAAGAACATTTGAGAAGCTGGTACCAGGAAGTGTGAGCAATTTTTCTTAAAAATGACAAGTGATTAATTAGTTATCAATCAATTTTAGGACGATCAACTAGTCAAACAATCAACTAATCATTTCAGGTCTAGAATACATGTTGCTAAGAGTGAATATGACATATTTACATACTACTGCATGTTAAATATATGTTACAGATATTCCCCACATCAGAGATCATATCCACTGCATTAAAAGAAAACCCTCATAGTGATTATTAATGTTGCTGTCAGCAGGAAGTTACCAGGTCTGTCACCTGTCCTCACCTGTTTGTAAGTTAGTGAAGCTTCATTCATTTGAAAAGGTCTAAGATCAAGACCTTTTACAAGAGAGGCCTGAATTTCACATAGATCATCATACAAAGACCAGTTCACAGGGACAACGCTAACATGCTAATGTCAAGCAGGTGCAGTGTTGACTATCTTAATTTAGCATGTTAGCATGCTAACATTTGCTAATTAGCAAAGACCCAAGTCTGCAAGAGTCATCCTCTGAGGAAGATCTCAATCTCATGACAACTCATTCAGCAGTAGTTGGGATTGTTAAGATAGAACATAGGGAAAGGACTCACGGGCAGGATGAAGTATGGAAGCTGCTTTCAATGAAAAAAAAAAAAAACAACAACTGGCTTCTTACTGGCAGATGAGATGACCAGATGGGAGGTAGGAATCCAGGAGCAGACAACGGGGAAATAAATGCAGGTAACAGGGAAAACTCAGGAACGAACACAGCCATCAATAACAAAGGGGATCACACACAAACTGAGACTGGTGTATTTCACATGGTGACCAGGTGAAATACACCAGGGGAGGGCAGACAGTCACATGGGTGGGAAAAAAAAACAAAGACAGGAAGTAACACCATAACAGACACTCAAAGAAAGTAATTTCAAAATAAAACTGGAAATGATAAATGACACCAGGTTAAAAAAAAAAAAAAAAAGTGTCACTCAGCAGAGAAGTTCATGACATGTGGTGGAACAACCAACATCTGTATTTTTGTAGAGGTGGACGTCGTGAATCGCGGTTGATTCAAATGGTTTCATTCACTTCAGTTCACAGCAGTGAATGTGAGAGTGGTCTCATGTAAAGAAATGAGTGGCAGGTGCTAAAGCAAGCTCTCTTCTGTCCCAAGTATTTATGATATCGCAGTGCATCAGTTAGATTTCGATAGAGAGCATGGGTCTGAGGAGAAACATCAATGTTTTATGCTCTTGTGAAATTCATAGATACTGTGTAACCCTTAAAAGGCTGTAGGAGAGGGCAATACCTCGACGTTTTAATCTGATACCAAAAAATATCAGGGCCAGGATCACCATTATCAATTCTGACATTGATACTGTTTATTCATGTAATAACACTCATGTGTCATGTAAGGAGAGAAATATGTCATGATTTATGGGGTGAACTAATTATTAGTAGGGTACATCTGAATATACAGTGGCAAGAAACGTGCCCAGGATGAGAGCTAACGTGAAGGATCCATGTGTGTTTCAGTCCTCTTGATGCTTCTATCGATGGTCTAAACAAGACTCCGTATTAGTAGTATTGATCTACCCACCCCTCTCAGGAAGCTGCAGAGGAGAAAATGTACAAACAGGTACTGTACACAATATAGCATTGTGGATCAAACCTCATCACTACGTCAGTCCATTCAGTAGCAATATTTAACTGTGCTCTTGTCAATACTTCTACGTACTTTAATTAATAAAGAGGGACACGTTTAGCATTTAACAGTTATTTTTAATTTTACCATAAATATTAAAAATCACACATTTCTTTTTTACTTCAAACAAACTAAACCCAAAGAGGACTATAAATGTGCAGCTTCCTAGAAGCTAACAGAAAGAGATAAACAACAATATAAAAAACATTCAAAACATTGCAAAACATAACAAGGTAAATTAAAATTTGTAGTGCTCCAGAGGAGGAATAGGTCTCTCCTGCATTATCTACCAGAAATGCATCAACAACCAAAGCATGTTGGTTTGCTTAGTGAAGATAAATGAACTGATGTTGATGCTGTTAGTTTCTATAGTTAATAACTATGGAGCTGTTTGAGGTAAAAATATATCTTGGTTACAGTCACAAGGTGCTCAAACTTTATCATCAAGTACAGTAGGAAATACCTATTTAACTTAGCTTTGACGCTCTACTGAAGCTGGCAGATTCAATGAATTTCATAAAGTTGTAATGTAAATAACTACTGAAGTTGTTATTTAAGATTCTCTCTGCATTTCTGCCACGATGACATTTGCAAATTTGTATTAGTGTGCAACAAATGTACTTTCCTGCAATTCCATACAACTGCGTTTACATGGTGATACTACAGAACCACAAAAAAAGTGACTGTTTAGTATACCACCCAACCTCTCTCACATCTTTAAAAACATACTCCTCAGGAGGCTGCATAATTAAAATATACTCTGTTTATCCAAAAGGAACAGGTTCACAGTTAATCTGTAACCTGAAGCAAAACTTAGTCTAAAAATACACATTTAACTTCAGTTTACTTACTTACAATGTTCAATATTTACTTGAAGGATCTTTGAATGTTACAACTGGAAATATGGTGAGACAGTCCTGAACCCAATCACTTACCAGTCCAAATGTGGGCAAAGCTACAGGTAAACTTATAAATCAGTTCATAAATGAACATGAGGAATAATCAATAATAACATTAATAATAATAATAATGAATACATTTTGTATGTTACTGAACCATGAGCAGAACTGGCTTTTAAATGAGATACAGATCATGTCACCCATTTCTGAGGTGACAGTCATCTCAGACTTTAGATTTTTTGCACATTTTTTTTTTTTTGCATATTCAGATTTTTACTCTAACACCTTGTTTATATTTGCTGCATAGCAAGACTGGCACATCAGCAACAGCTTTCAGTCTTCATCTGTGTCTACACTGGTTGCGTTCAGTCACAGCGATGCCAGGTCACTGGTTATGCACACAGGTTGGAAGAAATTAGATTTAAAGCCTAAAAAGACACTTTGGGTCAAGGTTACATGCCTTGAAGCCGGACTATGCGACTTCTGAAAAATTTGAAAATCCATAATTTATCTTACAAATGAAAAGCTGAATGCAAAAAATATGAACCACTGTTTGCAGCTATAGCTAAACTTATGGTATGATTGATGTTAGCCTTTGACTTCAACTTGCATGTAACCACAGTGACTGTGAGCTGGGCTCTGAGTGCTGCCTGAACACATCTAGTGAAGACACTGGTGGAGAAAAACTAAGTCTGAAATGTTTCATAATGTGCCATCAATTGAAGGTCAATAGAGCTTTAAATAGAAACGTATTCAGAGGCTGAACTGCAGCAACTCAAAGTGTAGAGTCTGTTTCACCCTTTCTTCTTAAGTGATGGGTTGTGCTCAGAGGTCTGCTTTGTTGGACCTGTAATCACACCCAACACTGATGTCATGAGGTCCCAGAGTACACCTGTACATCACAGATGACCTTACGCTTTAAAGTATTAGTCGTGTGCCTTCGGAAAGTGTTGGTATTTACACTCAGTTTCCAGCTTATTAGGTTACACCTCGCTAAATCTATCCAGGTTTTGTTGATACTGTTTTAGAGAAGTGTTGATTCAATTGTATGATCATCACTTTAGAGGCTGGAGGTTTGTGGGGCTGTTGTTATATCGCATCATATTAATAGGTGTTTCTATTACTTTGTCCACCTCATTTGTATCAGTGAAGGTAGGCTAGATAAATGAATCAACATCTCTCTAGAACAGCTTCAACAAAAACTGAACATTAGAACCTTCATGAAGGAGGATTTAGCAGCAGTGTTGTATTAGTCTACATTAGTTTTAGCTAGGTGTTTCCTTCATAGTGTTTTTGTATTTTGACAAGACAGAAAAGAAAAATATTTTGGAGAAACAGAGGATTTCTATATTGGAAAATGATTTAAAGGGTCACATTTTAAGACATCAGCACAAAATACTGGCAACATTAATACAAAAACCAATATCAGCTGAGTTATAGAAAAAAATGGAACATCCATCCTTTTGCTTTTTGGTCCGATCGGCTATGACCGTCTCCCTCCAGCTTCACCACCACGTGATCTTAAACTCATAGATGGGCCTCTTACAGTAGTAATGGTTGATAAGGTGCTTGTCACAGACACCAATGCACTGCTGCTCGGCAGTGATGCCTCGCTCCGCAAGGTCACTGACGATGCAGTGCAGCAGGTCGTAAACATCTGCCACTGCCTCCCACGGTCCGAAGGAAACGTCCACCTCGCAATGATGCTCAAAGAGCTTGGCCTCGCTGTCCGAGCGTTCAAAGCGCAGAGAGTTAAAAAGAGGGCGCTCGTATGGCGTGATGGGCATCTCCTCCTTGTAGACGCAGATCTTCAACTTGGCAAACCGTGCCTTTTTCTGCATAGCCCTCAGTTTGGCAATCTCCACAATCCGCTCCAGATTGTCTGAAATGAAAAGAACATTCATTCTCCCTGTTCATACTCATCCCTTCCTATCATGTTTATGTTTACAATGTAAGTAATGGGTGTAACTTTGAATGATATCCACTGTCCTTAAATGAAATCATGGTAAAGTCTATACTAGAATAACTACCTAATCAGGGTGTATGACTACTAATTTGAAATAAAAACACCCAAAAGTGTAAAACAACTCCTAGGATTTAGAGCAAAATGCATGTGTACTATATATGGTTGGCCAATCCACACCCAACCCAGCTCTTTGTCTGCAGCTAAGGTAAAGGAACAAAAGAGCAAAAGTGCAAACAGAAACCACTAATAGCTGATTCAGTGGTCAGTTTGCCAAAATGTGAACAAAGACAGGCCAAAAAAAAAATAGTCATCAGTGTCAGACTTTGAAAAGACCTACAATAGTGCACAGTTGTGTAAACCAATGAAGTTTTAATGCTCCTGTCAGATTTGTAATAGTTTCCATAAATAATGAACACTAACAGCCATGCTCATTTCAGTTACCTTTGTAGTAGGGCAGCAGGTCGAGGAAAGCTTGTCGCACTTTCTCTCCTGTGAGCGGCTGAATGTCCTCCAGGCTGTCCAGCAGCGGGCCAATGGAGTAGTACTGAGCCTCTCTGTGCACTGCCCTCACTCTGTCCCTGTGAGGAAGCTCACCTTCTCGGAGGAAGTTCAGGATGTCCCTTGAGATGGAGAACAGCATGACTATGAGTATGCTCTGAGTCTTTTAACACACTATGTTTAAAGCACTGGTGCAGCCAAGCGTTTTTACAAGACACATAATAAGTTAACCTTTATTAGTACTGCAGCTACAGGCTACAGCTCTGATTGGCTGCCAGGTGTCTATTAATTTCTCGTAACCTCCATCTCTGGTTTGATGGGGGAAGGAAGCAGGTCAGTAACTGATGTTATCAAAACAGAATACAAAAAGAAATTTAGCTGATAAATGTTTAACTTCAATCTGACGTGCCATAAATTATTTCTCAGACATATACAGCTGGTTGTGACTGACTGAGCTGCTTTGGCTTTTGCTTGTCTTTGGGACTGTAGTAAGTCATCTTAAAACTGTTTTTTCGTCTACTAAAGAGCGGGAAGTAGTACAATTACTTATGTTATTTTTTCTTGAAAGATGCACCATTCTGCTCTGATAAAAAGCTGTGAGGCCTGAACAATCAATAACTTTCATCTGCGAAGTCTAGTCTAAAATATCCTGATGGCATCTTATTTTTTCATGATCACTTTTTACAAGTGACACCTTGAAACCTCAGAGATTCTTCTGTGTGAAATATTGCTGCAAGTGAGAGACTGTAGTTTCCTGCACCCTCATGCCCAGCCTCACTTTCTCTTTTGTGTTTGACCAAGTTGCCAATTCTGTAATGTTATCTCACTTTCTCACAAATTTAAGTCACACTCATGAGTTGTCTGGAATGCATAAACCACTCAACAGATATGGGATTTTCATATGATTTCACACCATACATTTAATATGCTAGATGAAGCAAAAAGAGACATTCCTCCCTATTCAACCCGTAAACAAACGCCCATTAAAATTTCTAAACTGTACTTCTTTTATCAGTACTGAGACATAGAATTGTACAGACAGGAGAAACAGGATTATGGCCCACTCTGGTAAATTACTACATTATTACACACAAATTCATTTCAAAGTTTGTTTTGCATCGTCAAATGGTAGAGGCTGGAAACGCTGCCTTAAAATAATGTCAAAACACTGAATGGTAGGTTTGCTGGTAACTTTAAACTAACGTGGGGGGAAATGATTACATCATTACTTTCATTTTCAGGTGTATCACCGCTGTATGACGTTATAACATAAATAGATCACACCTCTAACTATACCGCTTTGACCTCTGTACAGATCTGATTTTCTCAAGCAGCTGTTTTACATCCATACCTACTTTCCTGTGCACACTAGCTATATTTTTTATGTCCGCTTATCTTTATTTAGCTGTAAGTCTATATTTGAATCTACATCTTTTCTCAGCACTATGCGTACGTTTACTGAGAGCTACAGACTACTGGACTCAAAATCCTTGTGTATATCTACATACAGCACTTGACCAGTAAAGTCGATTCTGATTCTGCTTCTCTGCAACAGAACTTAAAAAGCTTGTGAACGCAGGGGAAGAAAAATAAGGGCAAAAAAGTACCAAGAAATCCTGGAGGACAGGCTGCTGCAGTGAACGACACAACTGCAGCGTGAAAGAAGATTTATTTTCCAGCGAGACAACATCCCCCAAAAACACCAGTGTTAATATCCCAAATGAAAAGGCTCCTTTCTGAGAGGCTGTACACCTGCAGTGGACCAGCATCCTCTGAAGGTTTTTATTATGACTTTTTATAGTTACATGTATGCCATTTGTCATTCTGTTAGCTCTCAGTGTTTAAATCTTTAATACACACCTCCTCAATCAGACACACACTGGGGCAGTCATAGACAACTGATCTCATCCCAACCCACTTCTTACACAAGTCATACATCTTGACTCTGCTTGTTATCACATTCATAATTAAAGCAACTGGCTTTTCCTTTGTAGCCATGCTAGTGGCGTGGCTCCAGGGACGGTGATGTTGGTCCACTTTGGTCCAGACTGAAATATCTTAAGAAATTCAGCACAGACATTAGGGTCCCCAGAGGACGAACCCTACTGACTGGGTGAAAACCCTTTACTTTTCTTCCAGCGCCATGAGGTTAACATTTGTGTATGAGACATTCGTGTCTTGGCCTCTATTGTAATTTTGGAACAGACCTTCATGTCCCCTCTCAGGATGGGACAGCTTTTTCCTGCTGCAATAAAGACTTACAATTCTGTCTCTTAATTTCTCATCCTTGCATCATGTATTATGATGCATTCAGCTCTTCAGTGTCTAGGAATATTGTGATTATGGCAGACACTGAGTGTTTTTTGTCTCCATGCTGTACCTAAAACAAATTCCACAGACTCTTATCCCCGTTATTTTGTCAGATTGGGTTGCCTCCTATCGGTAATTACTATCCTAATACTGACTCCATACACAGAGCCGTGTTCTGTTTGTAATGTGTATGTTATTCTTCACAATTTCAGTTAATTTACAATTTGATATTACTTTCTATGTTACCATCTTTTTTTCACTGTACTGCTTCATGTTAACCAGTTTGTGTTGTAGGATGTCTGTTTGTTGTTTCACACTAATTAAAAAAATAAAACAAAATCAATTAAATATGATTTGTTCTGTCTGGAGACTGATAGATCTCAACTGTGAACAAAAATTTACAGATCTCAGACAAGTCTACTGAAATTGCAATAGCTAATAGAGTTAACAAAATTACTAACATATAATTGTCAAAACTCAGCCCGAATCAGGAGCTAAATGCATCCATGAGCCAACTAACCACAGATATATTGGTATAGGCATTTATATCAAATAAGATGTAACATGAAAGTCAAAGCAGCAGCACAGAACTAGATATAAATTGGTTTATAGCACCAGCAGAAGCCAGAGATACTGGTTGTTTCCATAGAGTACCTGATTCATGGATACACGTCATAATATAATGAGTTGCCTTCAGCAGCTTTGAAACCACTTTCAGAGTGTGTGTGAGAGAGTGTGAATTTCTGTAAGGGACTAAATGTTTGTCCTCTGCTAACTTTACATTTTCTGCTCCCAAGAGTTTCTGTCATAGTCACGAGATAATATTACTACAACCGGTCTCTAGACAAATAGTCTAAATAACAACCATATCAAATTACTGTGATAATGACGATGTTGTCTTCTTTTGCATCTCCAATGGATTACTAAAATCTATTGATCCTAATACTGACATCTGATATTTTTCCGAGCTCTCTGGTCTAACATCAGTCGGGGTACAGATCAGGCACATCGCATCTCACCCAAAATATGTTCCATCCCGATCGATGAAGTAGCGTCCCTCAGCATCACGTGGGATGTAGTGACGCCCACTGAACATGGCAGCCAACATGGTGTCCTCGTATCGCCGCAGAGTGGACAGGCGAGTGGTGAAGTACATGCCCCCCACGTTCAGAGAGATGACTTCTGGAAACTTCCGATGAGAATGGAAATAAAACCAGTAAATAACAGGACTAAAAGTCTACAGCCATGTTAGTGAACACTTGGAGACTGTAATGCATGTTACACACTGTTAAATGGATGAAAAATGTAGAAAAAAAATTCTTTTTTCCAGCCATGACACTATTTCATCAAAGCTTTAACAACAATTAAGCTACAATCAAACTAACCCAACTGGCTTAGGAAGGCATAAGTGTTTTTCAAATCTGTTTATAATGTTGCTTATTTTGACTGTCAAGAGATGTGAAATAGGGCCTAATTTACTACAAACAAATACTTACAATTGTTTTTAACCACTGACATGTGGAGGAATATTAGAGACTTTCTCTTTATTGTTAATAAAATGTTCAGGAGAACTCAAGGTGGTCTTAATGCAGACCTCACCCATGAGCGCTATCTAGATGAACATGTCCTGACAAAAGTACAGCAATATTTGTTAAGTACATTAAATTATTTTAGTGAGTATATGGGAAATCTTTTCTCTTAATGAAGGAACTTTTTGTCATCTCTGATTATCTGTAATGATGAGTTAACTGGTTTGTTAAGTATTTAAAAATGTTTAAATGATATAGTTCCCCACACCCCCTGTACATGCACCATGGAGACATCATCTTAAGAGTAGAATGCTGATTTGTTATATAAATGATAAATTCTGCATGTGTTGTTGTTGTTGTTTAATGGACTGCATCCAATAGATCACCAAAAGAAACAGAATAAAAACACTCAGTTAATACTAAGAGCTGTGGGCGGCCTGTGTGAGGAGGAATGTGTCACTCCAAGTGTCTGATCAGCTGTGACTTTACAGTCAGACCACAGAGGACTATAAGAGGATTATTCTGCTGTATCCATGTTTAGATTCTTCAGCGGGGTGGACGGTCCGAAGAGGGCACATCACATGCTCGCTCATTAACCGAGCAAATCAGGTGACACAGCTGCCAGCCAATCATGACAGGGCCCAGCCAGCTCAAACAGACCCCAAACAACAAGAGACATATTTCAGACCCATCTGTGGATAATCTTTGAAGTAGTGTCTGTACATATTGTTATCATATATACATACACTGTTTAAATCATTAATATATTATACATATATTTAATGTGCAGCATATCTATTAAATACTAAAGTACAGCTTTTAAGAATATCCACTTGACTTCCACTAATGTCCAGTATATTGTGTACATTGTGTATTACTAAAACTGTACAGTGTACATTCAGCACATATTGCAGTATGTGATTTAGTCTCTAATCTTTTTTTTTCCTTTTTATATTGTATTTAGTCTATTTAGTTATTCTATATAATTTAGCCTTTACCTTAATTATATAGTCATAATTTTTGTTAGAGATGCAACAATTTGTTGATTTTCTTCTTTCCTCTGCCATATATCACTGTAAATTGGACTTTTGGTTAAACAAAAGAAAACGTCACCTTCAGATCAGCACAAGTTTTTGATGTTTCGTAGACTAAATGATTAATCGAATAATCATCAGATTTATCAATGCTGTAAATAGATTTATTAGTGCTAGTTAAAAAGTTAGTTGCCCTAATCTGTCGATCTGTCTATCTAAGCTCTGCATTAACATCCATCTGACGTGAAATAATTTGAGTTATGTGTTGCTAACTATGGCCATAGTCATTTTAGTTATATGGAAACTTAAGCAGTGTACATGGCAGTGACTCAGATTTGCTGGCTGTGTATTTGTACTTTATTTCTAGTACTTTTCCGCTGTTACGGATGACAGCTGTCATTTTTTTCATGTCTGAAGCTAAACATTACCTGAGAGTGTTTTGCAGTTTGTTAGCTTGTGTGTGAACTGGTTTATCGTGATTTTCCATGTACAACATTGCTGTGAAGCGGCCTACCTCCTGCTCCTGTGTGTGCAGCGGGGAGCTGAGCGGCTTGCTGAGGGTGAGGTTCGGCGAGGGGAAGGCCGGCTTTCGGAAATCGTCCTCCGCAGAGTCCGAGCTGGACATGGCATCGCTCGGTTTCTCGGTGTCCCCTGCGGCCGAGAATACCACCATCACTCTGGGTAGAGGCAGCGTCCGTCTCTCCTGAATGAAGCGTCTCACCCGTGTAGTAGCGGAGGGCAGCGGGCTAAAGGATAGAGACTGGCGCTCCCTGCTGCAGCCATCAGAACCGTTAGATCCGCTCGACCCATTCTGCTGCATGCGCGCGACGAGCCAGCTCTTGGCACAAATCAGGGGACAATAGCACGAGCCACACCGCGCGACTGTTAATAACAACAACAACAACTACTACTACGGCGGGGAGCGGAGGGTGGGGCTCGAGCAGTCGCGAGGACACACCCAGCCTTTACACCAGCAGCGGAAGAAGGAAATTCCGCCTTTAAAAAAAATAAAAAATAAAACGTTAAAACCACACGCTGAAAATGTGGTGGAGTATTTTAATCCAAAGTCTTAACGGTCCGGACTGGGCCCGTGCTGTCTTCTGTTGTACGTGCGTGACGTGTCCTCACGCCGTAATGACGTACGGTCAAGTAGCGCTGTTAGGGGCGAGCGATAAAAATCCACCAAATTTATCGACATAAATGGGTCATTTTACAGAATTGTTTCTGTAAACAATTCTGTTCTCATTCAAACATTCTCAGTTTACAGAATTGCTTCTGTAAAATGTTGTGTCCTTATCCTCAGACTTTGTAAGCGGTATACTATCCAAGAACACTGCACATTTCTAGTAGTTGTACAGTAGATTCTCATACTGTATTGTCAGAGTTTATAATAAATACCACAAGACGGGCTATATTCGGATTGTTTACATCTACCTTGTAAATATATTTTTATTTTTTCACAGGTAAATAAATAAAAATTTTCAACGTGTTTAAAATTGTAATTTGTGACATTCATTGTAAAAGAAATCCAATCGTTTGCTGTAAAGGGCATAAAGCATACTGATTTCAAAGTTAAGGAGTCTTCCGTTTTAATATACATCGAAACAAACACTAAAACAACATCTTAGTTAATAACAACATAAGTTTCGGTCATGACTACACATTTTTGGTAGTGACAGTAATGTTTTGGTAGTGACAACTATATTTTGTTTGCCAAGACTGAATCAGACTGTCAGTATTTCTTGTTAATAAAAATAAATAATAACACATAAATGTTGCACATTTGCAGCCAGCACACACAGCAGACGCACAAGTAAAAAAAAAAAAAACACATAACAGTACTTGGATTTTAGATGACACCTCACTGAAGAGATGTTGGATAGTTTGGATCTGGAGAAGAGTGCAAGTGAGAAGAGATCTGCACACACGGGTGTCTTATCACTTTCACTGGAAATGCTGGGTGGTGTGGAAGCCCTGCAAAATGTTTTTACCTTTTTCTGTCTTTTGGCCAACACCCTGTCTCTCTCTGTTGCTTTTTGGTATGTTGGAGTTTTATCTTTCTCCCTGCACTAGTTAACTATGGGAATTAATACTACGTACACATTTTAAGAATTCAGCAATACACAGTGACAAACAGTGCTAGTCTGAACCCGAGTGCACCTGCTCAAAACCCTTTTCACAGTGAAAATGCAGATTGTCTTTTTATAATATAAAAAAATCGGAAAAGTTTGGAAAAAGTTTTTAGTATAATTTTTAAGTTAAGTTGAAATGATAACGTTTTTTTTAATATCCTTAAGCAAAAAAAAAAAAAAAAAAAAAACAATAAGCAGTATAAGTATGATACAGGACGTCTCTCTGTGTCTTGTTCACGCACACGCGTCACTAAAAGGAACGTAACGGAGGGTATAAATCGACTGCACTTTCTGTGGAATCTTCCCTTTGCACCTGGACTTGGACACAAGTGGACCTGTTGCAAATTAAAGCTGTGGAAAGTAAACTCTTGGAGGATTTAATCTCTAGAAACGAGCTACTGGAAAACGCATCTTGTTGGATAACAAAACTACTGGATTACTGAACTGCTGTGGAAAACCGAGGAATAGGAATATGGCCTTCAGAAGACCACGGATCCTCCAGGACCACCTGCCGGGGGGAGCCGCGCATGAGTTGGAGGAGGACCACGCAGGTAAGACAACTTTTAAATTTATTCTATACTGATTGATTAATCTTCTTAAAATCTGTATCAGTGCATACATCAGTGTAACTTTTTTTGATTTAAAGTTGGATAGTTGACATAATTTCATTAGGCCCGTTAGGAAAAACACAGATTTAGTGAGAACAGACTTTCATTCGACGATTTCTTGGTGTAAAGTGATTATTTGATGGATAGAATTTCTTAAAAATCCCGGGAAAGGTGTGGAATTTCTTAACAATTGGTGTAGTGGTTTGAAAGCATTGTTATTTTGGTTTAAAGGGGTCAAATTGTTGAAATGTTGCATCGAAATTATTAAATAAAAGATGGCGGCTGGGCCAAATTTTGTAAAATGCCAAAAATCTGTTCATCTTGTGCACCATGGGGACGATGGAACTTTTGCGTCCGGGCGTCAGGGCGTCAGAACGTACATGTGTAAACGCAAACAGGGCCTGTTGTTCTGTGTCGGTGGGACCCTGCTGTGTCCTTGAAGCTTGATTTATTATAGCCGGAGCTGATACCGAATTATCCAGTGCTTTCATGTTCAGAGGTTATCATATTAAACGCGCTATGTACACAGGCTTCACTGTGTGTGATGAAGGGGGTGCAATGCATGTTCAGTTAATGCAGTCATTGCTATATAACTATTGCGAGTTTTGCCCACATAAACACAGAAGTCCTTAAATGTTTGGTTTAAAAAAGAAATGCCTTTTAACTTTTTGCTTGTACGTAAAAGTCGGTTAATGGCCACACATTGACTGATCCCTTTTTTCTTTGAGCTCCGTGTCTGGTAGTTGCACTTGCCACCGTCACTTAGCTCCCACCCCAGTTTATCATTTCCCCAGTTGTCCCATTTTGCAGTTTCTTGTAATTCGGTCTAATTTAGGCTTTGGGCATAGCTCTGTGGGCTGGAACCGGAATCCGGATCCAAAAAGGGGGAAAGGACCTTGCGTAAAAGCGCGCAGTGAAGCGAGCTTCTCCTCTCCTCCTCTCCAGTCTCTTTGCCAGTTATGAATTCTAATGATAAAATATACATATTGTGTTTTTTTAGCCTTTGCTCTGATTTGAAATGTCATGACAAACTTCCATAGTTTCTCTTTTAATCAACTCAGACTTTGGTCCAGAGTTTTTCCCAAGCAGACCCTTATGATGCTCACAAATTGGAATGATGTAAACCGCCATATACTACTTGACAGCCAAATGTGTTACAACAATTGGATAATTGGTATTCAACTTGTAAATGTGAATTATTCATTTATTATTTATTAGCGGTCTGAGCAGATGTCAGGTAGATAAATTTCAAGTCAAAGTTGCCTTTAAATGAAAAAATGGAGGTCCACCTTCAGTTAGTTTTTCCAGATGACTAAGTAAACAATGGTTATCATTAAGTCTTAAGATGAATGTAGCACAAATTATTCTGAATCTATACAAGATAACAGCTGAACTGCAAAGTATTTGCACATAATTAATGTTAAAAAATTAATGTTAAAAGGTCTTTATTGTTGGTGGCTTTGTGACACACTTGGTACATTCATAGTTATGGTGTATGGTTAACATTTAATTCTAACTCTGATTGTTGCTTATCTGATATGAGAAATGCTATGACTTGAAATCAGGTTTTTCATGTGCTTTAACCTGTTCCTCTCAGGTTTTGTGGACTACATCATCGAGCGTCCAGCAGAAGATGGCTTCCCTGAAGTGATCTGGATTCTGGATGATGACGAAGACTACAATCTCCCGCTCTACATCTCATCTAGTGAAGAGGAAGAAGAGTTGGAAGAAGATGGTCGTCCAGTGGAGAGCGACGAGGAGGGCGAAGACTCTGATGGCGAAGACCCTGATGACGAAGACTCTGGTGATGAAGACCTTGATGATGAAGACCTTGATGATGATTTGGACTGGTCTGACAGCTTCAGCATCGATTCAGGGTACAGCACCATGACTGAGGACGAAGAGGACCTTGAAGATGACGACGATGATGACATCAGACCTCGCTTCCGTCTCGTCCAGCAGCTCCCACCGGATGGCTTTTTTCGGGACTGGCTACCAAGGGACCCTCCTGTTCCTGCTGGCGCTCCCCCTGCTGCTCCCGTTGTTGTTCCTGCTGCTGCTCCTTCTACGTCAGGCCTCAGCTCCTCCACAAAGAGAAGCCGGGAAGAGAGCGACACAGGCGAGGTAAGTATGAAGAGGCCAAGGGTGGATCCAGAAGACAACCCTGAAGAGTCAGCACCTTCAACATCAGGCCTCAGCTCCTCCACAAAGAGAAGCTGGGAAGAGAGCGACACAGGCGAGGTAAGTATGAAGAGGCCAAGGGTGGATCCAGAAGACAACCCTGAAGAGTCAGCACCTTCAACATCAGGCCTCAGCTTCTCTACAAACAGGAGCCGGGAAGACAACGACTGGGACTCAGCTCCTTCCACTTCAGGTTTTGGATCTATGGTCTGGGGACGTTGGCCTTGGATTCCTTTCGGAACCCCAAGACCGCCTGATGACAGTGACTCCGACTAGAGGCTGACTACCCTGTTTGAAGACCTTTGCACACACACTCACAGCAGCAAGTTACCATGCAAGGCACTGGCCTAAACATTGGGAGCAATTTTGGGTTCAGTATCTTGCCCAAGCACACAACAACCTTTGAGCAAGTTCAAGTCACCAGTCAACCTAACCTGCAAATCTCTGGACACATTTGGAGCCTGTAAGAAAATCCACACAGGCCCAAGAGGAACATGCAATACCAAAACCTTCTTGGTGTGAGACTGAGCCCTGCTCATGAAATGAGGCAGAAAATGGCGTCCCTGAAGTGATCTGGATTCTGGATGATGACAACAGTCTCCCGCTACACATCTCATCTGGTGAAGAGGAAGAAGAGTTGGAAGAAGATGGTCGTCTAGTGGAGAGCGACGAGGAGGGTGAAGACTCTGATGGCGAAGACTCTGGTGATGAAGATCTTGATGATGAAGACCATGTTGATTATGATATGGACTGGTCTCACGGCTTCAGCATCAATTCGGGGTACAGCACCATGACTGAGGACGAAGAGGACCTTGAAGAGGACCTTGAAAATGTTGATGACGACATCAGACCTCGCTCCTCTCTCGTCCAGCAGCTCCCACCGGATGGCTTTTTTCTGGACTGGCTACCAAGGGACCCTCCTGTTCCTGCTGGTGCTCCCCAATGCTGCTCCTGTTGTTGTTCCTGCTGCTGCTCCTTCAACGTCAGGCTTCAGCTCCTCCACAAAGAGAAGCTGGGAAGAGAGCGACACAGGCGAGTTAAGTACGAAGAGGCCAAGGGTGGATCCAGAAGACAACCCTGAAGAGTCAGCACCTTCAACATCAGGCCTCAGCTTCTCTACAAACAGTAGCTGGGAAGACAATGAACTCAGCTCCTTCCACTTCAGGTTTTGGATCCATGGTCTTGGGAGGCAGAAGATGGCTTCCCTGAAGTGATCTGGATTCTTAATGACGACGAAGACGACAGTCTCCTGCTCTACATCTCATCTGGTGAAGAGGAAGAAGAGTTGGAAGAAGATGGTCGTCCAGTGGAGAGCAATGAAGAGGACGAAGACTCTGATGGTGAAGACCCTGATGACGAAGACTCTGGTGATGAAGACCTTGATGATATGATATGGACTGGTCTCATGGCTTCAGCGTCAATTCGGGGTACAGCACCATGACTGAGTATGAAGACGACCTTGAAAATGACGATGACAACATCAGACCTCGCTCTCCTCTCGTTTAGCAGCTCCTACCAGATGGTTTTTTTCAGGACTGGCTACCAAGGGACCCTCCTGTTCCTGCTGGCGCTCCCCCCTCTGCTCCCATTGCTTTTCCTCCTGCTGCTCCTTCAACATCAGGCCTCAGCTCCTCCACAAAGAGAAGCCGGGAAGAGAGCGACACAGGCGAGTTAAATACAAAGAGGCCAAGGGTGGATCCAGAAGACAACCCCGAAGAGTCAGCACCTTCAACATCAGGCCTCAGCTCCTACACAAACAGGAGCCGGGAAGACAACGATAGGGACTCAGCTCCTTCCAGTTTAGGTTTTGGATCTATGGTCTTGGCCTTGGATTCCTTTCGGAACCCCAAGACCGCCTGATGACAGTGACTCCATGTGAGACTGGGTACTGCCCATGAAATACTGAAATGTGTCCCTGCAGAGGTACTGCAGAGTGGAGCTTGTCCTGGTCAGACTTGACAGGACTTACAACATCTAGCCCAGGTATGCTAGCCTGGGTTTTAATGGGGTTGTTGTGGAAAAAGGAACCAAGGATTAAAAAATACAACAACCCTTCAGGTAATGTATGAAATGTTCTACCATATGATGTGGTAGAAAAGGTAAGTATGAGTGTATGATTCTCAAGCTTCTTCTAGCTTTCTGAGGTAAGTAAACAATTATTAACAAGATTAACAAAATTGTCCTGCAAATTTCACTTATTGAACAGCTCAACATTTCTCTCACTCACTCTATGTTTTTTCTTGAGAAGGTGCAGATGTTTCACCAGACAAAGGTAAGTTAATGCCTAAACATGACATGCTGTTGTTTCACCTACCGTTTTTACATCTTGTTGTTTTCGTAGGTGGAGCTGCTGCCGCTGCATCCTGCACAAGAAGCAACAACGTGGAAGACCGAGACCCGAAATCCTGGATTTCCTTGATGACAGAGAAGATGTTTGCTCCGGACCAGATGAGAAGGATGGATGGACCACAGGACAAAGTGGAGAGCGGTGGTCGCCTTTTTCTCACTCATATAAGTAAGTAATCCCCTCACTACAACTACAAAAGTACTACTAAAGACATTAAATTAACATTACACCCTGTAAGTGGATTGCATTTAGTTTGGGGACCTTCTTTGATATCATTCAGTTGTTCATAATTCCATTATTAGAGACCACATTAATTCTCTCACTCACCCTGTTATATTTTTTCTTTAGAAGGTGTAGATGCTTTACTACACAAATGAACACAAGTTAATGCCTAAACATGACATGCTGTTGTTTCACCAACTTTTTTTTTTCTTCTTTTCGTTTTCGTAGGTGGAGCTGTTGCCTTCGTATTTAGTATTTAGCTTTGTTACATTCAACACAGTATGTTACTGTAAATGTATAGATACTGTTTATGTCCTGAATAGTGCAGTAATTAATGTCTTGTGTGCTTACTTATAATAGTATAAACTTTTATAAACTGATATCTTACATTTATGAGAAATACATATTGTAAAAGTTATTAATTGATTTGTTTTGTTAAGGCATTACTGTTTGTACTTTGCGCAGTTTGATTTTGGATACTTTGGTAAATATAGAATAAGTATAATACACCTAATGTTACATGTTAATATAAAATATGCTGTAAAATTGTATTTTAGAAATTGTAGAAATAAAAATGTTGTCCTTGCTTTTAAATTGTTCATAGGCCCTTTTTTATGCACTTTTCTTTGTTTGACTGGTTTGATGATGAATTCAATAAAAATAATCACATGTGAAAAGATACTGTGTTCTGTGAGATCATCTACGCTCAGTGATGGTTTGTCAACATAAAGCTTCTTAAATACTGAATCAGTTTCAGGTGTTATAACATTTGCCATGCCACTGTTTCCATAATCAGGACATTAGTACGAAGAGGCCAAGGGTGGATCACCAGATTCCATGTGTGGAAAATATAGAAATGTAAATATGTTTCATGAACATACAGACATTTTATAGGATGAGTCTGAGTTAAAATGATACTATATCCTCCTTCACCTTATTCAGGAGTCATATGAATGATATTCCAAATAACATGTATCACAGGATATACAGAAGAGCATCATTTATTATTAAAAACATAACAAGGGACATATATGCAATTTTCTTTTGCATCATAAAATGTATTGAAACACATATAATGTTGGATATAATGCATGACGGGTAGTCCTAATCATGAAAAGGTCTCTATGAAGCCATGAAGACTGATGCAGCCATGACACATCTTCTCTGGAGACCTGATACTGGGACTGATATTAGGAGTCCTGAGACTTTGTACACTTCAGGTTGGTGCTATGAACTGAATGAACTGTGCTATTTGAACCAATATGTTTTCTAATTTTCTTCTGGTTTCTCCAATTGCAGTTAGTTGGTGTCTCTCGGCCATATCAGGCTCTCATTTTATCATTGTACAACTATGCGCATACAAACCATACACTATATATGGATATAAAAATATACACCTATTTTAGATGACATATCAGTCATCCAAAACATGTGTCTCCAAAGTTTCAAGGTTGTGTGGCCACGAGTTAGAGGTACAGCTGTGAGACAGATTCACACTGTGGACTGTTTTTACAAACAAAACAAAACAACATATCAATCAGAGCACTTTCCCCAATGACTCGCACGCTCAGGACATGCTTCTTCAATTCAAATTTGCCTGCAAAGGTCACTCAAACATATAAAGCTTATTCTAGCACTTGGGAGTATTATTTCATTATGGAGTTAATGTGGGTGCTACTGTGAGCTATGATTAGCCTGGATGAAGCTTCGGGTATGAGCATTTGTCCATGGCCCATACCCATCCTGCTGCTGACAGCTCTCCCTGTCACTACAATGGGTAACAATAGAAGTTTTATGGATGATGAAGGTGGGTGTGATGTGCTCAGTCTCTATATGGCAGGAATACCTGGGATATTGATCCACCCCCAATTGTCTAAACTTAGCCCAATGTGGCTGATGTGGTCAGGTCTATATAACTGCAGAGGGAGACTAAAAAAATGATCTCTCAGGGAGTTCAGAGCGTGTTGAGAAACTCCTCCACCATGGTAAGACTGCCCTCTTTGTCCTTCACATCTTTCTTTATTAGCCTGTTCTCCTCACCTTGTTTGTTCAGGTCTGTTCTCCTGGGGCGATGTTAAGAAGAAACAACATCTAGTTTATGTCTGGTACTTTAACCTCTACAGTCCATATACAAGTATGAAGGCGCCAAGCTACTGTATCTCTCAGAAATATGATTTGGAAAAACAACTAATACCAGACATTTTTATTTAGGATAATTAGACAAAGGTTACACTGAACATATCAAAACTTTGTTGGCATGGTTGAATAATGTAAATCCATCAAATACACACAAAGTGGCCGTGCGTTGAGCACTTTCAGGGGATCCGGCGTATGAAGACTACACTTACAGCAGAGTGGGTGTTCTGCGTCTCATGTGACTCTTAAATGTTGTATGCCTTTGAAATGAAGCCAAACAAATAAATAAATAAAGCTAAATTCTCTTTAGTGGATGAACAAGCTAAATTCTCTTTGGTGGATAAAAAATTATTTTGTGTGAGCTGTGATAATTTGGGCTTTTTTTTGTACAGTTTGCACAGTTTTCACAGCGGATTACCTTTGAGAAATTGAGACAAATTCTGTGATTGTGTTCATAAATCAGTAAAAAAAAAAAAAAAGGAATTCTACAAAAGTCCTACTTCAATCGGATTTTGAATACAGGACTTTTAAGTGTATAGGAGTATTTTTATATTGGGATAGTTCCTCGTCCACTACTTCATTTCGGGAAGAGACAAATTTTCTCTAGTGAATGATCGACATTAAGTTCTCTTTGGAAATGCAACACTGATATTTATCACTTTCATTTGATCACATTAATAACCACATTAGCTCCAGACAACTAGTGTAAAGGCAAGCCTGGTTAGCAGTAAGCTGATCACTGATAAACTAAATTCTACTAAATCAGAAATCAAAACACACAAAACAGCTGTAATAAAAAGAGCAGTGTAACTACAGATAATGATCCAAGACAGAAAAAAAAAATAGATACCTAAAAACAGAATCATTGAAAATAATCAGACATGTATGCAACAATTTAAGACACAAGAAATCTCTCAAACTGTCCCTTCAGGCACCGAAGAAGGCAAAGAAGAAGACGACCGAGGCTGGCTCCAATGTGTTCAGCATGTTTGAGCAGGCACAGATCCAGGAGTTCAAGGAGGTGAGACAACTGCGGACAGCTACGTCTGTCACATTTCTATTAATCTTGTATTACAGGTTTTTTTTTTCTCCCAGTACATTTCCTGATCCAGATTTAGAAACAGCACTTGTTATCATGTGAATCCATATTTGACTTTCTTTGTTTGAAGAAAAAAAATTCGCTGCACCAGGCTGTTCTTACGTTAATGAATCCTTACTGAAAATCCAACATGTTGCTGATAATATCTCCATGCTTGTACTAAATAATAAATTAGGGCAGGACTTTCAGGCTGCAGGGTGAAAGTGCTTTAATCGGTGAAATGAGCTACAACAGCTATTGATTCAAATCAAAACATGCATGCTAACAGGTGAAGATGCCTTTAATGATTAGAAATGTAGTTGTAAAATGTGAGAATTTGTGCAGTAATGTGTACAATTTCAGAAAAATGAAATCTCTGTTCATCTTTTTCTCAAGGCCTTCACCATCATGGACCAGAACAGGGATGGTTTCATTGACAAGGGTGACCTGAGAGACACATACGCTGCTCTTGGTGAGCTAGATCTAGGGAAGGGCTCCCTGTCCAAACACAAACACACACACTTTCTTCTGTAGCTTGAACTTGGCAGACACTGCATTTTTATTTTTATTTTCTATTAATCCTGTACATTTTGGCCTTTCTTAACGTCCAGAACCTGCAGCTCTTATGCTCACACTGTATGGATCAACTGATCGGTCATGATGTGACTGCTCACACTGAACTTAACTGAGCAAGGGAATCCTGTTCAGTTTGGTTCAGCGACAGTTCTATTAAAGTTTATTCAACCAAGAAAATGTACAGTGTCTGCCCAGCTTTCTGAAAACACCGAACTGATTCCATGAAGACTGACTGAAACTATAAATACAAGCCAAACTCCAACCTTTGGGGTTTTAGTTTGCTGTGACCGAAAAGCTTGTTGGACGGTCTGTGTCTCCTCTCAGCATCAAGTGTTTTGCATAGAGGTTTTCTCTGTGAATTACTGTTTTCTCTGCTCTATGCAGGACGCCTCAACGTTGGCAATGATGAGCTGGATGAGATGATGAAGGAGGCTCCAGGCCCCATCAACTTCACCATCTTCCTAGCTATGTTTGGAGAGAAGCTCAAAGGTTAGTCAGACTATCTGTAAACTAGAACTGGCTTCAGGTCGATCTGAACCCCTGCTACACCAGGTTAACTAGAGTGGTGTGTGGGCCAAATTGATTAACCTCATATACCACAACGCTTTAAAAAAACAAAAAACAGAAACAATTAAGCAGTCTTCTTGAAACGTCTTTCATCATTTAGGAACTGACCCTGAGGAAACCATTCTCAATGCTTTCAAGATCTTTGACCCTGAAGGAAAAGGCGTCCTAAGAGGAGAGGAGTAAGCATTTTAAAATATCTTTGCAACAGCCATACTAGTGTTTCAGCATGTTAATGTGCTCACAATGATAATTAGCAGGTATAATGTTTACCACGTTCACCATCTTCGGTTAGAGCTATCATTTCCCAGTTAGCAGTTAAGACAAAGTGCAGATGAAGCTGATGGTAAAGTCATAGTTTTTTCATAAACCAAAGCACTGGACAGATTCAAAATGTGACCTGATGGTGGCGTTAGATCAACAGTCAGGGGATCTCCATTTCCACCAATAGGTCAGGGGAATATGCTCTACTGAAAATGCCATTCTATTTATGAACTATCATTTATATTGACCTTGTTTACACTCAAGCTTTTCCTGCTGTGGCATGTCAAAATGTCGTCTGTGAAAAATACCTGTGAAGCGACACTGTGAAGAAATCTAGTGTAAAGCACATGCAAAATAATAATAATAATAATAATAATAATAATTGTAAATTCTGTGTTCTGTCTATGATTAGTCAATAAGAATTTGCTCAAATTTTAAAAGGAAAAATAATATTGGTCAAGAACTAAGAATGACTAACAAATTCTAATATTTCCCTTCACAGCATAAAATACCACCTCATGTCTCAGGCAGACAAGTTCACAGAGGATGAGGTAATGCACGTCCATCCACCACTGCTTACAGGGGTCTGTTACTCCATCTGAGAGAAAGATACAGAGATCATAGCATGATGAAGGGGATACATATTAATGATAGATACATGGCACCTTCACGCTTGAAAGGACTGTCCATTAGACATTAGAAGACATAAGGTAAACACTGTAACCAGTAAAAACACATAGAACCAGTTGCTTGCAGTTCTTCATGTACCGTCTAACTGTGGCTGTTTATTTTAAAGCAGCTATAACCATTATTTACCGACATAATAAATGAATGAAATTAGTGAAAAGTAACGTGAAAGGGGTGGTGATGAAAATTACGGATCTCTTAAATCTGCAGCTTCCCTCGGTTTTACAGTGAGTTTGAGCTCATTCATCACTCGTTTGGTTGTAGAGACTAAAAACAGAGATTAAAAAAAAAAACTTGCTCCATAATTGCTTGATGTGTAAATAATACTCAAAAAGTGATAATATGTCAATACTGTGTCCACAACTTGTTTTCAAGTCAAAAAATCAGTCCAAATAGCATCAGGTATGTCCATATCTTGTTGTGTTGCCCAGTTTTTTTTTTATTTTTATTGAAGAGCAGCGCTACCAACAAAGTTCCACTGTTTGTGAAAAACAGTACATTTCCTGTGGCAGCTTCACAATAAAAGCTTTCCACTGCTTCACTGGTGGAAAACTTTTGTGAAGCAGCAGCAGGAAATGTTCAGCTTGAATCAGCAGTGACTCATCACGGCTCTGATACAGCTGAAAATTATATATGAAACTTTGGCATGAAACTGAACTCCCAACTGCAGAGTTTCAGTTTGCCTGTGGTTTCACTTGTAAACCACTCAAAATATGTTAACACTGCAAAATCACCTTGCTCATTCCCACATTATGTCTTGTTTGTTGAATTAGTGAGCTTTTTTTTTTCTTTTTCGTTTTTTTCCTCCTTTGGACAGAGCCAGGCTTCCTGTTTCCAGCCTTTATGCTAAGCTAAGCTAACTCCTGTCACCTGTAGCTTCATATTTATAGCACAGATATCAGAGTGGTATCAATCTTCTCATCTAACTCTCAGCAGATAGAAGAGAAAGAATAAATGTCAGACTACTGTCGTTGACTGCTGTTATCTTGCTTCCTTGAGTTCCTTCTCTATCAGTCTGAGTTTTGGATCCCATCCCAACCGTCTTCTTTTAGGTAAACCAGATGTTCACAAACTTTCCCCTGGATGTTGCTGGAAACCTGGATTACAAGAACCTGTGTTACATTATCACCCACGGAGAGGACAAGGAGCAGGAGTGAAGCACGACGACAACCCTCCAATCGCCTGTCCATCACAAGCCACCTGAGACCCTTCAACCAAACATCATCACACATTGTCTTCTTTCACCCACAGCTTTAACAATAAACGTTTCAGAAGAATCCTGTGTTCATTTCATTGCTACTGTATGTTGGTTTATATGGCATTAAATGACATTAAAGTGACAAACACATCTGTACACTGCTACCTTATTCCCAGTTTTGTAATTCTACATGTTCTGGCCAAACTGTGTAACAGATACAGGAGTTGTAATGACTTTCTGATTGTTAACAATTATACTAAATAAAACTTTAGAATACGGCGCTGAAAAATGCAGTAGCTGCAAATGTTTCGATAGTATTTATTTTTTTAATGGTGCTCAGTTGTAACTTGGGAGCTACAGCAGCTATTTAGTGCATCCTGGCTTTGTAGTGCAGAGCTGTGACATTTAACAACAGCTAGAAGGCAACATTGGTCACATCACAAAGGCTTGCTGTAGAGATAGAAATGAAACCTCAAATTAAAATATCAAACAGTAAAAGCAGGTGATCTGTGTTATTTTTCTCAGTCCAATTCAGACCACACGGTGAATGGAGATGTGCATTTCGGGGAGGTCCTCTCTGTCATGAATGTGACGGATGTGGCGAGGTGTTGAAAGAGGAAGCACAGTTTGTTCTGCTGCCACTGAAGAATGAAGGCAGCCGGACCACCGAAGGTAACACACATATTAGTAAGTTTTGTTTTGCTCCCGTAAAGCATCGTGTTAGCTCTTAGTTTGTGATTTTAAAATAGATGAATAATATCTTTGATGTTTGTGTTTGACCTGAAGTTGATGGTTACAGTGAAGAGGTCTGAACAAAATCTGATGCCAAATTTATAAACACAACCATTAATGTTTCTGTAGACGTTGCAAACTTAAAAACATTTTTATTTTCCAAATGTCGACACACAAAACATAGATATTGTTTTGGTCAACACGAACACATTACAAATCTGTAATGGAATCCAGCACACTTACTTGTACTTTACTTGGGCATCTCAGTTTTCCTTTACTTTAACTTCGTAACATTTCACAGGGACATGTTGTGGTTTTTACTTCTCTACATTATATATCTGACCTTTGCAGTTAATTGTCACTTTTTTAGTTTTATATACAAAACACGTGGCTCTTAAAAAAAGAAAATGATGCATTGCTGTAGAGTAAACTACCCAGCAATATATAGCCTACTGTATAGTTATATTTTTCACATTAGATGAACATTAACATGCACCTCAATGCATTAGCAACAATCATCCAATGACATAACTCTATGAAAGGGACCAGTCTGTTGCCTAATGAGTGCTTAGACTTTTTACACTCGTAGAACATGTTGCTGCTAATACTTGCATACTTTTACTCAAGTCAGGTTACAAATGCAGGACTTTTTCTTGTAATGGAGTATTCTTCTAGTACAGTACTGCAAAAAAACAAAAAACAAACAAAACATAAAATAAAATAAAAAATTAATACAGAAACAACCAAATTTAAATCACATTCAGTTAAACATTGCAAAGAATGGAAATAGTTTAATTTTCAAGCAAATCATATGTTTTCATTGAAATCAAAAATTAGTAACCTTTCAGGGTCATTATATCAATCAAGAAGAATCGTGGCAATAAAGATTTATCTTATCTTATCTTAAATAACAGAGTAAATATTTTGTACGTACAGGGTGTCAATAAAATAGTCTGAGTACCTACTGGCATGTAAGGGAAGAATAGAGGGAAGAAGAATGTGACAAAGTTGAGTTTAGGAGGGGAAAGAAATAAATGACCTAGCAAGTACTTCCAGTACAGGTTAAACAATTACAATATACAGGCACTTTTTTTTTCTGCTAAACACTTGCAGTAAAATAGGAGAAAGTGTTTTCTAAAAATTATCGTTTGAAATAAAGTTTTGTCACATTCAGTATGTGCTGTAGTATATATAATTATATGTACATATGGCACAGTTGTATCTCTGCAATAGGTACGTTTTAAATATACCCAGTTGTCAACTTATTAGGAACAAAGCTGTCTAATACAACAGTCGAGTAGTAAATCCTCCCTTAATGAAGGATGTAATGTTCAGATTGACTCTAAACTGTTTTAACGAGATGTTGATTCCACTTTATCCTCATTTCTGAGGCCATGGTTTGTAAACTAACTGTCAGGAGTTCACCAAGACCAAAATCAGTATCCCGAAGAATAACCCTATACAATTCTGTATCTTACAATTTACATCCAACGCCAATGTTCAGTGTCAGCGCAGAGAGTAAAGTAATGAGAGGTGGGTTGACCTTAGGTCTGCGAGCCAGTGGGCAGAAAGTAGGGTCCCATTACGTGAAGAATGTTTTATTTTTCATAATTTTACCATATCTGAGAACAGCTTAAGACATTTAGTAGTGTTAATATAATGTTTTAGGCAAGTAAAAAAAATAACCAATTATTGAAAAAAAAAAAAAATTGGCTACAAAATACAACCTGGTTGACATTACATGAAGTCTAGGTGGTGCTGGCCTGTTAGAGATGTTAATATTTCTGCTAGCCCTGTAAAAACCATGCAAAACAGATGATAATATATCACGTAAACCTTTGTGTTGCTAACGGCCGTGTATTCTTTGTGTCTTCTTTGTGCCTAAAATCTTATTGCCTTTGAAACGTGGCCATAAAATACAAGAATTAAAAACCATATTTTACAATGTTCCTAATTTAACTTCTTCTAAGTATGGCTAAAAATAACCATGCAGTTACTTCACTGACAAATCATACGACTTTAACACATAGCCCGCAACTGCCTGAAGACAGCATTTAGTTGGATCCTATGCTTCGCCCCCCTCCCACACTTTGCTAATGTTAAAATAATAATGTTAGTTACAAACAAACATCTTCATAAAAGACTGAAGATAAAGTTTTATCTGCTCAGGATTACCTGAACATGTCACTGCTTTCATGGCTTTCTTGAAATTTTATTTCACTTTTTACACAGAGGATACGGTTAAATTAACTGTAAAAGTAGAGGACAATTTGCTTTTATACTTTTTTTGCAGTACAAAGTCAGTCTCGCGCATTGGGACCAAAGTCTTTTCCCACTGGCTTGCAGACCTGGGGTCCCCAGACGAGAGATGGACCCTCTTGGGGACTCCAGAACAGACTGCATCCCTCTCACAGACCTACAACTAACCACAGTCTTTCCCCATAACCTTAACCATAGTATTTTTGCCATGCGCATTCTCACATCTGCAAATTTTACATTCTAAAAATGTTGTCCTTGAACATTTTTCAGAATCACTCCAGACTGATCGTAGACCGTAGACTATTGTGAATTATTACATTAGACCCAGCTGAGGCAGTGTATCAAAGAGAAAAACCACACCACACATGTGGGAGGGAACTTGACTTTCTGGCCACGTCTCAGGTAGTGCAACATTAGTACAGTCTTACAGAGAACTTTGCCTGTGATGGAAAACTGCAGCTCATTGGAAAGATTTACGTTCCAGTGAGACCATGACCCAAGACATAAAACCAAAACAGCAGTAACAATGTTATAGCTTGGACCTGAATACCTAATTCCTAAACCAGAATCTACGTCATGGAGGGAAATAGCAAATGTATGCACACAAATAAAAAACGAAACCCCAAAAAACTACTATACTGTACAATGAATGACTAACATGAATGTCATTAACAGAATACAGCATAACAATGTTGATTTTTACACCTTTAAGGGTTGTGAAAACTAACAGAACATTGTCTAACAGGCAAAATTCATGTCCTTGATGACGGCCTGACAACTGTCGCTGTTTATTTGAGAATGTATAAGACTGCACAGCTGTAAAACCCGCAGCTTACGGTAGAACTGGTCATCGGACAAACGGACAATCTAACCCACAGTAGATAAACAGCTTGGATTTAACGGCTGCATTTTGATTTCGGATGGAGATACATTTTAGACTTTGCCCTTTGAGCAGCTTAGTCTCCTGCAATCGTCTAGACAGAAGCTTTGGTGCAATTGTGTAAAACAACGATGAAGGGCAAAGTGCTTTCTGGGTTAAAGCTTTTATGTTGGAGATGGCGTGAAAGTGGGGTAGATGTGACATTTATCGCTTTTTATACAACTTTATAACCAGTCAGCCTAATATACTGCTGTGAAACCAGCCCCCTGCAGATATAGATAGAAATAACGACTTTAAAGCTGCATTAAAGCTAGTATCACTGTTTCACAGTGTTCTTGCTCGGGGGGCTGTAATACTTCTTAAGTACCAGCATACAGCCGTAGGTGTCGGTCCCATACACAACCTACAAACCATGTTTCAGTTTCGTTTCGGCCAACCACATCCTGTGATTCATTCTGTCTTGTTAACAGGAAAACAGCAGCTACTTCAACCATGACAAGAGAGAAGAGAGCTGATAGTTGACCAGCAACGTTTAACGATGAATATAATCTCAGCCAACAACCCTACTTCATAACTAACAAATAACTTTTAGCATTTGTCCTGATTGGTAATTATTTATTAACTGTGTCAGTCCATTGCATGTGGGTTCATTTAATAGTTGATCATATGTGTCATTTGTGTATCTTTTAGGCATGATTGGAAACTCCAGTCCGTTAGCTGCAGTCCTGACTGTTGTGTCAACGGTGTCTCTAAGTCTACTGTTTCTCCTTTGTATGCGGTGCAAAAGGAAGTCCAGTAAGTGCGTTCGGTAGATAAGAATTGTGGCGTTGAACTTTTTTGTTTTGTTTTTTTTTTCCCCACATGTCACAACAGTGTTTTTAATACTTATTTTATGAAAAAAAAAACCCAAAAAAACACAACAATTCTCATTGTCAACAGGCAAAGACTTGGAGGCAACTAAAACACTAATTTAACATTAAAGGAATAGCTTAGCATTTTGAAATAGGCCTAGTTGCTTTCTTGCAGAAAATTGGGTGACAGAATTAATACCACATCTGTAGAGTGCACATGAAGCTAGCACCAGCAACTGTCTACGTTAGCTTGGGTGGCATTTTTTACACTTTGGTTTCTATGTGGATGAAACAAATTTAGCTGTCATTTAGTTTCTAGTGCTGAGTTAAACCGCCACTTGTAGCACTATGTTTAGTTCAGTTCACCAAGGTTTCTACAAGCAATGAAGTTCAGGGTTTAACAGAACCAGGACTGAGGCCCGGTGGCCATTAAATCACTGTTGAAGAAAAGGGCGCAAAAAGATGCCGCAATTAAAACGGCAGCAGTAAAACCTCAAATGAATAAACACACTGTGGAGAACATGACGGAAAGATGCCATTCATGTCTGTTTGTATGTCTGCCTGTATTCATTTGAGGAACGTTATAGTCTCCTCGGTCCACACAGACCTGATGTTTTAGTCTCTTCAGTGGATATTTAACTCACATGCTTCATGTAGATCATAATCTATTCACCCTCTGTTTGCATCGTACTTGTCACACTTTTGTCTTTAGTGTCAAACCACCTTTTCAACCTGTGTGTGAAAACGTATCCTTTCAGGTGGTTCCACTCAAGTTCTTTTAATATACAAATTAAAAATGCCCATAAGAACAGGAGGACAGAATCTTACAAACTGCTGATGATGATCTGAGAAGCTCTTTGTTAGAAGCACAATGACGCCAGTCTCTGTATCAAAAGACATGGAAAAGTGATCAGTCATGCACTGTATGCTACACTGGAAAGTCACACACATCTTCTGGTTTGCAGTTAAAAACGTCACACGCTACAGTTTCACTGCTTTTGATTTCTTGCAGAGGTCATACATGAGGGGCAACAGGAATATGACCGGCATACATTGTGAGTATTCAATGTTTGGTCCATGCTGGCACACTGCTTTGACCATCGCTCCTGTTGTTTATGATAACCTTTTGTTTAATTGCTGAGATCTGTGACGCATGTAGTCAAGAAACACAGTTTAAAAAGGATCCAATGTCAACACTGTAGTAAATTTGTAGTAATGTTTAGTTTTTGTTATTAGATTTGTTGAAATGAATACTTTATAATAAAACATTTTTCAGTTTTTGACATTAAAATGCTATCTTGACAGCCGACGCGGGGGAAGTATTTTTGCTGTGACGCAGTCAAAAACAGGTAAAGCCACAGCTGTTACTCAGCACAGCCTCAGACGCTGTTATCTGCTGACCACAAGCAACAATTTCCCATCTGGTTTTGTATTTCTTTTTAATTAAACTGACTTTGAGACTGTTTTTTTTTTTTTTTGGTTTTTTTTTCAGTCACCAGGGCCAATCAGATAAACTCAGCCACAGTGTAAGTACATTGCGAAGTACAGTAGCTAACCAACATTTTGATGAGTACACCGTTTTGCTTTCTTTCCAAACGTGTACCAAAAAGATCAATATCACTCACATATCTGTGAAGTCAGGATGTGATTAGCTTAGCTTAGCATAAAGACAGGAAGCAGGGGAGACAGCTAGCCGGGCTCTGTCCAAAGTTCAAAAACACACCTACCAACACATCCTAAGCTGACCAATTAAGACTTTATACCTTGTTTGTTTAATCCATATATAAACAGAAATGTAAAAATGACTTCCTCTGGAGTTATGTGTTAGAACTATTTATTGTAGGCAGCTATGTCTCCAAGAAATTGTGTTAACGTAGAACTGTTAAGCGACAGAGAATACTCTCTGAGGAAAATGTAATCATGACCGGATTATGTTTTTTGTTAAGACAATCAGGATATATCATTAATTCATATATTTGGCATGTTGCAAATGTGTTAATGTTGAGTTTATTTTATATTTGGGCACTCACAGCACTTGGTTAAGTTTCAAGACAACTCATTGTCTTGGTTTAATTCAAAGATAGTCAGCGGTGAAATTTAACCAAAACCATAACCTTTGACGGGACTGTGGATGCAGGATCTGGTCTCTAGTGTTGAAGTTCTGAACTTTGTACATCCACCAATGTTATAACGTTACCTCTGAACATAATCAAGGCAGCGATTACATTTGCCACCATTATGTAACTGGGGAAAAGAAATTAGTAACATATAAATGTAATATCTAGAAGACAGGGTTGCTACAGCTACAGCTACAGCGCAGGTTTCTGTGGGTGAGCACAGGTTTTGGTTTTAGTCTCTGAATAGGCACAATGCTCCCAAACATTATGACAAGCTGCACACAATCACTGTGCCCAACTAAAGCAAGAAATAGTTCCAGCTTGTGAATCTCTGTAAAACCACAGACTGATTTTTTTTAAATGAGTTTTTGTGTAATTAGCGAGCATTAGAGGTGTTTTTGGTCAGAGCCAGTACTGATAATGATTCTTAATGTAACTCAAGAAAAAAAAAATTGAAAATCTAAGCATATCACCATAACAGATTGTTGCTATTATGCTGTTAATTTTAACTGGAACTATTTCTTATGCTGTTAATTTTAACAGCATTATGCTGTTAATTTTAACAGCATAATAATCTGAACAGATCGTGTTAAAGAGCAACACTTTCGCTGTGGGGGTTTCAAAACATGACAAAAATCCAAAGATAAAATCAAAAGTTTGACTCTACGGTGTAAAGAAAAAAAAAACCCTGAATAATTCATATGTTTTTCAGTGAAATCCAAGAAGTCTTCTCACCAGGTAAGATTATCTTGGTTTTACAAGGTTTCAGTTTTAAAACAAAGAAAGGTTTAACCACTTAAACCTGTAGTGGTGAGCTGATCGACTGAAAGAGATATATACTTAACCGCCATGTGTTACAGATTCAGCAGATGATCAGTCAGACTATGAAAATATAAAAGAACCTGGTAAGTTTACACACATTCATTACTTACATTATTTACTTACATTCATTCTCTAGTTTTTGTATTTTTTTTTCATACATTAATCGGTGTACAACTGCATTATTGCTGTGTCCTTGATGTAAAAAGATATACCCTGCAGTGCTGCACCTCAAACAGGAAGTCTGGAACATACATACGTGTAAGTATCCCAGTTCTTCTCATTCACTTTCGCATTACAAATACACTAGAGAGAAAAAATGTCATTAAGTCGACATATCTGAAATGAAACTTGATGGATTCTGTTGGATTGTGATGTAAATGTTGAAGATTTCAAATTACATGACACAAAAATAACAACACATACTTCAAATTATGAAACATTTGACTGAATGACTAAGTTAAGTAAGTCAGTCAGGCAGATGCTCAGACACTTTCTACTTCTAATGAACTGTATGAATACTACTAACTGTGAAACACACAGAAATACAACTAATATTATGATACCCATAGTTACAAAAGATCTTTTGCTCCTCTGAAACTGCATGTGATACTATGACTTCCTTCCTTCACTGACTGCTCTTGGTTGCGCAGTGGTCTAGATGTTTCTAAGGAACATATTAATAGGTTACTCTTTACCAGCAGACACGCTAAAAGTTTTGACAAGCTTTAATGGTGCAGCCTCAGTTGTTAGTAAATCACTAGTTTGAAACCAGCTGGTGGTTACTAAGAATTCAGGAAGCACTTTATGTTCAAACCTACTGATGGATTTGGAGGTGGCAAACCAAAAAGTCCAAAAACTAAATAGCCATCATTAAACTAAATTATTTTTGTAATGCTCAAGCTGAAATTGAGTAGCTCTGTGGAGTCAGGACCAAGATTATTTCTAGCAACCCCTAGAATTTAAGCCCCTGAAAAAAAATTCAGATGTGTTTGATAAATTGCGTGTCTAAAAATGCCCTGTGTGTGTGTTGTTTTATAGAGCTCCACTCCCGAACTCTGTGTATGAAAATGAAAAGACTAAAACAGATACAGACGGTGAGCTTTTTTTTTTTTTTAACATGTTCATCTCTTCTTTACCCCTAACACTGAAATTATGTTTATTACCAGTTTAACATTTATTACACACATTTTTTTGTGTGTGTGTGTCTAGAAGCTGATCAGACGCAGGGGGTCTATGCAAACTTTATCCAATCATTGCCATTGGAAGATGGTACGTCCAGATGCTGTATCGAAATATCAACTGTGATTCAGTCAGAGATGTGTGGTTTCTTGTTAGTGGATCATATGTTAAGTTGTAGGAATGTGAAAGAGGGCTGACAAAAAAAATACCAGGCATTAAAGCTTCAAACTGCTGTGTCACCAAACAGATGATGAAGACAACTATGAAAACGCTGAATTCCTGGAACAAGTGAGGCAGAATGAAGAAGATTGTGAGTATCATACACATCGTTTGTTAGTTAATTACATGCACAGAAGGTATACTGCAACGTTTAGTTGAATAATTGATTGATCCATCAAAAGAAAATTAATCAGTAACTATTTTATTGATCTTAAAGTAAAGATTCCAAAGGCTCTCTGGCTCCAGCTTCATAAATGTTTTTAAATCATTGTAAATTGAACATCTTTGGACTTTGGACATTTTATACGCCTCATGATTAACTGTTTAATTGAGAAATAATGCGCAGATTAAGGGATGTCAAAAATAATTGTTAGTTGCAGCTCTAAATCCAAATCACAGAAAAGAAGAAGAAACATTTAGGGAGGACTCACAATTTTTAAATAGAGGTGGAAATGAATTATAGTGTAAGGGTTAAATCTATATTTATTTTTATGTTTAATGTTTAAGAAACTCAACAGTGCTTTTTAAGACTTTTCAAGAGCTACAGACACCCACATGTTGAAATAATAACTAGTACAAAATATAATGGGAGTATTTAGCTTAGTATAAAACCTTTTATGATTACCTTTTCTGGGATACTGAGCACTAGACAGGTGTTATTGTGCCAACTCACCACACTGAATGTGAACTTGTTTGGTATCTCAAGGCTGAAATATTAACTATTCTTCCACCCTTTGTTTTGTGTTTTGTAGCAGATGAACCAGATTATGTGAATGAAAGCTGATGTGGGGCACCGGAGAACACCAGTGAAAAGATGCAAACAGCCTGTACTGTCTGTTTTTTTTTAATTATTATTATTCCTGCTGTTTGTGATGTGTAAATTTTGTGCACAGCTGTGAAGAGTAAATAAATACTCATGAACCTCGATTGTGTTTTGCCCGTGAAAACTAAGGCTGCCATCTAGTGGTAAAAAAACAAAACAAAACTATATACAAAGGACAATGTCCTTAAAAGAGTTGTATTGTTGTGTCTCCTTGTTATTCACTTTTAATACAAGTGATTTTTGGGTCTGAAAACTCAAAAATTGAATTTGTTGTGTGAGTATTAATGAGGATGTTAATCAGTGACTCTCAATGTAATTACCACACCATTACATCATGAGTAATCCTAGCTGTAGCTGCAAAGCCTTTCACAGTGAGGAAACAGTGAGAAATGTTTTACACAGACACGGTTTTATTAACCTGGACAGATCAGCTGAGATCGACACCACATCTCAGTCTGCTGCTGCTCAGAAACCAACAGCCAGAGAAGACAAAGGACCAGAGCCGACATCAGCGAACAGAGAGGAAATATAACGTCTAGATACACACACATTAACCGTTTCTTTATATATATATTTGTACTGTATGTATCCACGCTGTCGAGGGTGGTGCAGTGATGTCCCAGGGCGGCAACACACACATTCACACACACACGAGCCAGTGTTTAAAGTTGCTTGGGGGTGAAGACTCATCTCATGATTTTGAACAGAAACGGCAGAAATCCCGACGAGTCAGAGTGAAAACAAGCAGAGAAGACGAGAAGATCACCGACACCTGCTGTTTAAACCCAGTTTCAGGTGACGGAGGCGCTGTGGAGGGTGTTTGCTGTGTTTCAGCTATCCATTCAGCAGGTCAACAGGAGAAAAAAAACAAAACAAGAAAAAAAAAAAAACGCTTCCACCTTAACAAGCCATTTGATCTTTTTTCCAGTCCTAACAGGCCTTAATTCTCAAACATTAGCCATCGATGTCAAGTTTTTGATTCCTATTTCCAGCAGTTGACCTGAAGTGTTTTCTCAGCATGTTAAAATAAGGCAGAAGGCTCTACTTGTTACGGACAGCATCGAAAGATCTGAGGCAAAGGAAATTATTTCCCCGTGAATCACAACTGGCATCATTTTAAAAAACAAAGCCTGAATACAACATGAAATGACTGATACAGCAGGGGGGTGTTTGTTTTTTTTTGCAGGGTGGAGAGGTTACAGGAGTAAACAGGAGTCTGGTTGAGCAGCTACCCACCTCTCATACACTCACTCACACACACGTCCACACACACCAGTGGGTTGATGGGAAGTTTAGGCACTGCTGAGGGCGTCCACGCCTGGCAGGACTTTACCTGAGGACACAAAGAGCGTGAACACACAGTTAGCATCATCATTATCAAGAGTCAGTGCAACATTGAAATGATTTAAAGTGAGCATCACATCGTTTTTCTGTCACTCACCCTCCAGCAGCTCCAGGCTGGCACCGCCTCCTGTGCTGACATGGCTGACCTTGTCTTCTGTGTTCCACTTGGCGCAGCAGGTGGCAGTGTCGCCCCCACCTGGACACAAACAAACATGCATCGTTCATCCTCGATTAAATGGTTTATTTGAGTGTTTGTGAAAAGACACGCTTGTTTTATCAGGTGCTAATGTGTTACGGGTTAAACAGGTAAACAGTTTCTGCCCTGGTTCGGGTTCATTTGATGATGCGGTATTTTTAACCACTTGTGTAAGTTTGTGGTGGAGACCCACCCCTTAAAAATACAAACAAGGATCTTTCTTTGAGCAATGTGTTCTGCTCAGTGATTTATCAGGTGCATGAAAAACGTGCAACGGGCCAAAGATAAAAACATGCAAACACAATTTTTGCAGCAACATCGTGAGTTTCGACCATCTCTGACAATGAACAGCCTGTAGGTGCAAACGTCATCACAAACAAAATGCAAAAACACCACAGAGCAATAAAAAAATAACAAATATATATTTTCAAAATGGAATAGAACATTTTAAAAAGAGATACACAATGAAATCAAAGCAAATGATAAACTGCAGAAGACGTGATTTTTTTCCCCCGACTCTACAAGAAAACAACTGAATAACGTGACTACAAAAACAAACAACAGATAAATAAACACAAAAGTTTTTGTCCCTTCTCATCTTTCTTACCGATGATTGTGATGCACCCTGCTTTGGTCACCTCGACCACTTTGTCCATCAGGTTCTTTGTCCCTTTAGCAAAGTTGTCCCACTCAAACACACCGACTGGGCCGTTCCACACGATCTGCTTGGCCCTGCCCACTGCCTCTGCGTAGGCCTTAGAGCTCTCTGCTCCACAGTCCAAACCCTGCGGGGGCGAAAGAATTATTATCAAAAGAGAAGAAAAAAATAGTGAAAAGAAAACTTCACATCAACGGATTTGGACTTGAATTTGCTGACGATAAAGATAACTCTTCTTTTCTCACCATCCAGCCGGCGGGGATGCCAGCGGCAACAGTGGCGGTGCCGGTGGCAGCTTTCTCATCAAACTTGTCAGCGGTGATAAAGTCGACAGGCAGCGTGATCTTGACGCCGTTCTTCTCAGCTTTGGCCATCAGGTCTTTGACGATGCCGGCGCCCTCCTCGTCGTACAGGGAGTCACCGATCTGAAAAACGCCGGAGGGAGAGGAAATTAAGTGAAAAATAAACTACACATCACAGACTGATGTTGAGAAGCCCAGCTGGTTTGTGATACTGTAATGGAAAATAACAAAACAGAAATTTCAGCCCTGAATCATATGTTATATCTTGTTTCTCTTGAAGCCTCAGTTGAGAACTGGTATTCGCCCTCTGGACACTGAGGCTAGATAAAATATCCAGGAGAAGCTGCGTAATTTGGGTGAAGTGGAAAGTGAGTCACATTTTCTTTTTATGATTTAAGAGAATCATGTTTCCATTAAATGGCTCAACTGAAACCCTGAAATATTCAGGTGTTCAGATGATTAAAAATGGGAACTGGAGTTTGGGTAATAAAAAAAATAAAGCCCATAAAATAAATCTGTTTGGTTTGTTACTAGGTAAAAAAAAAAAAACATATCAGGGAGCTCTGTGATTGGCCAACCCTCTATAATTGTCTATAGGTTTTTGCCAATACAATTAAATGAAGCTACATTCTGGAGTAAAATTAAAACTAACCAATCACAATTCACCTCTAAGAGGGAGGGTTCTTTTAGAGATAAGACAGTAACGACCTCCAGGTCCAATGGTCGCTGCTCTCCACTGTGAGAGATAAAGGGCTCGATAAGAGATTTGTTAGCACTGGAGTGCAGCGAGTCTGGGGTATTCAATACTGGTGGTGTTCAAACAGACTTGTGAAACTACTTGGTTTTGTTAGTGTTGCAGCAGAGATTGAGAATCACGTTCGTAACCATAATCTGACCTGTGACAAAAAACATTCAAAAAGGCCAGCTTTTGTTTAAAGGGTCAGTTCACCCAAATTACACAAGAATTTGTTTTCTCACTTTCCTATAGTGGCATCTAGTCATGCAGGTAGATTGAGAGTCACATCATGAACGTGATTCTCAGTCTCTGCGGTGAAACTAACAAAACACAGCCGTTGCAACACCACCAATGCTCAACACGAATGCAGCAGCTCAATGAAGAGAGCACGCTGAGTGGAAAAAGCACTGAGGCACTTTCGAAACACCTAAACTTAGATACAATTTTTATTTTGTTATACAGGGTTCACTCTAAATATATTTTCACTCTCACAGAACAAAAAAAAACTTATAAGATGTGTATTAAATATTTAGAGGAAAGACATAGTTATCATTATCACTTTCAGCTCTGTTTCCAGCCTTTTACGGCTTTGGTTCAGTCTTACCGCTTTCATCAACGTCACTTTTGAAAGTAGAAGCTCTAAAAACCCACTGTACATGACTTGTACGACTTCCTCACCTCCATGTTGTTGAGGACTTTGAGGAAGGTGAAGGCCATGCCGCCGCCAATGATCATCTCATTAACCTTATCCAACATGTTGTTGATAAGTTGGATCTTATCTTTCACCTTTGCTCTAAAACACAGACAGAACAGAGGCAAACGCATCAGTATACATGAGACACACACAAGTAAAGGAGGTGGAGCTCATCAGAAAAAAGTAAAGAAACAGTTAGACTGATATTTACATTCAGTATTGAACTGGTTTATACTGGGTTTTCATATCTCAAACTGGACTTACTGGGATCGTTTGTCATGGTTTCACTGGCACCTGAAGAAACACAGCCCTTTCAGTGCAGCCCCTAGCATTTTTAACAATTTGGACTCCAGTAACTCTGATGAAAATATCTTTGACTGTACAGACAGAGCTACTAACTACTAGTTCAATGATTGATCTGTTTCACTGCTGTCTGAACTGTGCAGCCGTTCACTGGCTGATCATTACTCTCTAATGGCCGATGTCTTCTGTTTGTGAACTGGAAGAAGGTGACTGTCTGTGCTGCTCAACGCAGAGCGGATGTGACAGCTGCACAATGCACTCGGGCTGAAATGGACTCTGACACAAGGCCAAATCCCACATGTAACCTGGTTTGATCTCGAGGCAGCTTGGTTAAACTGAGTGTCACCGTTTCCTCTTTATTCATCCAGCTGTGGCGCCACAGCTCGGACTGAAACAGGCAACGATAACCCAAGAAATATGAAACCACCTGCAGCACCACACAGACATACAATGACAGGAAGTAGTGCTCTGGCAGCACGTGGTGCATTCAGGAGTTTGTAGTGAATTCATCACTCATTTGGCAGCTTTAGGCTGCTTTCATCATATTCAACATTTTCTCTGTCTGCTGACCTCCTTGTTATTGATTACAGATTTATTAATGATTGACAATTTAACGTTATTGTAGTTTCTGTCACTGAACTTGTGTAATATCAGATGAGACAGGATGAGGTTAGCCAATTTCCTCAGCCAACTGTGGGGCCACAATGTTGACTAACTCCTACTGGTTTCTACTATTCATTATACAAATCATATCTCGTCCGACAAAATGAACAAGAATACAGGTTAATGACAGAGAAAGTTAGAGGCATGTAGGGTCGTTATATTGGGTTGTCATAATTACAGCCACATAGTTTAATGACCTGAAAACGAGTATTCAACTCTGGGCTACATTATAAATCTGGCTGGTGAAGAGTAGATGTGCTGTTCTTAAAATGTTTCCAGTGGACAAGTCATTTCCAGTTTTCATGAAAAAAAAAAGGAATACATGACTGAGTCACCTACAGCGTGCAGCCACGTATTCCTGGTAGATTACTTACTGTAAGGTGAATGGTGTATTTCTCCCGTTTACCTTGCAGCCATCTTACAAACCACTGTGCAGTGTTTTGCAGCCTGATAAGCCTTTAAATGCATTAATGTCTTACCCCAAATGGACTTTCTGGATTTTATTTTATGTACTTTTTATTTTATGTATGGTACTTTTGCAATACACTGCCTAATAAACAGGCCCTTCTCCATTCTTTAACCACAGGGCTGTTTTCAGTTTGATCACCCACTAACACGTTCAAACTTGATGACACTAAATGTTCTCACCCTCCGAGGATGGCCAGGAAGGGCCTCTGAGGTTTCTCCAGAGCCATGGCAAAGTAGTCAAGCTCCTTCTTCATCAGGAAACCAGCTGCCTTCTGAGGCAGGTTCACTCCCACCATGGAGCTGGGGGAGAGGAAGAGGAGAAGAAGCAGTCAATAGAGAAATAGAGGTGGAGGAGGATGAAGAAAGGTCAAATCAAAAAGGAGCTGTTTTTCAGATTTTAGATGATCATATCCTGGGTTTCTGCAGGGTTCACTAAGTTAAATTTACATGCTTAATACCACATAGAGTGCTTCACTAAGGGCCAAAATAAAAAAGCTATTAATTAAAAACCAGCAGGGCGATAACGTCTAGACTTTTCAAGACCTGCAGATATCAGTGCTAATGTCCTCCATTAACCACCGAGGTACCCAAGCAGCCTGCGTCCTGCTCACCTGTGGGCTCTGTGAGCTGTGCCGAAGGCGTCGTTAACGTAAACGTCTCCGAGCTTGGACAGAGACGCCCTGAAGGAGTCAATCTCCTGCTGGGAGGCCTTGGTCTGAGGGACAAAAAAAAAAAAAAAACAGGAAAGAGTAAGAGAAGACGACAAACTCAGGAAGACAGAAGAAACCTGCATCAGTGGCTGCAGTCCGCATTTCTCTCCACGTCTCTGTTGAACCCACAGATCGATCACAGAGGATCGGTTATAACATAATTGGACAGACAGTTGATTTCTAAGCAGGGCCTCTTTCTCTTTAAAGGTTTCAAAGTATTCATTATTTCTCAACACAATTTCATTTCAAAATAGTGCATGGCACTGAAAACACAAAACCCACATACGTCTAAACCAGCAGCTTAATGAAATTCCTGCCGTTTTGCCCACAAAAATGTTACACCTGCTATTTGACTGCAGTGTGTGAACAAACTTTCTCTATCAGTATTAAGTCAGTGCATTGTGGATCATTATTTTCAGGCTGCACTTTAACAGGCAAAGGTCGTGACTATGAGACTGGAGGGCAGAAAAAGGTCAAGAGAGCTCTTCAGTGTTGTTCAAATGTCAGACATGAGTACAGTCAGGTCACTGCTCTCTGCAGTTCCCCCTTCAGTCCACATAACAGATTATACACACATATATATATATACATATATACATACATATTTCCCCCAAAAACACATGATAGAAAGGATTGTGTTTGCTGCATATCTACGGCCAATGCAGTGTCTCTTTCATACTTTATAGTGTCATTATCTGGAGCTGGGACACTCTGATCCTTCTACTGAACTCACTCAAGGTTTAACTCAACAAGTGAAATTATTTCAGTCTTTGGAGCAGCTCTCACACTGAGAAATGTTTTTATAATGAAATAAATAAAAATCAAATCAAAGGTCCCTGTGTGATACAGTAAAGCAGTACAGTAGAAACCAACCCACACAGGCTGCATACCAACCAGGCCTCTCAGGACAGGAAAAGAAACACATCCAGCCAGGGCAGCCCACTGACCTTCACGATAAATGTCAGCAAGACAAGGCTGCTGATCCACTGGGCCCTGGGATCCTGCATTTATGCAAAGTCCTAAACCTGGATCTCTTTTTATATCAGACCATCTGCATCTCAGCTTAATGAGCCTGATGGTGGTCATCACTCAGATGTCAATGTCTGTTCCTCACTGCCTCTAGACGGCATGAAATAAGAGACGGCACATCAAGTGGTTTAGCGATATGAAAGAGGAATAGACTGGAATAGACAGAGCTGTGATCTGGCACTTTACAGATGACACAGTCTGTGTCGCTCAAAGTTCACATTCAAAAAGCTGAAGTTGTGGCAGACAACACAGGCCGCAGACACTGCAGCACTCCTGAGCATGACATCATGAGATAATGACGTAGCTCTTTCAGACAGATGCTGCAGCTGAAGCATGACTGTGCATTTTCCTCCAGGTGACCCGGCAGTGTGAAATGAACTGCTGGGTCATAGTCTCCTGCTGTCCCACAGCCAGATCAGTGTTTTCTTTTTACATTTTCATTTTGATTTGACACCAATTAGTCCAAACACAGCGTTTGAGCGTTTGCTCTGTTTGATCAAACATTAAACAATAACTGTGTCCTCAACCAAAGCAGAGAGTCTTTTGGGAGACCCACCTTGTTTCCGGAGGCATCCTTTCCTTTTCCCTCCTCGGCGACGTGGAAGCGGAGGTTCTCCAGCAGGATGATGGATCCGTCGGTGGGGTTAGCGCAGGCAGCTTCCACCTCTGCACCCACACAGTCCTTCAGGAAGGTGACGTTCCTGCAGAGCCCCAAAAAAATCTTCTTTATATCAAACTCTATTTACAATACTACAGTATGTATAGCATTTAGGATTATAACTTTAATTTCCTAAGGCTAAACTAAAGAGTAGAAATATTCCAGTAATGGATTTATCACCTGCTTTAGGAAATAAATGCAATGTATTAAGAGGAGGAAAAAAAGGAAACCGGTTATTCAGTCCATAAACTCACTTTCCCAGCAGAGTCTTAAGCTCAGCAGCGACGGGCTCCAGGGAGTATTTCTCAGGCATGAAGTTTCCATCAGGACGGCCCAGGTGGCTCATCAGCACGACGGACTTAGCCCCGTGGTCCAGGCAGTGTTGGATGCTTGGAAGGGCTGCCTTGATCCTGGAAATCACCCAGCATAAGAGTTCAGCAAAGCCATCCTTCATCTTTTCTTTCACCCTTGCTCCATTCTTTGAAGAGACTGCGTGCTCTGCTCTCAATATTAATCTTTTTTAATCATACATTGATCTGCTGGTTAAAGAATATTAAGTTTAGAGAAATGTTTTTTTTTGTTTATGTGTGAAACTTTTTCCTATGACCTTCAGGAACTTAAATTTATTTTCATTGTGAGAACAGAAAAGCTGCTGAAGAAATGAGGTGGACTTTACCTCTGATTGTTTGTGATCTGCTTGTCCTTCATGGGAACGTTGAAGTCAACCCTGAAAGAGAATAAACTTTATTACCAGACAGAAATAAACTAATGAGGCGTTGATGAGTGGTAACCTAACATTGCAAGTCACTTTCCTACACAATTAAATTGATGAGGACACGCTGCATGCTTCTACACCAGTACAAAAACTGCCATGGCTCCCAGTCTGATCAACCAAATAAACAAAGAAACAGACGTCCGTGAGATAAGATGTCAAATATTCCCATCATGTCTACTTCTTCTGGCTCCATATTCCTGATACATATGTGAGTTTCAAACCGTCTGATAATGATTTTTTTAGTACTTTTTTTTGCATGAACAACCAACTTGAAACAGACCCATATAACTGTTTTTTTAAAGAACAGTGACCAAAATGCATACTAAAGCCCCATTTGGATTGGAATTATTTCTCTTGGTGACATGGGGGTGATTTGGTCCATGATTTTTATCTCATCCAGAGCGCATGTGAATAATTTTACACACCACCCCTCATAGTAATTACAGCCACAATTACTGTCTATTTTTTGGTGAACTTGATGGTTCTCCTGTAATTTAAATTCTGCCTAGAGCGACTCAACTTGCCACCGCTCTCTGGTGGTCAAAGTAAAAAAGTTAATTATGTCAAACCTAGTTCAGCATTTCTATGCTACAATTTCTTGTTATTTATGGGCTGAACTACACAGATTTGTATGCAATAAGCTGATATTGTTGTAAATTATGTCAAAAATTTCAAAAGGGTTGGTCAACCAGGAATATTATATGCGGCAAGATCTCAACTACAAACAGCTCTAGTCGACAGCTGCCAGGAGATTTTCAGACAGCTCCACTGAGTGGAAGGCTTCCATCCATTTTCAGTGGCAGCATTAGCTCCTAGCGTTGCTCTGCCCATTGAGCTGGCTGCTCATCCAGCCCTGCAGTGATGCATGCTGGGTAGCTCACGAGAACATGCTGCATCCCTCGTAGTCCTGTCGCTTACATAACCACCTCCCTCCTCTCTGTCTGAGGACCTGATGCACTGAGACACATGATCAGCCTGTATACACACACACACAGCACCCACTGCCATAACAGCAATCCACTGTCTTAGTCTAAAACCCAACAGTCAGCAGTTCAGTGGCTCAACAGGTCCTGTGCACAGACAACTCTCAGCCATCTATCAACTGTAGTAGTTTTACGCTCTTTAATTGGTCTAATGTTCCTCGTTTGTGTCGATCTGCATATCACTGAGGGTTTTGTTACACATCATGTACACAAACAAACAGAGGACTCTCTCAGAGGTAGAACTAAGTAGAACTAAGTGGATGAATTAAATCTTGATGGCTGGAGCAAAAAAAGGTAAAGTTAGACCACAAAGAACAAGGAATTTCCAATTTACCAGTACAACTATTCCATATGATGGCTATTAAGGGTTAACATGGCCAGCTAGGTTAACCTATTAAAATAACTGAGAATGGCTAGACAGCTATGTTTATGCCAAAGGCATAGAGCTGGCTCTGTCTTTTCAGATAAACTCAGCCAATGAGCCCAATGAGGAAGTCGATTTCTGGCCTCTGCTGGATTTGGCTGTTGAAGAGATTTCTGTCAGGCACTGCCGTGTCTCTACGGCAACATGCCGCCTTCCCTCTTTTTAATTCTGTAGCAGCGGCTCACACAGCGCCTCCCCTGCACTCCTCCTACACCTGGAAGTTTATAAAACTCTTACAGTGGGCATGCTATGGCAAGCCCTGGGTGTGATATGAGATAACTCAGTGCAGCGCAGTGAGATGGATTCAACACGAATTTGACCTTTTAACACTGAGCAGTGCAGGCTGGGGGCTGCTGCTGCTGCCGGTGAACCTTGTCCTATGCTGCCTGTAGCTGCACCACCAAGCTGAGTGAGCCGAAATGGCCCTCTGACATTTCCACACAGGGTGTCAGTTTCAAGTGCACTTTTGTTGCCACTGGCCTTCACAGACCACAGAAATACCAAGTGAGTAAATGGCAAGCAACACTTTAAAACAAAAATGAAAGCGCTGCACTTCGGATAAGTTTAAAAACACCTTTTTATTATTAGAAAAGTAGCTATGTTTTGTAAAACCAGGCAGGACAACATCCCTGGGAGATAAGGCGGGATGTAAGAGATGGGATTTGGCTCATTTCTTACAGAAGGTATCAGTCTTGTATGAATTCCGGTGTTTGCAGAATGTAGCACTGAATGTCTGGATGTATTTTCGGGTTTGGCGTGGCCTGTGATGGGAAGGCCCAATGTGATACCTCTTCATAGGGCCCAAAATCCCCGGACGTGCCCCTGCTTAACTGCAAGCAGTGCTGTTAGTTTGACTAGGGGCTGACTCACACTGCATGCAAGCGATGCAGTCGGTTGCATCCATGCATCATCTCCTCAGAGGCACGTAACATGGATGGAAAACGTGACAACCAACAAGTTCACTTCCTGTCCTCTGTTCAATGGCCTGAACTGACCAACATCACACCGTTCACATCGCCACCATCACCGGGGACAACTACACCGTTTGTTACCACGGGGAGGACACGTTTGTGCTCTAAAATGTCTTGTTACCTAACGTCAAATAATCCCATTTCCCGTTAGCCGCGTCGGTTCCAGAAGCTAACGGACAGCCCATAAACGCTCACCTCATTACGACGCGCTTCCCCTTGACGTCGACCTTGTCCAGGGTGAGTTTGTTAGACAGAGACATGTTGCTGGTTTAGCTGCTTCTTTCTTGCACCTTCCTTGCTGGGTCTCCTCCGCCTCCTTCGGCTGACGGTTGGTTAGACACCGAATGACAGCGTTGACCTTAGCGCAGCGCGTAGGTACACCGGCGGGATGGGCACGGCACTCTCACCCGCACGTGATTGGCTACAGCGGGGAGCACAGACTTGCATTTGATTGGATTTGGTTGCTGTCTTTTCTCTGACGTAACTTATTTTCCGGTTCCGAAAAAACTTCAATCAACAATCTCATTTTAAAAAATGTTTTAAAAACAGTTTTACTTTTGGGCAGGCAGTGAAAATATATTCTACACATAAACAGCAGTTTCACGGTAAAACTATCTGAATAAAATCGGATCTAAATCAAATGTGTTTCACGATGTTTTGTGGAAGAGTTGCAGTTTGTTGTGCTTGATTGCTCAAGGATACACAAAAGTTTTCCACATCGATAGAAAAAAAGTCTAATATTGGGCACATTGTTGTGTACACAGCTGTGTAGCCTTAAGAACACCACTAATCAGTGAGGCTAATCGATAAAAAAAGTGCATATTCCAAGATGACAATGCCAGGATTCATCAGGTGGTTTAGGGAGCATGAGACATCATTTTCACACATGGATTGTCCACCACAGAGTCCAGACCTTAACCCCATTAAGAATCTTTGGGATGTGCTGGAGAAGGCTTGGCACAGTGGTACGACTCTCCCATCATCAATACAAAATCTTGGTGAAAAATTAATGCAACACTGGACAGAAATAAATCGTGACATTGCAGAAGCTTATTGAAACAATGCCACAGCGACTGCATGCTGTAATCAAAGCTAAAGGCGGTCCAACAAAATATTAGAGTGTCTGACCTTTTTTTTCAGCCAGGCAGTGTAGTATGGCAATATATATGTCATTGACAGTTCATCTGCTGCAGAGACAGCTGTGACAGATAATGGTAGCTACTGTAGAACTGCAGAATTCACAGCTTCAAAGAAGAAACAATCTCCAGTAGAATCACATTTAATTTATTTGCACAAAGTAACATGTTGGAAGAAGCACAGGCATTCACTTTCTGAACACACAGATATTCATTATTCATCTGTACAACCAGAAGGTTTATTAGGTGAGAAGCAGGTCTGTCATGGTGGCTCTTCACTCCTCGGACTCTCTCCAATCTTTAGGCGCGACCTTTCCGACTGGTGAGAAATTCCAGGTGATGCCAGTCTGAGTCAGCACCTGCATAAAGACAGGAAACACATCGAACTTTTTTAACCTTCACCTGTTTGCTGAGGGATAAGAGGGCTCCTCAAAAACTTAAGACTCTTTGAGCCATTCATACTGTCAACCTCTGAGCACCAATGAGCTGTGTAATATGACAGGAAAGGTGCTCAGATTGCCCTCTAGTGGTTATAATTAACAGCTAACATTCAGGGAAAGTTGTCTGGTATGTTATTTGTTGCTACAGAATAAAGAACCACAAATATATAAAGCAAACATAAGCAGTTACGTGCACTTTGACTAGAATTTTTTTTTTCATGACTGTAGTGAAATGGACACTGTCGTATTTCCAAATACCCCATGACACCATATTACCGCACAACCCTAATTATAATGTTGCTGTTTATATTTTATATACAATATTTTCTGTGTAGTATTCATTTATCCTTGCTGCACATATGTTTCTCTAAATACCACTTTGTGAGCAAGCTGTCTGTTCAGGTCATACTTATAAATAAAAGTGGCACGGACGGACACAGCGCTACTTACATATGACCACACAGCTGTGCAGAAGACAGCTCCACTGACCATCAGGGCATTGCCATACTTGGAGTGGAAGTCCTGGCGGGTGGTGGATCCATGTCTCACCTGCCGCACAGCCTGACCTGGACAACAAAAAAACAATACAAAACACAGTCTTTATGGTACTGACCGGCATTTATACGCTGCATTATTACTAACTTTCATTATTCATGACTTCACAAATTCAAGCATCTTAAGTTCTTATTATGCAGACTAAATGCCAAAGGTTTAGAAACAAAAAGATGAAAATAATACAAATAACTGTAAACTGGGCACAAATCAAGATGCAGTAGTGAAAACAATGACAAAAACCTGATGAGAAAGGTGGAAAATAAAAAGGGCAGAAATAAATTCTGTTGGATATTGTCATCAGGACTGTCATTAATTTTTGTCTCTACAACCGAAATGATTCGTCAGTCAATTAGTTGACCGACAGGAAAAATAATCAACTCTTTTGATAATCCAATGATTGGTAAAGCCATTGTTCTTTAAAAAAACATGATCTGTTTCCAGCCTCTCAAATGCAAGAATTTGCTGCTTTTCTCTGCTTTACATGATTGAAAACTGAGTATCTTTCTAGATGAATTACACAGTATGGCCTTGTATGACCCCTTTTACACTGAACCACCTTGTGTACGGACAGCAAAGACATTTTGGGGGTGAATTAAAATATGGTCTATGAAACCAACAGAATTTCTAGTTTGAGATTAACTGGAGTCAAAAGTGGTTGAGATGTAAACGGGTGTCGTTAACCTGCAACTGTTGGTTATAGTTTTAGTAATTATTTTAAGTAAAACTACCACAGTTGCTGCTTTTCTATACTTGGCCATATTAAACCGTTATTTTAAATTTTATATAGTGACACTCAAGTGTTTGAAACACTGCAAGGCAATAATTATTACTGAGTCTAAATTTGAATCTGACATATTTAGCAAGCCGAAAGTCCTTATTTGCCCTTTTTTCCCCACACACACGGTAATGTCGTGGACATCATCTAGACAGTTTACCGTAGCATAATATTCTCCATAATTAATGCATATTTACACTATAACACGAAAAGAAACTAAACATTACAAACAAGCTAATTCATCACTACCACAAATTATACAGGTCAGGTGTCGGGCAATGACATCTCGAAGAAAATAAAAAGCATATTAAAAAGGCTACTTCAAACCCAATAACTGGTTAAACTTAGGGAAGACAACTTAGGTTGTTAAGACGTAATGATTTCATTGGGGAGATGCTAATGTTAGCTGGCTAATAGCAGGCTGTTAGCACGCCAACAGCGGTCACCGACCAAATATAAGCCGGTCAAACTTGTAGACCGATACTAAACTGCCGCATGGCTTAAATAAATACACTGTTCATATATTTATATGAAAACCCAGTTTGCTTACCGGTAACGTTGACTGCAGCTTTGGCAAACCGGTACATGTTGTCTCGCCTGGTTTCTTCAGATACCCTTGAACAACGGAAGTGTGTTATGGCCGCCGCACGTAGACACAGCGGATATTACGATATTCGCTTTGAGCATGCGTCGACGAAAACTAACTGTTAAGTCTGTAAATGGAAGCGAAACATGCGTTAATAAAGTAAAAGAAAACACTCAAACACAAAAAGGATTTAATAGTTGTTCGTGTTTAAAATATCGGATGGATTTGTAGTGGCAAACGTTCTCAATAAAAGCCTAACGGTAACTCATTCAAAGAACCGTGTCAGGATGGCCGAGTGGTCTAAGGCGCCAGACTCAAGGACAAGCTCCTTCCGCAGAGACGGGACTTCTGGTCTCCGAATGGAGGCGTGGGTTCGAATCCCACTTCTGACACATTCCTTTTTTACACTTTATGTTTCGTTCATGTCAAACAGCAACGACCGAAATATCTCCACTGCTTTGAAAAGTTACGACTGGCAAATGTTAATCGAATTGTTCATAGAAAAGGGATTATCACTGTATTCCCATACCTTAATACTGGGAAATTCCAATTCACAAAACAAATTTAACCAAGGCGATGCTTTAATAATGTGAGATATTGAGAAAACGAATTGCAGTTATCATTCAGCGTCTTAAGCCAATACAACCAAATCACCATTGTACGTCGCATTTTTTCCATGAAATAAAAAGTATCAGTGCATTCACATTTGAAGATAGGCTCATTCAAAATTTTACAATGACAATGAATTAAAACAGACTGACAAACCTTCGTTTTGTAGATTTATTAAGCCAAAATATCCTTCAGGATTATAACAGTATGACAGTATTATGGCATTAGTTAATGTATGAACATGCACATTAAAAATGTTCCCCAGATGAATTTGTTTTTATTTAATGTCTCCAGTTTTTAAAGAAATAGTGGTGGCAAAGAAAGACACTGTTAACTGATTATTTAACAGCCAATTTTTCCACAGTCAGAAAAATGTTAACTTCTTCCATATAACTTCAGGATTCAAACTTTAACAATATTTCCTTGCAAACAAAGTCTCCTGCAGGAATAGACTGACACAATTGTAGAAGAAAAAAGCTCCCAGTCTGCTTATTTTTACAGCTTGGAACTCTAACTTGGACTGTAAAATGTTGCTGAAAACTGATGTGATTTGCAATCAACATTTAAAAATCACCTATCACCAAACTGAAGCCATTCCTTTGTACTTCCAACTTTGACACTTTTCCTCTGCATTATGTAATGAACAGCCATTAACATTAACATAACACAGTACTGCCTGCGAATGACAGCTTCATGATCGTTTTTTGCATTTCTTTTCATTGCACATTACTTGTTTTGTCCGACCTACAGTCCAAAATCCAAAAGAAATTCAATCTACAATTTACAAAAGCAGCAAATCCTCACATTTAAGATGCTGAAACCAGAGAAGTCAATCTTTGGACTTGACGAATGACTGAAATGGTTAATCAGTTATGAAAACTGGTTTCAATTACTGTTCTGTCAATCAGCTTTTCATGAGATTACCATTGGAAATTAAGACAACCTCTGCAGGGTGAGCAAGCACCTGGATCGCCATTGTGAATGTTATAAATCGGTGAACTTGCAAATCAAAATCTCAGGAACGGTTTAGGAACAAGAGCTGTCAACAGATGTCTGCACAGAAAATCACACAGTTCAGAGTAGCAAATATATTTGATGTGATGGAATGTTAAAAGCTGACAAAAAAACAAAAAAACAAAACAAAGCAAAACAACAACAAAAACACCCAACAGGCCATATTATCTCTCATTTAATGACATAATACAAGTGGGAGTTCGGTGAAAATTAGGTGCAGTTTATAGAGAAAAGTGCTTACAAGAGATTGGTTCCACTGTGTTTATGTGATTATGTTTTCAGTGTCTAAAAATATTTACTTCAGCTGATCAGCATTTGGTCCAATTAGCTGCATTGGCTCTCAGTTTAAAGGACAACTATGTTCAGCCTGTGTGTTATTCTGGGTGAATTATTATTCCTTGTGCTAATTCTGCATTCGCCATCTCCATTGTAGAAATTCTGGAGATGCAATTCAAGCAAAAACATTGTCTGCCAGGGCAAACGATGTGAACCTCCTAAAGCTTTCCAAATAAGCTTTGATTTTACATAAATCATTTCAAACATCTGTCTCAGAGTCCGAGCTTTACAGTTAGCTAGAGTAGCTAAGTCTGGCTAATAGCAGGCTGTTAGCACGCCAACAGTTAGCTAGAGTAGCTAACTGTAAAGGGATCTAATTTTGGGGAATCTTGTTGGCTAACCAAACTAGCTTTTGGTCGGACTCTAACACAAGTGTTGGAAGTTTATTTGGAAAGCTTTTAGTGGCTCGTGCTACTCACGTGAGTTTGTACTTCCCCAATCACTATAAAAAAGTTAGCAATATACTGAAAATAGACACAAATGTGTGAATAACACCCCAGTTGAAAAATGCTGACATTTTACTTTAAGCCCGCTCTCGTGCTCCAGATGCTAAATATAGTTTTAATAATTTTGAATGAAACTATTTCCTGAGATAATTAATTTCAAAGCAAGCTGAGCCAAACCTGCAATAAAACAGCAGCGATATTAACAAAGTGAATGTTAGAGCTATGGATCGAGGATCGGGTGACAGGTTATTGCGGTGAGCTGAACAAAGCTGATCTCTTCCTTTAGCCTACCGACTAGCCTCAACCTGTAGGACATTTAACCATCAGCAACTTCATAAAATGTTGGAACTGGTCCTTGGTTTTCTTTGAGTTAACAGTAAGTGATCTAAACTCTAACAACCCCGCACAGCTCTACATCAGACTGCAGTATATTACACTGTTATTGCCATCTAATCTCCACATGACATAAACGGAGATGAAAGGAATTCAGTCGGCATATAAAATCCAGGACTGTAATGATCCAAAAATACTAGAACATATACAGAAGGTGGAGGAGTTTTCTCTGAATGGCAACCAGCATCAAATTACAAACAAATATTAAGGCATCTGTCATTTTTCCCTTCTTGGTCATTTCCACATTTTCTAGTCCGCCTTTTTGTCTTTTCCTTCCTCGTCGTCCGTGTACTCTGCGGGCTCCTCTCCTGGTTTCAGAAGCTTGCCAATGTAGTCATACTTAACTGTAGTGGTGGAGAATAAAGAAAATAAGCAAATGAACTGCAGCCTTAACAACCATGAACACTCAGATAGTGATTCAAAGACAGAGCAGGGACCCTCCATGCAGTGGAAACAGCCAAGGACTTTTCATCATGTTTCGTAACTTTCTCACTTTTCTGGAATGTATTCATGTAACATATTTTTTTTATCAACTCAGTCGTAAAGTTAAATATTTAATTTGTTGTCTGTTTTAAACTGGATTTTATCGTGATGTGTTTAATCAGTGAAACGAAGCTGCATTAAACTGTTCAATGTTAAGATGGTCAGACTGAATAAAATCCAAGGCAAACATGGGGTGAAGTCATTTTCCTACATTAAGGGAGGTTTGAGTGTCATTCTTCCTTGATATAAAACAGGTGCGGGGCTCTACATGTATCAGGTATTTTGAGTATTGAGCGTTGCGCACCTTTCAGGCCACAAGAGCACAGAGCATACAAACATGATATGCTGCTTCTTCAGCAGAAGTAAAACAAAACGCTTCATTATCCTCCAGTGATATTTTTGACCACAATAATTGTGAAGTGAAAATCTGATCCAGTGACATCTCGACTCACAGGTGAACTGAGCCTCCCACTCAGACAAGCTCTCCTGCTGCATGGCGTTCAGGTCGGACAGGTCGTCGTGTTCGTCTTTCAGGGCCTCTTTCTCCAGGCAGAACGTAGCCAGACCTCTGGATGCATCTCTGCCTGCAAACACTCCATACGGCCCCTCTGCAAGACAGACAAGACACAGAGAGAGCAAAACTCAGTCGTACCACTCACATCCAAAACTTTCAAACAATAACCACCCCTAAATGTTTCAAGTTTAACAGCCTACAACTGCCATGAGTGCTACCAAAGTGCCCTTGAGCAAGACACTGGACATCTCAGCTGCCTGGGCTCAAATTTTAAATCAGCTACATTCCTGAAATGAAACAAACCAGTGCAGGACTCCAGCGGGTGTGCGGTGCACTGAGAAAGTTTGCATGACAGTGAGCTATCATGTTGGTCAGAGGTTACACGCAACAGAGGTTACAATCTGAGATAAGAGGAAAAGAGGGAGGTCTAACTCTGTGTCTCTTTCCAGCCAACAGTTATGTCACAGTGAAGCATGACAAGGCAGATTGTTATTTCAGAAAACTGGAGACAGCGGAAATGCTTTAGTTAATAGTAAAAGCCTGCACAGATTCACCTCACTGCTGCAAAAGGTGGGAGGACATACTTCAGGCGCCCATTCATTTTGCCTGTATGCAACGTTAGGTGACTCTCAGCTGGAGCTCTTCTACACTTTGGATCAACACAAAAGTCCACCACTTCAACCTTCAGTACACATGGTTAATAAATGTGTTATAAAGTCTCTGTATCATCGATTATTATCTTTTTTTTAAGTGGTAATCTACACTATGTTTTACCTTAAAGTAACTGTTTTTCGTTACACTGCAGACTTTTTGAGGGAACCATATAGGGAATACATTTACACAGAATTTGACCACTGAAATTAAAATGGCGGACAGTAATTATAATGCACTATGCTTTGTCCGAAATCCGAAACCACTGCACTTCCGAATTCATGGTAGCGGCGACAGCCATGTTATTATTAATATAACACTTATTTATTTATTTACTATGGAGCAACTCAAACTTCTTGAATAGACGATCTCTGGCTTCAAGGCTACAGCAGCTCCTCTGTTGTGAAACTCGATCTCAGTTATAATCAAACTAAAGGGGGTGTGGCGATAGCGTCCAGTTACAAAAGTCACCATGAACATTTGCGAAACAACGACTTATAGTTGATCATTTTTCTGGTGAATTGCTTCCGGTCCGCAAAATTTCACGCAAAACCAACAGCCAGCTCGCGCTAACTGCGGTTGGTGGCGTTGCGTTGGTACCAAGGCTGCTAACGTCTCACGGCGGACGGGTCCAGTAACGTTACCTGGCCCGTAAAACTTCTTCCCCCTGGTCACGTCGAAAACTTTTCCGTTGACAGCCATGAGGATCCTCGGGTTCTGCACTCCATCGTAGGGCTTCAACTCTGTCAAGGTAAAATCTCTCTTCTTCAGTTTAGGCAGCGGTTTTTCCACCTCGCCGAGCTCCGGCGGTTTGTCCCCGCGGAAGATTTTGTACAAGAGGAACAAGCAGAGGCTGAGCAGGGTCAGATTCAGCGGGGACGTAAAGATCTCTTGGAAAATGCCTCCAGAAGTTAACTCGCTTCCCTCTGCTTCAGCCATGTTAGCTCCTCTTTGCCCCTTTCCTCTCTCCGGTGTGTGTGTGTGTGTTGGGGTGGGACCGGTAGATCTCACGGATCCTGAACCAATCCCTGCTGCAGCCTCGCGGGCAACGGTTAACTGTTTAGACCAATCGTGCTCTCCTCATTGCGTGACAGATATGGAAGTATGTGTTATAAAGGATTGCACGACTGCTCTTCTGACTTTCTTATCTATAATTTAGGGCTGCACTTACACAAGTTTCATGGTTGATTAATATGTGATATGACTATTTGTTTAGTGAGTAAACTGTCCGAAAATAGTCAGAAGTAGAAATGTCTGAAGCAGCTTAAACATATTTTCAAACAATCAGATTTGTTTTTGTTGATCGATTAATTGATTAATAATTATAGCACACTCTGTTGTCAGTTTATTAGGCACACCTGATTAAATGCGGGTCAGGCGGATTCCAGGGAGGGCCTGTGGCACCCCTGGTTACCCCGCTGTATTAGGGGTGCCCCCCAACGAGGATGATAGATAGTTGATTTGAATGGTATGAAGTTGCTTTTGGCTGTTGTAAAATCAATCAAACAGCTGCAAAGCAAACCAACCACAAAGTGATGCAAAATGGTAAACAATGGGTGTCTTTCAGTCTGGGGGTCTTGCTCCTATGTAATAAGGGTTGGGGGACTTTTACAAGTCTGTGTCCAGGAGCTTGTCTCATAATCTCTGCTGTGAATTTACTCACCTTGTCGAGCTCCTCCTCCTCCGTCTCTTTTCTGCATCTGCAGCTCCTGTGTTGTCTTCTATAGCTCTCCTCCTTTGTAGCTAGCTCACACCTGAGATGATCCTCTGGAGATGTGTGTTTTGTGTTCTACTGTCTCCCTCTGGTGGATCTTCATATTGCTCTCAGCTTGGCCAGGTTATCCAGATTCCCCTCTACTGGTGCCATTATTATATTTCTGACACTGGTGATCCCATCATCATTTTTCCTTGATGAACTGGCTTGTCTTCTGAGTTTTTAGTTTGATGGCTAACAATCCACTAAATTCCAGTTTTGTCCATGGAAAGTTTGGTCACTTTGTCTTCCAGCACTGCTTGACCTTCTTGTTCTAAATCTGCTGGAAGCACACAGTTTCAAGAAGCAGACTTCCTTCTCCTTTTATTTAATTTTCCTATCCGTTTCCGTTTACATTCAGTCGATTGACAGAATTCAAAGTTCTCTGGTTCCAGCTTCTCAAAAGTGATTATTTTGTGGTTTCCTTGGTCTTCTATGATTTTGAACTGAATATCTTTGAATGTTGGACTGGTGGTTGGGAAAAAAAACTGCAATGATGTAATGATGACTAAAAAGTCATCTTAAGATAAAACTGTGACTGGGCTTTTTTCTTTCTTTCTTAAAAAAAACCCCATTTTCTAACCTCAACATCTGTGGGATTTTGTACGTCAGACAGAAAATGCAATCTGAACTTTCTGACATTTTTTAATTACACAAAACCAATTAACGAATTGATAAAGAAAACAGATGTTTGGAAAGTGAATCTAATTGTTGATTTCAGCCTTACAATTATCCTATGGTGGGATAGACCTAATACTATACTTTCCCAGGATTTTATGTGTGATTTATTTATTTTTAAAGGACAAATACTAAAAATCTTTGGTACAAGTGTCTCTCAGTTGTCAAAATATAAACTAAAACAAGTTTTGAAAAAAGATTTTCGCAGAGTCCCACAAGATCGGAGCTGCACGATGGAGGACCTGACAGTTTATTTTCTACTTAGGTGGCGCAAATATCTGACAAATTTGTGATTACTCAAACTATGTTTACCATACTAAATAACAAAGAGAAAGTCTGAGTTGGCTGGTTAGCTAACTTCAGCACCATTGCCTCACAGGTAATGCTGAACTTCCGACTGGGCTTCCCAACATCCGGTGATTGTGTCATGAAATTCGGGCACTTCCCTCTCTAGGAAACCGCCTCTCTCGTCTCTGTGGTTCCCACCCAAACAAACAAAGCTCAGTTAGATGGTTTTTCTTTTTTTCACCCTTGGAATCACCAAATAGCTCAACCTGCAGACAGACGGTCCCTGTTAGCCAGTCGGGTGTGTTTTCAGATAACTGAGCTTCTGTGAGCCACAGACGATGTTTACCGTCTCTGTCTGTAACCCTGTTTAACTGACGGCTTGCTCGTAAATTCAGCCATTGCACAACAGTGTCGGTGAGGTTAACCTAGCTAGCTGCCACTCTCCGAGTCGAGACAGCAGCCGGCTTAGCAAGGTTGGGCAGAAATGACGAGAGGTTTGGCTGTGACCGTCTTTACTTTAAAGCAGGTGTGGTAGCCACGGATGACAGCTCCGACTTGGCCTCTGATGTTGGGAAATATTGTTTAAGTCAAGCTAGCTCCCAGGTGAGTTTTGAGTGAATGGTGCTGAAGTTAGCTAGGCTAGCTCTCAAACCCTGAATACCAGTAATTCTGTGCTAGTGTTTTGGCCATGTCATGTTGGGGTATCTGAACGACTCATGTCTGTATGTAATTTAATCAAACGTCGTTTTTGTTTTTATAAAGTGGATTCAGATATAGTTTATAATATTCAGGGAGTACAGTTACTTAACAGGTTGTTACAACTGGAATTTTAAGTAAAAGGTACAAAGTGAACGAAATTAATCAGTCATTAATAAATAATCAGTACACCACATTCATTTGTAGGAGTAGTTTGTAGTAGCAGTCATAATTTATTGTTTGGAAAGGTTCTACAGTTTGGTTTCACTGGAGAACATTTCATGTTATTCGTATGAAATCTTCGTGTGAAATTGTGAAGAGATTCGTGTTTATAGTGTAGAAATACACCAGTTAAATGCAGACACAGCACATGAAACAGGTAATAAGAGGAAGTGAAAAGATTTGAAAGTAAAACCAGAGAGGTTTCTAGTAATTATGGAGTAATAGTTCATTTGTCATCAGTTTCAGTCTTTAAATGATTATTTTCTGTTTCTAAATAAATTGTGTTTATAACTTTATTATTGTTGTCACTCATCTGCTCTGTGTCCTGTCTTTTTCTCACAGAGCACACTGAGCAGCCTAGGAGCTGCCTCATAAATTAAACCCCCTCCCCCAACCCCACCCGTTTGCTGTGCTGTAGTCTCGTCTTGGGCTTTTCCATTACTATGAGTGCAATGCGTGTTGATGCCAAAGTGGTGATGCTGGGAAAGGAAAGTGTGGGGAAGACCAGCCTGGTGGAGAGATATGTTCATCATCGCTTCTTGGTCGGCCCATATCAGAACGTGAGTGTCAGCTGCTTTGCTTCAATTTCCATGTCGCCCTGTTGCTGATTCCCTCACTTCCTGCTGCCTAGATGAAAAGCTTTATTTTGATATTTAGCCCTGGGGATGTTGTGGTAATAGAAGCTCAAATCTGTGATCATCAGAATGCATGAAATCTCCAATGGAAACTGTGGATGTTTCAGTATATTTCTTTAAGCATACTGCTTGAGACAAGCATTTTAGTTAAAGGCACAGTTTAAGAAGGGAGCAATATGTACTCCTGGTAGACAGTCTAAACCTATTTTATCCTATCTCCCATTAGTCCCCATTTAGACTGTGGTCTGTGAAAGATTAGAACTTCACAGAGTACCCACAGTCTACAGGGACTCAGCATTTCCATCCATGAGTGTCTAATGTTTTACTGCACTTGTTTTCTCTTCCTGACAGACTATCGGTGCTGCTTTTGTTGCTAAACCGATCCAAGTGGGAGACAAAGTGATTACTCTGGGAATATGGGTGAGTTAAAGGCTGCATCATATGAATTTGAGTCTATGCACTGCTTCAGTGCCAGAGTTCAGCTTGGTGAAATCTGGAAATACTCATGACTATGTTAAAAACTGTTTACCAGGAAGCAGGGTCTTCTCTCCTATATCAGTTCACCTTGTTTCCATTTAGATGGATCTCAGGCTTTCTTACTTCTGTCCCACTCTTCTCTTCTCTCTCACTCACCCAGGACACAGCTGGATCGGAGCGCTACGAAGCTATGAGCAGAATCTACTACAGAGGAGCCCGGGCAGCCATAGTCTGCTATGGTAAATACAATACAGCTAATCATCTTATGGAGAGCTTTCAGGTGTCATAACTCAAACTCTGTTGGCCAGCAACAGTTCAGCTTCAAATGACCAACTTCAAATTGCTTGTCAGGATTAAAGTGGTTATGGATGTACCACTTCTCTGACAGTCTGGAAATATTACCAGTAAATATTACATAATGATTCTGCTCACAGTTTTGAATAGTCTTCTTTGTCTTGTTAAGACTTGCTCCTTCACGCATTTTCTAAATGGTTTTCAAGTATCAGTGTCTTTGCTCCACGTTGGGGAACTTTGCCTTTCAGAAAATAGCTGATGGCATTTCCCACTGGATTACTCACGCTGCTGTCATGTTTTATTTAATGTCTTCTTTTGGGTGTACTGGCCTTCTTCTTCTTTACCTTATATCTTCTTTTTGTAGATTTTCCTGTTTTTGTTTTTTTTTCTTTCAGTTAAGTAATACTGCACTCCTTCTGCTGTGCTGTACGCAGGGTTGTGTTTATATACATATCTTAATGAGTACATGGAATAATTTGGAATATTAAAAGTCGGTATACACAGTGTCAGATTACTGTTGGTGTCTTAACATGGTTGTTGTTGACTTTCAGACCTGACTGACAGCAGCAGCTTCCAGCGAGCTCGGTTCTGGGTGAAAGAGCTGCAAAACTGCGAGGAAGTAAGGGAGCATTTCTAGTCTGAAGTTATGTGTAATACCTTTGACTGATTTGATATGTATTAGTACTATTTACCTATATCCCCACATCATTATAACATAGCTTCATACCAGTTCATGAAGCAAGATATTGTCTGCAGTTACTGTTTCAGTTTTGGTACTGATACCTAAATTATAATTTATTTTGAAAAATGTATAATATTTTACCAGTACAAGGTTGTCAGTTGAACTTGTGCACTATGTATGTGTCACTCAGCAATGTTGTTGTTGTTTTTTTTTTGTTTTCTGTGGTGTTTGCCTCAGCACTGTAAGATCTACCTGTGTGGCACTAAGAACGACTTGATTGAAGGAGATCGGAGCTTGCGCCAAATTGACTACCACGATGCTCAGGACTTTGCTGAAGGTAACTACAGCCTCACGGGTATAAACCTGCCTTCTTTGCTGCTTTTCAACTTCAATGTCTTAGCTGATCAACTATCCACAAGCTAAACATATTAAGTTGAATATCATAGAATATCATAGAAGAAGAAAATATCATAGAAGAAGAAAATCAGCATCAGAATTTACATAGATGAAAAATGTATCAAAAAATATTATCCTGCTGTGCTGCAGGCACAGTTAAACATTTCCTCTCCTTTTCATGTGCACACAAATCTATGACCTTTTATCAGCCTCTGTGTGTGATCAGTAGGAATTGGTACAAGGACAAAACTTCTGTCCTCTTGCACAAGTTTGTGCTTCAGCCTGACTGACATCTAACCTAAATGTTTTTGTTGCTTTCACAGAGATTGGTGCACAGCATTTCGAGACCTCGAGTAAAACGGGAAATAATGTGGGTGAGTCACAACTTCAGTCATCTGCAGACCACATTTAACAAGGGTGGTTGGCTCTAATCCCAGTTGTATTTATTCATAGTCTGTCCATTGAGGAAGTGGGTTTCCCTCAGACCTGTAATATAGCAGTTAAGAGTTATTTCTTGAGAAAAAACATTGTTTAGTACCAGTTTATAAAATAGAAAAAAGTAAAACTCAAAATGGAAGTGGAAAGTCAGTAACCAGTACAACTGAAATCTGTATAGTGAGGCCACTTGAAATACTCTATTAAAACCTAAAGGCTGCACAGCAGCACAAGGTTAAAGTTTTAATAATAAAAGAAAATTAAACTAGTTTCATAAACAAGGAAGCACTGTGAAAGACGAAACTGTCAAATCAGTCTTTAAAAATGTTTTTTCCCCAAGAGATTTTTAAACCCCTCATACAACAGTACAGCAGTAATAAGCAGAACACCACCCCCTTCCAATAGCTGCTATCTGCCTGAATGGAATTATGAAAATCAGTCAAAACGCTTTACAAGATTTATCAGGAAATTCACTGGAGGAGAAGCAAGCTGAATGTCCCTCGTTCTTCAGAGGGCTTCAACTGCAAAATAAGTTTTAAAATCCATCACTGATGCAGCGTGTGAGAAAACAAAAACACTCTTCTTCCTTTACAACATTACTTTCTAACTCAGCAGTGACACCGCTCCCTCTCACACCACATGCTGAACATTGACATAATGGACACCTGTGTCTAAATGACAAAGAGCCATCACTTTAACAGTTAGATGAATAGACCGAAGCACAACAGAGAGAGCAGTCAGCCGAACCAAATCCCTGTAATCACAGTGAAAACACTTCAAATATAATCGGCTTTTGCACAGAGGTGGCCAGCGTTTCTGTATATCTGTTGACAGCCTGCATTTCATGTCAGTTCACTTTAGAGCATTCTCTTGTGATTGTATCTGGAATCAACAGCACGCACATCCTGTTGTAACCTGTTGTAAGTTTCACGCAAGAGAAAAGAGAAACATGCACACTAGACAGCTTTTTAACCACGGCCTCAAAGACAAATTCAAATGTTAGAATATAGAGTAAGAACATAAAAGTTTATAAAACCCCAAGACCTGACATGGGCTGCATTGAAATGTTTTCATTTTTTTTTAAGTGGTTAATTTTTAAGAAACCTAGTTAGCTTAAAGGAGGCAGATTTCTCTCACCAGATGAGCTGGAAAGAGCTGTTGTGTAGTTATTGCATGCAGTACAGATTTACTGTTGATTAGGTATTAGTAATGTGACTGGACTGGTTTTTATCAGGTCATGATGTGGGAATGAACTAATGGAAACTGACAGGCCTCATTCTTCCTCTGTTTGTCAGATGAGTTATTCCAGAAGGTTGCTGAGGATTACAACAACACTGCCTTCCAGTACATGACAGGTGAGTGTTTAGGTACATACACTCATTTTGTTTGCATGTAGCCGCTTTTTAGTGTTATAGGGTATTTGGAGATGTTATTAAGGGGTCAGAGAGTGCAGAGATGCCATGCGAAGACTCTAGTGTCTGAGGCTGAGGCTGGTGGAGACGGCTGACAGTAAAGACAACATGAAGCACCTGAAAGAAAATCTCAGTAGTGAATCTCAGTAATCAGAAGAAGGCCAGAGCATCCTTCAAACAAACAAGTTCATGACACAGAAAACAAGAGAGAAAGGAGAAGAGAAATAAGAAATGGATCCCTGGGAAACACCACACATGACAGGGGGCAGATGTTCAAGAAACCCTCCGTGTGCAACGGAAACATTTCTGGCCACAAAATATGAGCAAAACTATTTCAGATTTTCAAAAGTATTATTTGAACATTTTGGTTTTTGGAGTTTGATGAGCAGATCAGTGCATTCTCATATCACTAAGTCTGAAGCTACAGCCAGGAGTCAGGTAGTTTAACTTAATGCACAGACAGGAAATGGGGAAATAGCTAGCCTAGCTCTGTCCAAAGGTAACATAATCTTCTCAAGCGCCTCTAAAGCTCACAAATGAATGTGAAATTCCAATTGTTTAATTTATATAAACTGTAAAAACAATAAGCAGTGTGTTAAAAAATAACTGTGAGTAACTGAAAGAGCAAATTTTGTTCAGCTTCAAAGAAAATCTGTCTCCTGAAACTGATCACAAAGCTGCTGAGTACAAGATTTCAAAGAAAATCTCCTCTGTTTCAGCAGAGGAAACTGGCGTCGACTTGGGCCAGAAGAAAGACTCATATTTCTACTCCTGTTGTCATAACAACTGAAGCTGAGGAACAGGAAGGGAAACAGAAGTGGTCACCTTCCCCCGGCTGGAGTCAAACCTGGAAATGCTGGATGGGTGTCAGATACCTTCACTCTGGATCTGGTACCAAATCACAGAAAAAGAAATCAAACAATTCTCTTTATACCTTGTTAGATATGTTTATTTCTTTTGTGCCATAAAGAACTGAGGGCTGCAACACTTTGAGGAGAATCCACTATGGCTGCAACTGTTAATGGGTGAAGAGGGATTCACTTTTCACCTCATTGTGATGTCCTGTGTTTTATCCGCACATCATCTGGTCATCTTTCTGTAGCTCTGAGCTGGAGCATATCGTGGAGGTGAACTTATACCCAAAGCGGTGGTGTTAAACAATCGGAAGAAGATGTGCTGTGGTTAAAAGACGACCTGCAGTGGTGAGGAAGTTAAAACTGTGCTGACAGAAAAGAGGAATCTTACTGAAGCCGCACTGGAAGAGAAATATTGACTGATGCTGTTTATTGTTATAGCGAGTGCAGTGCTCCACGATGGTGAATGGTTTGTTTACAGCAGGTAATTTGTGTTTACTTCCAAATGTAATTAAGCTCATCGCAGAAATCCATCTGTTAGGCCTGCACATCTTCAATGAAGCCTACACAAATGGAGGGAAGCCAACGAAGATATGTCTTAAAAAACAAAAAAAACCCAAAAAACTACTGTGTTATCAGCCGTTCTCCACTGAATTGAACCATTATGAAACATTTGCAAGTCCGGTGTTACACATGAATGAAAGGATACAAATGATCTTTATAAAGGCCTTTATATCGATAGTAGAAATGGCAGGACAGTGCACGTGTCCAAATTCAACCTTCTGGAGCACTGGCTCTAGTTTAACACAACATTACTGCAACTTTTGCCACATGACAGCCATGGATGTATTAAGAGACCTGATATGGCCCCACCACTGACCATTGTGGCCACTTGTGGTACTGCAATGGAAAAATCCCCAAACAGCATTTTATACCACCTTTATGAAAGAAATGTCTGCAGTTGAAGGTGTCCTGTTAACTGTCTGACAGACATTTCTTTGTATAAAGAATTTTTAATCCATGAATGTTTAAATATTTGTACAACGTTGAAGCCGTTTTTATTTGTGTTACGCCATCCTAGTGTTAAGACACTAACACAGTGCAGAGCCAAGCCTGGAAGCTACAAGACATTTTTGGCTTACAGGCTTTGCAAGCAGTTTTCCAATGAAATGAACAGGCAACATCTTGGAGCCCAGTATACAGTTCTTATAATACATCCATCCATAATACATCCTGACAGAATGCACGACATGTATGTGTAAAGTTATCATTTGCATAAGCTCAGACTGATTTTAGGTGGTGGTTCCTAAAATGCCTAGGTCTGTTACAAAATGAATGACTAAGCTGACTGAAAGATAATTAATAATTAATAAGACAGTTTTCCACATTGAACTCTAAATTTTCTATTTTCTAATTCTAAGTGGATGATATGAGTGTCAAATTGTCTTTCAGTCATTTCTAGTTGTGAAATGTTCCTTTGAAAACAAGCTCTGAAAGGAAAAATTCCACATTGACGTAAATACACTTTCTCCCCTCAGTGAGAAACTGTAGATTCAGCCAACACAGGAAAAAGCCTTGTGGATGAATGTTGTAATACTGTATAAACCGTCATCTCTCAATGTTCTCGGAACAATATTTACAGCTATATTTATATATAAGACTCAAATCACTAATTTATTGCCTTTTAAGTTGTGTTGCCAGATGTGGGAAAATAAATGGACACAATCTGTTTCCCCCGTGTTGCTGCTTTGATGTGTTCATGTCCTATGTTGATATTTCGATGCACAATATTTTTATTGAAGGCTGTTAAAGAGAGACTTGTGTAAAATGGATGTTATATAAAATTAAAAGCTTATTGACAGAATGTTTCAAATCTCTTGACAGAACTTAAATTTTATAGTAACTGACCCACAATGCATTTTTTTGCCCTTGTGTGTAATATCTGAGCTTTTTATGTATTTGTGTGGGGAAAATTGGCTAAATAATGGCAATATATCTTGTAATATCTAAGGGTATTGCAAATCATTACAAAAATTAGCATGAATACACTGACACACATGAGTGTCTCGTCTCCATAATATTATCTCATACCATCCTTCCACACACTGAAACAGAAAAATGTAAATAAAAGCTTGTGCCTGGAAAAGGGATATTGCCATAAGATATATAAAATCCCTTCAAACCAGCAAAACTGTCGCTCGAACAAAACAAATCAACTTCACTCAAGAGTGATCTACAAACTTGTTTGACAGTGGGTCGGATTGTTTGACAGTGGGTTGTTCTGCAGAAGGCTGTTTAATTTTAGCCAACACCATGAGACCTACACCATGAGTTGCTACACACAGTAGCTACAGTTGCGACAAAGCTCAATGTCTTATGAGGGAAAGTGTCTACTTTAGCAAAAACAAGCAATAATGGTGATGGGTACCAGGATGGAAAAAACAAGCTTAAATTGATTAGCTATGTTCGTCTAGGGCCCAGATAACATTAATACACATTAATTGATTGGTTATATTGCTAAGAATAGTTGGCATTCAGACCCCTTCACTATTTTCACATTGTTATGTTGCAGCCTCATGCTGCAACATAACATCAATCTGCACTTCCCATAATGACAAAGCAAACCTGGGGGTGAGCTGAGCAGAGTGTCCGGGGAGAGGTAAGCTGAACCAAGCGGGGACTTGGGTAGAGAAGCAGGGCTGTCAGGACAAAGGACAGGGGCCGGAGCAGACTGGACTGCAGGAGGAAGAGAACAGGTTAGGAAACTGATAATAGCCAATGAGAAAAATATAACTTAGAATGACTTAAACGCAGACTGATCAGGAGCTACGATCTGGCAAGGTGGTTGCGGCAGAGAAGAGAATTTCTAGAAGTCTTGATTGCAGGATGGGATCCAGCTGGTGGGGCTCTGCTGTCTCACACTCAGTCACTTGCACAGACACACAGGTGGAGGGAGTGACAATGACAAGGATTTGAACATGTTTGACCATTGTCAAAATAATTTAATAGATGCTGCAATCAAAAAAAAAAAACAAACAAAAAAAAAAACGATTATATACATTGTGACTTTGATTACCAATGTAATTTTAGAAACTTACAGATCTATGTTTTCTGTGTAGCTTAATGCACCAATAAATGAAAAAAGAATGAGACCAGCACAAAGCACTTATTTCATATCTTCTTCCTCTAATATATTTATATAGCAGTTAACAGGTCAATGGTTGAGATCTAACAGGTGATAATTACACTGGAATGAAACACTGCTCGTTGGACAACTGTAAAAAGGCATTAGTAGGGAAACTTGGGCGCCAAACCATTCCTTAAAAATATCTCCAAAGAATTACACACTAAGGCATTGGCAGATAACACAGACAATATTATAAGCTTGAAGACAGCGAAACACATGTGGCAAGAACACATACTGAAGTGCAAGCATCATGGCAGGAGTCCGTCGTTTTCGTTATCCAATCGAAGACTTCTGTTTCCCCTAGATGGAGAGTCAAGAACGGGGAGAGGAAGCGCTAACATCCCCGCTCTCCCTTATCATCATTTGTGCGTCACAGAATTATATATAAACAGCATACACACCGCAGAAAACTTAGTGCTATCTCTGCATCCAGACCACCAGCAACCACAAGGGCAAGACCGAGTTTTCGTGTGGTGTTGCACATTTTACTCTACCAGCTGTGCGACCCAGCCTGGTTCAGCCTGACTTATGGAACTGCTAAATAACCTTTAAGTTTCTTAATCTGAGACAGTTTTAGTGTCCCATGATGGCATAAATACTTTCTTTGTGTCTTCCCCACACTGACATGTAGACTGGTCGCACTTAAACACCAAATCCTTGTCAGTTCAGGATCCCTTCTTTTGGCATGAAATGGTCTAGAGAATATTTTTTCCTCATCCTGGCTATTGGCGGCTTCAATTCAAAACTATCACTATCTACATTCAAAAAAAAAAAGAAAGATTTTATTCCATCAGACTGCATCTATTTTAATTTCTGTGACCAACAACCACGAAGTTGTAGTGACGGTTTTCTCAAGTCGCTCGTTGCCTGAATGCATGGTTAAGGCTACACAAGGTAGCCAATCTGGCACTTTCACATTTTTGTAAATGGTCTGATCTTGAATGATCTGAGGCGTTAAAAAAAAGAAGTGGAGACGAACGGGAGACTGGAGTGACTGGAAGCGACAACTCCCGTGTGTGAGGCTGTCTTTCCTGGGTGGAAGTTGATTCAGGGGGGTTGTGGGATGTGATTTTGCCAGAAGTATGTGTCCAGTAAAATCCCCAAATATGTTTCATTTGGAGTGAGACTGAAACTGGTTTATTTACAGACGGATTCATGTTTTATCTGGGACTTTCTTCTGTTGTTTTTAACCACAGCCACAATCTACACTGCAGAGATGTAAACGGAGTCACTATGTAAGTCCAGTGTAACTGAGTAGAAGTCATTTACCAGGCTGAGTGCTGACTCAGTTGGTATTCATCGGGTCCCAGCATCCATAGGCTGAAGAATTTAGTCCCACCCTGACAGGAAGCCATAGCGTAGTCTTTGCATTAAACACCTATGCACCAGATACAGTAATAGTCTCCTACTACATTAAGCTTTTGCAGGTCAACTTGCTGACACAAGACACCTCAACTACTACTCAAAGAGATACCAAAACAAACCAGCAGGTGAAACTGGTAAGAATGTGAGAAAACAAGTATGTCGGAGTGAAGTTTTACGTAGCAGTTCCAGATAACTTTCTTTGTCAGATCTCCAAAACTTGTGCAAAGTTACTGTTATGAAATTGTCTTTACAGCAAGTGTGTACCAAGGTCAGGGAACACGGAGCGATTAGTAGGACAAAACTAAATCAATAAATAATTTGTGAAACTGCTGAATATCCAGTCTATGTATATATCAGCCTATACAGTATTTATTTATTCATTTATCAACTTCACAATTTATTTATGTTCTGATTTAGTTTTGTACCAAAAATTCCTCCATACATCCACCTGCTCACTAGATACAAACAGTGACAGACTGAGCTACTTGTGTTATGTGATTGGTTGATTGCCATTTGTTTCCCGACTGCACTGACTGTGATGTATTCTTGCCTGACTGCCTGTTCTGCCTCCATGTCCTGTGCCACTATAAATAATAATCCACTGTATGTTATTCCTCTTCCTCTTCTTCCTCCTCTTCCTCTTCTTCCTCCTCTTCCTCTTCTTCCTCCTCGTCTTCCTCCTCCTCCTCCTTGATCTCCAGGTATTCCAGCCCAACCTCCTCCATCACCGCCTCACCATCCTCTTCATGAGGATCTGATTTCTGCCTCCCCTCCTCACCCTCTTCCTCTAACTCCACTTCTGCCAGCTCCTCCTCCTCCTGCTCCTCCTCCTCTAAGACATCCCTCTCCTCCTCATATGAAGAGATAGGCGAGTAGTGCGGGAGGTCGAACACCTGTGGGCTGCTGGGAGCATCAGAGCTGTTGTGGGGAGGAGATGCGGCAGGAGCAGCGACAGGAATGGTGATGGGTACCGGGATAGAAAAAGTAGGAAACGACTCGGAAGAGCACATGCCAGCGCTGGTGCTGATCTCCTGGCCCCTCCTTGCGGTTTGGTTCCGACTGGTGGTTGTGTTAGAAGCAGCAGAGGGGATGACGGCCATGCCTAGCCCTGAGGTAAGGGCCCTGGGTTTGGGTGTGTACTCCCGGATCTCCCCCGGCTCCAGTGGTTCGGGCCCACAGGGGTCGTGCTCACTGCAGGACAGTTTGCCGTCCAGCTTGGAGATGAAGAGCAGCCCGTCTCGGTGCTGGCAGCAGTAAGAACTGGGACACATCTCACAGAAGGACGCTGCCTCTTTACCGCATATGTCGCACTGGTGCCACGGACATTCCCATCGACCTGCAATGAATATACAGACACAGACAAGAACATACAGGGAAGTATTATACTTTTAGAATAATGAACTTTATTTCTGTAGCACAGTTAATGAATAAATATAACATAAAGTGCTTTATATAAAAGCAAAGAGTCATAATATTTACAATAAAACTAACATAAATACAATAAAATAGGATGAAGTCAAATTTAAAAGACAAGATATGCAAACTGTGAAGTAACTGTGACAAACGATTTCACTTTCACTTTTCACTTCACTGGTTAAGCCACTGACCTGCAGGCCTCTTGGTGAGGTTGAGGCAGTCGGCGTGGTAGACTTTAGGACATCCGGGTCTCTTACAGGAAACCATCTGTCCTCCGTCTCCGCAGCTGAAACACTCGTCCTCTCTTTCTTTGGCCACCACCACCTTGTTCTTCTTCTTGCCGTGGCCTCTCCTCTTCAGCTTCCGACCTTTGTCGTCAGATGGAGGGTTATTCTGGTTGCAGAGGAGAGTGGTTGGTTAATAGCGGTAAAACATGAAAGCTAGTGGTACTTTCATTGTGGTTTTTGATTTCTTGAGTAAAGCAGATTTTACTTTCTGATCCTCCACCCCAACACTCACCACATCGCCGGGCAAAGAAACTGTCGACAGCATTTAAAAATAACTTGTACCTCAACAAACTGTTGTATTTCTTTTGTGTCAACCCCCCACCACCCCACCCCCCTTACCTTTGGCCTGACGCCCAGGAAGCCGCTGCAGTTCGGTGCCCCACATTTACAGACTGTCTTCCCGTTCCCCAAACACTCCAGGTTGTAGTTGAAGGTAAGCTCTGTGCCTGAGCAGACACACACAAACAACTGAAAGGGGCTGCAACTGCAGAGGATACCCTCATGATTTGACAAACTCAGACTGATGAAGCCTCATAAACTCAGCTGAGGAACGAGCCCACAGTTTGGACAGGGTGGCTGAAAAACCCACAGAGGACTGTGTGAAGACTTTGTCCCCCATCACTTACTATGAAACAGCATTAGGAAAGGATCTCTGTCCAGCCAGTATGGAAAGGACACTTACATAAGAGCATGTGAATGTTTTTCTACACACAATCAGCAAATTACACCAAAAAACAAAATTAGTCATCGACAGTTGTTGATTTAACAAACCACCTTAAATTAAAGTGGTTGTATTTAACTTCAGATCTAAATGAAGCAGCGTACCTGCAGCAATGTCCACCAGAGCAAACAGTCCCACCCGGGTGTCTCCGCTCACTGTCCACTTTTGGGTCTCACAGTTTGGCTGACAGCTGTGGTTCATGAAGCGAGCCTCGTTCCCCTTCGGCCCAGCATCAATGATCCGGTCCTAACACGCACACACACACACACACGCACGGACATACACAGACTCCAATTAAAAACTGGAAAAGACAGTTCATCTTGTTGATAATCAGAGAGAATCTCTCACGCTCCGTTGCAGCCGCATTATATAAACACCATACAGTACACAGTACCAGATATTCTTAATATTTTAAGGGCTCTATTTTCACGGTTCCTCTGTGACTGAGTTTGGTATTTCCCTGACTTTGAACTGGCCTTGAAGCAAACTGTAGCATGCAACTGAGACAAGATTAAACACACACACACACACTGGTTCAGAGCTGTACCTTGTCCAGAGTTAACATGTAGAAATTACAGATGTCGTTCTCCTGTGCATGTCTGATCCTCGACCTGCACTCCTCTTCGTCAATCACCTCCCCGACATACTCACTCACAAACTGACCCTGGGAGAACAACACAGGGAGCATTCATTATTTAGCCTGATCCAGTCCCATGGAACAGCAGCTGCACCACCCGATGGCAGTTCTGTACCAGTTCATGTAGAAGCACTAGTACCAGCATCAGCAGTCAGTAGCACTGATAGTGGCAGAACTGTTACTGACAGTATTGTATTTACCTTCTTGATGTCATGGACACAGCGGAGCCCCCAGCCTCGGGACAGCGTCCTGAAGATCTCCACCTGGCTGTACTGACGCTTGGTGAACGCCTGATTGAGGCACCGTTCACCCGTAGGGCAAACCTGCAAGTTCAGAGCGTCATTATCAGAATATCATACATTAGTCATATATGATGACAGAGATACTTCACACCTGGGTCTATCAAAGCACACTGTGCTCTCTTTATTACAAAAGCAAAGGAAGCCATTTATGACCCATCTAAAATTAATCTTGGGTTCTGTCTGAACACACTTGAAAAGATCTGTTACTTTCTCCATGGAACAGGGTCTTTTAATATATATCATAAATACTAATAATAAACACTGGGGTGATTTTAGCTCAGGGTTCTCTTTACTGACATTGGGTCGGGGCAGATAAGAGAGCAGGTCGGGGCAGATAAGAGAGCAGATAAGATGTTAAATGTATTGCTGCATAGTAGCAACACTTTTTCTGTTGAACTGTTTTGGGAAAAGTGTAAAAAAAAACAAAAAAACATCTGTAAGAAAAAAAAAGACTTTGGTGCAGTGCAGATTGATGATCCCTTTGTTTAGACAGTAATATTTGTGCAGATTAAAAACACATAGTAGATAGTGCGATGGGAGGTGTTTCTGTACCTGTGGGTGGCATTCGTACAGCAGCATGCGGTTGATGCACTCTGAGTCCATTCCACACGGGCTCTCGTCTGTCGCCTTACAGTTACAGCGCGGGATCTCAGATAGGTCGGCTGTAAAGATCTGAACCTTTCCTATCGGGCGATTCACCTGAATGAGTCAGAAACATGGAAGCAAATATGAGCTCTTCTCTGTACATCAGAATGAACACATTTAAGGCTTGTTACTGAGCGAATCCTACATGTTGCAGCATTTTGGACTAAATAAAGACAAAGGTTGATTGCAAGTCTTTCCCTGACCTTTATATGTTTGTATGGAGGAGGCTTCCTGTCGTTCTTCCTGTCCTCTTGAAGCTGCCGGAGCTCCTTCTCTGCCTGCAGCTCTCGAAATCGCACAGCTGCCTCCTCCAAAGCTGAGGAGGAAGAGCAACAACCAGAGACAAAGTCAAGTCATCATACCAAGTACAAACTGGAGACACAACAAATAATATACGAAACACTACATTAAGAGACAAAACTCTATTTAAAAACCCAAAATGATGACTTTCACTTTCGGATTCTGTTAAAGAAGCCATATTGCTAAACGCACTAGATACCTTTCTTGTAGGTGGCATCAACACCTTTCCCCATCTTTTCTTTGCTGTTGGCGTCCACATCCATATAAGGGAAGACTCTGGCCTGGTAGGTCCACAAGTAGTCGTTGGAGCCGAAGAAGTGAACAGGGAACTCCCCGACATCGTGCCTCATCCGCTGGATGTTCTCAGGGATCGTTTTGGGATGGCTGACCTCTGCTGGCCACCACCTTTATAGAGGTGTGGAAAACCACCAAAGAAACATAACTGTACAACAATAGTAGATTAAGATATTTATCTAAAGGTGTCAATTCATTACACAGGAGTGATCTTGCATTTGTCTTCCCCAGATTTGTGTCTGTTTCAGACATCTCAATTATCTGTTTAGCCCACATCAGCAGAAAAATGGCAAACACTGGTTTTATTGACGCATGTTAATGTCTTTTTGAGCTATGACAAGTAATTTGTGTTGTTTTTGTGGAATAATGACAGATAAAGATAAAACATTTAAATGATGTCCCCTTGTGCCTCAGGATATTGTGATTTTTCATTTTTCCCGGATGTCAGATGTTACACCAAACAACAAATGAATTAATCAAAAAAATAATCAGCAGATCATTCAATAATGAAACCAAAGTTATTACAATTCATCCTGAGGGGAACATGAATGTCTGTAACAAACCTCCTGGTGGTGCTACCTGAAAAGTCAGGGCATAGGCCAATAAAAAAAAAAATCCCTAAAACATATGCTATGAAAACAGAAAAAAATATTGTTATAACACGGATGTAAGCATCAGCTTCTCTAGCTCGCCACTGACCTGTACCGTCCAACTTTCACCCAGAGGATGTCCTTGTAGCGAGGTTTCTTTCCAGCCTTGCAGTCGTTGCAGTACCAGCTGCCTTTAGGCATCTCAATGTTCAGACACTCCCGGTGGAAGGCAGCAGGACAGGACTCACAGCACAGCAGACTCCCACCTGGAGCACAGGAGGAAGAACAGCAACGTTTTAACTGTTCATTGTTTCAGGATGTGTGCTTTATCAGTGAGATTCACAGATTTTATGTATGTGATTGTGAAGGTTGGATAGCTAATGTTTGGTGAGAACTACATTAAGAGCACCTCTGTTTGCTATTAATATTTTAGCTTTCTTTTAGCGCATTGTTTTGGTTTTGGAATTGGACCAGGTCAGTCTGAAATTACTCCACATGTTCTTAAATCTGTACCCTCTGTGCAGACAAAGCACCAGCTGACGTTGACATGCTCGTGGTTCTTGACGCCGCGACGGGGGGTGAAGTGGTTGGGACAGACGATGCTGTTGTTGGAGAGGACAACACTGCCTGCCGCCATGCAGAGGTCTGTAGCATGATAGGCCACCGGGCAGCGCACGCATCGTACCAGACGACCTACAGACAAAAAACAAGAGAATAAATGGACATTCAGGGCATGGACGGTGCAGAGGGTAAAGGTGTTACCACAGAGTATCTGAGCGTCCTCTGTTTACCTTTGGAGATAGACGAGCTGTTGGGATTGGCGATGAAGCAGGTGAGACAGACGTGGATCGAGCAGCGGAAACCTCGGTTCACAGGTGCAGTCGGGGCGTAGTTGGTGATACACTCCCCGTGGTAAAACTTCCCACACACAGGGATCATACAGCGCCGCACATCCTCACTGCGCTTTTTACATACAAAGCAGGTGTGGATGCCTGGGAGAAAAAGAAACATGATGCAATTAATTTAGTCATTATAAGCATAAATCTTTTAGCAGTGCATGTTAGCACCATCAGATATGTACTTAACTATATGTTTTATCTATATTAGAAAGACAGTCTCACAAAATTTTTTTTTCCAAAGAATAAAACTTAAACTGTAAAGTTGTAAAGCTTTAACACAGACGTACCCGATTTGCACTCAGGACAGACAAACTTCCCTTTCGGCGCCTCGGCCAGAGAGATGCAGGGTAGGTGGAAGGCTCCACAGCACTGACCCTCACAGAGCAGCAGCTCCCCCGTCTTTTCACACACCTGAGATTTAAAAAAAACACAGTCTACTTTGAAAGTCACAGCATAATAAGAGTGGTTAAAAGTAGCTGTGAAAGTGGTCCTGTGTATTCTGGCTCCATGTCGTGTAGTCTGATGGATAAAGCGTGATGTTATCCCTGGATTTTCTGTGGGCGGGCACAGACTGAAACAATAATACTCATGGTGCAGTAAGCAACTCTGGGACTAAACATCCACCAAATAAGTGAAGTCATTCAGCCGAGGCTAAGAGCCCTGTTGAACTGTGGCCAAAATGAAACATGTTTTCCACAAAAACAAAGCAAATGTGGTTGAATGTTCATTTCTCAGCAGGTCTCACTTTATTACAAACCTCTCCAGTAGGAGCAAGTTGTGTTAAAACCCACTTTGACTACTTATGAAACATGGCATTATATTGTTAAATGGAGATTAAGTTTAGATTAGAGTCAGATGGAGAAGATACATTTTGTGTGTTTAGTTATTCACTACAGTTAGAAAACCCCAGAAATGTTGGGATTTCTGCTGTGCTGCCTGCTGGACCCTTAACAACGCTGCAGGTGGGATAGTACCTCTACAACACAAAGAGTCACTAACACCAGAGATGCAAAGAGTAAATGGACGTGACAAGGTTTAACTTATGTAACATTTATTTAACAAGATTCTTATGAACCGACAGCATATAGTGTCCAGCTGTTCCAGTGCTCCATCACTGCTACAATCTTGTCCTCCAGACAGAAAGTTTCAGAGGAAAGTTAAAACTGGTCTCAGAAAGCTGAGGATGAAGAGGACGCGGCTCTGAAGATCCTTTTACATTAGGGATTTGGTCTCACCTGACATATGTTCTCCTTCATGGAGGCAGGGCCTCCTCGGTCCCCTATGATCTTCCTCGAGGGTAAGCGTGGGTCGTCGCACAGCGACAAGTCGTCCTTCATGGAGGAGAAGCTGTGATCCAAGCTGGACGGGTCGCCCTTAGGAAACAAAGGAAAAATTCACTGTTGTAGAGCAATAAATAAGGGCCCAAATGTATCAAGTGTCCTTGAATCACTCCAAGCAATCATGGTAAAAGTTAACCAAGAACTAAAAACACTCAGAGCAGGACTTTATTTATGAAGACGACTACACTTATTTACAGCAAGGCAAGGAGAAGACATTTTCCTGACAGCTGCAGGTTGTAGTACACATGGATAGACAAAGGGTTCATTTCGTAAGTAAAGAAAGTTGATAAAATGCTTTATAGGCCTAAAAGTGGGACAAAATATGTGTATGTCTGAAAATTTCTGACCAGTTAGGACTGATAGCAAATTTGGCAAAGTGAATGACCAGCCAGTGGAAAAACAAATCTTCAGCGGTTTGTGCTACAGTTACAGTAAATCAGTCACTAAATCATGTTAATGTAAGCAACAGTCTCGCACACACACATACAGTCTCTAGCACGTCTGACCTCTGATTCTGCTGTGTCCTTTTTGACCTCCTGAGCCTTACTGTTCTCTGGCTCAGGAGCATCGACATCTGCTGACGCCGTTTCCCCCCGGCCGGGTTCAGGTGGAGCTGGCGCAGGAGTGGCAGGTGAAGGAGTGCTGGGAGTGAGACTGGTCTGAATGGAAGGCGTGGGCGTACAAGTGGAAACCTCCGGGGTCGTTGGTGTGGAGGTGGATGCTGTAATCTGTTTGCTCTTTAATTTTAAAAGAGGTTGCCCTGAATCTGGGTGTGAGAAAGACGTGTTAGAACCGCTTATCACAGGCAAGACGGAAAAAACTATAAGAGGTTCATGAGATTGAAAACAACAATTTAAAAGTCATAAGACTGCAAGTAAATCTCAGTTTAAAGCTATTTAATTCTGACGCATTTCACATTTTTCTTAAACAAAGCACATTTTTTAGGGGCAGTGGTAGTTTATGTTGTCTGTAAATTCCACAAGGCTTCTTTCACAAATTCAAGAGAACACGGGAAATACCCCCCCCCAAAAAAACAAAAAAAAAAAACAAAAAACCAAAACATATGAGGGTTTAAAAATGTACACAATGAGAAAAAAAGGTATATGGTTATTATGAACTGCAGTATCCTATAATATGTACTGTTATGAGATGATTTACTGACCTGACTGAGGAGCAGGATTTGAATTGTTCTTCAGTGTTTTGACCTGTGACAAGAGAAACATTATCAAAAACTATTTCTATAGAAAAGGGCTGAGTATTTTTTCTGTGATTTCAAAGCAGGTTCAGAGACATTTATTTGCAAATGACGTTAGAGATAATCATACCCCAAAGATTCATACTCTGAATCTAAAAATATGTGCATCATGTCTGTGCGATCAGGTTTGCCTACGGTATGACTCAGGACGAGTGTGATTTTTGACGAAAACTGCAACAATCAGGTCGTAAAGGCTTTAAAGCACCTTAACTGTTTCAGTGAGCTGTGTGTCACAACTCCAGCTGCTGCTCCAGCTGATGACTGTGTTCACCACGTGTATCTTTGCCTCATGTCTCCTAATACGCACCACTCCTCAATTCTCCTGTACCCACCTTGGGAGGCACCCTTTGCAGTTTGAATCAGATCTAATGCAATTTGAAAAAAAGGAACTATATTTGTGAAGCTTTAAACAATGAGATTAGTCTATACAGGTTTGTGTAATGCACTGGTAACTCAGACTGTAATTACACAGGTACAGATGTACCAGATATACAACAGGTGAATAAATGTGCACATAACATGTCCATGCTGTACCTTCTTCTTGGGGCCCGTTGAAGCCTCTGCCTCCAGGCAGTACTCCAGGATCTTCTGAGTGGGTTTCCTCTTCCGCTTCTTCTCCAGGAGAGGAGCGTTTCCTGTCAAACAAATGTCACAGCCAGGTTAGCATTCAACACTGAGAGGCTCATATAAATTTTTCAAAATACTATATTAATGATAATAATAAATGTTAACAAAGAATAAATACATATACATTGACACTGCCTCACCATTGTCTTTGACGAGGCCTTCAGACAGTGAAGGTTCAGCTTCTGGAGGAGGAGTTAGTGTGTCGATGGAAAGCACTGATGAATCTTGGGGAGATGTGTTTTCAGTGCTGGGAATTTGTAGTTCAGAGGGTGTTGTTGCAGTGATTTCCTCAGGGGGTGGTGTCTGTATTTCAGGAAGTAAGTTCAATGTCGGGTGGTCGTGTGTGTTCTTGTCCGATCCCGGGGGTTCAGACATGGAGGTAATGGGTTGAGTGGCCTGAGAAAACAAATGGAGTGACTTCATTGTCAATCAGTGAAGTTTGACATGTAGGGACAATGGATGCTTCATGCCAATGCCGGTATTATGCACATATGCAAGTAATTACAAAGTTACAACATCTTACTTTGTGTGATGTTTTACCTTTCCAATCGACTGGAGAGGCTTTTTGGTTTTCTTCCTTGTGGAGAAAATCTGATCATACTCTTCAGTCCACTCAATCAGCCTCTTGCTTGGTTTTCTTATTCGTTTATGAGCTGAAAGTGATATGCATACATAGGAATTCCTGTTGTTCATAGTGTGCAAAACATTATATAAAATTTTCTCTTATTCATTCTGAACACAGCCCTTTATCAGTTTACCTTAATGTTGATTTACTTGATGACAACTGAACAGTCAAATTAATATATGGTAATACACAATGACGAGTCCATTCATTGAACTGTCCATTGACAGTCTGTTGGTTATCTGTATATAACCATAGTTTAGTGATTCCTTTGTACTGACTGTTAAGTACAAACTGGAATAAAACTCTGGAGAATTTGAGTGAACTGACCCTAACATGCTCAGTGTGAATGTTACACATCCTTAAAGTCAAGATCAGACTCCCAGATGGTCATTAGCCCTTTTGTCTTTGTTCATCCAAGAGTCTAGTGAAGTGACATGTTTTAATCTAGTAAGAATGAGGTATTAGGTTTCACACCAGTCTGACACTGCAGGCCCCCAGAACACAATGTCGAGACAACTGTGCCTCCAACTCCAACTCCACCTGCACCTAACTCCTTGTAAACAGGATGTAATAAGTGAGTTAGCTGGGGCCTAAAACTTGGCTCTGTTTTTCTTAAGCCTACATTGTTTACATAAAGTCCAACTGTTGATCCTTTATCCAGTACATCTCACTCCTTATATCAGTTTCTAAATATGTGACTGAGCAATCCAGTTTCTGGATGAGCCCTCCTCATATTATTCCACAGGGTGGTATGCTGGACATTTACTGCAATGTGATCAACTTGAAAAGTTTGGAATTTGAGCCTGGTCTTTGTGCGTGTTTGTGTAGAATTGTAGGGCATTTGGGTCAGATTGTGCTTCACTATTTTGGGACTCCAAACTAGGCTGTCTTTACCTGTTGGAGCCTTGTCGCGTCCTCCAGCGTTGTGCATCAAGCTTGCATTAGTCTCAGTGCAGTCTGCAACAATGCCATTCGGCTGTCCCAGACACAGCGTAGTGTCGGACCCCCGCTGCTCCAAAGGCACCATGTTCTGTAGATTCTCATGCACTCTGCTCCATCTCTTTGCCTCCTTCTCCACCTGAACCACTGCTTCACCACCTCCTGCCTGCCTCTCCCAGCTGCTAGCCTGCATGCCCAACAGAGACCGGACTCTTGATGAGCAATCTACTCCTGATGAAGAGTCCACTGTTGGTAAGGATGCCATTCCTGATGAGGACTCCAGTCCCCTAAAACCAGGTCCAGACCTGGCAGGACGGCAAGGCACTTTGCGGTTGGCTTTCTTTTTCACTCCAGTGCAGCTACCTCTTCTGTTGTAGGGCCTCTTCGATATCTGGCTTGTGCTGTCTTCACTGTGTGTGATCATGATTTTGTCTGGATTTGAATTTGAATTGTTACTGACATGTTCATTTTGTTGATCTGGGCCTCCGGGTTTAGCCTCCCCAGGCATCACCAAGGGTTCCTCCTTAACATGTGCACTTGGTGGCCCAATCTCCAGTTCTAAGGGGGCCCCTTCTCGCTCTCTAGTGTCATGCAGGTCCTTCAGCATCATGAGAAAAGTGCTAAACTTGTAGTTTGTGTCTGGTTTGAAAGTGACAGGTTTACCACTGCCCTCATTTGTCAGGGACTGGAAAGATACCTCCTCCACGTTTTTAAAGGCATTCATAAAAGAAAATGGTGAGGAGGGTGAGGATGAGGAACATATGTCAGAAGAATGATCTTCCTCCTTTGCCTTTACTTTGGAAGTAAGGGGTATAAAGTCCATGGGTGGAGTTGAGGATATTGACAGGTCTTCATCTTCGCTCTTGACATCAGCTTCAAAGTCTGCTGAATCAGCAAACATCAAAGGGGGGCTGCTACGCTTAGAAAACGTGTCCTGATCATACTCACCATTGTCATTATAATGAGATTTAAGAGATTTTGTTTTAGTGCAAAGGTCCGGTTTGGTCTCTGAATTCCAAGTGGAGTTATGCGCAGAGTGGCACACGAGGTCCTCAGCTTTTCTGAATGGATTTAAGGGTTCTTTCGGTTCTGCCTCCTTTTTGGCTTTTTCCTGCTTCTTCTGCTCTGCCTCCTGCATGGCCTTCAGGGCTCTGGTCATCAGCCGACTGCTGGCTGGGAGGTGGGCAGGCTGCTCATGCATGACTTTCTTTACTTCATCTGGAACCTGCTTTGATTTGTGGACAACTTTCTTAGGTTTCTCAGAAGACGTGACTTCGGAAACATGGGCGTTCCCAGATACTGAATTCCCTTGCCCATGAGAAGGCAGTAATGTGTTATAAGATGTACTACTGACAGGAGTTATTCTTTGCGCTGAGCTGCCTAACTGGTCAGAAGACACGCTTGTTACGTTGGAGGCAGTGGTCTTCTTACTTTCTGATCTGTCTGACTGATTAGAGGATGGGTGTGTCACATTGCTCTGGGTTACATTTAAAACTGGTATCCTTTCCGCTTCTGGGCTACCTGACTCATCAGCAGACACACTTGCCACATTGGAGGTCACAGTAGTTTTCCCTTGTGATGATTCTGATGAGAGACGAAACATACCATTCCCACCGCTTGCTTTTAACTTCACAACTGAGACCTTTATGGATTCTGAACTGAATGGCTGACCTAAGGGAACACTTGCCTTACATTCCCTTTTAGTGGGAATTTTATTCACATTTTTATTTCGTGTTTTTTCATTCTTTGTACACTTAGGTTGGTTAGTGGGACTAATGGTTACACTAGAGTTTAGGAACTTTTTACCCTTTATGTCCTTGCGTATTAATTTGACAAATGGCAGTCTACACTTAGAGGCCAGACTTGTTGACTTTTCTTGAATTGCTAATGGGTCACAAGTGTCAGTATTTAAACTGGACACTGAAGATTTGTTTTCTTTTTTGTCTGCTTGATCTGAAATCCTGTCAGTTACATGGACCTTTTTACTAGCCATCAGGTCAGGATGTTCAGTTCGACTGACATTCTTTACACTTTCTGAAAACCTGGATTGGTCATTGAAACCAACTTTCATGCTGGACTCCAAGGCCTTTTTAACATCTGAGCTACCAAACTCGCCAGACAGTGTGTTAATAACAAAGTCAGTTGTACTACTCGGTGTCTGTCTACTCTTTGAGTATCCACACTTGTCAGAGGGCTCAACAGTTTCAACAGAGAGTGGGGACTTCTGCCTGTCCGACAGACCTGAGCGGTCAGCAAGACTGCCATTTGTACCAAAAGGCCTATTAGTAACCGGGGTGTTCTTAAACTTCAAATGTCCTGACTGTTCAGGAGGCAGATTTGCTTCAGCAGGTACCAGAGTCTTATGCTTGTCTGACAACCCGGACTGGTCACTGGGCACACCACTAGAGGAGACACTTGTGACCAGCATCTTTTTACTAACAACAGATAGGTTCTTCTTCTTACAGGATGCCTTACTAAAGAGAGTGCGGTCTGGCATTGGACTGGTTGTTTTCGGTCGTCTGTCTTTGCATGATTTGCTGAACCAAAGACCACTCTGAATCTCAGGCTGCTTCTTTACCTCTTTGACAACAGTAACAGATGGCTGAGTCGGAATGAGCTTAGGCTGGCGTTCAAGTGCTTTAGGACACAAAATTTTAGGGACTGAGTCGAGGTCAGAATATGGGCACTCTCCATTGTCTCTATGTTGGTCAGGGCTATTCCGCAAAGTCTTTTTAGAGTGTTTACTGTTCACGTCTTTTGTCGATTTACTTGTTTTCTTCTTGCCAGAAGATTTCCTTAAAGTGCTTGGCTTTGCTGGAGTTCTTACTGGGGATAAAATAACTGGGGATGAAACGGATCCATTGGTCATGTGTGACGTCTCAGGCAGGGTGGAGACAGGTGAACTGGAGGGAGGAAAGGTTGGATGTGCCTTGTTTTCTGCCTCTGGTGTGGAACTACTGTGGAAGGCATCATCTATGGACGAAGAAATAGAGGAAGCCATTTTGGGTCTCTCTCTGAGAATAAATTCAGCTTCTGCCACACTGGCTTTCCAGGAGTCCTGAAAACGCTTAGCAATCTGCAGAAAGTTAAAGAGAGAGACACTGCTTAGTCTTTGCAAATATTTTGGTTTACAGAAACATTTGTTGTAAACTTTTTGTTTCTTGTGTGTAAGCTTTCTTGTATTGTCTAACGCTATGATCACCCAGCAATGATGATGATTTAGACTAACATTTTAATGAGGTATGCCCCGGGCGACTCATCATTCACAAAATAGTAATTACAGTGTATTTGTAGTTCTGCTCCCTTTGCTTCCCCCTCCGACGCAGCAGGGGGAGCTTTTCGAACTCAAAGCCTCCATGGAAGGTGTGAGTTGATTTTTCCTCCACCCAGACAAGCTCCACAGGCTCACCAAAGGTCCTGACATGGTAGAGCCGACAGGGCCGGTCACTGGGCTCTAAGACAACAACAACATCATCTTCAGTCTCATGAAGACTGAGACATGAGTGCATCAACACAGCACAGGGAGCGTTAAAATGCAAGTACATAGAACTCTCCGCAAAATTACATAATTTTGAATGTGTTCTTACATGGCCAAAATATTAAAAATGGCTAAAAATTGCATTTGTTCTTGAATACATTTATTGGACTTTATTATTTGTAACCCACAGAAGACAAAAATCATTGTCCACAAAAACACAGAGCAGTTTGCAATACACATAACTTATTCTGTGAACATCTGCATATCTGTGGATCCATCTGTACATGTGAAATGCGTTTTACACATTTGTGGGTCGCTTCCTGTAAGTTTGTTGGCCACGTGGCATTTGAGACTTCCTCCTATTTCTTTAAAAAAAAAAATCCAGTTCATGCTGTGGCTGATCTGTAAAAAAAAAAAATCACAAATGTGTGGTGCAGTTACTAGCTCTACCAGTAGGTGGCTGGCAGAGCTAAAGTGCTGGAAGAAGGCTAAAACAAACAATAAGCCTAATCTAGTATCCACTCAACGATCCTCAGTTAAAATGTGAGAAAATGTAGTTTAGTCACAGTGACCTAGTGAATGTTAAAGTTGATCTAATTTTATACGTGATCTGCGCTAGTCGTCTTCCAAACCTTAATAATTTGCATGTGCATTACTCACAGAAACACAGGGCAGCCAAAGATCAAGGAAGAAAAGACAAACTCTACTGAACTATTCTTAACTACAGTGTGGCATAGGCCTACTGCTCTTACACAAGAATCACTACTATTACACTACAGTTGTGGTGCCATGAAAGTACTTCTACTACCACAATAATATTACTTCTGAACTATTACTAATTGTACTACCACTAATGATTCAATTACTAACACTCAGCAACTATTAGGGGTCCAGCAATATGTGAACAGGAAGTCATCAAAGTCTACTTTTAACAAGCAACTTAAGTTTTAGAACACTTTTCCATTTAGCCACTGTATTTTATTTGGTATTATAATGCAACCTGAGCTCACTGTTCAAATTTCCTGAGCACCTACATTGAGGACACTGACTGGGGGGATAGCGGTCATCCACATAAGCCTGATTTTAGAAAGTTCTGCCAAATACACGTCCCTGAGCAACCGACAAATGGAAATGCTCAGAGCCTCAATAAATCCTCTCCAACACTCAGACTGTAATGGCAGTGATATATATATATATTTGGAGGCTATTTGGAGTTTGTCCAGTCCCTGATGCATGATGGGCATGATGAAGCACCTTAGAGTCACAGTTGAACAATCTGGGCCAAACTGTGGCCCACATTCGTCATAAGGTATTGACAGCAATAAAAAATAAAACAATAAAACAATAAAAAGGTGTTTGTGCTTGTATCGCACACACTGGTCCTCAAATTTTCACAAGTAGAAATGAAATACACTTCAGTGTACTTGAAAAATGTGCTGTTACGTTATCACAGTTTGAAAACACGTAGAGTGAATTGTAATCAAGTAGTATTTATTTATACATACAAAAAGTAATCCAACAGTACAGTAGGCTGCTATTTGAGTGGCATTTTAATGTATTCATTACAAGTGTATTACTTTAATACAAAAGACTGAACAAATAGGGCATTAGTGTTAAGAACACTATCATTTCCCATCTATTATATATAGTTACTGTGCTTTTCATATACTTTTACAAAGCTTATACTTTGTTCATTCATGACTGTATTCTACAAACACACTTCTCAAAAATAGGCTCATATTTATTTAAATAAAAATGTAAAACAAGCCCATATCCAACAGCAGAGAAGCAATAGACGATGGTGGCTTGGAGTTCAGTGATGGTAACAGCCGGAACGAGAGGGAAGTGGCCAAGGTGCTGCTGAGAAAATCAGGAGAAAGAAAGGGATGAAAGGGTCAGTGAGGTCTCTGAGAAAATTCACAAGTCACAACATTCCCATAATCATGTAGCAGAAACACACCAGTGACATTGTGGCTTACAAAGCATTTAACCTTAAAATCACTGTCACTAGGATAATGATTATTTTGAACTGATCTGTCTGACTGTCCTACTTCTGATTCCCTGGCTATGGAACCTGAGTGTTTACTGATCACCTGACAGCAATAAAAATAAGCTGCTAAATTAATTGGTAATTCCATCTCAAGTGTGAATAGCCAATTATTGTGAAATCCACACATACATTTTCTATATCATATGCAAGCTTGATGTGCCCCCCTTAAATAGTGCTGCAACCTTGCCAAACACCTCATTCTGACTAGCTGCTATTCATGCCTCACATTTAAAATCCCTGAACCTGCACTAAATGATCTAACATGAGCTAGCTTGTGCACGTCTACCACAGCTAACACAAAGTTAGCAAACTGTTTGTAACACTTGTAAGTAGGCAAGGACAGCACAGCACACTCACCTGGAGATGACAACGATGAATGAATTGGGTTAAATAAAGATGCTCCACTTTGTCTTTCACCTCCTGGTTGAAGCCAGGCGGCTGTCATTCTATGGAGAGAAACTAGGCCAAAAATGGTCACAAATGTGCATTACATGATCTACAAATGAACTAGAATGGCACTCAGTAGAGCGCATAGTTCCGCTGAGGCGCAAAAATGCCACCAGCATGCAATGTTAAAAAAAACTTTTATATGTTTCTTTAACCGGATCTACACCAAAATGTAATGGGAAAATATCCACACAACAGTAGTGTCGAGGTCTGTTAACCCATCGAAATGTGCTTCCCTTAACTTAGAATTGTGCTTCCTGCAGTGCCGCCCCTTGGTGGTTTGGGTTAGGTTCAGCTGGCATTTGCTTTTTGCCTTCACTGGTTGTGTTTCCAGCAGAGGAACAAGTCCACATACTAATAGTGGCTTAATTAAACCATATGTTTAAATTTATAGGCTACTCTGTAGAGTCTGTAGTTGGTAAATGAAAGTGTTCTAATCAAGGGGTGACAAGCTATTCTGCCTCAGATCCTCAGTTTTCCGCCAGCACTTAAACGCAGCATGCATTTGTTGATCTAAGACTTTTTCAAGTGAAAATGATCAAGTAAAAAAATATTCATATTTATTCAGGTTGTGTACGTGCATTAGTAAAATTGCTTTGCATGTGTTCAAAGTACTTGGTATTTGTGTGTGGATTGGAACACACATTTCTGAGTACCCTAAATTACGCGCAAATTGTTGTGCACATTTGTAAACTTTATTTTTCATTTGTAGATCATGTAATACATTTTTGTCACCATGCTGAGTCTAATTTCTCTCCATAGCCTTCTTTTTGTTCCTTTTTATTTTACGTCTGTGGATGCTAAGTAGACTCTTTTTTTAAGTCTTCTTCCAGTACAGACTGTACTTGCATCAGCCCATGTGCAGTTCGTAGTTCCACCAGCAGGTAGAGCAAGTAACTGCACCTCACATTTGTGATTTTTTTTTTCTACACGTCAACTGCGGTATGAAATGAACAAAAATCCGCAAACAAATAGGACGGATGTCACAAATGTCACATGGCCCACAAAATGACCGGAAGCGATCCACAAATATGCAAACCCATTTCACGCCATGCTAGTAGCTGAAGATGTCAATTAAGTGGTGACCAAAATCATCCATAGGAGATATCGTACTATTGAAAGAAACCCATGTACAATGCATTAGCCTAGGTAAGAACAGTAAGTCAACAATGTTTCAGGCCCACCTTTCACTCTGTGATAGATTCCCTGTACGGGGTCAATGATCACCTCACAGGGCCACCATGGTCTTCGGCTGAACTTTGCCCAAATAATCTCACCCTCTAAAAACTTCACAGGCGGCAAAGACTTTTTCCTCAGGCTGTTCTGCTGATGACAAGATGACAATCAAGAAAGTGAGACGGATGAGTATTTTCAACAAACTGTGCTGTGTCAGAGCTACAAGTGTGTCGGTCACACTTTCGACATGACTATGCCCATTGTGACCCATTGCATTTTGATGTGCATTTACTCTACTGTCAAAGGCTGCTGGGCGTTTGTTTACATGAAACACCTTGACTTTGTTTGACCTGTCTAGGCCTCTTTGGGTAAACTGCTGTGGTGGGAAAAGTGAACGTACTATGAGGTGCCTGAAAGATGCTGGAGGTAGAAATACTGATTTATATTGTGAAAAGAAGCACAGAGGATCACTTCATAGCTTTCTCCATTCAGTGCTGACTGTAGGTTGTGCTTGCATGTTCAAAGATACTTAACTATAAGCTTTGTGTCTAAATTCTTTTCACCACATGCTGTACCCTTCTCAAAAGGTCAAGAATGAGGACTCATGCCCCAATATTGTCTTGCTTTTCATTAACAGTTTTCAGTTGATTAGTATATATATACACACACACACACATATATATAT
>JBBMJY010000004.1:11760631-11792131 GCA_037833715.1 Toxotes lorentzi
TTTTTAGGGGGAAAAAAAAAAAAAGAAAAAAAAGGAGGAAGAAAGTGGGGTGGAAAGCCCCCCCCCCCCCCCCCAAAAAAAACGCACTGGACCACCACACGACACTTCCAAAAATCCCTTCGCCCCTCCCCTTAATTACAAGCATCAATTATTAACCTAAATCAGGCTGCCATCATCAATGACATGTCACATGCCAAAGTTGTGCCAACAACTGGCATCCTCTTCACCACCACCACCACCACGACACGCACTTGGGCAGCACACATGCGCCTGGAGATGAGACGAAGAAATAAATAAATGGAGTGTTACAAAAATGTCCACCACCACGTCTGAGGAGCAGTGAAATGGTGCTGCAGGCTACCCGGAAAATCAGATGAGTTTCTTTTCCTGAGACGAGTTGCTGTGTAGTCTCTGGCTGCACACCCGGTGCCTTCAAAATGGAGTCCTCCAGCCTTAGAGGAGGAAAAAAAAACAGGCCACAAAGTGTTAATATATGCTCGATATAAAGTTCACCCAGCCACGGAGACACTGAGCCACAAAGCGTACCTCTCCTGTGCCCTGGAGGTGTTTCTGGAGGTTGTTTGAGTCTTGAATCACCCATGCCACGGGAGGAACATTTTCTTTACATGTTGTGCCTCCCAAAGTCACTGTCTTCAGAGCGTTTCAACCACGACAGGGGGACTGAGGCACAATTATCCTCTGGTTGTGTGTGTGTGTGTGTGTGTGTGTGCCAAACGCACGTCTGACAGCAAAAACCACAGCACTTGATAGCACTTTAAGCGTCGACTGTGCAGATTTTGGTTACTGTTTTTATGCACATGAAGGGAAAACACACGCTCAGCTTTGATATATATATGTGTGTGTTTTCATTTTTTTCAGAAACGAAGGGGTGAAAGCTAGAAAACAACTGCAGCTCTCGGCCGGTGAGACTGAGACTGAGGCTGGGAAACATGCGAGAATTTCTTGCTTTGGTGTGTTTGATTTTTAAGGGTGAGGAAATCTCCTGATGTGACATACAGGGCGGGCAGGGGCATGTTTCAGGTGTAAAAATACCCCCCCTACACACACTCAGTCCACTCTTGTCACCGGGTGTCGATGTGGGAAACGGCGTTCATGATCGACACGGCCGCAGAACAGCAAACCCTCCTCCATCTCTGGGGAACACTGGGGGGAAATATATGACAATGAAGTGAAAATAAGAGCAGCACAGAGCTCGATTGGGTCAACTGTAAGAAAGAGACGAGTCACTTTAGCTCTGTTGTGTGGATATTTTACGTTTTCAGCAGCCACACACGGTGGATATCAGCTCCTCACTTTCCCCGGCGTTTGCTTTATTTATTTATTTTTTGACTCAGCTGAGGCGGAAACACGGGTGATCTGAGATGCGTTTTGCTTTTGTGCCTCGATCTTTGCAGGAAGGGTTTGGTGAGGAAGGCTGAGAGAGAGAAGGGGAGACCTATCGTCGAGACAGACAGGACAGAGAAGGGGAGAGAGACAGGCAGAGAGGACAGGGCCTGCTGCGGGTTTACGCAGCGCATAACAGCGCCGCGGGTTGGCCGCACTGCGCATGCCCCTTGTGAAACGCTGTCATTATTACCGTTAACGTGGTTTCATTTAGACATATAGACAACTAGTTAGTCAAATTTCCACTTCCCGGACTTTCCACCAGTGCGTCAAAGCAGGGTCTGATTTGAGAAAGCACCGACGCTGCTTTATGAGTAAACAAATGATTATAATGCATCTGTAAGTACCCTTAGAGATGCTGTGAGAAAAAAAACCAGTGATATAAGCACACTTGTTGAATATATAAAACACTCACCTTGTCTTAATAATGTCATCGGAGACAACACAAGGTAATTTTAAAACAACTGTACTGCATTACAGGTGTTTCTATGATTGTGCTCAGCCCATTTATATGAAACAAAGTTGACTAAATATTATAAACACCTCTCAGTTTAACAGCACCGTCAGTTACAGCCTCCAGAATGACAGCAAGTGAAACCAAGGCCTCTCAAACAGTCTCTAACAGTTTAAATAAAACCTGCCCATTATAACCTTCTCAGTTGTAATTCTGCTTCTGTTTCGGTTCACAAACTACAGCCTCAGAAATGACCATAAATGAAACAAACACCTCTCTACAACAGTTTGAATAAAAAGTGGATATTACAAGCTGCAGTGAAGGGAGGATTTATTGCAGGACTCTTGTATTAGACTGCAATAATGTTAATAAACTGAGTGTACAGTCAGTGGTGGAGAAAGTATTTATAGTCTTTATTTAAGTAAATGTAGAAGCACCAGAGGCTTAAAACTAAAATCCTTGCATTTCAAATTTCAAATGTACTTTACTACATATATAAAATATAAAAGTAATTTCAGTTAAACACAAATCTCAAAATTGAAACCACACATCATGCAGAAATGCTCTGTACTGACTGATACAATATTAACAATACAATGTATTATTGGGTGTTGTTAAAGCAATAACTAATCTATCACATTACTTTTGCTGCTGAGTAAGTTAGTAAAGTAATGTAACTGCTTTTCAGTTAGTGATGTGTAATGAGAAACTGATTATAGTTTTCAAGTAACTTGCCCAACACTATCAAAAACCAACTGACATGTAATTCTGGGGCTTTTTTGGGCCCCTGGGGCCTCACAGGCCTGGGGCAGTTGCCCACATTGCCCAGCAGACAATCCAGCTTTACTCAGGCCCCTTGGGTCAAAGATGTCTATGAGCTGTTAGCAGCTCCACCAAAGAGACGTCTCACCTCTAAACTTTCCACATGGTTTAATTTGAATAACTGTTGGAGGCCCACAGAGGTCAAACTAGCCAAAATTTCACAAAACCCCCAAGTATTAGAGAAAGGTTACACAAATGAGTATGAATTTGTGTATCACAATTTAGTTTTGTCTTCTTTCCTCTTCCACTAATCATCTCACAACTCCTCAGATTTTTCTCATGACCTTTTGGAGGAGCCTGACCCCTGCATAAGGAACCGCTGAACTAAACTACTGAACTGTGTACAATGTAAAACAGGCTCCACCTCGACCAGCTACAGCAGTAAAATGCTACTCACACACTGATGCATCAGTACTGACAGTCTAATAATGTTATATATATTAATGTATCAGCCACAGGGGACATTTTCCTACTGAATGAATACTTTAACTTTGATACTTCTGTAATTTTATTTAATTGGGATTTTGAATAGTATTTTTACACTGCTGTCTTGCTACCTTTACTTAGATAAAGGATCTGAGTTTAATATTTCACTGATTTACAGTAATATTAGATGCAGGGACTTAATTGACAACTGGCAAAACTAATAAAACTAATAGTGATGTTCTCTGTTATTATCACTTTGGAATGACAACAGAACTCCTCTGTTATTTGATAAAAACCTCACATGTTCTTGATTGGACAATAAAAATCACTTGTAGAGACTTGACATGTCCACCGGAGGGCAGCACAGCACATTTTATAAAGTGGAAGCTTGAGAAGTGAGCAGGTTAGCAGGACTCAGTGTGTAGTAATCTCTGTCTATGAGTCTCAACCTGACTAAAGCAATTATTTAACCTGGACATTACCTTTTTACTCAAGCGCTCAGTCGTTCTTCTCATTCAGGTTCTAGATGCATGAATGAAGCTTAAAGTGATTAAATAATGTAAGAATCCCAGAAGATGACACAGTCACTGGTATAAACTCTTTTTTTACTTTTGCACATTTCTATTTCAAAATCAAACCATGTCTTCCTGTAGCTTTAAGCTCCTCATTTAAAATACTACTCGTCATAGAATTTCAGATTTATTTTAACTCAAGAGTGAAGCATGGACTTTCTGCTCATTGACTGAAAAGTAAAACAGCAGAAGCAACAAAGTGCTGGATGAAGACGTTGGACTGTGGGAATGAAGGGAGACCTCTATGTGGTTCTATAGTGTAGTGGTTATCACGTCTGCTTTACACGCAGAAGGTCCTGGGTTCAATCCCCAGTGGAACCATGACTTTGTTCCAAAAATGTGCTTGTCTTTATCTCCACTACCCCACTGTCTTGTATAAATGACATGTCATAATGGTCAATGTGTATTGAGGATAAATAGTGGCTTCTACGTCTTTATACTAACGAATCCAGGAATAAGCAATGCATTAATAAAAGCTTTAATGTACAGTAAGTCTTGTAATAAACTGACATATTTCTACATTAGTTGCCCTTTAACATTTCTGTGTATGTATATTGCATGCATATGCATTTAGTTATGTCTGAAAAGGTTATTTAATTTCAGCATTTATTTATGTATTATCATTTCTTTATTAATTTACAGCTGAATAAGTACTTAATGCATTTTAGGAATATACAAAGGACTAGTCCTCACTCTCACAGGTTAAACTCAGATGTGGCCCTCATAAAGCTAGTCCCCCTCACAGGTATAGGAGCACGCTCACATACTCACACACTTGTACTACTATGTTTGTGAGGACATTGTATGGAATTACATTTATATCTTCCCTAGACCCTTCTGACCTAGCGCTGACACTGCTTTGTAAATCCACCACTCTGGACCAGATGGAAATATTTCAGCTATTAGACTCAACTCAAACTGGACCTCAGGAAAGTTAGTTAGTTAGGAAACCAACCAGTGCTCTAAAATCTGAAATTATTAGTTGATGGTTGGTTGATTGATTATTCAATTGCAAGAAAATTGCAGCCTTACAGTTCTCCCGTGATGGAATAATAGGACCTTGCCTGAGGTTTTCTGAGTGTTAATTACTAAAGACACAGAAAATGAAAATGGAAGCAGCTTGATGAAACACAACTTTATAACAAATTAGCTCAATAAATACTACAGCCGCTCAGGTCCCTTTACAAGACAAGGCTGCAAGATGGAGGATGGAGGGCCTTTTATAAATACCTAACAAATTTGTGATTAATCAAATTATGCAGAACCTAAATGATATGGAAACCTGAGGCTTTTGTTAATCCATCCTGGGAGACACACACACACACACACAAACAGTGAGAGCTCCTGGATTAGACTTGTGGGAAGAAATGTTCAGTCCACGCAGTGATGAAGTTTTAGTCAACTGTCTGCCACATGAGAGAGAGAGGGAGAGTGTTCCAGAGGCTCACACTCATCTCCTCTCCCAGAACTTTGTGTGTGTGTGTGTGTGTGTGTGTGTGTGTGTGTCTTCCTGTTGTTTTAGATTCCACTTCACTCCCCCACTGCTGCCAATCCATGACCTCTGACCCCCGCTGAACCCAGCTGTCAGCTGTCCTGGCCTGCATGGGACAACTCTGTCTCTCTCGCTCTGTTTCCATCTCTTTCTCTCACTCTCATGTCATTCTCTCATTCTTATGTCATTCCCCTTTCTCTCATCCTCTTCTCATACACTGAGGTTATTGCTCTTGTCCAGAGCAGAGGTGGAAATCACAAATCACTTTGCTGATTCGAATCAAGTTCACAGTACTGGTCAAAAGTTTTGGGTGCTAGAACTAAACTAAAGAACTAAAGGATGCTTTCAAAAATAAAGCCAAGAGTATTTTTTAAATTGACATTTGACCTCATGCAAAGTGCAAAAAAGCAAAACCAGCCACATTAGTAATCACCAGCGTGCTTGTGTGGATGATAGTACACAAGCTTTAAATAAAACGGATGAAAGTGAAGTTCCACTGTGCCAGTAGTTGTCAAAAACTAGTGTGTTCAGCATAAATCTGACCTTTCCTTGCAGCTGCATCCGTGTTGAGCCTGAGCATCTTGAACATAAGCAGCAGACATTGCCTGGTGCTGGAAACCCAGCACAGAATTTGTTTTCTCACTGCCATGCATCTCTACCTCAAAATTCAGCCTTTGTTAGCTGTGTTTGTATCAGTTTCTACTTTTAACACCGACACAAAGAAAACAGTGTTGTTGCATTTGAAACCTGTTTATTGTCTACACTATCTTATCATGAACCCACATTGTGTGCTTGTTTTATTTCAGTGGGGAAGGTTAAATAAAGCAGTCGCAGCTTTTAATAAAAACATTTCACTGACCAAAATCAACAGACCAGCTGATACTGCCAGTAAACCTCCATGTTAAAAAACAAGCCCTCTTGCCTGTTATTATTTTACTCACACAGTGTTATAATTTCCTTATGTAGAACCAAAAGAGCAACACACAGCGCGGACCAAACGAGGACACGCCACCAGAGGAAACAACATTTTTTACTGGATACAAACAGCCAGAAATCTCAGCACCTGGGGTTGAGTCACTGCTGACCAACAGCCCCAGATGCTGAATCATCTTATCACCATTGCGACACATATCAGGCCTTTAAGGGCGCCCTGCACGTCCATCATCTGATCACAGTTCACATGTTCTCTGTGAGTGAGAAAATGTGTAGCTGTTCCCCTGCTGGACACGTTGAGGGAGTCGTGGTCGTCCCAATAGTCCCCACACGTCCCCACAGACTCACCAACACGCACAGCTGATAGATGAACTGCAATGACCAGAGGAGCTGCTCTCTTCTGTCGGACAGAGGATTAGGGTTAGTGAAGGTACTTAGCAGTGGACATACAATTCAGTTGGATTTGCTTTTTTCAAAGAAGTGGTTTTGTGACCAAACCAAAGTGCCACATTTAGTCGAGGACATCCGAACCTATCAAGATTCTCACACATTGTTGTTCACCTGCAGTTCAACAACATCTCATGAGATATTTCCTGTTTCATTTGTTTTCTTTCATTGTTGGCTGAGCGATCACCCCATCTGTCATGGATGTCATTGAACATACAGTACTTTGACTTGCAGCAAGTTGCAAACATACTACAGATATCTCCAGGGCTCCTTTTCAGCTGTTATTAAAATATAATCAAGTTTTTTCTTTTTGTAACCTGAGTTACAAGGTGCTTCACAACCAGGAACAAGAGCAAAGAATAAATACAAACAATAATGAGAGAGAGACTACATAGATTTAAAATTGTTGATAAATATTGCATTAAAAACATAAAATGAACAACTTTTAATCCCTCCAGAAAATGTATTTCGTCCCAGTATATTATGTGCTGTCAGTGTGATGTGTTATGTGCTGTCAGTCCTGTAGCAGCAGTTCTTCTCCACACAGGGGAGGTAACAGCATCACTTTAAGAAGAACCAAAGACATAGGACTGCTTCTCCCTTCAGTTTATTTGTGCATTTTATGGTCTGAAAAAATATTCTATGTTCTGTCTTTTTTTTATTTTAGTATTTTATATCTGTATATTTTCTCAGAAAAATTAAGTGACTCAAAAAACAACAACAGGAAAAGTCAGGCGCTGCTGGTGCTGCCAAATCCTGACTCGCTGAGATGTTTTGAAATCTTGCACTAAATATCCTCTCTAGTCTCATCAAAACTCATTACCTCTCCTCATATACATAATCCTCATTAATCCTACTTGTACTCATGAACAACGTGTGAAAAAAAAGAAAAAAAAACTCTTTGAAATGAGAGTCCCCTTCATTCCAGCTTTGGCGCCTCCAGACAAAAATATCTCAGGAGACCATTAAAAAATGTCAAATTCAATTATGCCTTTCTCTCCTTTGCGTCTTAAAAGACATCACACACACACACGGGTGCACGCACACACACACACACACACACACACACACACACACACACACACACACACATTCATGTAAAAAGTGTATGAAAGGAAGAGGAAGTCCTGAGGGCTTTGAAAGCATGATTGGGAGAAAGCTCTTGTGCTGGTGAGAAAGGAAAAGGTGAATAACAGGCCCTGGTAGCAGGCATCCAGCACAAAGTGGAGTGGAGAGCTCCATTCTCCCTGCCAGAGAGGGAGACCCCTCACAGGGGGCGGGTGAGAGCCCAGAGGGCCCTCGGCAGCCCGGGACCTATGCTTAATGAGAAATTCCTGGGGATTTAGAGGGGCGCAGAGGTCTTCATTTTCTCACTGCGCCCACTGGCCCCCGGTAGCCCGGTGGTGAGGGTTCTCTTTCAGCCCTGAAACGTCCCCAGAGGAAGGGAGAGCCCCCCTCCCCATTCAACAAGAGCAGGGGCCCGCCTGCCTGCTGGATTATGTATATGAGATGTGGGTTGTAGGATCACAACCTGCCACCTTCTGCACACTGCAAAAAATGTCAACAAGTCATTTAAAGCTGCACCTGCCCTCACACAGTGGGGCTTCAGCAGGGAGGAGCCTCCCATCCCCACTAATTAAGATGCAGTACATTCACACTGATAAGTGTCAGTTGAAAAATGTCCCCATTAGGTTTAGAGACTAACACAGTCCATGGACCAACATATTCATATTATAATCATATTCAGTTCTCTTGACTAAAATAATTATGATACAGTATGTAAACAATTTCTAAAGTTAGAATCAGCTATAGGAACATCTAAACACACAACAAAGCAACCACACATAAGGAAATTATACTAGAACACAAAATGGGAAAACAGTAGCAATAGCTTTATTTTACAGGTTAGTTAAACAGCATGCAAATTGCTTGTATTTTCAAATGTGGATTGTGTTCATGTCAGAAAAAAAAACATTTTATGCCTGCTGAAGATGTTTCTTAAAGCTCAAAAATTAGAAATTAAAAAATTTAAAAAACTCTTTTTCCTACAACATCCCTGCGTGGCAGTTAGAGCATGGTTACAGTTTAGCCAGAGTTAGGGAAACGTGGTCATGATTAAAAATGCTGCTCCACATGTTCAGTCACTTTCTGCATTAGCACCGCAGGAGGTGGAAGCATTGGCATCGGCAAATGATTTTCTGCAGCATCAAATACACTTCAGTTATCACATCAACCCATCACAGGTTAACAAGTGTTGTGCTCTTGAGGTTCCCACTTGGTTTTAGGCCCGTGCAGAACTCTGTCCTTGCCCAATGTGGAGAAGTGATTTGCTGGGTGTTGTAGAGAGAAACTGTCTTTAAACGTTCAGGCCAGGTATCCCTTGATCCTGCCACGTTAGGCCAACATGACCAGACAGTTCAACTAATGCAATGTGATCATTACCTAATGATATACAAACCAGGCTAATTATATGGGAACCCACATGTGCTGCTGTAACAACAGAAAATGAAGCTCTTCAACTGGAGACAAATGACTGAGTGGATGAATGAGAACTGGTTGAGTGCCGTAAATCACTTCACCACACTGATGGACCATTAGCTCTTGGTATGTATGATTTAAAAACTGAACACTACAGAACTTATCGAGTGAATTTTTTTTTTTTGGTTCCTGATCTTGTGGTTGAAGTGGAGTACAGACAGATCTCTTGCTGGAGTTAATTCTCCAAGTGTTCAATTAGAAGAATGAGTGGGAGTGCTGAGGGGGGCCGCTGGGATGTAGTTGCCCCTGACAGACTCACAGCACCAGGCCTTTGGACCTGCTCTGGCCCTGGGCCCCCAGCTGAGACTCTCTCACAGCTGGCCCCTCGGCTGAGCTTCAGAGCCAGAGGGTCGGGGCGTCGGACATTGTGTTGAGAGAGCTCTTGCAGAGGATCGACTCGGCTGCCGACACAAACAAACCCCAGTTGGCTGTTTGATGGCTTCACAGGTACAGAGACGCCGTCCTCTCTCCAGGACTCAACTCTTCAGGAAGCCAGTATTCATGATGGAGAATTAGAGCAGTGGTGCAGCTTCAAGGAAAGCTCCACCATTTAAGTCTGCATTTACATTTTTGGTGTTTCACTGCCATCGTCTCCATGGCCTCCTGACCTCTGCCAAGACAAAATGAGATAAACCTTTGGCTGAGTCCAATTCTTCGTGCAGACCCACTAGTTTGCAACGGTAAATACAGTTTGACAGTAATGTAATTCTGGATGGATTACATTTTCTAGTAACATGAGGATGAGGACATGTTCTTAATTAACATATATGGCAAGAAGCAAAACTGGAGTGGAAAGTGAAAGTGTTCAGTCACAACATATTTTATTTATTTTCTATCGAAATACCAGATCTTGTAGTAAAACATCCACTTGAATCAACTACAGGATTATTAACTTGTTTTATGGTTTATGTTTCAGCACTCAGAACACATTCACAGTGACTTCAGACACAACATGTTTATTTAAATTTAACCAAAACCACCATCTTTCCCAAACCTAAAGTGCTTTTGTTCCCAAAACCTAACCACTGATGAGAGTCACGGCACAAACTCCGGTCTTTGGTGTCACAGTTTTGAACTTTGCACATCCACCCTGAACATCTGCCTGTTCCTGTGGTGAAACACATAAATGTAGCACCTCTGAACATAATTCAGGCAGCAATTAGGCTACAGTTTCATCACAACGTAAATGGGAAAACAACTTAGCAATGTAAGAACAGAACTTCCAGAAAACAGGGTTGTTGTTGTTGTTGTAAACATCCATCAAACTTACAAACCGACTTCCTGATTCAGCTTTGACCAACTCGAACACAGTTGTTTATTATTAACAACTTGTCCGATTGCTCCTGTTTCTTGCCATGTTAGACCTTGTTGTCATGTCACGATGTTTCTGGATCTCACAATCAAGCAATCACTTTGGGAAGTATAATATTAGCATAACTGATAGAGGAGATGGACAGAGCAATGAAAGTAAGATTCAGGTTGTACTAAACCACCTTTATTCTGTAATGACAGTGGGAAAGGGATGACTGTTTATTAACAGCTCACCTCCCTTGTAATAATAAGCCACCAGGTCTGCAGCTGTAAATGTTAGTAAGTTTCTTTTGGAGGACGATTAACACTATCCAAACAGATTTTTCACAACCTGGCAAACCAAAAGTACAGCTCTATAAAACATTAATAGACGATTTACTTATGATTTATGTGGTACCTAACACAAACACACACACAGACACACATACACACACAAACAAACACAGAAAGCCTGCTTGGCTTTGAGCTGGGCTGTGTTGGTCAGTGCCGTTTCAGAGCCAAACAACCCTCCTTTTTAAACCCAAAGCACAGCCGGAGGCTTTGACTTAAAAAAAAAAAGATCTCCACTTGGGCACTCAGCGTGAGCCGCATACTCTCTGTGGACACGGCCGCAGAATAACTTTGGATCATTATGCATCTATTCTCGTGAAAGAAAACTAGGCTTTCACTTAACTGGTAAGTACAGGAATGACTGCCCTTCACAACATCTCACCACTGTTTGGATTAAACCTTATGAGAGTTTTAAGATTTAAAAAATGCATTACATCCATAAAATTTAGTAAAATAAAATTCTATTATATTGCTTTTTTTCTCTGGACCTGAGAAATAGATTGCCTGTGCTGTGGCCACAGTAGAATCTGGATACAGACATCAAACCTGCTTTAAAACTACATGGAGATCCTCGAGGCCCAAATCCTGAACAAACAAGAGAAAATTCTGGATAAGTTCTGTTTTCCCCCTCCGGCTAAAAATTAAACATCCGAGTGCTGGTTGTTCACTATTTAGCACAAGTGTAAAGAAGTCGTCTTTGCAGGAGAAATGTCCAGCTAATTGGTTTGTTAAGACGAGAGAGGGTGTGAGGGGAGAGACAGGGAGAGAAATTTCCCCTTTCTTTCAGTCCAGACAGGTTAAATGTGCAGTTAGACCCGAACAATGGAGCCGTCCTTTCACATGCAAAGATGAGGTATATGGAGCGAGCCGGGTTTTGTGGCCGGTGTTCAGACTTCAGTTGAGAGGCACCAAAGCGTGACGGTATCCCCTCCCCTTCATGCCTCCCACTTTCCCTCCTTTCCTCATTCCCTCCCCTCCTCGCCTTCCTTCCTTCATTCTCCTCCACCTTGCATGTTTTTCCTCCATCCTTCCACTTCTCCTTTCATGTCAGCGCAGTATCCCTTAGAATTACGTTCACATTGGATGTTTCTGCACTTAAAGATTTAGCAAGGTGGAGATTAAAGGTGTGGAAGTAGTAGAAGGGTGTGTACTATGTCTAAAGTTTTTGCTGAACATTAAAGGTTCTGTCCCATCACCTTCATCTACCTTTTTATTAATCATAACTACAACGCTCCCTAACCTTTACTGTGCCTTAGTTGCTATTTGCAGATATTTTAGAAATTTTAAAACTATTGGCACTGGACTAAAAAAAAAAAGAGGATAGCCATTAGCAAATTTACCATTGAAATGTAGTGACAATTTTAATAGAACTTGCAGAAACGGGCAAGAAAAAACAGAAAAAAATTTTTTTAGTTTTAGTCCACTATTGTCATGTGAGTATTAAGAGTTGGTTCATCAAGATCAACAGCTGATAGTGCTTAATCTCCAGTCTGTTGCCATTTATCTTCCCAGAGTGAGAAGAGTTATTAAAAGAGAGCTAGTCAAACCACAAACAACAGAAACCTATGTGAAAATGTGACAGAGACATGACATTTATGTTAGTGAAATAAAGAAGATGACAACAATTTTAAAACATCTAAGACCTCTTTAATAGAGTTTTTTGTTCCTGTTGGTGGCTGTTTCACTTATAATTACTCCAGCTACATCCCATCTCAAACCAGCACAACAGAGGCAGGACAGTGGTGAGATAGGGAGGGATTGTGGAAAGAAAGAAGAGAGAGAACAGGAGAGAAAAAAAAGAGTTTGGGGGTGGTAGCAGAGGGGATATTGGATGTTGTAGGGGGTTTGTCATACAAAGACTGAAGCCGTGAAATGGTGCTTGTAAAAGCCCGGCGCTGGTCGGCTCATTGAGTTGTCAATCTGCCCGGCAGGTCCCCTGTATGATGAGACCTGTCAGAGAGCCACAGAGAGAGAGCAGGAGGGGTGGGGATGACCTAATGCTACGTCAGCTCCCTCCCTTTTCTCCTATGAGAGGTTTGAGTGACACCCCCACTGGCCCATAATACGACCCCCCGTGGCGCCGTGGCAGCAGACGGACCGGACCAATCAGGACACTGGACGCTGGCTCACTGGTCAGTGGGGAGGACTGGAAGATACTCAAAAGATACAGGTGGTGGAGAAAATACGGCAGCAACGCCTCGTAGAAAAGGACAAACAAATATTTGTCTGTACAAGAGGTCTGTAAGTCAGCACCTTGAGTTTTCAAAGTAACATGAGTCAAATGACAGAGACTCAAATCATCTCATCAAAAACAGCTAAATGACTTAACATGCGTGCTGAAACTGTATGTCACGGATGAGATCAAAGTAACCAACAGATGACAGACATAGACATACAGGGGGTTGACAAAGTACACTCACTGTTATGGAATCTATTGTAGGCCCATGTGGTACCAGAGTTTGTACAGTGATTAAGCACCTCAAGGTTACTGTCCTTTTCATGCAGTCTGCATTGTTTTTCCAATATGAGATGTCCAACAAACAAAACTAGGATATTTGAACAATCATTAATTATGTGTCAGTGGGAATTCCTGGTGCATTTCTTTTGTAAGATTAACAGTGAAATTCTGTTGTTTTGGTGTCTGATAAACCTTCTTTTACTCAGAGGCCACCCCGGATCATGTTTTCATGCAGAAACGAAACAGAATACTACCTGGTCCTAGGGTTACTCTGAAAAAGTATCATGACCTCAGACTTGGAGGTGTTTCACACTCAGCTTCATAACCATCACAGTGTGCACTGGATGTCATGGTCCATTGAAGCAAACAGAGCTACATCGTCGGCGAAAAGGCAGAGATGCACTCCTGAGACCACCACCTTCTTTCTCTGGGCTTGTATTTGAAAATCACAAACAGTGTGAAGGCAACAAAGGGAAGACTTACTTCACCCAGAACAGAAGAGTGTGAATATAAACAAACCAAATGGAAAATATCTCTAAAGTTAATGTTTCCATAATGAAACTGGACTGATTGCATCTTCAAGACAAGTTTGCTTGCAGAGTCAGACAGCGAGTGGGCAGGTGGCGACACAAACAGCTTCACCCATTGGCCTTTAGCTCTCCGTCACCTCCTTCCACCTATCACACCATGTCTTTGTCTGTCTCCATCTCACAGAGTTCAGCTCTGGACCAGACGCATTGTCCTCTTTGATGACTTGACATCTCTGTCTGTCACATAGATGCAGACACAAAGACACACGCACAATACTAACACACAGCGCTGCCCCCGGTCACAGTCTGGCATCCTGACAGATTCTCTTTCAAAGGTTACATGTCAATCTGATTTGACAACCGTGATAAAGATTTTTAGGTTCAGTCCACTTGAGTACAAACAGGAATTCCACACCAGATGAAATGGCATCATGTCATGGTCCTGCAAAACTGGTGCTTTGTAAGGCCTGCCAGATATTAGGGTGATTTTGGGTAAGATAAAGTTTAAGAACAGCATTTTTTTTTGTCTTAAAACATGTCTGTAGTGGATCATTAACAATTTCATTACAAACAACTTTGTCTCCTCTCTCAGGCTCTATAAAACACAACTCTAGTTATTTATAATCATCCAACCAGACATTTTTATTGAAAAGTATAGCATTTAAATCATCATATGAAGTGCAATAATAATAATAAACGGATTTCACCCATGGATATCAGGTCTGCAAAACTAAATCATGATCAGGTGTGTCATGATCAGTATTGTGTTTTATTTTGTTTCCAACAATAATTGTATTTACGTTATTTCATTCTTTTTCACTGTAAGTCCAGGTTTAGGTCGTAAGGACAACCAGTCTCAATGTTACAAAAGAGCTGTAAATGCCCAGTCATGAGCTTTTATTGAAAAATGTAAAAACCTGGAATTCAAAGAAAAGTATCCTTTGATTTCTTAAATCATATTTGAACAGTTTTTCACCATCTACTAGTGTACTGCAGTTTTGTGCATGTACACAAATTGTTTATAACTTATTTTTCAGGGTGGAGTTTCAGGGGGGCTGTTCTGGTTCCACTGACACATCCATTCATTATAAGAATCTTTTCCTGTTTTAATCTGTCAAAATTTGCCTGTGATTCTTTCACATTCTTCTCTTCTTGTGCAAACAAACAAAAATATTTTACTGATTTTGCTCTTATTTTATGTTGATGTTGATCCTCTGCATGTCTGTTTACTGAACCGTCTGCCTGGCGCCTGCTTGTGTCTGGTTTCATGTAAATATCATAATTTGTTTAAAATGTAAAATTCAGTATTTACATTTGAGATTCAAAATTGGAGAGAGCTACTGGAAGGAGAAAGAGGGAGGGAGGAAGGATTTGCATAGGGCTGGGTAGTTGGTACTGTACAACATTATGATGAAAACAAACTACTGACTTTCATAGACTTCACTCAAGTAAGAATTCCCTCTTTGCTGTACATGCATGAAGATATGTTATTTTATATATATTTATATATATCTCCAATGCCTTGCTACTTGGGGTAAGCAAGGCAATGGAGGTAAGTCTATAGGAATAAGAGGATCAAACACAGGAGACAAAACCATGAGGCAAACAAGGGCAGGATCACAGGTGGAAACATAGAGAAGACCATAGGAACAAACTCAGGGATGACACCACATTCACACTCACACAAGACAGCAGACAAACTGACAAAGAGACAGAGGATCAACGAGACTTAAATACACTGGGGCTAACAGGTGATCCACATTAGGACGGGGGCAGACAATCAACATGGTGGGAAAGACAGGAAGTAGACTGTGAATAGATACACAAAGAACAGGGCTTCAAAATAAAACAGGAAATACTCAACGAAACTCAAAATACTGAACAATAATGAACAAGATAAGAGTCCACAAAAGGTCCAAAAAGTCCCTAAAGACTTCAACAACAACAACAACAAAAAAATTGTCTAAAAAGAGTTGTGAACTGCCGTCCATGTTGTGAGGCAGTTTGACTTCTGTTTGTTAAGTTGATGATCCATTTCTGACGCTAGTTATATTGTAACTTTTAGAAACCTACACACTTCAGGTGATTTTTTTTTTCTTCTTGAAGAAGCTTTTCTTCCTGAGCTAAAGGAGGTGTCTTAGCCTACTGTCCTTTAGCCTTGGCTCAGTCAAACTGTGGGAGGACATTTCAGGAATACTTGTGAAAAACAAAGGTCTAGTAAAGTTTTATGGTGAATCAAAATCCTGTGGCCTGTGCTTTTTCTTTCTTTTTTTTTTTTTACGAGAAGTCGTCTGCCTCTGTTAGACCACTGTGTCACACACATCCCTGTCCTCCCCTCAATGTCTCATATGCTTAAAACACAACTGCCCACACACACACACACAAACCTGCATGCAAAAACATCAGCTGCTTTCATCCAGCTGTTAGATATATTTTAAGCAAAGCTCTGAAAAAAAGATATTCTATTTGCTGAAGTAAATTCATGTCAACACTTTGTACCTCAGAAAAAGTGCACTGTGCTTTGCTTTATCAAGTACAGTAGTCAGGATTTAATTTATCCAAGGAGGTTTGTGCTTTCATTTGAAGGTAACGTTATTTTAAGTGAGCAAACAATCTCCTTCCACAAAAGAATTTCAATATTTCTTGAAGGTAGAAAAGAGTTTTTTAACTCGCAAAATCATGTGTCTTATTTTTTAAGTATTTGTGTGATAACTGACCATTTGCTTAAGCCTACGTTATCTCGGTGAGTCGGTTGACTAAGCTGTCTTGGTGTGACTTCTTCATGTTTCCAGCGGACTTGTTTTAAAAGAAACTTGTAAAAGGGGTCTTAAACAACATTACTGTACTGAAAGTAGTATATCTAGTTAGCCAGATGCTAACTCCTGCAGTTTATGTTAGAACAGATAAACATGCTGTTTAATCTTTTCCTCGAACTTCTCTTTTTTTGGCTGGTTTTTGGTTCTGGGAAGGCAAAAAGTCACCACCCTCCAGAGTCTTTAAATGCAGAATATTGCTCTGACTGCAGCACCACATTCACCACTTTGGCATAAGGAGAAATCCTGCTTGGTGGAGGTTTTAAGCAAATAGTCAGTTTAGTTTGGTTTAGTTTAGTTTTAGTTTCACTCTTACAAGATTCTACAAAATTTCAAGGGGAGACTGGTGACATTTAAATTCACGTCTTTCAGGAACACACACTGATTCTCAGGCTGTTGACGTCTGGACATCAGAGGCGACAACAACAGCTTGTGCCACAACATGTGGAACGACTTTTTAACAGAATGAAAAAGTTTCTTGTTCCTGGAGTTAAAAATGGAAAGTCTATATTTTAAGACCGTCAGAGGTGGGCGGTTTGTCCAAGCTTGGCTTGGCACGGCCCAGGAGGCCCTCTGTGACTGGCCTTATTTGTTTGGACAGCAGGCAGTAATGTGGCGATCTGCAGCCCAGGAGACTGACCAGGAATGTGGGTGAAGGTCTCATCTGGCCTCATCAAAAGACGACCGTGAGCCTCTCTGCTGTCTCCTCTCTCAAAAAAACCCCAAACCATCAACACTAAGATTACTGCTGGACCTGCCAGACCTCACAGCACCACACGGTTTGAAGTTCACTAACTGCTGTACTAGACGTCTAAAGAAAGGAGATTTCAAAAATCCAAATCCAAATGATTAATGCCAAATGGCTGGAAGGTCTGGCTAGGATTTAGACTCCCTTCAACCTCGGCATGAACAAAATCCTTACAAACCTACATACCAAAATACATACCAACAGCTGTAATTTAGAGATGTGGTCGATCTGCAAAATGTGACAGAAATAGATGCAAAATGTCTGTTTCTGAAAATCAAAGCAGCTGCTTGCATCTGTCACAGCTGCTTACTGTCACATAAATAATTGAAACTGCTGTTTTTTCTTTGTTTGTTCATTTTTAATAACAGTTGTCAGTCCTGGAGCAAACATCTGGCTTCATAGCTGATGCCTATTTATCAAAAAAAAAAAAAAAAAAGTATCACCCTCCCAAAATGTTTGATATTTGTCTGAAGTGCTGAAGCAGCCACCACAGGCCACAGTCTTCCTGCCTGGTCTGAGGCCAACTATCACAAGCACTGCTAGTGCTGCCAGATTACCTGGGCTGGAGAGCCCATGCAGCAACAAAGTTGACGAATAAAATGTTGTCATAGCTGATAAGAAGGACGACAAAAACTACAAACATTTCTCCTACAGCCTGTGACTTTTGAATGAGCTGCTGTAAGAGCACAGGGCTAACAGTCGAGACATGCCAACATAAAATCCGTTTTTCCTTCAAGATATTTAAAGAACTGGAGGTGGGTTTGATCTATCTCGTCTCAAACTGCAAAACATCACATTTACAAGGCAATAAATAACACTCTCACAAACACGCCTCAAACTGTGGCGAGTTTGCGTCAAGGCCACTGTCGTTTTGATGAGGTGTTTCATTTTTCATCAGCTCAGATCATCTCTTTTCTGCTTCTCTTCCTGCTCTGCTGCTGAGTCACATTGAGCCACATTATCAGCAACAACTCCGCTATTTTTATTGTTTTCTCAAGTCTTTTTTAACACTTCTTCTGTAACTAGGTAAAACTAAAGTAAAGCAATCCTACTACTGCAATACATTGGAGCGTGCTCCAGGTCAGAACATACATTTAGGTTTGAGCACTCATTTTAGAAAGAAGCAACATTTGTCATCAATTTAACTTTAAGGAGTTAAATTCATGTCTCAATGTCGCAACAGTGTTCAATTGGGAAAATTCAGACTTTATAAATCTGAGCTTAAATTGTATGATGAAAGAAAATGAGAATATGATTCATAGGATTTATCATATGTGGGGTTATACAATTTTTTAACTGACTTCAGTATGATTTTTCCCCCCTGTGTTGATAAAACCAGTGGACAGAAGTCTCAGAAAACTGAAATAAATCAAGTACAGCACATGCTCCTCTAACGTGAAGTTTAAAATAAGCTCCAACAGAATCAAGTGAAACAGTGAGTTTGAGCCTTAAACACAGTGAGCCCAGTGTTTCGGGGGGAGTCCAGGCAGACTCTCTGCTCGGCTCCTGACATCCTGCTCTTCCTCTCCTCTCACCTTTTAATTGGTCAGAGTGGCTGCTGGCCTGTCAGGATGTCCCGACGCTGCATGACGCCTGTGTTTCCTCCCTTACAGCTCAAACAGAAAGGCCTCTGTCTGCCTCAGTTTCCATACAGAGAAGGAACTTACCTGTCCTGTTCTTTTCTATTGTGAGTTATGAGTTTAGAAATGTCGACGTAAGCCAAAAGTGTCTAATTTTAGCTACGGTACGCAATAAAGTGGACTATGTGAAAAAAACATTTCACACTTCTTCTGCAGTTTTTTTTGTTGCTTTCCTGTACACAGGCTGTTAAACTCGCCTTGGCAGTAAAGAGCTTGGCAAACACTAGATGCTCCACTTCATCCAGTCAGGTCACGAATTGATTTGTCGTCATTGTCAGCTATGAGTTTATGATTTAGTCTGCGCTAAAACGGAGCAGCTTGAGGACATTAGTTAATCTTGAACCCAGAATTGAAAATTGAGTTTTTGTGAATCAGGATGTTAGCGTAGTGTAGTTAGTGCAAATAGAAAGGGAAGAATTACCCCTAATCATGTTCATTTGATACAACTGTTGATCAGATAAATAACTTTAAAGAATAAACACTGGAGCCTGTTCATTTTCCTCTGTTTGTCTCTGCCCCGTTTCTTTGTCTCTGGATCATTAACGTCTTCTGGAGGAGACCCCGGCCGTCGTCTCCCTGTCTGTCTCTGTGTAGACTGACCCATAGCTGTGTGGGCAGACGTCGGTCACAGTTTGAGCCTCCCGGTCACCGGGGCTCTCGCCAGACTGTCTCACCACCACAGCGCTCGCCACAGCTTGGAGACCTACAGGTGCCTGCAGCTCATGGCTCGTTTCAAAAACTCATGTTAGGATGTGGAATCCAGTCTGACTGATCACATTCACAGATAAAACTGCTTCTTTTCTGGATCACTGATGTGCATCAGTGCTTGGGTGAGAGTGACAGACCATGACGGGGTAAAGCAACTCAACTTGCAATGAACCCATGCATGTTGATGTCACCAGTCTGTGGGCTTACCAACCCTGGCTCCTAATAATTGCAGTAATATACTGTATATGCACCATGAGACTTAAGTACAAGTAGTAGTGCTTGTACTGTTTTTTTTCTTTTTTTTTTTCGGTTTTATGTCTGTGATTACAATCGTAAAGTTCCATTTGCCTTTTTTTGCGTTTCAAAAATTTTTTAATTGCGACAACTCTGAAACAAACCCGAACTCATGACCTCTGGGTGAGAGCAGAGGGGCACTTTCTCTGCCCTGCAGCTGGTCCTTGTCTTGTTCTGGAGTTTTGTTGATGAAAGCCAAACAAACAGAGGGAGGAGCGCTGATTCGTCACCACTGGTACAAACAGAATGATCAATGACATACCACAGAGCTCACAAACATCTGTCTGATGTTATCAAAATTTGTTCATGTCTACACTCATTTTGTTAAATTTAAATTCACATATTTTTCTCTCAGTTCTTTCCTCACTTGGTCCCCTCAGCTCCTGTATGTGGATTGTAGCATCTTTCATATGGTTTTGGTTTTTCCGACCAACTACTTTACTTTATGTACGTGTTGTTATCGGTCACAGTGGGCAGCTGTCTTCGTCAAAAAAGCTCTAAAAACCAACTGTACTCTACCTGCTCAGCACCAAACAGCAGACAGACACTGTTAACGACTAGCTGGAGCATGTAGCGGCATATTTTCCTCAGGGTTTGGTGGAGACCAAATTAGTAATGGACGTACATTTATTAGATGACACAAACACGGCTACAGGTGAATGCTAAAGCTGTTCTGCATTATTTCAATGTGTAAATTAGCGACAGTTAGCTTTAACATGTCAACTTAAAAGATGGAGATATGTCAGTGAGTTGTTTTGGTTCGCGAGACTTTGAGGCTCCAGTTGTTTCACCTACATCTACAACAGCGCTGCCAGTTTGTTTTAATTAACCTCCCACTGGGATCTATGGTCTCAAATGTAGGAGCTGCTGCTGCCCACTTCTCCTCAGGAGGGAGAGAGGGGGGTGTCTCCGAGTCTCTGCTCCCTGTATCAACAGAGGAGCAATGCTCTGTACTTGCAGCCTAATAAGCACAACACACATGTACCAGCAATGATTTAAAAGAGAGTCCCCCATTCTTCATCTCTATCACAGACTTACACATGATTTAATGTGATATGTTAATGCAAAAGTTCATTAGAGATCAAACTGGAGAACAAAAAACAAAGCATGAAGCAAACAGGCAGATGTTCTTCTTCATGGGTCAGTCACAGTCGGTTTCTCGACTCCACTGGTTCCCGGCAGGAGACCGGACTCCCTGTGAAATCTTTATCTGCTGAATCCTGAAACACACATGATTCTGCTACAACATGTTTGACTTACTGAGGGCATGTAAACAAAATGCTGATTTGAAGTCTTTGTATTCAACCGTGGTAACTGTTAACTTGCTTGTTTACCAAAGAGTCAAACAAACAAAGAGTTTCTCATCAGGTTGCAAGAGATGGATCATGACAGAGTGTGGTTTACACGTCTACGGCCCTTTTCGGAGATGTGAAACTATTCTTCATCTATCTGTTTAAAGTTATTTGTTGTTTTTTTTTTTGTTATTTATATTTAGGTTTTACATGAATGTTCGGAACAGCTTCATTCAGGCATGACTGGACAGTTGTGGAAAAACCCACAGTTTTGTCAAAAATGTGTGGGATTCAACAACCAAAAGTGAAACTTGTAACAAGACATGGACCACATTTACACCTGGTATTGACATCTGGGTGAGGAAAATCACATGCTAATGCAGGTGTAAAAGCAGAGGGAATTATCAGCGGGCTAATTGTAACTGGATTTTTGTCTGTGCGATCACATACATAGTGTACAAAGAAAACCCATGAAAGGGGAAAGTTTGATTTGCCTGTGCACCAAAGTCAGTAATGTTCATCCTCTGGTCATCATGGATCTCTGTACCAAAACCTATAGCAATCAATTTAATGATTTCTGAGATATTTCAGTTTGGCCAGAATGTGATCGACCCACCGCCTGACAATGCCATGTCTCGAGCCACGTCGCTAACATGGTTAAAAATCATTAGGTGTGAGGCTTTACACAATTCCAGATCTTAAAATCTTTCCTAGTCTTTTTTCACAACTACAACAGATTGTTGTTAAATGTGGGAGACAAAATAAAAAGTGGATTTTGATTATTGTGGGAGACAGAGGGATGAGCAGATCATGGATGTGAGATTTCTCCATGCCTCTGTTTATTTTTTCTTTTTAATATATATATACCAGTCCTTTCACAATGCAGTGAAGCAGAGGATCAGACGTGTCTGTTTATGAAGTGTGTGTGTGTGTGTGTGTGTGTGTGTGTGTGTGTGTGTGTGTGTGTGTGTGTGTGTGTGTGTGTGTGTGTGTGAACGTGAGAGAGATTTGAAGGTGGATGAGAAAACAACCTCGTACACATTCACTCAGGAAAGAGGAGAACATAAACAGGAGGAGGAGGGCTTCTTTTCCGGACTGATAATTACATATTTCACTGATGAAGAATGTAAAGTGGGCGATGACAGCCTTATTCTTCTTTTTGTTTTTTCTTTATATTCTTTCTTATTTTTCCATTGTGCTTCACGTGCCCACAGAGGCTCTTGGAGGATTAAAGGAGTATTTCACTCTTTAATATAATAGCCTTTGGTACAACTAATAAAAAAACATTTGCTGCAATCTTCATTTAATGAGACACTTGATTGTTATGCTTTGGTTTAACTTCCTGTCTTAATAAGCACTTTTGTCTGTACTGTCTCTACTGGGTGTTTAATTGCTTGAAACTATAATAACGTACTGTATTTTGTCACTTCATATCTGTTTCCATTGTCAAAATTGAATTTAAGGCATCAGTTAACTACATATTTACCATTTGAAGAGGAAAATTATTGCCAACACATCTGCATTAAATTCATAGTTTCAAAGTAGTTGATGTTTTTGCACAGTCTAATATGATATTATTGTTGAGAGACTTTGCATTAAAGCTTTAACTCAGAACCAAGTGCCCCCAACATCTACATATAAAACACACACAGACAATGGCAGTGCCAAGGGTGGCTAAAGTAATAGTTTTAAATGATTTTGAGTATGAAATCGTAGTTTATGACCATGAAGATGAAATATTTTGAGCATACAGTTGCAGTTCATGAGAAAAGGAGTGTGAAAGTGTAACTGGAAAATGATAGGTTTTACAAATGAGCATCTTATTATCAGAGATAAAATGAGCACAGCAGGGGATTTGGAACTTATTCCAAAAGTGGGTGGATAACAGTGGAAAGAAAATCAGAACGGGAGACAAAGGACACACGCTACGCTGCATTTCATTTAGTTCCTCCAGTAGAAAAAGAGAAGTGAGAAGAGCATAAATCTTCCCTGCTGTGTCATGCAGAAAGACCCTGCCACACCAGGGTGATTATTGATCTCATCCTGTCCAGCTCTACGAACACTGTTTGGCTTTAGTGCACAAAACAGCCACAGCTATTTATTCATTGTCATTTAGCATTATTGTTTCACAACAGATTCACTTCACTTTGGGGAACAAGTCACTCATGATAACGAAGAGATTTTCTTTTCATGTGAATTAATATTCTACTCTGCTTCGTGTGTAGTTTCAGCCACACGTGATCCACATCAAAGACAAAAATTTCAGAGTTAAGACATGATGTGAATAGTTGCACTCAACAATAGATTAAATATGTATATGTGTATTATATAGTATTAGGCATTTTTTTTATAACAATCTGCTTACAGAATACGTTTATTAGAATTTTGAAGGTATCAGATATAATATCTCATCAGAAAGCTGTAACCTAACTAACCAGTGATGTCTGTAAAAAATGCTGTAATCTTACACCAGCGTCACAGCAAATGAATCTGAATTCCAAAACAGCCTGAGTTACCATCCCACTGGTGTCCAGTGTTTCAGCTCATTAACTACAAATCATGTAAACTTTATTGCTTGCAACTTTCCAAATCCTTCCCTAACTCTTGAGATTAATTTCCATCATTTTTTTGGTTTTACTTCATTTCTATATTTTATGAGACTTGAAACATGCTCATCCATCAGAGTTAACATTTAGACAGCTTTATGCTTCTGTCAAAGTTCTGTTATTGATGCTTGGTACTGCAGTTCTCAGCAGGGACCATTTCGAACGCTCCCATGCTGATGCATTCAAGGACGCTCCAGCGTCTGAGGTTTTTAAGTCAAAAGCCAGAAGCATTGTTTTCACAAAAATCCGTAGAGTTTATTTATCCCTCCAGGGCAGGGCATTTATCTGAATTAAGCACAGAGTAAACAGTACACATAACATAAAAAAAATAATTAACACAAATCATCAGCAGCACAACAACATATGTGCTTCTCCTGGCATGAGGATATTTTAGTACTGTTTGTTTATTATATTGATTGCACATGGCAAAAAGGATCCCTCAAATGTTCCTTAGAGGTCATTAACTCTGATTCATTGCGGAGCTAATGTTAAGTGTCATCCACAATACATAAACGTCCCTGTATAGAGCTATACATTACAGACCATATGGTGACAATTGTTGGTATCGATAATTTTTCAGGCCGTTTTAACAACCCTTCATTTTATAAACCACGGTAAGGTTACCATGCCAGACTGAGATGCTAAACATAAAGATGCTTTCACAGTTTCCAGAATATTTGTTTTTCTGACTCCAGAATCCCTCAGTTTAAATTATGTCTGACTGGTTTTCTTACATATGGGATAAACACGTGATAACTCAACGCTGCTGTTATTAACACCAAACATGACAGATCGGCTTAAATGTTCCAAAGTAAATAAAACAACTGCGAGATGAAATATTTGTGAGAGGGTGCTCATGACAAAGGGGGAATGATGAGTCCTTTGTTTAACTATTTACCATCTAATATGTTAAATAAGAGCTGAGTGAAATTAAAAAGAGAAAATTTTTTGCTAGTAACTGCTAATTACTAATAACTAACAATGTTTAGTGTTGTTAATGACACAAATTACTGTTTATCTGGTCATGAAGAAATACAGTATGTAGATTGTGAATGTTTCTGCAATCAGATTCTCTTTAGTTTTTAGTCAACTCGTGGATCCCCAGTATGGATGGTAATGTCAGACTGTGGATCAATCCACTACTTTCCACTGAAATATCTCTGTGAAATTTGGACTTTTAACTTTTCATCCAGCACCACAATCAGATTTGTCTGATACTTTGGTTTATATCAAAAAACCTGCAGAACTAATGACACTGACAGCACTAATTAGCAAAGTTAACATGCTAACAGTCAAAACTAAGATGGTAACTGCTAAACATCAGCATTTTAACATCGCCAGTGTGAGCTTGCTGATGTTAGCATTAAGCTTCTGTGGCTAATTAGTCACAGACAAATTTAAGAAGCTGGGTAATGCTGTCGTTCATAAGGATCACATAAAGACAGTGGTGCGACTTACAGACACAAAGGATTTGTTGTATTTGTTTGGTTCATACACAGCGAGACCCTTAGCTCTTTGTTGTGTTCTGTTCGTGCTATAAGGCTCAGCCATAAAACAGTCTCACAGTGTTATAAAACCCTGAAGAAGTCGGTTGTCTTTGAACATGTTTTTGATTCCTGATCAGAGAGGAACAAACACATGAGACATAACCCACAAACACAACCGCGCCCGCAAATCACAAAGCTTCCACACTCAGCCCAACACCACCCAGATCGAGTTAGTTTCATTGAGACAACATCAGCAAACTACACGAGCAGGGGGCAGAAAATACTCTGACCTTGAACAGACGGAAGAAAGGGGCATGCTGCAAGTTTGCAGACATGGGAAAAACGTATGTGATGAGTGGTGCACAGTGATTTAAGATGTATGTAAATGCACTTTAGTAATTCTATCAAATTAGAGTCTATTTGCCAAAACTGACCATGCAACTTTGTTTTCAAAATAAAAATCTGAAAACAAAGACTGATTGTGTATATTTATTTGTGTGAAACAGAGAGTTATCTGGGTCATCTGTGTTTGGTGCCTTGCAGTCGGTTCTATGGTCTACAGGAGTCTGTGTTGGAAGTGAAAGCACAAAATCTGTTGCCATAATCTGCTTGAAAACCATGAAACTGCTCTGATACTCACCGAGGCGAATGGTTGCACTGGGATTTTATCTGACATGTATGTCTGAACACCCCGAGGCACATGAAGCCGGCTCAGTGCAGGTTATTTAAGAAAATTACAGTGTAATTTCCACTAGTTATCAAGATAAAATGTTCTTATATTTCCAACATGCTATTGGTTGGAAATCTCGAAGGATCAAAGGAAATAGTCCTAATTTCTGAACAGCAGTTCAGAAATTAGGACTATTTCTACTGCTGCATAAAGGAAAACATTAAGTTCATTCTCAGGGACTGTTCTATTGCCATACCTAAATGCTTTAATCTCAACACTTAATGCATCATTACAAGGATGACAGTGTGTGTGTGTGTGTGTGTGTGTGTGTGTGTGTGTGTGTGTGTGTGTGTGCGTGCGTGTATATGTACTTCTATGTTTGTGAGGACCAGTTTGACTTTTAAAACACTGGAGTGATAACATTTTGGGAAAGTGTGGCCGGTCCTCACTTTCTGACACACCTGGATTGTTTGAGAGTTAAGACTTGGTTTTGGGGTTCAGGTTAGAAAAAGGTTTAGGTTAAGGTTAGGGTTAGGAATTTAAGCCCTGCTCAGAACTGGCATTAACATACGTCAGATGTTTGACGCGTAGTATATCTCTATGGGCTTCTGGAAATTTTCAGACGTGGACAAAACCAGGTTTCATTACTTGTATGACTTTTATTTGTTTATGAAAGTACATCCACTTGTGCAGAGGACGTAGGCGGTCTTTCAGTGTGGACCACGACACATTTGCATTAATGCTCCTTAAAGAATGCGGCCCTATGTGGCCCAGACCACCTTGCAAATGTGGTCTGAGTGACTGGATCTCATATGCATCCTCAATATGTCTTGGGTGCATTCACTTGTGATCAGATCACCTGAGACACATGTTAATACCAGGTCTGAACGGCGCCTTATTTGTGATGATTATCATTAGAGTAAGGGGCTAGGGAATGCATTATGTCAGTGAGAGTCCTCACAAAGATGGAGGTACAAGTTTGTGTGTGTGTGTGTGTGTGTGTGTGTGTGTGTGTGTGTGTGTGTGTGTGTGTGTGTACTTGTGTCTTACAGTAGGAAGCATTTAAAATTTCTTAGGCCTAAATTGCCACCTGGATCTCCTGAGCCATTATCCGCCCTCTGAGGAGAAAGTTTAGGGTTGAGAGAGGGGGAGTTTGACTGTAATACATTTGGTACATGTCCGTTGACGCACATTTGACTTAATGACGTCCAATCAGTCACATCCTCGGGGCCCCATACACTAACAATTACAGGCCTGCCTGGCTGCGGCAGCTGCTAATCGGTCACATCAGCTGAGTAATGACTCTTTAAAGCCCCAGACAACCTGTTGTTTCCAAATGACACTTGTATGTTATTAAAGGACGTGGCTGTTTTTAAACCGAGTGCACAACCTTATGCCACCTGTATCATCTGTGCAGAAACAGACCCGGGTTTTACAGTTTTTTTTTTCCTTGAGCATTTTATAAAAATCAACTTGACTTTGCAGCCCTGAAAACAATTTTTTTTTTCAATCAGCTTCTTACTGTGAGTATGAAGCAACATTAGAATCTAAATCTGGAGACTTGTGTGGTTGTTACCTTTATATCGTGTTCATAGAGTTGTTCAAAACTGATGAAACCACATCCACACAGTCCTGATGAAGAACTGTTGCTTATTTATATGGACATGTATGAATACTCACTGTTATACAGAAATACTCAAGATTCGAAGCTATTTAGTGGCTTGTGTGTGTTTTCCAGGAAATTCAGACATCAGAGACTTCACACAACCAAAGTCACATCATGACTACAACACCACAACAACACCACTGGGTTGAGTGTTAATTTCGGTACCGGATTTTGATTTTGTTTTGGTCTTAGTCTTTTGACAAAAACCACATTAATCTAGCTTTCATGAGTGAAGTTTTAGCTTTATTTTTGCGGTGCGGTTTTAATTTGAGCATCTCTCATGAGCATTGTGAGGCCACTTCTGCGGCCTTGTTTAACATGTGCAGTCCCAGTCGTTGCAGATGTCATCTTCGTCTGTCAGGATTACAGAAAAGGTTTCAACAAATATATTGGTTTTTCTACAATATATGGTTTTGACTCCCAGCAAAGTTTGTGAATGCAAAGTTTTGCTGCAACCAGCTCTCACGTTTCACATTTTTGACAGCAAACACCAAATAATTTTTGAAAACGCTTGTAACTGCAAAAATATACCATGATAAAGTGACCAAAAAGAAAACTAACAAAACACAATTTTTAGTTGTTTCTCAAACAAGCTTCATGTATATGCAATGTGATTTTCCTTTGTAAAACAAACCAAACCAAACCAATGTCTGTTCACAAGACAGGAGATCAATGTAACTACAGAACGTTTGGTATGCTTTAGAAATTGTCTCACAGTAATGTAAAATAGATGTGATTTGTAATTAATGGGCAAGACCATGCAAAACCAAACCACTGGTATGCTCTTTTAACACATTACAGTAATTAAAAGCAACAGGAAGAGACAGTCACAGGGAATCAAACCTTCTTGTAAACATGAACATCTGTCGTTTTCTTTTTTTAAAAACCCAGAATAAGTTTCCATTGTCTGTGCACAGTCTGAGTAGATCTGAACCCTTTGACAAACACCTGCCACATTAAATTTGGGGTACCAAACCTCTAACCCTGCCAGTGTTGGAGCCTTCCTTGCTCAATCCTCTGAGGACGATCTGCCAGACAAACAAACATCTGACTCGTCTTTCAAAGAATCCTCCTCCTAGCTTGTTATTGGTGCATGTGGTTGCCTTGAAGGAAGTGGTTGTTGTTGTTGTTGAAAGTGGGTGTGAGTGCTGCATTTTTTAAAAAGTGATTTATGAGAGCTTTGGGTTCCTCTTTTGTCTTTACAGCTGCAGTTTCCTCCCGACCGAGTGTCTCTCAGACACCACACTCTTAAACGCCCGCGTCCTTTGTGTTTTTGTCCTTGAATGTTGAGGACTCGAACCTGCTGACCCAGGATATGTAGCTTGGAGATACAATCAACACATGTTGGCACCTGTTGCTCTTCATACTCCACATCTTCACACATGAGACTTAAACATTATTAAAGGCTTTTAGAGCAACAAACTCAAATTCCTGAACTGTCAAAGGTAAAGAGGGTGAGTGAAAGGAGTTTATCCACCTTTTTAGGATGACTCTTCTGACATGCACCAGTATCAGAGATCAGATTCAAGATTCAGACATCAATAGAGTAATTTAGATGATTTTATGTTATATAAAATGTGTTGTATTCTGCCACTAGGTTTAACTTTTTTGTGATTATTGTTGGCCTCATCGCAGCAGAACCTTGTCTCCTAGAAATTACAGTTATTTTCAACTTTGTGACAGCAAATATATTTTGAAGGAATGCTACCTGCATCCAAATTTCTGAAACAACGACGCTGCCTAGATGTTTCGTGCTGTGGTCTCCACAAATATCTGCACGCATCTTCAAACCTCCACTCGTCTGACTAATAATTGGATAATGGACATATTTACAAAGACCAGGAGAACATAAAAGCAAGTGGAACCCGGCAGTATAATCAACATTGGAAAATATTGTTAGCTTTTAGCCTTATGTTGTGTATCCGTCTTTCACACTGACACTTGCTTGTACAAGTACACACACACGCACACACACACACACTTGCTATGACGTACCAGTGGTACAGAAATATAGAATAGCACATTTCTCACTGGGAAAAAAATACACATTGTCTGTGAAAATAATCCAGGCAGCAATTATGGTTTTTCCTAAAATACTTGATTGGGTTGAGTAACAAGGTGGAGGCAAAATAAACATGGACAACAAGGGACAATGACAGTGGTCAATGAAAATTATGTCTTAATTTTTGCATCAGGTTTTCAGTATGTTTGTGTTCATGCCTCAGGAATAAGTGATTCTGGATATTGAAAGCAAGGGCTGAAAGGAGATTTCCCTGGTAATAATTTAATGTAATATGCTGAACCACATCTTCAAAACTGCATCATCAGGATAGAAACATGTAATCTGTTGTACGGCGGGTTTAATTCTTTATTGTACTGTTGTTTTCAGTGGATAAACGTACCAGCCAGGGATGAAAAATGAAAAGCAAACATCAACAAAGGCTCTCATTGGTGTTTTCACTGAATTCAGGAGAATCAGGTTAACACAGTCAGTGGCTTCAATTGCTGCCCCGTGGGGAGTTGAGTGTGTCTGAAATGAGTTATCACCAAGGCCGGGGGACATAAATCTACTCTGACACAACCACTCTACCAGCCAGGAAACAAGTCAGTCAGTGAGTCCAGTATAAGTCAGGCGAGCTGACAGCAAACCAGACAGGTTGGCCAGCCGGGCAGCCAGACGAGCAGGATTCAAGACGCCGGCTGGTCAGTTAGTGCCGCTCTCAGTCAGATAAAAAAAAACAAACAAAAAAAAAAGCAGCAAGCCTGTTTATGAGGGACTCAGTCAGTCAGGAGCCTTTCGCAACACTAAAGTAAGACAAAAAAAATAAAAAATCATAAGGCCTACATTAACGTGGGAATATTGCTAAACTGTATTGCTTGCATACAAGTTTACCAGTACCCTTCATGCCTTGCACCATGATTTGTAATTTGCACCTCCGTTTGTTCTACAGGCATATAGTCTTCTGCATACCATGTGCAGCATCTCCTTCCTAACATTTCATTGAGGAAATGCCTAAATGAGACAAAAAGAAGTGCAAACTATCACCAGCTGCTTGAAAACACTTTCCCCACCAAATCAAATAAAAAGTCCCCATCTGGGTGGAAAACCACTCAATCTGGCAAAACTGTTTTTGAATTACCGAGCAAATGTGATGAAAAGCTGAAGCTCTGTCCACTTTGCATTTAAAGACCGTTTACAAATTTGTCCCCAATAAAAAGCTCAGTTTTTTGGTAAAAAGAGTAACTATTAAGTCAGTCAGTCAGTCAGTCAGTAAACTTTATTTCTATAACTAGAGAGAACTGCAATGAAGATAAAAAAAAAAGCATTTTCAGATTTATCCCATTATGATTAATAGGAAAGGACGTGGGATAAATCTGTGTGTGTGTTTGTGCTGAAGCTCGAAGGGCCTCTATAAGTCATCCAGCCAGGCTGACAGCCATACAGCTCACTGAATAACTAAACTGTCTCATTGGCTGACTGCTTCACTGGCTGTCTGGCTGACGGGGCAGTCAGGTGATTACAAGGACGCCATTTGGTTTTATAGCAGAATAATATGGCCACTGTTCGCTCTCTTTCCTTTCTCTCTCGCCCCATGAGGATATAGAGGGGGTCGGCAGGGGAGGAATTAAGATTTTAGGGAGCTGCCTGGCTGGTTCAGGGGTTGGAGGGTAAAGAGTGGGGATTTATTAGGGCCATAAATTAGACCCAGACATCGGCCCCCTCATCCCTCCTTCTCCTACACCCCCACATCTCCACATCCCTCTCCTCTTAACACTGCTTTTCAGATAGATAGATAGATAGATAGATAGATAGATAGATAGATAGATAGATAGATAGATAGATAGATAGATAGATAGA
>JBBMJY010000004.1:11798752-11822296 GCA_037833715.1 Toxotes lorentzi
TGTGTGTGTGTGTGTGTGTGTGTGTGTGTGTGTGTGTGTGTGTGTGTGTGTGTGTGTGTGTGTGTGTGTGTTGTACATACCACAGTTTATCTCTGTGAGTAGCAGACCTCCTCCTGGTTTATCTCTGACACTGCTTGCTGAGATTTATCAATGGGAAACAACAGTGGAACAAAACTCATCTAAGCAAACAGAGTTCAAACCTCAGGAGTCTGAAAAGCACTAAATCACTGATTGTACTAAAAATCCGGATCACCCTCTTGTGCCGTGTTTTTCTTATTCCTCTGGAGAACTGAAAAGTAGTTTAGAGGGTTTCATGTCCAGATGTTTCCAACTGCTCCAGTAGAGTTTAAAACCAAAAATAAAAAATAAAAAAGTTTTAGTGATCAGAACATCACCAGAGAACTGAAGGTTTTGGTGTCTGCTGTCTGTGTCTACTCAGCACAGCAGTAAGATCAATATCTACAGCCAGTAGTTGAAGAAAATAGAGTATTTTGAGTCAGTGGCCTTGACGTTAAACGTTACCGTGCTGTTTACTTTAAAATAAAAAAGATGAACTCTAAGTTTCATCACTTCCACATGACACAGGTGCTTTTGAGAGCAAACAGCTGCTTATCGAGCTTCTTAACTGTTTGGCGTGCAGGAAAGTTGAGGGATACAATCAGTGTTTGTACTTTCTAGTGGAATGGAAGCTCTCAACAAAAAATCTACAGACATTTTCCTCCGGCTGATCATCACTTCATTACACAGAGGAGGAGTGAAAGTGATTGTGTTCACTGAAGAAATCACATCAGTTTTCCATCAGTCTGTTTTTTTATACCGCTGTGTCTGAACTTCACAGTTTGTGGGTGGATATTTTGCATGTTAATCTTAAAATCCTCCTTAGAGGCCCCCAACACACGTAATACACCTTTTTCGTATATATAATCATGATTTTGTGTCACTGCTGCCAAGTGTGCAGTCACGCAGCTGTAACTTTTTCATTTATAACTGGGGACGTGACATTGCATTGTGGGATTTTTAGCACAAAATAGACATGAACACAGTTTTTTTGTTTTTTCATTCCATTGTGTGATTTTTTTGAAGGCACCATATAGCTAATAAAAGTCACACTTACAATTCAGACACTTGAACAAAATGGCACAGGTTTAATGTGGGCTGTTTCTCCACAAATGCATTTCTAAGTGAGTAGCTGTTAAAACATCTTGCATATATTGTAGTCATGAATTCAAGTCAACTTTATTTATGTGGCCCAACATCACTCAATGTGACTATTCCTCAGTTTGGATAAGGATAAACTCGTAAAAGTAAAATGTGTCTTGGTGTTCATGTTAAAAGACAAAAGTATAAATATGTATATGTGTATATGTATGTACAGTATACACAGCTTTTGTTGCACATAGATGATAAGCTGGTACTTGTTTAACATTTCCTTGCAAAAAGCTCAACATCCTGGTTGGACATTGCATGTCTGCAGTTCTCCTGCTGTCCAGACGGATCTGAAGTTGTTGGACCAGAGTCTCTTGTTACGAACTGCAAGATAATTTGACCAAATGTCAGAAAATCATCTGTAGAAATAGATTTTACTTCTTCTCTAGCATGACTGAGAAGCATGTAGTCTAAATGGAGACATATTCTTTTAGAGGGGACAAATTTTAGCAGCAAGCAAAGGCCTCTTGAAACTCCAAATCCGATTCCTTCCCCCCGTCTCATTCCCCTCCATCCATGCCTACACACTCCAAGATAAAACTGCCCACCCAAGTCTTGCGTCTTGGCTGGCGGCTGGGGACTCTCCGCCTATGATATTGACCTGAAGGGCCACATCACAGGAACACATGCCCTCTTTGATAAGCGGGCCTGTTCCAGCAGCTGCAGGCGATCACTGATTGCAGGCAGGGCTGATAACAGCCTGCTGCAGGGGCTCAAACAGACACCCTTAAAATAACAGGAGGGTACATTTGAAACTCAACACAACACAACACAAACACACCAACAATGGGCATCAGTAACCTCAGAAAGGAATGCAAGAGGCATGATTTGAAAACCCTGGGCCCTGATTGTTTGGGAATAGAATAGGAATACAAATAAAGATCAATACAGAACAAATAGACACTGCTGTTTTTAGCAAACCTTACTTAAATAACAGTAAATTGTGCATTTCTTGGAGACTATTAAAAGTGGTGGAAAATTAAAATTACAGAAAAAAAACAGAATATCACCAGACTTATCCTCTGAGTGGCTTCTCCTTCTTTTTACTGTGCAGTTCAATGATTTCCTGCCAGGGTGGAAGAAACTCAGATGGAGCTTGTGAGTGTTAAGTTTACATACAGTGGGGGGTGCACTTCGGCCTCCCGCCTTTAGCCACATGTCTGCCAAAACCTCACGAAATATGAATGTTAAACAGTGCAGCCTTGAGTGTGTAATTGCTCTTAAATCATATTTAATATGACATTTTCATCCAGTTGGTCAGTAATTACAAACTCACGCTGTGTAGCCAAACTTTATTCAAACCCACAGGAATTTGTTTTAAATTCTAGTAGAAAGTTTCCAGAAATTACAGATTATGTCTTAAAATCACATCTTTGGTTTTAATATTTTACTCAGTGTGAACATCATATAGCTTCAGTAAAGAGCTGGAACAAAAATGGTATGAAACTGTCAGCCAGAGATGAATAATAGGATCTTAACAACCTTTACAAAATGGGGAATAAAAGGGGAAATCTGTTGTGAAGGGATACTGAAACACTCAAATCCAGTGTATTACTGTAATTATACACATGAAATGAAAACAAATGTGGGGTTGGAAGAGTTTTGGCAACACTGGCCAGGTTAATCTAAACTCTCTGAATATGAAAATCTCAGAGTATTATACTTCCCAGTTTGTGCTGGGAACTGATCCGGAAACTGAGCTGTAACTGGAACACTTACATGAAACAGAAGAACTGCCATTACTGAGAAGTTGTTATGAGGCTGCTGCTAAGAACACGAGGGAAGGACCCAAATGCACACACCACTAGACGGACAGATAATGATAATGTCCATCCATCCATCTTCATCCGCTTATCCAGGGCCGGGTCGCGGCCTGGATAAGCGGATAATGTCCTCTTATTAAACTTCAAGACACTGCCATAGAGTCCGTGGCCAGGAAACCAACAAATTCAAACTGAAGATCATCCACAATAGAGAAAAAATAGAGATAAAAGAAATACAAACTCAAAAACCAACTCAGAAAAAAGAAACATGAGAATCAACACAGGTGATAAAACCCGGAGGCAAACACAAGCAAGACCCAAGGAGCAGACAGGAGCTCATGATCAAACATAACCACAGGGACAAACTTGGGCAGGAACACAGACTCAGGCTTAACAACAGACAACCTGACAAAGAGACAGGGGAGCAATGAGACTTGATAACTCTTGATGCACTGGGGTAAATTGGCAACAGGTGTTTCACATTAGGCAGACAATAAAAAAGGTGGGAAGACAAGACAAAGACAAGAAGTTAACTGGGAACAGACACACAAGGGCCAGGGTGACAAAAATAAAACAGAAAGCGCTGCAACCAAAAGTCAAGAAACCAAAAGACCAGAGTAACATGACTGTCAACATAAAGAACAGAAATTACCGAACAACAAGGAACTGATACATAATATACAGGATTTCAAACTAAAACAGGAAATACAGAACATACTCAAAAAACTAAAGAAATCTACAAAAGAATTTAACACTCATCAAGGGCTGATCCAAACAGGGTCCACTACAGTCCAAAACCAGCTCAAAAGAAGTCACAAGATCCATTCCGTCCAGAAAGAGTTCAAAACAGGCCCCTTCAGAGGCTGATCATAACAGCAGTATGTTGCATGTCTGACCCAGGTCTGATTTCACACTTTAGATATGAATTTTCTGGCAGGAGCCATGTGACCAGTAAAGGCCCACAGTATACTAGTGTGATTGAACTGGCCAGTTCACTTTTCCATTTGCATGATCTTAAAAATAAAAGCAGTTTTAGAATTTAAAGTCTTCAGAGTAAGTTCCAGCATGAAAACACAGCCACCAGCCCTCCACTGTTGTCTCTCCTTCTTTCTCTCACGTCTTTTTTCTCTTTCTTTTTGTCTTTTTATCTGTGTCTCCTCACTATCTGCTCCAGTTTCTGTTCTTTGGTCACAAGCGCCAGTCGACGGACATCTGTCATCAGGGATCAGGACATTTGCCTCTCACACTTCCTACTTTCACTTTGCTGTCATCTTCACTCCTCTACTTTCCCCCTTCTAAAGCCTTGACTCAGGCCACGTCACCCTGAGATGGGGGTGAATGGACGGGTGAACGGACCCTAACCCAACCCTAACCCAAAATGTCAGACTGTAAAACTAAAGATCACTGTTAATTTCCCTTGATATTTCCCTGAACCTAATCAAGTCATCATGGTAAGTAACAAGCACCAAGGTTGTGGACAAACAATGTATTTAGAATTTCTTGGTCTTTCCATGCCTGGCTAAGAAGTCGGAATAACATGTGAGTGAGAAGCTGATTTAGTGCCTGATGTAAAGTACTTGATGATCCCATGGTTCAGCTCCTATTACTTTATTCAAACCCATGTGGATCCAGACATTCAGAGTTATCTCCAGACCCATATCAGAAAAAAAAACAAAACAAAAAAAAAAAAACTGGAGAAATCAAAAGAATCCCTGAAGCTGACATTAAGTATGAACTATAAAAGAAAAGGCATATGCGTTTGTTTTGGAACAGCAGCTACATGAGTACAGAAAGTTTGTTTTTGAACACTGAAAATGGCCATCCATCCATGCTGTCCGTTCATTACGTAGCGGATTTATTTTGGCAGAGAAGTTATGCAGTGACATCACCTGTAACCGCCATGAGCAGCCATGAGGTACAGTGTTGTTTATCATTGCTGTTTATCATTCTCTATTTCAGGACTGCAGAGACTGAGAAACACAGATAAACGTAATGAAAGTCTGATGTTTGGAGCCAGCTGAGTGGCCTGCAGGGAGACGTAAAGAACCCAAACTTTCCCACTGTCCATCTGAAATACAACGTGTTGACCCCCTGGTCCACTTATTCATTAAATCATGAGAAGCACCAATGTCATCATTTAACTGGCCTCACAAACACTGACCCACCGAAACCCAAAAAACACGTATGACAAACAAATTCAATGCGAAAAAAAATATTTTCTCAACCTTTTAGGTTGCACTAGTAGCATGGCTCTAGGGACTGCACTATCTGTCGCGCCACCACTTTGGTCTAGAGTGATTTCAACAAATTGTGGGTTGATCACCCAAAAAATTTGACACACATTCATGTTCCCCAAGGCGTGAATCTGAAACACTTCGATGGTCTTCTGACTTCTTTCAGCAAATCGACATATTTGGATTTAACTGGAATATCTCAACAACTGCTGGTAGAATTACTCAGAAATTAGGTACAGACAATTAAGGCCCCGAGAACTTGTACATCTTGTAGATCCCCTGAATTTTCATTTGGTGCCACCAGGTCAAAGTTTTTACTGGACTGATACATTTCAACATTAATGCATGGATATCGTCTATGTTGAACTTGTTTTGCTTGTCTTTTTTTTTTTTTTTTTTTGAACGTGAAGCAGTACATGCAATGTCAGATTACGTCTCCATCCTTCCGAGGAGGTAGAGAACGACAAAGAGACAGACAGGAAACAGAGGGATACATGTAGAGACAAAGGAAGAGGACAGACAGGCATCAGTGGAGCGTATCAAATATCTTCATCCTGTTGTGGGGGGAGAGAAAGAGAGAAAGTAGTGAGAGGGAGAGAAAACCTGAGAAAGGAGATAAACAAGATGGACAGAGAAGCAAGTGAACAGAGAGAAAGAAACTTCTCAAGCCAGGAACAAAAACACATTGATCGGACATGTCAATCAGCGGAGGTGAATGAAATGTGGAGGAGAGCAGGGGTTGAAGGGGGGTGAGAAACCCCTGCCATCTGGGCAGCAAGTAGGGAAGCAGCGAGAGGAAGCGGGCTTCAATCAAACACTGTCAAGGTCAGTTTGCAGTGAATAGGCCTCTCCACCTGGCTGCTCTTTCACTGAGAGGATGCATGCTGCTGGGGGCCTCATTGCACTGCATGCTGGGAGAGGACCTTCCACTATAAAGACAGTCACTGAGACAAAAGTTTACTCTAGTATGGTTTATGTAGATTCAGGAAAGATAATCATCTTGAGGGATGATAAGTACAATGTAAGGAGCACAAAGCACATAGAGAGAGTGGTGGTGTTCATTGGGCACAGACATGTAAAAGGCCCCATATCCTTCCTGCATAACAGGAACACACCCACACTGAAAGAGACACAAATCAATCAGAAACCACCCAAGCCATGCCATTTGTGGTCGTTTTGTGTCTCCTCAAAGATGTTTCGCATCTCTTTGTGTTGGTTTTATGTCTGTTTGTTTCTGTGCTCCTCTTGCAGAACTGTGTTCAGTAGTCATCCGTCCATGACAAGAACACTGGGAAAGTCCTTGTGAGTTAGCTGTAGGCTTTATATTCACCAAAAGGCAAACAACTTTAGATTTAAATTGAAGGGTCCATTTGAAGCCTGCAACTAACTCACTGATACCATGGTTATATATTTCTTGTGTCACCCAAAGCATGCTGGGAAGTGTGGAGGCAAAAATTAAAATTTGGTCCAAAATAGTCATGTGTCTCCTCTTCCTCACTCTTTTCTGTCTTCACGTTTCTTCATTTGTGTGTGTGTGTGTGTGTGTGTGTGTGTGTGTTGGAACAGCTTTGAACAGTTGTCATCCTTACAACAGACTAAACCATAAAACAAAGTGAATGTAAAAAAATGAAAATAAAAAAATAACTTTTAACATTTAGAATATCCAGTGATTTTTTTTTGTACAGTGTGTGCGTGTGTGTTTGTGTGTGTCATACTTCAAACACAAGTAGCTCCTGCCACAGTGTTTCTCCATGTGTGGTCAGAGTGTCACAGACATATTTGCTGTTGGCTACTGTGTATGAATGTGTAAACGCTTGTGGCCATCTGAGTGTGTGTTTGTGTATGTGTGTTTGTTTTTTTCATGACTGAGTCGATTAAAGTGGTTCCAACCAAACCACGGTGTTCAGTTACATGTGTCTAGATATAAGTTCTCACGCGTATGTGTGTGTATCATTCTGGGCCATACAAGAGTGTTACAAATTTTAGTTCATGAACTATTGTATTCTTAAAGCATAATTCTGTTTTACTCCTTATATTTGTAGAGCGTCTGATGGAACAGACGTGTTAATCAGTCCAAACTGTGTTAATCAGTCCAGCTTTCTACACAGCTGTGTAACGGCTTGTGTTTTGTTTGCGACAAAGGTGACCCAAAGCATTAAAGCATTTTACAGTTTAAGTTGATTTTCAGGCATTTTATACACATAGCTTAGGTGACTGTGTGTTGGGGTCTGAGCATTTCCAAAATGACATACAACTCAATACTGTGTCTGAACGCCTGCTGTGTAGACACAGACAGTGAACAAGGGTGAACGGTAAAATTATTACCCAAACTGTAAATGCTACCTGTAACCTCTCAATTAATTTTTACTACATTTCCCTGTTGGTTGGGTAGCTTGGCTATTTTCAAAGTCATGTTACGATTTTTCATGTAGAGTGCTATTTTTATCTCTATGAATCAGGGAAACGCCACAAATTCAACACTTTTTTTCTTTAAAGAAAGATAAGCTCAGAAATGACAGTTTGATGCTCTGCACTCATGACTCTACACCAGTTTTTTGATTTAAGTGAGAGTCAAGCAGTGGGATGATTTGACAGTGTGGGGCAGACTAAAAATACATGTGAAAAAGCTTCAGTGTGTTTTTTCTGAGCAGCTTGTAGCGTAGCTTGCTGCTTTTATCAAAGGTGCAGTGTTGCTGTGGCTTAACTACCTCCAGAGAGGAGCAGTTTGGAGCTTCACTTGCTGCAGTTTCAAAGTAGATTCCCCAACACGTCCTCCAAATAAAGTGGTTTAGAGAATCTGGATAAACTGATCACTTGATTACTCGCGTTTTGTTTCACTATATATAACACTATAAAAATAAGAACCAAGTTTAAATAACCCCGAATAACCTTTTAAGTTCTTTGAGGATAAACCAGTAGCCCCTTTGTTCATTCTCTCCAGTTTTCACTTCTTGTGGTGCAAATTCTGAGCTGTACTGGTCAGAACAGGGTTTTCCCCTCTCGCAGTCACGATAAATCAATGTGGTTCATGTGCTAATGGGCTGAAATATAAAATCTAAACATGAATGCGTGTGTTGCCCTGGATATTTGGCCTGGTGGCTCAATGCCAACCCAAATCGCCTGCTGGCAGTCTGAATGCAGCAGGCCTGCCTCAGCCTGAGAGCCATTTCACAGGTAATTAATGGACATAATGACTGCAATTCTGGGGGAAAAGAGGAGAGCGTGGGTTGCTCTTATTAATGCACAAACATAGAGATCCACGCACAAAGACAATTATGTGGCATACTGGAATACGTTTTTTTTTTTATAATTCCTTCACTGCTTAGTTGTATCATTCAGTAAATCTGACCAAAATATATTATTTACAGCTCTTAAAATGTGAAGAAATTAAGAAATCACCTAAGAACAAATATTTTAACCATAAAAAAAAATGCATACTCACAAAATTGTCCCTATTTAAAAACCAGTGCACAAACAAATTACCCCCACTTTCACAATCTGACACACCAACTGCACTGCTCTTACAGACAGAGGTTTAAGAACACACACAAGCACACGTCTGTCTGAAGGGTTTTCTTTGACTGCATGTGCGTCACGGCACTACCACACAGGCCTGGAATCACTTATGTCTCCACACATTCATAAACCAACACAGGAAAGACGCGTGGCACCACGAAACTACACGGTTCACCGCTCAGACCAAGAGTTCAAAGTGCTTCTATACTGAACTCTGCAACTCTGCTGTGCTCAGAGTGTCTTTCAAACGTCTGGTTACCGGTAACTGCAGATTTTAAGAACTAAAGCGTTTTGTTGTCTGTGGACTATACGGAAAGAAATGAGATTACAGTCAGTCACTTACAGATTCCATGTGTGAAAAGAGCTTAAATAAGCAGATTGAAGAAGCAATTTGTCTTAAGTGTAAAGTGTGAAAGGCCGTTGTTCCACATCATTTATTTCTCAAAACTCTTTTAGAAAAGGGAAGACACCTGTAGCACACTGCAAACTCTCTCAGACACTGGTTCAGTGAAAGAAATAACTGAAAGTTGCCCCCATAATAAAGGCAAAGCATCATGGGGATGGGAATAAGGTGAATATGCTAATAATAATAATAATAATAGCAAACAGCTAAACTTGAAGAGAAGAGCTGTGTGTGTGAAAGTGTTCGACAGAATGAACAGAAAACTCCTCTGTTGCTCTCCCAGAGGACCAATCAGCCGCACTGCAGCTGTGCGTCTGTACACACTGATGACACTTATACACACACTAAAACCTACCAACATCTACCTATAGACTACAATATGCTTGAGTATGTGGAGTTGTACGCGTGTAAACACGCACACACTGACCTCTGACCTCTTTGACCTGAGGGCGTCCCAGGAGAGTTCAGCTGGACAGCCCTGACCACCTGGCTATCGTTTCTGGCCTATCAGCTACACTCACAACACAAACGCCAAATCACACACTGGACGACAACATCTACTCACTGTCTGCCAGTTCCATTCACATGAGAATGTTTTAGATAATGAAATTGTTATTGTTTGATGACAACATCTGGCAACAGCTGTATTGTGTGATTGGCTGTATTGACTGTAAAAAAGATCAATCACAGAAAAAGGGCAGCAAATGGAAAGAAACATGGTCAGATCTAGGGGAAATAAGGTCTTAGTGTGGACATGTCTCTGGTTTCTATTCACTATTCAGCTGTTTGCATATTGCTCTTCCATATGGCCAGCCAGCTTTAACCAGAATCTGAGCAATTATTTCACTTTGGTAAAGTCTGTTTAGATTTGCAGCTCTGCAATGGACTGAAGAACGAAACCATAAAACATTAATTTCTAAAGAAACAGTCTACTGGTGTGATCTGGACATCATGAATGTGGTCAGTCAAAGAAGAATGATCTGTTTTTCCTTGGAGGTGATTTTAACTTAGAGCACCTCAAGGTGACAGGTGTGTGAGGGGTGTCACCTGAGGGAGGCAGATCAGGTGACTAGGGCTCAGGCAGGTCAGGCAGGAGGTGAGGTAAGGTCAGATAGGTAAAGGTCAGAGGAGGAAACCTTCCCTCTAGATTTCACATTTTCAACATACCAAAAGAAAACAAAGTTGATTTTAGAAATGATTACAAACCCGAGTTAACTCATCCTCTGCCAACTTTAAACACAGGGGGATTTGTGGTATCATTCTAAACTGAAAGCGTGGGGGTTTTAGATTGTTGATCTGACAAAAAAAGAAAAAGAAAAACATCTTTTGGTTTAGCTATTTTGCCTACAAGAGACGTTTTTGCCACATTACCGAATCCTATTTTAATTTTTAACAGTGTGGGTAAACTGATCCTTGTTCGGTGCTCTAAAGGCGAATGCACCTTTCACCCCTGATCTTCTTTACTCTCCCAAAAACAAAAATATGTAATACGTTTCTTCTTTAGATAAAAGACCATTAGCATTCCTCTTTTGAACGTACCTGAGAGAAAGTGAAGTCAGGTGAGGTGAAGTGAGGAAGGCCGTGGAAGTTAGTGGCGGTCAGTTGAAGTCAATGAGCTGCTGCCTGTAATCGTCTCCATTACGATTACAGGCAATGACACATGTAATTACACCACATTCCTGCCTCCGAGGCCTCAGTGGACCCTGCTAACTACACCTGCAATTTAAGTGTTAAAGTGGAGGCCTTCCTTTCATTGACCCCATGCTGCGCAAATGTGTGTGTGTGTGTGTGTGCGTGTGTGAGTATGAAGATAGTTAAACCATGAAGGGAATTCTGGGTGAAAACATCCCTTATTTCTTAAACTTACTGACATTATGTAGAGTACGAAAGATGAGAGTGGAGATACAGAGAAGCAGACCAGCTGAGAGCTTTGACGAACAATGTGTGTAAATAATCTGCAGTATACCTCAGCATCACAAATGCCCTAATTTGTGCATTCAGTGTCTGTATTAAACCAAAGTCTAAGAGCCGTTCCAATGTAACAGCATTACACACTCCAGCTAAGACCATGCTCCCCCTCCCTGCAGAGCTGAGCAGCTAAATAGCCCATCGCCATAAACCAGCGACAAAATAGCAGCTCCTAATTGTTGAGTTTAACACCTGGTGATTACAGGGGCTCATAAAACTCCCCTCTGACGGAGGAACCCACCTCCCCACCCCCCTTCACTCCTTCAAGGCCACACAGGGCGTCAGTGCCAATCAGCAAGTCTCTTTTTCTTGCACCGTTTATTCATTTTACAGCCCAAAGAGGGAGGAGAAGTCTCCACTCATTTAGCTAACAGAGACCCATAAACACTGAGAGATTTAGATTAATTGACCATTTACAACCAGGGGAGGGGGCAGGCTGGGTAAACTCTGCTTACTAGATCAGCTCAGTTGACTTTGAGCTTGTCTGTTGTTTCCATCCAAAACAATATACATGTCAGAATACTGTAAACCAAGACAGACAGCAGTCAAAGGCGCTGCATCACTTATAATGGTGTTTCTGCAGCTATCATGATTCTGTTTGATTTTTTTTTTTTTTTTTATGAATCCACAAATATAAAGGTTCGTTCTGCCAGAATGATGTGATCACAGCATGACCTAACCAACAAAGACTATGGGTTAAAAAAAATAAAATAAACAAAACTATAGAAACATAGTCAATAAAGGACGTGTCCTTTCTCAAAAGAAGAGAAAAATACCTTTCAAAGCCCAATGCAGAAGGAACACGCAGCATGAAAAAAACTTTACGTTGTATTATTTTTCGTGCGTTTATGTATCATTGTGGTACCATCCTCTGCTTCTGCAGGAAATAATCCCTCAGAAACAAACATGCCTTCATACAAACATGTCAGCCTTTTATTTAGGGCATCCTCATTTGCTGGAACAGTTAATTTTAAGTTACATGACTTTTGTGGTTTAGATATGAATCAAGTTACAAAGAGCATAACTAGACAAAGCTCAGAGTTTGTCTCTGCTGTATTTTATTTGATCTATGAGAGTTACAAATTAAGCAACTTTCTTAACAAAGTAAAACAATCTACCTGAAAGTGAAAAGTCAAAATAGTATTGATGCCCTGTGATTTAACTAACCACAATTTCGCACACATTTGCACTTCTGCGTTTGTGAGAATCCCCACCGACACAATGCATTTCCAACCTCCTGCCCCTGACTTTAAGGGTTGGTTATGCTAAAGAAGAAGCAGTTCATACGACGCGTTTTCCAACAATGTCAAAAGGCAAAAGTGTTTATACTTGATCCAAATGGCCACCCTCGAAGGTGGGGTGAAAAGCCAGAGGTCTACTACTACTCAGTGAAGCTGCTCTGACAGACAGCGTCAGTGAAACACCAAGAATTTAAACATACAGCATGGGTCTGTGGATTTGTGAGTCTGACTACATCTCATGTGTAATTTTATTTTACATTTACACAAAAGGCCTCTCAAACTCTCAGGGAGGCGGCCTTAACAACAGGCTGCGCAGATGGGAAAGTTTTTTGGTAATTTGACTTTAGAAAAACAGAGCATCACGAGCTGCCATTTAAATGAAAAGATCAATGGTAGCAGATTGCAGAGCCAGGTTTCCCTTCTAATTTTGGCGGTGGGTGATGTTTTCATTTTCTTTTCATTCCATTTCTACCCTTGCTTTATTTTCCAGTTTGCATTCTTGTGCAGGTTGGAGCACAAAGAACTGTTTTCTGGACATGAGAATCAAGACTCGCCTCATACTTTAAGGATTTTTTTCTGTTTTGCAGCGGTGGCAGGTTTCTGCCTATTGGATCTGGAGGAAAATACTTGTGTAGTGGTTGTATAGCGTCTTTGTCAGTGGGGTCCTTGAGCCCAGGCTGAAGATGCCTTCTCATTAAGTCGGGGTTGCTGGGTCTTATTGTTGTGTTAATCAGGCACAGATGTGGACACCCCGACTCCGGAAAATCATCCAAGCAGTTTTGACAACCAGACGCCTCTCAGGAGGGAGTGGGGGTTTGAAATCCTGGTGGGACCATTATAATTGTTTTTGACAGGGATCCAAACCAAATATGTACATGCGTGAAAATGAATCAAGCTTGAGCTGTCAACCTCTGAACTGAGATATTTATGACGGTGGTGCAGAGGGAAGAGATGGGTTTCTTTTGTCAGGGATGGGAAAGGGATGATTCTTTTTAAGTTCAGATCCCCTGACGAGCTAGGAGAAGTGTGGTGGGGGGGGTGTTTTGATCCTCCATTTCTTACCAGAGAACACTGATGTGCCCTTGTGCAAGTGGCATACGTGCGATAATACAAACCTGATCAATGTGAGTCCAATATTTGCTCTCCTTCTCGCTCTGGTTTGTTTCGCAGCTGCTAAATGCTCCACTATGTTCACCAGCTTGTTTCCAACCGTGTCTGTGTCTGCTGATTGATGCTTAACAGGTGTAAAACCATTTTTGCATTTTGCCTGCTGCAGCTGAAAACAACAGGATACAGCATATAAATCTGACAGATTTGAGGTAGTCAGAGCACAGACACAGCCACTCATCAAGTTTACATCCTTGTGGTGAGAATGAGGTGAATCTGAGCATAGTTCCTGGTGACCTGTAGGAGGCCTTGATACTCTCACAGGTGTTTCATCACTGCATGTTTTTCAATCCTCAAATGAGCAGCAGAATCCAAACACCCACAAATTTATCACCACTGCCGTTTGTCTTTTTCATTCACAGACTCAGAGGAAGGTGTGTTTCCGCTTCTGTCTTTCTGTCTGTCTGTCCCAGAGCTGGAATCTACCTCTGTGTGTGTGAGGCAGGTGGTTAGCAGGCTTTTTGTGCTACCATTAACTGTGTGAATTGGTGTCTCTGATCCATGTTCCTTGCAACAACGCACCTGCTGACAACAGCAGCACAACATAAACTAAGGTAAAACACACACACCCACACACAAACACAGAGTATAGACAAGCACAATCACTGAAATGCAGTAGACGAATGAATGTGTTACAATGAAGACTGCTACAGTCTGGACTGTAGCAGTCTTCATTGTTAGTGGTGGAGTTTGTCCTTCTGGTGCTGGATTCAAACGACCTTCACATGCTTGAAGGATTCACAGGAAACAATGTATGTATTTAATCCAGAGGTACTGTATTATCTCACTGATATTAGCCTCATTGTTTACTGTTCAGCAGGTTCACTGCTGTGTCAGAGCTGTATTAAGTTACTGCTAATGCTAATTGTTAAATTGATTAACTCCTATCTTCCGTGCCCCAGGCTTTCATTACATTATTCGACATTCTAACCAAATCAACTTCTCTTACATCAGCAACACATTCCCCCAAATTTCAGTGATTCCTACTTTCGCTCTCTAGCTGAAGCACAATGCCAATCAGCATCTAAGATAAACAAAAACAGTCCACTCGCATTCCAGCCTGACCAGCTTTAATTAACCCTTTGTGTATCCGGTGATGGTGAGGAGGGCTTTGTTCATGTCAGGGAATGAATGCGCTGATGCCACAGAGACTGTGGGATTAAGAACATGAAGGGAGGGGAGTCACTCTGTTGAGATTAACACCTCAGTTTGCTTTTCCCACATGGCCTCTCAATCCCTCAGGAATGCTGCATCACTGTCCCTTCAAACTAACGTCTTTCTTTACAATCAGCGCTCATTAGAATATGAGTCTGGACCTGAAGGGGATCATGGGTTTGCTTCTGTCTCCACATGAAAAAGTCCTGGTGCACTGACAAGTAAACGCAAAAGGATCCAATGAACTGAATAATTAATCTGCCCAGGGCTGTAGGTTGATCACTTTCAGCTCATTTCTGAGATTTCTGACTTTAAATGTTCACTTTACCATCCAAACTCCAAACTGCACAGACATGTAGGGTGATGGTGCCACAACCATCATACATGAGTAGAGGAAATACTTACATACAAAGTTCTTTTTGTTATTTATGCTCTCATCTTTGAGCTCAATCTACATCAGAAATATTGCTTTTGTGTTTACATCTGTCACTGGCCACCTGTTGATGTTGTTGCAATTATGCTGTTGCTGCTACACGTCATTAAAGTTCATTAATTATGTAATGTCCCTTTAGGTTTCCATCTATCTAAAATTACCTCAGTTTCAATTTGCTCTCTGTCAGTTTTGTAGAAGTCAAATAAAAATAATGGATACATCATTTTGGAAATAGAATTTATTCATCTTAGATTAAACTTCAGGGGGTATGGCAGAGCTTAGATGGTCCTCTACTAGTCCAAAAAACTGTCTTTTAGGTTAACCGGAGACTCCAAATTTCCCATAGTTGTGAGTACGATAAACTGACATGTCCAGGGTCTAGCATGCCAGGACTGGCTCCATTCCCCCGTGACCCTGCAAAGACATTGATGGGTAATATGGGTGATTAATTGTACACATTGTATTTCCTTCCTACGTATTTAGTAGACTCATAGCCATTAAATTTTCAGGAAAGTTTCACAAATGTTTAAAAAAAAAAAACAGATTTATGCTTATGTTTATTTTTGCACTTTATTTACAACAAATTAATTGTCAAAGATTCCAATTAAAAGAAAAGAAGGACACATGATTGGTAACATGCGCGAGTCTTAATTCTCCACCTTCGACCTCTTTCTTTGTGAGAGCTGACATTCCTGCCGGAGATGCAGGGTGATCGATCAGTTGATATTGGAATGTTTTGATGTGATCAGTCACTTTATATTAAGATGTTACCTTCAGTATCTGCCCAAGCAGCTCACTTAACATCTAAAGATGGACTGGGACGTCTCCAAGCCGTGGACGGCCACAGGCCCTAAAAGTATGAGCTTAAGATTTAAATCCCTCATCGTCTAACATCCCATTGTCCCCCAAATCCAGCCTACCTTTAAAAGAAGCCTTCTGTGAACCCTGCAACAATGTGGCCCATAAGACCCCCCAAGACAAAAAGAAAGAAAGATCCTCTCTCTTTCTAACCCCCCAACTCCCTCTCCTTCACTCAGTGTAAAGACCTGATCCTCCAGTGTGAGAGGCTCTTAATCAGGGGCCAAACAATGAGGCCCCAGATCCTTGCTTTTTGACAGAGGGCCTGATCTAATAAGCCGAGGAGAGCTCAGATGAGGGGGGCGGGTGGCGTGATCCAAGGGATTACTGCTGGAGATCTACCTTGGAGAGGGGGGCCTCCTCACAGGGGAGGAGTGGAGAGGAGGAAGAGGACTGGAAGGCAGGAAGGACAAGCAAGAAAGGCAAGCAATTATGACTTGAGATGCAGTGAATCAAAGCCCCTGTGTCCATCATCATTGTACACATGAAGTCAGCAATGTGACATATTTGCTATGGTTTTCTTAAGATGGTGAAGCGGGACATACATTAATGTATTTAATATTCCTGGTATCTTGTGTTTTTCATGTCTTATTTCCTATAAAGCTGTAATGCTCCTTGTGGAATAAATAATCTGCCAGAACCACTCATTTAATTAATGTTAAATGTTGTTGTACTGTTGTTAAAATCTGACGCTGATTTTGTGACACTTCAAATTCCCAAATTATTAGTCTGCTGTTAAAGCATAGGGGAAAAAAGGTGGGAGAGGGGGAGGGATAGGGGGACACGAGAAGGCGCAAGAAAGTATAAACGACGAAGCACGGTGGTTATGAACAAAAAAATTAATCATTGTATTCAACTGACACCTTTGCTGACAATATCTACTATCTCTACTGGCCTGTAAAATGCATTTTATTGTGAGTCACCCACTGTTCTTCTGATGTTGTTACTTAGTCTGTGTGGGACTGAATAAAGGGAGACTCCAGCTTCCCTTTTTTTTTCTTTTCTTCCCATCAGCCTCTCCATTCCAAACCCTTCCTTCATCCCCTGCTTAGCCACCTCTTAACCCAACCAACACCCCAAGGCTCCCCTATCTACTACCACCACCACTACCTCCTCCTACCATCCCCCCTTTACTCCCTGAAGGATCTTCTCTCTGCATCAATCACATGATTACATCTCTTAATACAACCAGGTGCGCAAAATGCACGTAACAAAGTGCTACATACGGCATGTTCCTGCCTTTATGTTGAGAAAACTAGCATCAGCTCTATTCATGTAGTGCGTCATAATCACCAATATCCCAGGAAATCAGTAGCTTATGTAAAAAAAAAAAAGTGTGCTTAAATGACCCAAATATTATGAACTTACTGATTAGAGTTTGAATCACAAATATTAAAGTGGTTAGAAATGTATTTCCTTCTGTCTATCTATCACCCAGGTACAGTTTTATTGTTAATGCAAATGTGAAAATAGGACTTCCTGTTATTTCTGTGAATTAGTCTTGGAAGCACAAATTATTTTTGGACTTGTCCTTAGGACATTGTCATTCTTTTTTTTTTTACTCTTTTTGACTGTACCTGCTTATTAACTGGCAGCATATTGTGCAGCAGTGATGCAGGGGTGTGCAAATGAATTTCGAAGGGACAACAAACGCCTTACAGTGTTTTGGACAACATGCAATGATGGCAACACAAAATTTCCAAATAGTGTGTCCAGGTCACACTGACTACCTTTAAAGTTTAACAAGAAACTATACAAAGACAAGAACAGTATGTTACTGTATGGCAGGTTAGGCAGACATCAGAAAGATATACTCAGTCGAAGGAGTAATTCATGACGTGACCCGACGACAGATGACGAAGAAAAGACAGAAACGAAGAGGAGAGAAGGCAGATGATTCCCAGTTAAGCAAGGTCAGGAGGAAGAGTCGGACCACAGATCTGTTTCCATCCTCTCTTTCTGTTTATTGAACTGTAATCATGAATAATACCCCTCCTCCCCATATGTAACACGTTACCGGATTTCCTCCATAATACTGCAGCCGGGAGTCTGTGTTCACTCAAGCCCCAGTGTTGAGGTTAACCAAACATGTCTCCGCACGTACATCCTGGGTATATCACACAGTGTGTTTGGATGACAGTAATCCCTCTGTTGCCAGCCAACAATCTGTAACAACACACGTACACACGTGACCGTAAACTATATACAAATATCCCTTTATATACATGGACACGTGCTTCACAGACATTTTACAGCAAGGGAACTGGTATAAGCTGTGTACATGTATTAGTACAAGCTTTTGTTCTGTAATACCATTTGTACTTTGCGTGAATGGTAATATGTGTATGTGAGCCAGTCTTTTTTATATTATTTTGGTGTTTCAGATAAAACCTAGTGAAGCTGTAAGAAGAGCTGAAATACAAGAACAATACAGTGTTGCTCTAATGAGATCTTCTTGTCACCTGACTGACACCCAATGTGTTAAATTTTACACCTAAGAAAGTTCAACATACTGGGAGGTCACAAGACCGTGGAGGTGGTGAAGCCATATCCCAACCTAAATATCTAAAAGTTCTCTAGAAACAGACTGACATAATATCTAGTTACCACAGGTTAGCAAAGTACCTTAGTCAGAGTGGAGAAACTTTCGTAGAAGGGCCGAACAAAAAAGGAAAACAACAATCCGGATCACCAGACAAACAACCTTACAAAAGGAAAAAGACAGACTCATCCTCTGATAGTGATGATCTAATTACCACAGACAAAAAGGCCAGTGTTTTTTATTCTATAATGAAACAAGACTAAAAGCCTGAGGTCTGTAAATCTTTTCCAAAGTCCTCCAAAGCACAACGCCACATCAAATTTTGAATGTATCAAATATTTTAAGAATGTGTGAACTATACCTAATATTTCACACATACTCTACCCCGACTCCCATCTGACAGACACCTTTTCTCAGGATATTCACATACAATACACACTCTCAATCAGTCTCTCCACTTTTTTCTCAAGCGGCATGTGAAATCACTGCAGCCCCAGAGACAACGTAAATGAAAGCTTGTGAGCTTTTCCAATGACAAACCACCAGAGGTGAGATTTCTCTCTGCAGATAAGCACAAGAAAACGTTACGTCACAGAGAAGAAGATTACATAGGGAACCATCTTCCTCCTCCTCTGCTCGAGGTTTTCGGTGCCGGGCCAGTGTGGAGTTGTTTCAGCCGTGGCATACGTCCCAAATACTTCAAAGAGGGATGTGTTCACGCGCATACACACACACACACACACACACACACAGGCAGTCAGCCAGCCAAACAAATAATTAACAAAGTCAGTGAGATTAATTAAAGCAGCAGGGTTCAGACAGGGTTCAGCCTTCTGTGTGTGTGACGGGGAATGGGACTCCCCTGCTGGATGTGATTAGGGAACCAAAGAAGAAAGGGAGAAGAGGCGAGGGAAAACAGTGGCTGTCATTGATATCCATCTTCATGTAAACAGCTGGGTGTGTGTGTGTCTGTGGTTAGGAGGTGAGAGGAGAAAATTCTCCATTGAGTAACTTCATGCCCTATTGAGCTTCAAAGAAGAGTTGGGCGAAAGAAATAACAACGTAGTCGGCTTTTCCAGAAATTTAATTTGAAAAAGACTGAACAAGACCGACTACATGGAAACAAACAGTTTTAAAACCAGTCAAAATAAACTTCATTTTTAAATTAGTCAGTTTCACCACCTACACATCAAATGCAAAACATATGAAGGAAAGTATCCAAAATTGAGAATTCACACATCAGCAGCCAGTATTTGAAGCAACGTCCACAAAGGAAATCAAAAGTAATCAGATTACTCTGTTACAAGTAACAATATAAAGTTATTTAACAGTCCCAACCATCACCCCCATTCCAGCTATACACTGACTCACTTCCTTAATGCACAAATGATTATTGCCATGCACTTAACAGTTGTTATAGCTGCACATTTGACTGCTACTAAACTATGCTCTTAGCAATATAACACATATTTATAAATATGTCATACAGTATAAACATGTATATCACATATTGGCTCCAGCAACACATCCATACTGAACCAATCTGCACCTCATGATTTAAACATACTGCACATAACTGTCTAACTTTTATCTGTTTGTTGTTTGTAAATAGTTCTCTTTGTTTTGTTTCTTGCTGTAATGTTAAATTTTGCTCTGGGAGTCAATAAAGTTTAATTTTATCCTATTGAAAACATTTTTTTTAATGTTAGTTTCACAGTTTTTTTTTAAATGAAGAAGTATTTACTTCTTTACCTAAGTTGCATTTGTTGTTTGTCTTGTTGAAAATACCAAATTTCAGACAGCGTTTCCTACAGACCAAAAATTACATTAGCTTTGTATAATATGTATAAAATTGAGTTTAAAACATGACTCTAAATTCTGAAATCCTTTGTTATTAGCATGTGAACAAAGCCTAGTAGGACTAAAAACCCCTTTGTTTCACTTCACTAAGTATCTGTGAAGTTAAAATCATTTTGTTCCACACTGTCTGACAGTAAAGTGTTTTAGCTTGAGTCAATGTGATGCTTGAACTCAAGTGAAGGGTCTTTATAGCTGCACCATCCCATCCAATTGTTTTTTGTTTTTGTATCATTTTACAGACATATTTAGTATCTTTAGAAACTCTGTGATCTCCAGTAAAATTTATGATAAAGTTCTGTGGATTTGAACAAAGTATGGCTGCCCAGCATGCGCTTGTACTGACAGGACCACCAGTACATCAGATGACATGTTTTAATAGCAAGTCTCTTGCTGTGGGACCCTCCTCCCTGCCTTCTCTATTCCTTTATTTCCCCCTCCTCCCACTCTGCCTCTCTGCTCTGCCTCTCTTTCAGCTCTGTGTTTTGGCAGCAGTGCTCCCCTGCATCACAAAGCCCGTACTCTCAGCTTGTCCCATTGTGTTGCGAACATCGCAGGTAATGATTAACACAAACACACAACAATGGGAGCTTCAGCACCCAACCAGCGTGGGAGTCGATGGCCTTACAGTCGGGACAAGCAGACATTTCACTTCACTGACCCGTACTTAGAGGCCACAAGCCACGAGTACTGACTTTAGAGTATGATTTTTGCTTTTTAGTTAAAAGCCTCTGCACCATGATGTTCACAAGCTTGTGCTTCTGGGTATACTGGTTTATTTTTCATGATGTTTAACATTAAAACTAATTCTCAGTTTTATTATTGTGGCTGATCAGTGTACATACAGACTGGTGATAAATCAAAGGAAAGTGCTGAATAAATCAGCTGAGAAACATATCAAATCCAGATGCTTCCATACAAAGGCACACGGACTCAGTGAATGGTTTGATGGGTATGAAAATGAGAATGTGAATCATAAGTTAGGGTTCTCATAGTCACCAAATCTCAACCCAAATGAACATCTATGAAAGAGTTCAGAGAACATCTACGGGAAATTTCACCTCCTACAATTTTGAGTGTGGTAGCTGCACATATCATCCTTAGTTCGATACTTTATGTTTATTATTTCCAGCGAATTGTCTCTCTGAGCTACCACATAGTATCAAAAGTCAAGTGGGTGGTTGACTCACAAATTCTCACCAGCTTCTCTTTCCACTTTCACAAATAGCCACCTTCAAAAAAACATGAACAACTCAGCTGTTTGGATCCTGAAGTACAGTTCAGCCTTTAGTTTGGATTAGTTGTAGGACCAAAACAAAAGATGTGCTTTTAAATTAAGATTCACTCTTGTTGACATGCTCATTTTGAAGAGGAGCATTAGCTAAACAGTCAGAATTTACATATAAATAGGACCTGATGTTTCCATCATATGTCCCTGCTGTGGAGCAGACTAATGAGCGACCAGCCACACCTCACACATTCCTCCTGACCTTTACTCCACGTCACTTTCCCTCCACACACACACACACACACACTCACACACACACACACACACACACACACACACACACTTAAACACATACACACAACTAACTTCACCTCACCCCGATGATTATCATTCACCCCAATATCACCCCTTCCCCTCCCCAATCTGTTATCAGCTGTCAGGCACCAGCCAGCCCTGGTATTCACTATTAGCATTAACATCAGTATGCAGCAGGCTATCAGTGCTATCTGGACCTGAGGGCACCGGGAGGGTCGGGAGGGATCCACCATATCACTGATGTCATCAGATAAAGAGGTGGGATGGAGGGTCTGGTCCTGGTCAAAAAAAAATGGGGCGGGGGGGGGGTGCTGATTCTATCAGCAGAAAATCTGGGATTTGGATACAGGAGCAGAAAATTTAAGTGTAAAGCTGGAAGCTGGGCAGTTAGCTTGGCTCGGCAATAAAGACTGGAAGCAAAGGAAAACAGCTAGCCTGGTTTTCCTTGAGAAAAACAAAAAACAAATACTGTAACTTCATTTTTGCTTCCTAAGGCCCTGCAACACTGTTAAACAAAATTTAAAATTTATTAGATCAAGAAAAGTACAACATTGTGGGGCCAAACTAGCTCTTCCCTGGGTACAGAGGAATCTTTGTGTGCATTTCATGCACTCCCAAACAGCGCATAAAACGGACATCTTCTGTACTGGTGTCGCCTTTTTAATAGTATTTGGTTCAGTACAATTTTATTCTGTCATAAAACAACTTTCACATGACATAGTTTTTCACTAAAATATCCGACTACCAAACAAAATCACACAGACATGCTGGTCTTCTAACATTGTCCATGCCATCCCTGTTTGTACACATTTTATATGCTGCATGTCCCTCTCCTCCTCTCCTCTATTCCCAGCTTTTCTGTCTTCCTCCTTTTCCTCCTTTCACCCAGCCCGGCCCTCGGCAGGAGGGTCCCCCATATAAGCCAGGTTCTGCTCAAGGTTTCTTCCTGTTAAAAGGGAGTTTTTCCTTGCCACTGACGCCCTAAGTGCTTGTTCTGGGGTCAGGCTCCGGGTCTCTGTGAAGCGCTTTGAGCCAATTTTGATTGTGGAAGGCGCTATATAAATAAAACTGAATTGAATTGAAAAAATTAAAGACTAAGTAAAAAAAAAAGTAAAAACAAACTAAAAACAGCATACAAAACAAGTGTTATACATAAAATTGAGGCATGACATGAGATGAAAACACTAAGAATAGCTCATGTCCATGTGTCCGAAACATTTTTGTCTACGAATGTAAGGCAGAAACTAGTCTCACAGTCTTACAGGTTCTTAAAAGTTCAGATTAAAAGAAGCTCCAGGATCATTTAGTTCTCTCAGTGGAAAAGACTCGTTAATAGTAAATAGAGATAAAAGATAAAGTTGGCTCCAAAAAATATGGTGTACTCACCTTAGAACTGTCAGTGGTTTAGGGGTGAGTCAGTGGGCTTTAAATATAAGGATTGTGTGTGTGTGTGTGTGTGTGTGTGTACACTGATCGATCGTAAGATATTTGAGTTTTGGGAGGGGACAGTGGTGTTAGTGTTATTGCACCTTGTTGTTGTGCTAATGAGACATAGGTGGGATTGCAGTCACCTCAGTTGCTTCACACACACACACACACACACACACACACACACACACACACACACACACACACACACACACACACACACCCCCTCT
>JBBMJY010000004.1:11824820-11864900 GCA_037833715.1 Toxotes lorentzi
GTTTGGGGAAAGGAAAATTAACCCGTTGGGCATGGGACGTTGGCAGAAAAATTTTTTTGAAGAAGGGGGGTTGGGTTTTTAGTTTCGCCCCCCCCCCCCCCCCCCCCCAAAAAAAAAAAAAAAAAAGTAAAAAGTGAAGTTTGCTTACAACAACAATATGTGAGGTAAAAACTGATTACAGGAACAACTTCAGCGAGCTGTGCCGCTGTGGAGAGGAGGGAGAGGCAGGGGGTCTTGGGTTTTATTTGCCAGCTCTTTGGAGGGATGGAGGGTGTTTTGTGTGGGGGTAACAGAAGCGTACCCCTCCCCTCTCTCTCTCTCTCTCTCTCTCTCTCTCTCTCTCTCCCCCCCTCCTCCCTCCTTCCTCCGCCTGCTCCCCTGGCCGCTCTCAGACCATTGTTGTGACTGCCGTCCGGAGAGCAGCACAGTGCTGTAGGAGGGCTGGTGTGTGAAGGACGCAGTCACTCGCTCCCCCCTCTCTCTTTCTCTCTCTCTCTCTCTCAGTTATAGAAAGGACACGGACTGAGGAGGCTGAGCTCCACATTTCAGCAGCGGAGCTCAGATCTTACCGGGATAAACTGGCCGAGGAGAGGAGAACTTGCAGAAGCGCTGCGTAAAGACGCACGTAAAGAGTTTTATTTAAGACGGCGCTACAGTTTAACCAAGAAGGGACTCTGAACTAGAGGGCACGTTTTATCACCCGTCTCTATCAAGCTCTTTCTCTCATTCTCTCGCCACATCGGATCTTTTTTTTTTACATCAACGGAACGAGAAAGGGCAAATCTAGTTTCTCGCTCTCCGTTTGGTTTTCTTTCTCTCCATGGATTTAGCGCTTTGAGCGACCGGCTGCAGTGGACTTTGTCCCGGGGACCACAGCTCCTTCCTTCGGTCACTAGGAGAACCAGCTGTCGTTCATGTTCCAGGGGGCTGTTTTTGATGGATTTATAAGCTCGACTTCGTGTTCAGACGGATACAAAACAGCCGAGACCCACTCACAGACTGCTTTGGAAAGGGATGCAGCGGGAATACTAGAGCTCCAAATGAGGATTTCAATATTCAGTCGTATCGGCCGGGACAAGAAGTGATTCCCCTTTTGGTGCCAGTTATCACGGGCAGGACAGACCGAGAGGAAAGGTGGGTGAAAACTGATTGGGACAGCTGGGGATTCTTGGAGAGTTGTTTCATTCATTTTCAGCGGGCATGGCGGAGTGTGGGTTAGATTACATCAAAAAGCTACTTAAGAAAGCCTCATATTCACGCACTTAAAACCTCAGATGACCTTATTAGGGTGAAGTTATTATACTTTTTTTGTTCGTTTTCAGTGATTTTCTAGAAAACGGTGTACATTTCTTTTTAAATAAGAAGGAAGAGGTCTGTTTCTCCACTGCTTGACCTCTTTTGCATCAAGAAGTAGTGAATTAATCGACCGTTTGTAAATTTAAACGGGGATTTTAGGAAAGAAACAGTGGTTCAGACGTGAGGCGAAGTTTAAACCCGTTGTGTTTTCCAAAGCGCAGAGCCAAACAAGTCACTTATTAGACATTGAACCTTCCACATGGACTGTTTGTCAGGAGAGAAGACTGTGTCTCTCAGAGCGGAGTTTGAACCTTGTCATAAAAAATGACATTTCATTTGTATTTCACCCACGTATAAAGGTTATAAAATGACCTGCAACTCGTGCAAGAAAATCCGTCCTGGTTTGGTCTCTCGGCGGAGTTAATGTGAGTAATGTGGATTAATTTGGGAGCACACCAAGTAAAAATGTTCATTAATAAATCGACCTTTTTGGTATGGATCTCAGGAAGTGTCGGATAATCTGCTGAGCTGATCGAACTGACTGACAGACGGCGGGACTCACACGTGCAGACACTAACTGTACAACATAAATAGTGACATGTCTTAGCTCGTTTTGGCAGCTCATAGGTTCATTATACCCTGCAAGGACTGTTTGGGACTAATCGTGCATATAGGGCTGATTTATTGAGTGTGATTTATGTGACAAAATTGTAAATTAAAAATAATAAAAAATCACAGTGCCGCCCTTCTCTCCGTTTTTATTTTATTTTATTTTAGGGCCGAAAAGTAGAATACAGTAAAAGTGTTTTGGCTCCAGCTGAACAGAGCGCAGCAGCCAGGCAGCGTGCCAGCGGAATTAGCAGCAGCAGGAGAAAAAAGATTCCAGTCCTTAATTGAGAAAGAATACGTTTCATTCAGCAAGCTGGTTCTTTAAACGGTGTGTGTGTGTGTGTGTGTGGGCGCGGCCTGCATGTATGGAGCGCACGCACCAGGGTCTGGCGCCTGTGCTCAGTTGGCCCGACTCGCAGCAGAAAATTCACTATATTATTCCTTTAGTGTTCGTATAGGCTGTCAAAGTTTATAGTTCTGCCGCAGAATGACTTTATGGAGACAGTGCTGTTGCACTTGAATTTCATTTTAAAAATATCTTATTAACAGCATTTTCTCATTCAGTTTGCTACCACTGAGTATTTGTAGTACCACTGAAGACGTCATTTATAATGAAATCAGTACCAGTTTTTTAGTTGCACATCTGAGGACAGTGGAAGTTTTCCTTTTTCATTGATCAGTGAAGCACTGACTAACTTTGCTGCTTTTCTTTGTCTTTTGTGATATTTAAATTGAATATCTTTTGTTTTTGGATTGTTGGTCAGAGAACTGTGTTGTCTACAACATTTGTAGACAGCGCCTTGGGCTTTTGGAAAAGGTGATGGGCATTTTTCTCTAGTTTCTGACATTTCATTGACCAAACAGTTGGCAGCCTAATTCATAATGGAAATAGTTTATAGTTGCAGCCCTTAATGATATAAATTTGCATTTAAGTGAAGAGATGGTGCCCTCAGTACATTACAGCCCCAGTGAACAGTCACCTATTTCAGTATGTTGTTGAGTATGGCTGTTGAGTATTTCCACCCCCAGTCCTGAACCTGAAGTCTCATCAGCTGCCAGTCGAATATCTGCTGCTCCTTCAGATTCTGTAGCTTCCTGGCAAGTTTCAAGTGTTTTCCTAGTAAGGGCCCATTATCCCGGGGCAGACCGAGTGCCATCCATTGACAAACAACAGGCGGTAACAGCCTTGCTCCTTATTCATGACGCAGGAGTGCCTGGACAATGTACGGCCGACGAGACAGTTAACAGGACATCTGGTTAAGAATACAGCTCCTCACAGTCAAAACAGACTCTCTCTTTAACTGTTGGGCTGAGCAGTTGTTTGTGTTTTTGCCACCTGGCTGAAAACCGAACAGAAAAGTTTGTGTCTTTTGCTGCTCCTCAACCAGATCTCCTTTAAGAATCAAGATTCGGATCAACAGATAACCTTCTGTCATGTGTTTGTTTGCTCCCACAGGATCCAGATTTAGAGACTTTGTGGGTTTCTGAGACTGCCAATGCCAGGGACCGGAGTGTGAGGCCCACTCAAGGCTTCCAACATATATTTCTACCTTTCAAACACAAGACACACGTCACACCTAGAAGATGGCGAGGGTCTGCACATTCTGTGTTCTCCTGCTATGTTTGATGGAAAGAGTCTTGACCAGGGCCATTGACGAAAGAAGAACTAAAGGTAAGACCTGAATTGTTTTTTTATGCAGATAACAAGAACCACAAGTCCCTGAAACTACAGAACAATTTCAAATCTGTACTCCACTGAAATAAGATTTTCTTGGTATCACAAGGTTTACAGACAGTGTCCTTAATGTCATTGCACCTTATCTTTGGGGATTTGTGTTGCATAAAAGAGACTGGTATATGATACTAGTATGTATCTGTAAAGCTTTCAATCCACTTTTGCCTTTTAGAGGGTTTTAGTTTCGTGGAATGACCCCAGAGGAAGTCCAGGTGACAGGAAAAATGATAGAGAGTCTGTGGCCATGTCCTGGAACAAGTGAAAGGGGGTGGGGTGGAAGCTTTCAGTGTTTTTGCTGCTGTAAACTGTGCTACCTGATCCATCCGAGGCCCGGGGGCTCGGAAGTGTAAATCTGCCTGGCTGCGTGCCAGCTGTAGTGGTTCAAGGGGGGGGTGGGTGATGGGGATTGAGGGGGTTCCACAGGTTTTTTCATTGATGCTTTACAAACAGCAGCCAACGTAATAAATCAGCCGCTAAGTCGCTGTCAGTATACAGACCCATCAAAATGCTTCCATCGAGTGTAGGTGGGATCGGTCGACATGTTTAATAGATTCAGCATTTTCAAAAATATGATTTGAATCACTTATTTCTCCACTGCCATAAGGCAAATTGGTTTTAAAGTCAGTTTAATTAGATGACATTTTTGTGAAAATCTTTGTAGACTGATGAAAGACAGAGTGGATTGTTGTCCTGGAGGCGTTGTGTGCAAAAGTTGCCTTGTTTCCTTCTTGGTGGCCCCGCTTTGTACTTACTACGGGGCCAGCTGGGACTTGCTCTTCAGATGACAATATGCAGGAAAGACCTTTAGGGTTGATTTACAAGACACATCAGGAAACAGTCAAACCAGGATTGATAACAGAAAGATATTTCGGTCGTAAAACGCGCAGGTTGCACCTGTGGAGACATCATCTTGTCTTTGATTTTGGTTTTTGAAGGCTGTTCTCCAGTTAGTTCAGTATAGTGCAGTCTTTTTAAGACAGATTAGTAAAGATCGTTGAGTAAATCTTAGTTGAAAAGTTGGAATTTAGTTCTGTCATTATGAAAGTTTCAGTGAATTAATCTAATTGTTGATCCCTATGCACACGGTCTCAGAGAATACACTGTAATGTTACTTTGATTGAAAGGAGATTATGGCAACTGAGAGGAGACGGAGACATCAGAAAAAAAAAGCAGACTCTCCCTTTAAGTCAGTTGAAAGAGTTAAAAGAGACTCTCCCACCTCCCTAAAGTTGACTCCAGCTAAACAGAGGTTGCAAGGGTCAGAGGGACCCACAATGCCCTGACAGGGTGAATTTCATCACTCTGGAGGGATGTGATGCAGAGAGTGAGACTCAGGCACAAGGAAAATAGTTCACTTAATACTGAAATAGAGACATGACAATATTTTTTTAACATCTTATTTGTGTGCTTCATCTAACAAAGCCGTTATTGATCTATTTAAATAATTCTCCTTGTGTTTCCTTTCATGTTGCCAATCTGATAATGGCTGTGAGTGAAAATAAATCCCTGCGCTCTCAAAATATAATTATACATCTAATGTTACAAACCGCATGCTGCTGCTAAATGTAGGGATCTTACTTGTCCAGTGTTTTTTTTTTCCTCCTTCCCCCGGATAAACTTATTTTCAGTCCTGTTTCCTCCCACATTATTACAGATTATATAAAATTCTGAGTATAGCTTTTGTCTGTATGCTCCTGCTGTGATTTCAGCTGCTCTTCACCCCCACAAAGATGAATATTTGTATTAAAATCACAGAATATAAAGAATATTTTTGCTTTGATGTCTGCACAGATTAACTGGGTTGGCATTTTTTTTAGGAGTGCATCTGCTGGTCAGGTCAGGATGTTCAGGCCTGAGCTGCCTGTGAACAAAGCTGCACCAGTGATGGGCTTGTGATATTCAAAGTTTGAGTTCAAAGCTACTTTATGAACTTTGTCAGATAACGACACAGTTCTTCTGTGCAGTGAAATAAAATAATAATGATCTCACTCTCAGCAGCCTTTAATGAATTCATATTGTTAAAACTGTTACATCATCAGTCATGCATGATCTGTTTATACACCAGTATCAATGCTTCACATGAGGAGTTAAGAGTTATATAAGTAAGAGAAGCCGATAAAGAACAAGACTGGAAGACTTTCTGGTAATAAAACTGATATGAAGTATGTATTAGTGGGCTCTTCATTGTCCTAACTGGTTTCTACAGAGGGCTCTGCTGTCAGCCCAGCCGGCTGGCTGACTGGCTGGCTCTCACCAGCTGAGCGGTTTGTTTGTGTTGTGTTGTGTTTTGTTTGCCCCCTCGCCTCTGGGTGACAATTCACACTCTGCCGCAAGTTCAACTCCAGGGCATCGTCCCTGTCTCTGCAAGTTCATTAGCATAGCTGCAAGTGTGTGATTTGTGTGTGTGCGTTCATCTCTGAGATTCATAAAGAGAAACTACTGGTTTTACTGTGTTCAAGTTCGCTGCTTTGAGAAAAATGTGTGTCTCGTTTGGGATTGAATGAGCTCAGAGGACGCATTTTCTCAAACTAACCAGATTAAATGATGAGTGTGTTCACATTAAAATTAGCCATGAAGACCTTTCTGTTAATGTGTTTTTCTTTTGGCTGCTTTGACCAATCGCCGCTTCAGATTTTCCGTTTACATGGTTGTAACCGTGTATTTGTTCCTGAAAGCACTACCTCTACATGTACTCTGGGCGATTGGGGGAAAAAAGGCAGCACTTCACTCTGACAAGGGAACAGATTGCCTTTTCACTAAGCACTCGCAGGAAGCAATCAGATAGAAAATTGCCCTGGAAAATTGCTCGTTCTGAGTGACTGAGCAGTAAGCGAGGTCCCTGGCCAGGGCGCACATATGCTCCGACAAGTGAGTGGGCGAGCAGATAAATGGGCGAGTGACCCACTGAATGGATGGCACTGTGGCTGATGGTGACACGATAGTAGCCGGGTTATCAGTGCACTCTATCACCAGTTCCTAGTAGCATTAAATGACAGCGGTTGTTTGGGAACACGGTGTTCTGTTGCCGGACCTTTCAGAGGTAAACTGAAACCGCCAGTATGTGTTTTGACAATTTTTGTCTTGTTCACTCGGGGCGCATTCAGACCACGGAGGCTTGTAACAGTTTTACAAGCCAGAAAGTTTCTATACTCCTTTATTCTGTGAAATAACTGTACCATGACACCTGAAACTCAGTTCTTCAACAGTGGTGAAGCTTTTTAGACATAAATTTGTCATTTACAAGAAAAGGCAACAAAAAAGTTTCAAGGATCTAAGGAGTCTGTTATCTGGCAATGAATCTCAAAAAAAAATTCACAACAAGGTGAAAAACTGTGACTGATTTTCGACCTGATTTTTCCTCCCCTTTATCTTCACCTTTCTCATTGTTCTCCAGATCTACGGGTCTCCAGGCCTCTGATTGTACCAGGTTACCCAGAGAACACCACAGGGGTGGTGGGTGGTCAGGTGAAGCTGGTTTGTAAAGTCCACAGGCCGGCATCCACCAAGGTGCAGTGGCTGAAGTCAGAAGTCAGCCAGGGAGGACCTCTTCGGCTCAGAGCTCTGACGGTGAGAAGACGACATAAACCAAGAAAATACTGCTATTTTATTTTTTTCTGTTCTATTCAGACTGTTTTGATTCTGTTCTCATCATATTAAAAAAATGTTAACATGATCTCTCCTACGTGCAGGCCCTGCAGAACAACGCATCCAAGGTGAACACCCTGCATCTGTCCAACATCACTGTGGAGGATGCGGGAGAGTACATCTGCATGGCCGAGTGCACCCACTCAGGACAGACAGTGCAGGCCATGCAGTCAGCGTGGCTGGACGTCCTGCCTGGTGAGACACACACATATCTTATCAAATCATAGTTGTTGTTTTTTTTGTGCAGTTGTGCAATTTGTTTGAATGCTTCATCCACAGGAGGGAAAACATGACAGGAGCCCTGTCTGACTTTTAAGCCACTACAATTTGCTATCTATTAACTCAACCATTCATTCATAACACAGTATAACACTGTTTGCTAACCTCAACTTTTCCCCTCCACAGGTACTATCATTTCCCGGACGGTGGACCTGACTGCTGCTGAAATCCCACCAGGTAACTTAAACTCTCACACTGGAAAAAAGTTGTGTTCAAACATGTGACAAAATTAATTAATATTTTCTTTAATTTCCAACCTAAAATGAACACAGTAGATTTTAAAAAATGTTTTTATGTTGACAATCCAGGAATAAACTTATACTGCACTTGCACATATTGTTAACAGTGAGTGCAGGTTTCTGTTCCATTAATCCATTTGAGTGTCTGTAATGTAAAAAAAGATTAGTTTGTAAAACCATAAAAAGAGAGCACAGACTGTTGAAGGTGGTATGGCAGCCATCTGTGCGGGATCAAACACTAGTGTCGTCCTTTTCAGGCTGGAATGAACTTCTCTCCTCCCTTCGCTCACTTAGATCTCCAGTGAACCTTCACCGCCCCTCAGATTTACTCTCCATCCACTGTCATGCTGCAACATGTTCATTAGCTTCTGTTTCTCTTCCTCCTTGTTTCTTTTCTTCTTCTTTTTTTTGAGTGAGTGGGGAAGGGAGGGAGTTTGCCATGTTAGCTCGATCGCTCCCAGTCCCACAATAATCCACAGAGGAACAAAAAGATGAAGGGGGTGGGGGGGGGGGGGGCGGGGGGGTGGAGGAGGGTAGGGTCGGTTAGGCCTCCTGGTCTCCATGGTAATTTCATTGTGTGGGTGTGTGTGGGGATGGGAGATAATGGGTTAGGGGAGTTGAAGGTCATAGTTGAGGGGATGGGTACTTGCTCTAGAGGGGAGGTGAAGAAATGCCCTGCTGACTGGCCTTCTCTGTGTGGTGATATATGTAAAAGAGCAAAACAAATAGAAAGGTTTATGTTGTTTGGTTTCAACAGATGTTATTGAGGACCTGAGTGAAGACACCACAGAGCATCTTCTGCTAGAGCCGGGCAACGTGCTGAAACTGCGCTGTGACATGAACACCAGGCCCGGCATGGCGGTGAACTGGTACAAGGAGGGAATCCGGATTCTGCCCACACCCCGGATCCAGATGCGCGGCGCCGTCATGGAGATCACAGATGTAACATATGAGGATTCAGGTGTTTATGTTTGTGTTCTCCGGGGATCCAAAGAGCCTGTGAGAAACTTCACCATCACTGTAACAGGTAAAGACACTAACACTGTTGTTTATTGCTTAAAGAGTTGTGTTTTAACAAAGCAAATCATGGACTGATGGCAGACAATGTGTTTTAGCCTGTCTTCATACTGTCTTTCTTTGCCATTTGTCCAGACTCGCTGGGGTCAGGAGATGACGACGAGGACAACGGCTTGGATGACTCATCGGCTGAGATTGAAAATGACCAGGTGTACTACTCCAGAGGTGTGTAGGTTGTTTGCTTATTAGCTATAATCCTTCATCCAGGCTTCATCAGAGCATTCTGACTAACAGCTTATTGGCTGGTTTTTGTTTATTCAGGTCCCTATTGGACACACACCCAGCGTATGGAGAAGAAGCTGTACGCTGTTCCTGCAGGCAACACGGTGAAGTTTCGTTGTCCAGCCATGGGCAGCCCCATGCCAAGCATCCGCTGGCTCAAAAATGGACGTGAATTTAGAGGAGAGCATCGCATTGGGGGCATTAAGGTTAGAATGATAGCAGAGTCTGATGTTGAATTACACCTGGGTTCATATTGATGATCTGGCAGACCTTTGATTGTCAGTATTAGTAGTAGTAGTTGTTTTGAGAGAACTCAGGATGTAGTTTTTCTTTGCTCTACCATTGTTTGTGTTTCATTGCGTTATCCTGATCATGAACTCCTTAGAGTCTGAAAACAGGCAGTGGATAAAAATTTTTAAAAAGTATATATCTAATTTAATGTTTCTTTGTGTTTAGCTGAGACACCAACACTGGAGCCTGGTGATGGAGAGCGTTGTTCCTTCAGACAGAGGAAACTACACCTGCATGGTGGAGAACAAATATGGTTCCATCTCTCACAGCTACGTCCTGGATGTCCTGGGTAAGACGTGACAATGCATAATCCAGGGCTTTCTGGACTTTTTCCACATCTGATAGCGTGTGTTGTTGCTGTTTGTGTTTCAATGTCTCAGAGACTCTAATCCTTTAATGAATTTGTGTCTCTGGACCAAAAATACTAATAATTAAGCACTTAAAACAGCAAAACAGACGTAATTAAACATATTTCTCTTTAAACATAAATTTCAGCGCTTTCATGGCAGCGATAGGAAAAGTTATTAGTCAGCACTTATGCATCATGTCTCCAAATAAAAGCCTCCAGTCTGATGGAGGGTATAACCAGAGGGGTGAGCGGAAGGTGACAAGGGCGCCTGGCGTCCGCCATGGCGGCCAGGATGTGGACGATCAGGCGTCCACACCAGTTTTCTACCTGACCTGTGACAGGAGATCAAGGAGGACTGCGGTTTATTTGTTCATTTGTTCGCTGTCTGTCCACCGCGGGGTCAGTTCCTGTCCCCATCAACGGGGGGAGAGGACTAACGAGACAACTAACGAGATCAGAGAGCGAGAGTAAGCGCAGATCAAAGAGACCCCGGCAACCAGCTGACAAAGACCCGCACTAATGGAACCGATTTTCATCCCAAAATGACATTTTCTGCTCTTTTGCCAGCATACAAACACATTATAAATGACAGTGACAACTGCTGGCCATTTTTAGACATTTGTTTACATGTTTGTCGGCTGTTAAATGGCCAAATACTTCAATGTTTTAACCACAATCCAGTACTATTCCAGTTTCCCCCAAACTTGTCCTGCCTACATGGATGCCTATCTCTGTCTCCATGTTCTTGGATGACCTTTGAACTGTTGCCCCAAGAAGAGGGGAGTCCTTTAAGCACTGAATGGTTTCTCCTTAGCTTGTTGAGATATTTCAAAGTTTTTGCTCACTTTACTAATGTCCGGCGATTCTTTCCCCACACAGAGCGCTCCCCCCACAGGCCCATCCTGCAGGCCGGTCTACCAGCCAACACTACAGCAGTGGTGGGCAGTGATGTCCAGTTCCACTGTAAGGTCTACAGCGACGCCCAACCTCACATTCAGTGGCTCAAGCACATCGAAAGAAACGGCAGCCGCTATGGTCCTGACGGGACGCCTTATGTGCAGGTCCTCAAGGTTGGTAACATCTAACAGGTGTTTGGCTCAAAAGGACAGAGTCCTCTGTGGGATCACAAATTATAAACTATGAACTGAACTGTTGTTGGTACTATTTTGCTTTGGTTCTTTTAAAGAGAAGTTTTAATAGACATTGGATTGTGATGATTGTTGTGTTCTAACTTTTTATGTTGCTTTCTGCATTTGTTTTGTGCAGACTGGCAGTCTGAACATGTCAGAGGTGGAGGTACTCTACCTGTCTAAAGTTACAATGGAGGATGCAGGAGAGTATACCTGTCTGGCTGGAAATTCAATTGGTTTTGCCCACCAATCCGCTTGGCTTACCGTCCTCTCAGGTAAGGGACAAAGAGCACTGAAGGCTACATGACTTAGAAGTAACAATGTTGTGGCCAAATACTCCACCAAGCTACACTGAGCCACTGATATCTTTGTGCTGACAAACCTTGAACATTGGTATCAGGAAATAATTTTGATTTGTCACTTTCTGACGGTAAAAGCATTTTTGTAAAAACTTTGCCTCTGTGTCTGTAGAGGAGGAAGCAGCAGATGCTATGGACACCATTGAGACCAAGTACACTGACATCATCATCTACGCCTGTGGTTTCCTGGCTCTGATCATGGCCATTGTCATCGTGGTGTTGTGTCGAATGCAGGTCCATCCCAGAAGGGAGCCGTTTGATGCTCTCCCTGTCCAGAAGCTCTCTAAGTTCCCTCTTCGCAGACAGGTACAGGGCACTATGAATCCTGGGAACTGAAGTCTGTCTTTAAATGATGCTTAGCAAATAGTTGACCATGACATAAGGCCAGGGTACGCTTGAAAGTTCTTAGAAAGTGTCATCCGACCATGTGTGAAGGCAAAAGTGTTTATAGCTGTTCCAGATTTTCACACTTGAAACCCTCCTGTTGTTAATTAAATTCTCCTTTCTGCACCTCGTCCTTCAGTACTCAGTCGAGTCTAACTCATCAGGGAAGTCCAGTGCGTCTCTGATGCGGGTGGCTCGCCTTTCGTCCAGCTGCTCTCCCATGCTGGCTGGAGTTATGGAGTTTGAGTTGCCCTATGACCCAGACTGGGAATTCCCCAGAGAGAAGTAAGTTATCTATAATGTAGAATCACTTGGGCCATCATTTGCAAATATGTGGATGATATTTTGGAAAGAAAATTCTCCTGCTGTTACATGTATTATGAAAGAGATCTGTTTTGAAATTTTGAGTTTACATAAAAATGATGCCCCTTACAGAGAAAGTATTTCTTCACTCAAGTTTTGTTTGGCTGCTGGGATCCAGACTCATTTAAACGCTGTAGCTCTCGCATCATGAGGGGACCTAAAAAGAAGTCCGCAGCCCATTTTGGCTCTGCCCAACCCATGTTTTAAGAAACCAGAGCCCAAAATTATGGATTTGTACAGTTTTCATTTGGACATACTTATTTTCACTAACTCTCGCTCTTTCCCTCTCTAGTTTAACATTGGGCAAACCTCTAGGAGAAGGCTGCTTTGGTCAGGTGGTCAGAGCTGAGGCCTACGGCATCAACAAGGACTGCCCAGACCAGGCCACCACTGTGGCGGTTAAGATGCTCAAAGGTAGGAAAGAAATGATACAGACACAAAAATACCTCAAGACATTAGCTGAAGTCTGCTGTCTGTGACTAAGGCATGCTTCTCTAAATAAGAGGTATTTTTCCCTCAGATGATGCTACAGACAAAGATCTGGCAGATCTCATCTCAGAGATGGAGCTGATGAAGGTGATGGACAAACACAAGAACATCATCAACCTTCTGGGAGTCTGCACACAGGATGGTGAGCTTCTGAGATACAACTTTTAATTTAAATAAAATTGTTGCCCGCTCCTTAGATCAGTCAAAATAAAGTGATGTTTGCGCTGATGTTTAGAGCAGCAAGGATAGGACAGTAGTCTCCTTGTTAACAAATTATGTTGCACACAATTGTCATTGTAAATCTCAACAAACCAACCTAATTTAGTGGTCCCAAGCCAACAATAAAAACAACCCTGTCCTTCATCCTGCTTGTGTTCTCCCCCAGGCCCTCTGTATGTGCTGGTGGAGTACGCCTCCAAAGGCAGTCTCAGAGAGTACCTGCGTGCCCGGCGACCCCCAGGCATGGACTACACCTTTGATGTGACCAAGGTGCCTGAGGAGCAGCTCACCTTCAAAGACCTACTGTCCTGTGCCTACCAGGTGGCCAGAGGGATGGAGTACCTGGCCTCTAAAAGGGTATGTTGACTTTAAAGAGTGGTCAGAACTTGAAGTAGCAGTGTATCTGAGAGTCTCTCTGAATCTCAGTACACAGTATATTTTTTTATTTAGTGTTGGAATTTTATGTCTAGAGAGATTTTACCAGAATCTGTTTCACTTTTAGCAGCTGAGAAACTTGTCAGGACATTAAGATGTAGTGCTGAAGTGATTCGATTAATTGATCAATCAGCTGAGAAAAAGTAAACTTTTCTACTGTTGTAATTGTTAACTTTTGCAGGCCAGATGCTTGATTTATGGTTTTGGGTTGTCTTTAGGAACTTTTACATTGAAAGTTCCAGCCTCATGGGGATGTTTACATTTCGGTCCTCATTACAGTTAAATGTAGCTTTGTACTCAGGCAGGAAACACAGCCACAAAATGAAAGCAGGACAGTAACATGCTCAACATTTGTGGACTTCTCAACTGTATAAGATCAGATGTTTGGTTTTGACTTGAAGGGAAGCGTGATTAGGATTGGGTTCCTTTGTGTAATTCAATGTTTTCGTATTTGGGCACTTGGCCTTCAGATGGATGAGTTTGGTTCAGACATTTTTGGACGGCAGCTCCAGCTCTTTCCTTTCCCCGTCCTCTGTGCCTCTGTCTGTCCCTTTCTTTTCTTCCCATTCCCACCCCCCATGTTTCAATTCCTTTCATTTTCCCAGCATGCACTCTGTCTGTGTGCTTCTTATCAACACGTCTCTTTGTCTGCCAGCCGGTGTCTCAGACAGGCATTCCTGAACAGAAAGCTGCTGCAGCTTCAGCCCTGTTTACTCTTCTCCATCCATCTGTCCGTCCCTCCGTCGTCGGGCTTTGTCCTTTTTAGCGCTGCCATAAATCTGTTAGCAAACAGGCAGTAGAGCCGTCGTTTGGGTGTAGGCATCAGGTTTCTGGCTCTACGGCCTCCTAAGAATGCAGGAGCCTGAAACTAACCCTCCATTATGGGGAGACCCACAAACCAAGACTGGTTCATTTCGCACGTCCCCACAAATCCCACGTCTATTTCAAATGAAAACCAAAATAAACTTAATGACATCCATTCAATGTGGGCAAACAGGGCCTTTCTTTTTTTCCTCCCAAAGGGTTGTTTTTTCTTCAAACTCCCGGGGTTCTATATAAAGATGTTTTAATTTTGTTGCATTCACTAAAATGAGGCACTGCATGTTGACTTTAGCCTCCTGCGTCTTTTCATATTTGGAGAAAATCTGCAGTGAATCATTTCTACCTACTGTAGTGTTTTTACATGGTCTCTGAAAACCACGGCCTGGACAGAACAGGCAGAAACATGTCATGTCACAAGTCTAAATTCAAAGGGGCATTTTAAGAATAAAAGGCCTTAGATAATAAAGTTTAGTTCAACATTCTTGTTTAGCCAGAACTGTAAATGTATACCTTTACCAAATGGAGAGAGCAGATACAATACCAAAAAAAAAGAAAGAAAGAAAAAGAGGCAACATACTGAAGAAAAAAAACTATTTATTCAGCCTGTTTTCCCAATTAAATCTCTGTGCCCATTTAAACTTTATGCTAATCTTCCCAGCAGTTCCAGCAGTTGGCCTAAAGCTCATTTTCAGTTCTCTCTCTCCTCTCTCTGCAGTGCATCCACAGAGATTTGGCAGCCAGGAACGTTCTGGTGACGGAGGACAACGTGATGAAGATCGCTGACTTTGGCCTGGCCAGAGGAGTCCACCAGATCGACTACTACAAGAAAACCACAAACGTGAGTGACAGTTTGTCGAAGCACATTTTCAGTAATCACTTTTCACTCCTGTAACTTTCCAGTGGAGAATTCTGTTTTCCACTAGTTAACGAGTTGGGCAGCATGCAACCAATTACTGCTCTCCTTTTACTTTTCCAGAAGCAAAGATGTTTGCATCCTATAGCACATTTCAGGGGAAAAATAATAATCTTCTTGCTTTGCTTGATCTGATGTCTTTTTGTAAAGACATCAGATCAAACTTTATTAGAGTTGATGGACTTAAATGTTAAAATAGAAGATCTGATCTTGGTCTGAACCTGTTATCCTGACCCTCTGAACTATCCACTGGATGATCACGTTAATATCATCAAGATATTTGGTTTGTTAAAAGGTTAAAGTGGAAGCTGGTTGTTTGTAAAAAAGAAAGAAAAACTACCTCACCAGCCCTGCTTGTAAACATGTCTGCTCCTGAGTCAGGTTTCTCCTGCCAGGCTCCTTTCACAGCTTTAATACTCCTCAAGACAGATGTCTGATGTTTTCATCTGATTGGCAGCAGGCTTAATGGGACTTAATTAGAAAAGAGGGGAGACAGAGACGGAGGAGGGGGAGGATTGTGAGGGAGAGAGGAGAGAGGGCACACATAAAGTGAGAATGTGGTTTTAAAAAAAAAGTTGTTTACAGTGAGACAAAAAAGAAGTACAGGGCTCTAATGTTTCCATGTCCACTCTGCAGGGACGGCTGCCGGTGAAGTGGATGGCACCAGAAGCCTTGTTTGACAGAGTCTACACACACCAGAGTGACGTGTAAGTTCAACTTCTCAAACTCAAAGTCTCTGCAGCACAAAAACACCAAGTGCTTTAAAACAATGTGCAGTACAAGACTAATGTAAATTACAGTACAATGACAAACATCTTTTATATGTATTCTGTTGTAATTGTATCATGTCTTTACACATCCTTTTATACCTCAGTAAACATATTTGTATGTGTCCTCTTCATTTGTTTGTCCTCAGGTGGTCGTTTGGCGTTCTGATGTGGGAGATCTTTACGCTGGGTGGCTCACCGTACCCCGGGATCCCTGTTGAGGAGCTCTTCAAGCTGCTGAAAGAAGGACATCGAATGGACAAACCCTCCAACTGCACACATGAACTGTAAGCAGGAGCTCTTCCCTTGTATTTTCCACTGTTAGCAGCCATGCCCGTCCACATCCATCTACACTGGCCAAAAGAGTCTTACTTTGTTTTAAGATATTTTGCTACAGTAAACAGGGGAGTGTGGGGCGTGACAAAGTCAGAGCTTTGTAATTTGGTTATTTCAAATAGGGTTTTTAGTGCAAGTAACTTTTTAGTGCAACTAGCTACTGTATCTCTTAAAGTACCTTCAAAGTTTTTACACATATTTTGCAAAACCAACAGTGTTAAGTGTTTGTCTCATTGTAGATTATAATATTTTTTCCCCTGCAGCTACATGATGATGCGCGAGTGCTGGCATGCTGTTCCCACCCAGAGACCAACCTTCAAACAGCTGGTGGAGGAGCTGGACAGAGTGCTGCTGTCCGTCTCTGACGAGGTGGGCTGCACAAACACACACACACACAAACACAAACACACACCCACACCCACACACACACACATACACACACACATGCATACATGATAATGTATGGGCTCAGCTCATGAAGATGTACACACACACATTTTCTTCTTCCTCTCCTTGACAAGCTGCTGTCCAGGTGTCTTCAGTACATAGTGAATGCATACAGAGTGGGCTTATAAACAGAAACAGTCAAAGTCAAAGTGCCTGTATTGTCTAAATTACTAAAGTTGTTAGAGCCTTTTTTCAACAAATACATGAAAATACACGATCGTCCGCAGACCAGTGAACAGTTCATGTGAATGGTTTGTTGGTTTTTACTTTCACTTAATCACAGAAATATATAGGCTTAGATACAAACCTAAAAATCATCTAACTTGACCAATCCAGCATTGTTGGTCCAAAAATGTTAGTCTGTACTGATGTGGTGGTCTAAAACTGCAATGGCACCAATTCTCCACATCTGCATCTCCTCTGGTGTGGACATCATTAAATGAACGGCATGTTCGACAGCGGTCTTTATAACCTCTGAGAACACGCCAAATTCAATTTCCTCCACTGTTTACTGCCAATTTTACAAACATTTCAATGTGGATTAGTTTCTCTTGTTGCAAACTGCTTCTGCAGAGACACTAACAGGTCTCTAATATCTGAACTTCCTCTCTCCTCTCAGTACTTGGACCTGTCAACACCTTTCGAGCAGTACTCCCCATCATGTGAGGACACGTCTAGCTCCTGCTCCTCTGACAACGACTCCGTTTTTACCCACGATGCTTTGTCCACTGACCCCTGTCTCCTGGGCTACCAGGATGTGCGCTCCCGGATAGACATGAAGGCGGCACTCCGATAGGCACCCAAACATATAAACACACGAACACAACACTACCAGTGGGGAAACACTACTTTGGGCTTTCAAGTAAAGCAAAACATCCACTGGCGGCCATACTGGAGGTCCACTACAGCATTTTTAAAGTTAAGTTAAAGTTTTTATTCTTGTTAAGTTTTACATTGGACCTCCATTATGGCACCAGACGCAGCCTTTAGATATAAGTGGGCATCTTTTACACACACAGACATACATATGTGTGCACATGGAGCACTGAAGCTGCTGGGCTTCATTACATGATGGAGTTTTGTTTCATTGGGGGCAGAAGAACGAGCAGAAGACAAACAAAACATGGTACTTTGGACTATCAGCTCTGGCACTGTGCCCAAGAACAGTTGTAACATTGGAAAACTGCGGCACTAAACCCAACAGGAGGGACCCCGGTACTCAAAACAGCTTGAAATGCTTTCTTTGATCAACTCTCCTTCAGAGAGGTGAAGGACAATGATCTTCTCACACAAACTCAACCCAAAACCAGGGCTTGAACCCTCGGTGATAAAGACATTTTAACAAAAAAAAAAAAAAAAAAAAAGATTTATTTTGCTATGATAAAAAAAGAAGAAACTGATTGTTAAATATAAATCTCTCTATATAAGATTATTTTACTTTTGTGATGCTTATTTAAAAAGAAAACAGTCTTAAATCTCAGGATCTCTCATGCTAAGAAGTTGCTGTAGCAGCAGCAAAGTGCCTGAATTTATGATTTCCTGTGAATATATTAGAATATTAAAATATTGTATGTACATATCAACAACAGAAAGACGATTGCCTTTTATAAATTATTCTGAACGACACAAAAATGAAGGTTATTGGAGGCAAAAGGAGAGAGAAATTTAATCAAGTGTTTCAAATGCCAAACCTGTCACAGCTGTCACACTGTCTTCATGTTCAGGTTTCATTCCAAAATACCACCATATCTGATGTAGGACGAATATTTGAACTAATAACTTCAATTAAAGTCACTTTCACAGTGATGGAAGCTTAAAGTCACAGTCTGTAATCCAAATATAAATCTAATCACAACATTGGAGTCCCAGTCTTTCAAAATCATGAACTAACACTAGATGCTGTGAAAATTAGGTTTGCATAAGCAACGTTTTGCAGACTTTTTGTCTAAAAACCAGCCTGTATTTTGAGTTATGACTGACTGAGAAACACAAATGACCTAATTTTCCAGCAACTCAAGCCTCAAATTATTGTGGTGAAAAAAGAAATATGGACTGGGCCTTAAAAGATGGCTCAAACTTGGAACATTTTGGAATGAAACCTCCATTTGTAAATTCTGCTGCGGCCTCCAGCCCAAGAAAACAATTTGTGGGTAAATACCAGAAGGAGCCCAGTTATTGTTGCTGTTGTTGAACCACGGATTTGCTAAACTTTTTGGATATGAAGAAAAAAAAACATCGCTTCTCAAAAACTTTATTGTGATTTGAACAGGTCTCCAAACCCCAAAGGTCATGAGACAGACTCATTTACAAGTTAAAAACAACCACGTAAACTTTGAGACAACATCTTGTGGTCTTCCTCGAACAACAGCTTTACTCATTCAGCCTTTGCCTACATTGCTGCTTTGTCAGAGACAGTGCGTCCACGGTGGGACTCACCCTGAAAGGAGAGCTGACGATTCAGCATGAGGACTCGGTGGGGAGCTGGCCCAGGCCCACTGTCACTACTGACATGGAGAGGAGCGCAGGGAGGGGGACACTGAATGTGAAAGCCAGTGTGATTGATTTCAAATAGAGGAGAAGGGGGAGGGACTCTCCTTTGTCTGGCTGTAACCCTTCACCCAACCCAATCTGCTGGCGAGGGGTCCTCAGGTCCGCAGCCTGGCCGGACAATGAAGGCTTTGCAGACTTAATGGGTGTGACTACGGACCAGAGGGAGTTTTGGGGGTGGTGGTGTGGGGATAGCTTGGGCTTGTGTGCAAATGAAGAGGCTCTTATTATGGTAATGTCTCTTCTTCTCTCCCAAACGCCCCTATCTTTATCCATAGCCACTACCTTTTAAATTACAAATCTTAATTCACATTCGCTGCTCCACCAGTGCCACCAGGACCAGCTGCATAAAACTCCCCTGTGGGGTAAAATGCCAACTGAGTCCCAGTCTGCCTCCTAAATCTGACCACAGACAATGGAGACACAAACAAATTAACCACTGACGGTTATTGTGTTGAGAGATCCAAACAAAAGAGATAACATTGTATGATCTGATAAAAATTATATCTTACTCCAGATCTTTGATCCCTCACATTCCAAAAATGCTTTAAATTCATCATCCAGTCATCTTACTGTGAGTGAAACCAGTCAACCATTTGATCAACAAAGGATTAATGTGTCTGCTCTGCTCATTTGTTTGCGTTTGAAGCCGCCAATCATCTTGTGACAGCTGGCATCACTGATGGATATCTCATTTTGGGATGGAGCTCTTACATTTACATAAAGTGTCCGGATACATTTGCATCTTTACATTCCATTTAGCCCAGATACAAACTGTAAACAATCGCAACGTTCTTAAAACATTTCCTCAAGAGAATTATTTTAGAAATATCTAATTTATTTGTTTATTGTTTTTGTTTTTATATGAAATAAAGTATAATTTAAAATAAAGTAGCTCTGCGTCTTGTCTCTGTCTTTGCATGAGAAAATGGAAATTCAGATTGTCAGGCCAAACGATAACCAGACTCAGACTGGAAGCCAAAAACATCCTTATTCTGGGCAAGTTGTTATCATTCTTATCAGCTAATACTAATGCTTTCATTTGAAACAAAAACAGAAATGTTCATAGTGTGTCATTCCTTCCACTGCTTATAGAGGACAGCCATCGTCAGGCTCAGGACAACTGGCTCTCAGTGGAGGATCATCAGCTCATCTAGTTCACCTGGGCTCTTTAGCTGGTCCATGTGCTCACAACATCTCTCCCCTCAGATCCACCCCCCTGCATGTTTCTCTTCATTTTGCACCTTAACAAAGGCACATTTTAGTTAACATATATTGAATAAACAACATCCATTTAGGTAAACCCCTCCACCTCAAGCCAGTTTGCGACTAATGGGAACTCATGTGTGATTGTGAGATTTAGCTTGAGTAGAAATTGGCCGGCTTGATCGGCTCACTCTCTGCCCAATGTGACAAATGTGTCCCCCATGTGTCCTCATTGGTATGTTAAGCATTTGCATTTAGTATTGGTTTTAGGAGTTGTAGGAGAACCAAGAAAGGTTTTAGGTTTTTGATTTAGACTTAAGTAGCAGGTGGATGCAAAGGGAGCAGGAGGTTGTGTCCTCGCATTGTTTGTGTTGCAAACCCATTTTGTCGTCTCGTACCAGCTATTTAGATTTAAGGAAAGTACTGGCACATGTGATTGGAGAGTATGGCCACATTTCAGTGGGTAGATGGCAAGTTTGAGATTTGAATCTTCTACAGTGATTTAATGAAACCTGACTAGAGAATTTGCACAATCAGCTGTTTACAGATGAACCTGATAATATCCACATAACAGTAGTGGACAGAAATACACATCAAAAAGCATTTTCTTTTGTGGATTTTTTGTATTTGGTTAAAATCTGTGCAACATTTTTTCACAGAAACTTGGTTATTGTCTTTGGATTATTTCCCTGGGTTCAGGTTTAATAGTTTCTGTTTGCCCTTTGGTCCTGGTGGAATCAGTGTATATGTACATTTTAGTAAAATACTCAAAGCAGTCAGGCCCAGCTCCATGTTTACTGGGCCTGACTGGGCCCTTGAGTTTTGGTTTCAGTGCTTCCTGTTCTATTTTGAAGCCCCATTCCTTGTGTATCTGAACCCAATCAACTTTCTGCCTTTGTCTGGTTTCGCACCTTTGTTGATCTCCGCCTAGATTTGTGCCACCTGTTGTCAATTAGCTCCGGTGTATTTAAGTCTCTGCTGATCCCCTGTCTCTTTGTCAGTTTGTCTGTGCTTGTGTCTGAGTCTGTTCTTGTAGTCATGCCAAAGTTTCTACCTGTTGTCTTCTCTGAGTTTGTGCCTTTACCCCTACTGGAGTTGTACCTGTTAGCGATCCTGTCTTTGTTTCTGTTTTCCTGCTTCAGTGTGGCACCTGTGTTTTCCTCCAGTGTTTGTTTCTTGTTTTCCCCATGGACTATCCTCCTTGCTGTTACAAGTACAGATGGGATTGCCTTATAGTTTGTTTGTTTTTGAGTCTTTTTTTTTTTTTTTCCCCTAAGTGGAGACTTCAAGCCAGTGATTTTGCGTTGAATAAAAGGACATTATCACATTATCAGTCCGCCTTGTGTTCTTGGCCACAGCCTTTAACAGGAGAGCCAAATGTGAGAGAGATAAAAGACAGAGACAGGCACAGAGAAACGGCGAGACAGAAGAATGAAGAGATGGAGGTTAAAGGTCAAGAGGAGGGAGGAGAGGGCAGCAGTGATCCCACCCAGCCCTGGTTTTTGAAGTGTGTCTCTGTGTGTGTGTGTGTCTTATCTCCTGTGTAGATGGTGTGTGGTCTGCACATGAATGTGCGTGCGTCTGTGTCTTATCTCTCATGTACAATAAATCTTGATCACCCAGCAAGTCTCTCTCTGAGCTCCCTTCCTGCTTGAACTGATAAAGGTCTCAGTCTGGGATCTGTGTCTGGAGGTGTGTGTCTATTACGTTAATAGTTAAATACACACACCAGCATTATTTTTTTTTTCTTCAAATGCAGTTTTAAAATTCTCCCAGTATTTGGAGAATCCAAAACTTTACCTGGGGACAATTACACTCGGTCCTGAACCAACAGACTCTGGCCTGCACTTAACGGTTCACACTCTTTGTCTGCCTCTAAAAACACATTTTCCTCCTGTGTTTATGATGACGCATATGTGATCAAAGCTGATAGAGAGGCCTCTTGGATCTGATCGGGTCTTAACCATATTGACATGCAGACCCGTGACCTGCAGCAACACAATGGGACCTGTCATACTCAATTAGACTCTATTCGATTTGGGTCTGAGACTAGACCTTTGAAGACCTCCAGTGAGTCCAGCTTCTACTGAAATTTGCCTTCGCCTTTCTTATCCTCTTCCATAAGCAGTAGATCACATGAGAGGATGACTAAAAACACGGCTGAAATGCCTCCCGTGATAGTGGATGTTCAAGAGTTGTATTCTGGCTTCATGACATTTCTGTGCAGTGAGTTGTTCTGGTCACTTTTCGCCTCCTAGAGTTGTTTGAATCTAGATCTAGTTTATGTTTAGAATAAACCCGATTAAACCACACTCAGACTTGCGCGCACACACAGATCTGCATGAATTCAACTGTTGACACACACAGACCTCTTATCTCCAAAGAACAGTCTGTTCAATCTGTTAAGGTTGCATAATTTGAGATTCGAGGTGTGAGTGTTTGTCCTTGTTACCTCTTCTGATAAAAGGAAATAGTTGAGGTCATTTAATTCCCATCACTTTTGGCCCAAAAAAAAATGCCTCACATGACTTTCCAGTTGTGCAGGTCTATTATTAATTACCTTATAAAAGCTGTGATTTTTAGACATGTTGTTGATGTTCCTGTTGGTTTTCCACCACAGAAATGTTCAGGACAATAAATATAAAAGTCCAGTATGTCTCTTAAAATTGTGTTTTGATTGTGGCAGCTGCATTTTTGCACATGTGAAAAAACACAAGCATCCTACTGTCACTGACCATGGTTTATGTGTTAGCGCTGAGCACAGAGGAATACAAGGATGACTTTGTTGTCCCTGCTCTCATGCTAAATTCACCACTGGAACAACACACTGGATTTGTTGTGGTTTATTTCTCTTTATGCTCTAAATGCTCAGGGGTGGCAGTGGTTTGTTTTGCTGGGTGTGTGAGTGTATATGAGTGCAGTGTTAGACTCAGCAGGCAGTATATCTGCTGACTTGTTTCCTTCTCTCTCTTCTCTGATTAGTCAGCAAGCGTCCGGCCTGTATTGTGGGACTCTATCTGTCAACTAATCCAGCTCCCATTTAGTCAAATGAACTGTTGGTGACTGCTGAGGAAACCCCCCAGGCTTCAGCTTTACTGACTTTCATGTTTTTGGGTGCTGCTGAACATGTTCAGAAAGCATCTTAAAATTTCAAGTCAAAATACATCAGAAGTCCGAAGAACTCAAGTTTTCAAATTATGAAGTTGTCTGAAAATAAAAACAAGAACTTTGATTTGAGATGAGCAAAACTGAATTAACTTTTTGTTAAGGAGAAAATATTAGCTGATCCTGCGAAACCTCTGCATGTTTTGCAGTGCACCTGATGTACAAGCATGTTGTTTATTGGACCTGTCTTCCCACAGTATTTGAGCATCTGAGAGTCAACACAAATCTGAGTCTAGTCTGTAACTTCCTCTGTGGTATTCAGAGGAACAGCTGAAGCAGACATTCTTTTGTTCTCATGTGTTTTTAGATTGTTTTCATGTTCATGCTCACACATATCGGTGCCGTTATTTGGTGCCACTTGAGTTCACATGGCGCTGTCTTCATCTGTGAAAATACTCCAAGCAAAGAGGGAAAAAGTCCAGAGTTTGAATGAACTGCGGGTCATGTCTGTGTACTGACCGTTTGAGGGTTTAAAGCCATTTCCTCAGTTGCTTGTGAGACTTTTTGTCTCTATCTGCTTTGAACAGAGAGCAAGACATATTCCAGATACATTTTCAGTAAATTCCGGCCAGTATTTGTTGAATCAACAGCAGTTATCATCACTTGGCAAATTTCAATAATCAAAGGATCATATTTGTTATGAAAACACTGAGATGCTTTGATCCTTTTTAAAAAGGCAAGAAAAATGTCTCTCAGAGGCAAAATAAACTATACTGCTGACAATATCTATCTCTTCTTTCTAAACTCATCATCATCATAACGTCATAGAAATTCCAACAGCAATACACTCTCATTTCAGGCACCCTAAATATTTATGGTTTGCTTTGCCAAAAATGGTATCATACCAGCTCCAAACAGTATTCCTAGTTTTCAAAATCCTCTGGTTACCTGAAAGATAAACACCTAGCGGCCACAACATTAAAACCAGTTTTAATATAGTAGCTGATCGGTGTAACCTAATGACAGGATTAAAAGTCTGTTTGAGAGACAAAAAGGAAAAAAGGGAGAAGGAGATGTTTTCTACATGAATCAGCAGCAGGATACTAAACAATAGAGAGGTGCTTTTATTTGACATTTTGTCATTTACAAATCTGATCAGGCAGTGTGCAGAATGTGGAGGTTGACTAAAGAGACTTGTGGCAACTCCTCTGTTTATCAGCCTTTAATGATTAACTGCTTTTGGTACAGCACACTGAACCCTGGACCACACACACACATGCGCGCACAACTGTAGCAGCCCTGTAGTGTGTGTGTGTGTGTTGGATCCAATGCAATGTTTGGTCTAATTTATCTATTGACCTCCGGAAGTATTTGTGATTCTGTCTACACACACACTGTGTGACAAGGCCAGGAAGAGAGTGTGGACATAGGATGTTGAGTTAACACTGGGACAACATGAGAGGAGCTTATCACACAGAGAGGCAGCCATAACAAGCAGCCACGTGGATCCATACTGGTGTCTGCTCACACGGCCTGCCGGACAGAGGACAGCAGTTACAATGAAGAGCTCATTTTCTATTTACTGTCCTAAAAACACCAGCGATGAAAGGTGTAATATTTTGGGAAAAAAAAAAAAAAGCTGACTGTAAATGTCCAGAGCTACTTCTTATGCTATTTGGGATGGATGGATGGATAGATGGATGGATGGATGGATGTAGAGAGCAAAACAGAGTTGAGAAGTCTGAATTACTGACCAGGCAATTGCTCTCAGACCCTCAAAGGTCCCAAAGCTGTTTTTAATTGGCTGGTTTGTGGTAGTTTGGTAAAACTTCAGTTGTGCTTGAAATATGCACCACTTCAGCCCAGTGCCCACAGTGGAGGCTTTTAACTACGTGGAAAAGAGAGAGGAGATGTGACGTGTGTGGGAGGTCATGGAGAACAGTCAACATTTTACAGGATTGAAAATGACTTTCCATTGTTGTGCAACGAGAATGATCACACCAGTTATTTCACAAGCAAAAATATCTGCTTTGAGTAAATTTAACTATTCATTTTCTGTCCCGTCACTTCATAGACAGGATCATTTTTGACCCAACTCATGCATACCCTAATAAATTCTGAACCAGATCTACTTTGCATTCATCAATACCCTATCAGTTGTTGATTAATGAGTCATTCATCTTTAATAAATGTCTCACAAAGCAGAGAGAGGATGTTCATGAGTGTTCATGATCACCTTTTATTATGGATCCATTTTACCTAAGAGGGGTTACTGATCGTGTCTCTGGGTTTATCATTAACATTATGACCATCGATCAGCACTGCAAAGCTCACAAGTCTTTGCCTTTGTAGCAGCAACAAGTTGTGTTTGTTTTGCAGTCCAAGTGAGCAGCTTACAAAGCATCATATTCGAATGTGGCATCCAAATTTCTATATTTCTAGTTCTGATAAAACAAGACAAATGCATGACGACTTATATAACAGGGGGATGTGTTATATCACAAATACAGATTGTACAGAACTGTACAAAACGACTGTATCTTTCACTTTCAGGTTCTAGATTCCTCTTTTTCAAGATAGAAAATGTCTTGTTTTCTTAACTCATCCATAGTGGGAAACCTTGGCATATGCAAAAGACAAACAAGCAAATTTAATTCAACAGAGCTGCTTTTAGATCTAATGGTGAACTTCGTCATACTAAAAATCATAGTAAAAAAAAAAACAAAAGACAAACAAAAAAAACGATTTAGCAGTATGATGGGAATATATGGAAGTTCTCTTGACAAGGTTTGTTTCCTGAGTCCTGTGTGGTTAGGTTCAGGCCACAAAAGCACTTTGGTTACAGTCAGAGAAAGACTGTAGTTCAAGTTTAATGTTATAGCAAACACATTGTATCTTGTACTTCAAGTCACCAGACTTTTTCAGTGTTAAATCCCGGCCATGATCTTTCAGCCAACTTCAATGAAATCCTGTGAGTGCACATTCCTTCAGAACATATTTGCTGTGGCAAATTAGAAGTACATTTAGGCGACAGGGCTGCATGTTCATATGTTTGACTTTGTGTGTGTGTGTGTGTGTGTGTGTGTGTGTGTGTGTCTGTCTGTCTGTCTGTCTGTCTCTATCAGACACAGAGAAATGATTTGACTGGGACAGTCTGCAACAGGCCATATCAGGTAACAACAGAGCAGAGACCAAGGTCACGGGTGACACAGCACCCCGAAACTGTAGACACCCCCCGCCTGGCGTCTACAGTTACCCACAAGGCCAAAACGAGACGTATGGAGCTCATGGTATTGTCTATTAAAAGAATGTCCTTAAAGAGGAGAAAACATTTTGTACACGTTTTGATTACTGCACAAGCTCTTACTCTCTCTATATGTGAAAGAAAAGAGTGCAAATGTGAACATTAAACATATGATATGGAAAAGTTTTGTCATTAGTCTCTCTTCTTTTTCTCATTAAACCAAACGCTCCAAACAGATTCAATCATCCTGTAAACATCACACAGTGAAGCACATAAAAAGCTCCTATTGTGATATTGTTAGGTTGGAGGCCCCTGCATCCTGAGCTGCACATGCAGACAGGAGGGGCCCCATAACTCTGGTTTGCCCTCCGCCCGTCTCCGCTGTTGCCGACTGCCCCTCATTTTATTGCTCTGTAATTTCTGCAGACTAATTGATTTGGCTCGGCTTTCAGGCTGCAGGGAGACAGGAAGTCAGGCAACCAAGAGGTTAAGAGGGAGGAAAGTGTGTGAGTGTGTGTATGTGTGTGAGACAGAAAGAGTGTTGGTAGCGAGAGGGACAAACGTTTCTAAGAAACAGAAAGATGAATATGTGAGAACAAAGCAGAGGAAGAGAAGATGAGTGTGTATGAGAAGGAGATGTAATGTATGTTTAAGTATGTAAGTGCTGGTGAACATGTGTGGTGTGTCACATGTTACTGTTGATCCATCCTGCATATCTTCTGACCCAGATTTTACGCCTCACATATTTGCTGCTTTTCAAAAAAATATAAAATAAATATATATATATATATACACACACACTAATTTAAGTGGGACTAAAATTTACAGCTTCAGCTACTTGTGACCTTTATTTACCTTTTATTTGACAAGGGATCTCAGCATGGTCTTAGTAAACACAGTTTTTATCGGTGCACTTCCTTATTATTTTACCACAATTTTGTTTTGCAGACTCATAATTTAAGCAATATTCGAATGTAAAAACAATGATCGAGTTAAACCTGTAACTCCCTCAGAACTATCAAATATAACACTATTATCTATTATGAGCGTTCATACAAACAAACCTTTAGTTAATTATGTTTTGAAAACCATTTAAGGAACCCTTCAATATGTTGCTTTCAGATTTTTGACCAAGAAAATAAAAAAAAAAAAAAAAGCTGTTCAGCTGTAAAACAACAGCAATTATCCTGTAAAATCTCTTCTGCAATTAATGGTAAGATTACTTGGAAACAAGCACGTTTCAGTCTGCAGATTGATTTTTAATGTGTTCATGTGTGTTCATTTAATTGAAATGAAATGAGCACAACATCCATCTGGTTTTGTAGGAAAACACATTCAAAACAACCCAAAAAGCGCAGTGCAGTGTGCTTTGGAAAATGGTCGGCAGGAATGAAAATAAACCATTAAGTACATGTCATTAGCAGTAAATGGGTTAAAACATACAAAGACACAAGTACGGTCCCTTAAGCCAAACTAAGCAGCTTTTTAGCTTTGACATTAGGTCAGCATTAGATTTCTGCAATTTATAGCTCCACACTAAGTGGCTTCAGGTCAGAAAATGAGGGTTCAATTAAATTATTCCCCAGACAACACTTGGTAAAGGTCAGCAGCTCGCTGAGATCAGCCTGCTCAATGTGAAAAGCTTTAGTGAACTGTTTGTCTGGCTCAGACCCAGTCGATAGCGACTCTACTCAGCCTGTGAACTGAAAGCAACAGAAGGCTTTCAGGGGGACACCGTCACACCCTGCAGTCTAAACTGTCCCCTCAGGCCTGATTACGAACAGACACTCCATGGACAACAGGAGCAAAAAGACAGGAGGAGATATAAACTCCACCTCTGCTGAACTCTGCGCCATCATGAACCAAACTGGGATTAATATTTTGTGGGAATGTTTAGGTGATTGAAAGCATTTTGTTGAGGTGAAGTCAAGATAAGTGTCTTTGTAATTAATGAAGTCACCACTGACTTGAAGCGCGAGACAGGAAGCATTGACTTTTTAAATACTTAATGCCCAATCTTCATGCTAAGTAAAATCTCCCAGCGTCATGTTCAATGGACAGATACCAGAGAAGAATCATATGCTTTTTTTTTTTTTTTTTTTTTAGTCTTAGTTTTGCATTACAAATCACGATGCAAAGATTTTCTATGCTTTATTCAAATGGCAGAAATTTTCTACTGGAGTGAAATTGTTTATCTTTGAGCTTTTGCAGAGCTTAAGTTGGATTTGATGGAAAAAAAAAAAAGTAAATCTTCGGGAGCCTCGATCTCACGAGAGCAGCCGTTAATGGTACATCGTCAGGTGCCAGCGAAGAGGTCACGCAAACATTTGTAAAGCTGTCAGAGCTTCATCATCTGTTGCATGGGTGTCGTGTTACAGATGCCGAGACAGCATGCATGAAGAGAAAGTGAAGGAGAGGGTGAGAGTCTGTAACAGAAGGGAGAAGGAAAAAAAAGTGTGTGTGTGTGTCTGTGAGAAGGAGGGAATCTGAAGGAGGCAGAAAAATGTGTGAAAAATCCAATCCAACCCAAAACTACATAGCTGCCTCCTTTTAATGGGGAAAGATTTCTGGATCTCAACCCAGACACGCTGGTGTTGGCTAGACTGCTCCAACGGTCAAGCCAATGTCTCTTTAGGTGGAAAAATAAAGGATTTAATAACATAAGTGAAAAAGTGTTTGACTAAGTGGCTTATTTTGTGAATGGAGGCCGTGACTGTGGAGCCTTGAAACAACTAACTGAGTGTGATAACCCAGCAAGATTCCCTCCTCTGTGTACAGTATGCATCCAGACCTAGAAGTGCAAGTTATTAGGTCAGTGACAAGCATGTGATCCCTCACTGGCTTCCCACCCATTAACGCAGTTAGTATTTGTTGGATTGCTCAACCCCACCAAAGATAAAGGCCCATATACTCTGTCAGAACTGCTTGTCAGACAGTTGGATAGAATGTCATAAGGGCGCCTGGTAATGATTAAGAAGCATAACCCATAATTGTAATGTCCCCAGTTCTGGTTGGAGACTCTAGTTGCATGTCACCTCTGTTTCTCTTTTTTTCTCCCTCCATTTCCTGTCTGTATCTCTGTCATCACTGTCAAATAAAGGCCAAAACATTTAAAATATAAATAAATTATCATGTCACATACTGTTATGTAAAAAACCTTTTATCCCTAAACTTGGTTAGTGTTGCGCTCCAACATAAATTGCCTGATCGGATCATCTTCTGTGGTTTGAGAAACTTCCACCTCCGCTTTGGCTTAACAACAACAACAAAAAAAAAAGCTTTTCAAAACTGGATAAACCAATAAAAAAAAAAAATAATAAAATAACATGTATAGTGTTGTCGCAGACATAGAAAAGACAAAGAGAAAGAAAGCAACAATGCCATTTCTCGAAGGTGTGATAGAAAAATAGACAGCAGATGTCATCCAGGCAGGGGGTCTGTCTCATCCCTCCCCATCCAGATGTCTTATTATCTCTCACTGTGTCTGTCTGTCTCATCTCTCATGCTAACTGCTAAACATTTTGGACAACATGGATAAAGAGCTCATGTCTGAGCTGCAGAAGCTTTTGGTGTTTTTATTTCTTTTTGACCAAGTCCACGAAGCAAGAGGAGTTTGAGGGTCCCATGTTTGTTTTTTTTTTTATTTTGGTGGACCCGCTGCCAGTGCTGGTGGCTACTCGGATCACCTGCATTCTGGATCAAGTTTGATAATTCGGGAGTGCTTTAAGGACCAGCTCTTCTTTTTTGTTTTATTTTGTTTTTGAAAATTAAAGTACATTTTCTCCATTGGTCTGTTTCAGATCGGGTCCAAAAATTGTGGATGAGTTTTAAAACAGATTCTTCATTCTGCTTCACCTCTGTTTATGTGACGTGCTATGCTGGCCATCTGTCATGCTCTTCAGAAGGAGTGTAAATCCTGTTTAATAAAGCTGTTTTTCAGGATTTTGCACCACCTCTGACATTTATTATCACTGTAAATATCGGTATATAAATGAAGGCATAAGAAGTAACCAGTAGGAAAGTTGAGTTTTGAGTAACTTTAAAGTTGCATTCACCAAGTTTGCAAAACATGTTGCTGGCTTCAGGAAAAGGTTTCTATTAGAATTTTAAAGCTTTTCACACCTGAAAACATATAACCTGACACAATCTGGCATTAAATGTTTCTTTTTAACGGTTGGTGATGAACTGGTGACAGTTGATATTCCATAACTTCCCATCGATCCCTTAATTTGTGAACTTAGGGGACCAGAAGCTTAAAGAAACCTCAAGTGCAAACATTAAAACCCTGAATCATTAATCTAGCTGCAGATTTTTGCAGAATTAAAATCAGTTGTTGTAGCCTTTTAAGTTACTTCTGCCGTACCCATTCTACCATAAAATTAGCATGAAATGTTTTAGGAGCTTACAAATACAAAACTTAATTGCACAAATGCCAAAAATAAAGTTTGCAGCTTCAGATTGATCCACACGTGGCTCTTTGGTCTGCCGAACCATCGTGACGCCCTCGCTCAGCGGTTTTTAGGAACTCTGCTTCATGTCTGTTAGTGCTTCAGAGACCACATCACAGGTCGATCCACACATGGCCGAGAGGGTTCAGAGCCACGACCATGTGTGAGCTGCAGTAATATGTGGTGGGCGGTAATTGCCCAGGCGTCACCAAGCGGGTGTGTTTGTATGTATATACTGTGTGTGTGCGTGTGCACTGTGTCTCCACAGTGTCTCGAGGTCTCTGGTCTCTGGTCTCTGCAAGCTGCTGACAGTTCCCCATTAGACACTTCATTACTGTCAAAGCAGCAGAAACAAACTATCAAGCACTTGCCTTGTTCTCTCCATCAAAAGTGGACTTTAAAATTATTAAAAATGTGATTATAATGAGATGAAGACATCAGTGGGAGGAAGGCACAGTATATATACAGCTGTTCCTGGTATCACTCTCTTCTCTCTCCCCCTCTCCCCCATTTCTCTCCTCTCAATCCAACCGGTCGGGACAGATGAGTCCGGTTATGTTGGAGGTTTCTTCCTGTTAAAAGGGAGTTTTCCTCTCCACTGTTACCATCATGGTGGGAACTGTTGGGTTTCTCTTTATAATATTATCTAAAGTCTTAGACCTCACTCTGTAAAGTGCCTTGAGATAATGTATGTTATGATTTGGTGCTACATAAATAAAATGAATTGAATCGAACCTTGTCCTCCCATTTCCTCCATCTCACCCTTTGCCTGTTCTGCTTTTGTTTTCATCTAGAAAATAAAAGAGGGGATAGCCATTCATCTTTATGGAAGCTAATTAAAAGTATCAAATAAAATGAAAACTCTCCCAATAAAAGTCCTGTGTGTTTTTGTTTTGCGGAAGTTGCAACTACGTATTGTGACCCTAATTTGATGAAATGTTTTTTTTCAACTGTCAGTTAGTGTATTGTCTCTCAGTGATAAGGGGAAAAAAATGAAATCCTTCATGAATCTATGATTTTTGGCCTTTTTGGTTTTGTTTTCTTTGTGTCAGCTGGTGTGAACCATAGTTCATACTTTCAGCCAAAAGCAAAAACAAAGAAATGCACTTGGCAATAATCTAATGCATCAACTACTATTCATACAACCACACGAGGCTCCGTGTACATGGAAAGCACAGTGGGTGAGCAGTTTGTGGTCTACAGAATTTTCAGCTTTCAGGAAATCCAAAACCACTTTAGGACTGTTTCGTGATTAAACTGAATTGCTTGTCAGTCAGATCACGCAAAGTCAAAGTCATTTATTGAGTAGATGTGTTTCTGCGACTACTTCATGCATATTTCCATCCCTCACAAGGATGTTTGAGGTATTGAGGAAACTGAATATTGATTTCTGGTATTTCCTTTCACCTTTTTTAATTCAATAGACTATAACTCAGTTGGTAATATTTATAACTACCGCTGTAATGTGCCAAAATATTTTTTGGACCCCAAAGCAGGAAACAGAGCAGCATTTAAAAACAAAAATTGTTTTCAGCATAAAACTTATACAGAGCTCTTAGGTTATCTCTCTGCAGACTTACCTCATTTGCTTCAAGGTGTCAGTGTCCCTGACACCAACTGTAATTTTGGTGACATCTATGATTTTAAAAAAAAAAGAGAGAGAGTCTCCAGCATAATTTATCAATATCATAGGTTTATGTTTTTGAGGCACAATCTTAAACTTTGACTGACCAGAATCTTGAGCTCTGTGAATGAGTGTTTCTCTCCAAAGCGCTACTTGTGAGTCCTAGTTGACAACGCCAATGTAAAATTCCTCCTTTCGAAATAATCTCTGCTTGGTAACCACAGCATAGTTAAGATAGGGAAAGATGGTTATTTAAAAAGCCAATGATAATTGCAGGCCTGTGACTAGACACAAACCCTAGTCGCCTGCATGAAACATATCCATCACCCTGACCTCCGCACCCTCACTGTCAGCCTAACTACATGAAGAGCACATTACCTCCTACAGTTTGTGGTATTGGATGGACTGTAAATCACCCAACATTGATGCAAAATCCTGGGATACTGGGCTAAAGTTAGAAATGTTCCAACTGTTTGTTTCTGTGCAGGAAATGAACAGCAGCCCCACTTTGTGAATAAGGTTGATAAAAATGAAAACGTTGGCCAGTTTGACTTGAACTCCGTCCTGTACTTTCGCCTCCTTCTCTTCCAGGTAAACTGACTATGACTGTTATCAGGCCAATTATCTGATCTGCTCTTCCTCTCCGCCTCACTTCTCCTGCAGGAAAACAGGAAGGCAGGATTAGAGCGACGCGCTGCGCTAAGATCCGGAGAGACCGGACGAGTTGCCGGGTGGAATGCGCACACACACACACACACACACACACACACACACACACACACACACACACACACACACGCACGCACACACACACGCACGCACGCACACACACACAGAAACACACACACACACACACTTACAGAGTGAGAGGGAAGGGGTTTTGAGTCACTCTAAATACACAGTCTACACACAAGCACACTTTCTCTCAACATCTACCACACACCAGTTTTTAGACACACACACACACACACACACACACACACACACACACACACATCCCCATTAAATCCATTAAGTGATCACGAGCAAACAAATAGCACAAACAGCTCGAGGAAAACTCGCTGGATTGTGGATCTAATAAAAACAAACACAAAACAAAAAAAAAGTCGTGGGGTAAAGACGACGAGGAAAGAGCCAAAAACAATAATTGCTTCAGACTGCAGCCAAGAACACCACAGTAACGTTTACGACCTGCATTAGGGTTCAGACCCCGTCATTATGAGGAAGAGGTGCTCATTATAGCCTTTTATGGGAGGAAACAAATAGTCTCCAGTGAGTCGCATTTTATTTGAAATGCAAAGATGCAAAACAACATGTTAAAAAAAAATTGTGGCTGCAGTCGGCCAAGAAAACACGCAAAGTTATCTTGGACAGATATCTTTGACCTTGAGAGGCGGTAATTGAGCGGAAAGGGGATGTAAAACATCCGCTGGTGGGGTTTAGGGTTTTGTGTGACTGTGCGCACACACGCGCGCACACACACACGCACATACACACAGCAGCAGTGGCAGCAGTGTTAGTCCCCGGCTGGCCTCTCTCTGGCATTATCTCATAGCCTGAGCACTCCCGCTCCGTCTGAGGTCGGCCAGCTCCATGCACAGAAGCATTACGCGCATCTGCCTCGCATTAATCGGCAAATTATGGAAAAACTGCGCGTCAAAAGACATTACTGAGGGCAGTGGGGGTGAAGTGGTTGTATCTACACACACAATACAACCTCACACCATTTCTCTCTCTTGTGTGCACTCGTTTTTAAATTTACTGTACTTCTTCCTTAAACACATTCAACACAGTTAATGCAATTAACAATTCTCTTTTAATAGTTTGCGTTGTGTCACAGGTTTCCTTATGTTGAGGATTATTGTAACTCTGTTTGCAAAAAACAAAAGAACATCATTTCCTGTTGTTCTTTGTTTCTGTATTCAGATTTATTTTTACAGCTACATATTGATAAATAATAGCGCAAATAATAGTACAAATAGGTCACAAGAGCTCCACTTCCACCATACCCAGCCACCTACTTTGCTGCCCCCCCATGACGCTTGTTGCCATGGATACCATTCACTATTACAACCACCACATCTATGGGCAGCTAATAAGGAATTCACATGACCTCATCCCGGCGCAGGTGGTTTCTGTGCCATTTCTTTACACTGAGTGAAAACAATCAGCAGGAAGCTACAGATTAGTGCTGATTAACACCGGTATCAGTAAATTTAGTCAAAATTAAGTTTTGTGTAAAAAACAAAACAAAAACTGCACCACTGTAAAAATACATACACTGTATTTTTTTGCCCATGGCCCGTTCACTGGAACAGTTTACTACAGCAGCTGCAGGAATTTTCAGGAGACCCTCTCCTAAGAGATGATTTACTAGATTACTAGATCTAGATCTTGAAGAAATGTATTTACAGGACATGGCCACAGCCTCGTACACTGAGTCAGGCACTGACAAAAGCTCTGAAATTGTGTCGACTGCTGAACCGCTGTCAATAGGCTAAAGCATACCAAAGATACAACTTAGGAGCCTCGGGGCTCATTGCTTTTTCTCCTACACAGTTTGATGAGAATCCAGTTGTTTTGCATATAAATAAATCTTTGTTATTGATCTGGAGTTTTCTGGAAAGCTGTGGGAGGCTCATGCTCTTCACCCCCGATCAATGCTGTTGTGATGAGTAAAATGTCTCCATTAGAAAAAAGTGACAACACCAGGCTTGACAAAACCTGGATATTCTCTTTTTTTGCTTTTTTGTTTTTTGATATCTTGAGATCTCAAACTGCTAAGAAACATCACTGACCGCAGATCCAGTTCTTCAGTCTCATTGGCGTTTTGGGACATAAGTCATATTAAATTTGATGTTCATGCAGCAGTTTGGTTTTTCCCACAGTGCGTCTTGAAGCAAATGAAACTTGTCAAACTTTATGACAAAGTGAATGATAATACATTTCTACAAATCATGCAAAGTCTTTATTTCTGAGCAATGGTGCCAATTTCTATAGTCTTTGTCAAAAGTCAGTATTTTTAAATCTTTTATCAGCCTTATACTCTGGCACCAGGATTTAGTCTTTGCTCTGGAGAAACCAGCATCAAGCTTTGCCACTTCTCATTCATCAGGACAAACATCCAGTGTCTCTGTCAAACCACCGAATGTTCTCTGTGGTCAGATCTCCCCGTCCCCTCCCATCTCTCAGATATTTCTGTAATGAACAAACTTTCTTGCCTCTGACATTCACTTTCTGAAAGTTTGTGTTTGTCAGCACTTACGGTTTACCAAGCAGCCCCTCACACACCCCCCACTCCCCCGCCCCCAGGCTGTGACTCATTCTCCGACTTAAACTACGTTCAGGTTTGGATGCATCAGTTTGTTGCTAAATTTTTCAGGCCACCCGAGTGAGGCGCTAAATAGTTAGTTCGTTTGCTGGTACGTCGATGTGAGAGTGAAAAAAAGTGAATGACACATTTCAAACAAAGGGGTGCAGTGCCTTAACAAGCCAAAATAAGGCGACACCCGGGTGACGCACAGGATATGACTGATCATCACGAAGGATCAGTGCAATATAACACCAACAGTTTCTCTCCTGCTGTTTTCATGGCCCTTAGAGGAAACGAAAACTTTGGTGCGGGTCATGATTGTTTGCTTCATCTCTTTATCTTAGTACTTTATGCTGCTCCGTCTTATTATTTTACATGTTCTTCCACCTGTTTCTCAGTTGTACTCTTCACCACAGGTGTCGTATTAGTATGCAGTTGTATAAAGTTTATTGTGTACAACTGTGAGAAATGTCAACGACAAGTATCAAATCAAACCATGAAAACAGCGGGGCTTAATTAGACTGAATCTGGCAATTACTTCGAAATAAGATCCTCCATTGTTAAGGTGGCATTAGCATCACGATGAGTACTTTCACATGAGTGGTTTTAACTACTTAAAATCCATCTAATTAGCAGTAGATTGATGCCCCTTCGTCTTCTTCTCCTTCTTCTGTTTTATCAAGAGAGAAGCCTTTTTCATTTTTCTGTACAGCTTTGCATTTTCTGATACTATTAATCCTCTGTGTCTGGATGCTAGTGATAGGGGTGATGTTTGATGATGCAGCAGTCAGAGCAGCTAAAGCAGCTTATTACTGTAGTTGGCATGGTGTGAATACTGACACAATGCCTTTAGCCAGAGACACATGGCTGATTTTTTTCTGAACATCCAGGCTGCAGCAGCAGAGCAGAGACAACAGGATCTCAAACCAGAACCTGCAGTAGCTAAATGACATACATGTATTTAGATGTAGTGGGTGATAGGATTTTTTTTTTCTGAAACTCTGAACGCATGATGTTCCTTCTCTTGTCTCTCATGCTTTGATGTCTTAAACCCTTAAGTCTCGCCTTTTCTCATTCCCTGTTTCTATCTCTCTGATCCCCGAACGTCATAAATCCAGACCTTCTTGGCTTCGCCTCTCACAATCTCATTTACTCCACAACATCACAACACTCCTTGCTCATTTCCTGCTGAATCGAAAACACAATTTAATTTGCCTCATTAGGGCTAAATGTGGAATGTATACAATGTGTGTGTTTGTGTGAGTGTATGCACATATTTGGATGTTTTCATGCCAGAACCACAATGCACACAAGCAGCAGCATTAATGAGTGAGAAAGTGAGGAAGTGAGAGAATGTGTGTGTGTGAGAGAGACAGAGAGACAGAGAGAGAGAGATGTGCAGTAAGACAGAAAAAAACGATAGAAAGTTGGAGAGCAGCCAAAGTTTACTGCCCAACATTTCATTTCACACGCTTAACTTTTCCTGATGGTGTTCTGCTGGCAGGGAAATACCTGATTAGTCAAGTTGTGTAGTATGACTTCCTCTCCAGTAACCTTGAAACCACTCTCTAAGTGAAAGTTCACAATAAAACCAGACAATAAAAATTTGATTAGACTAAATGAATTATTTAGCAGTCTTTGACCTTAGCAATAGTTTAATAGTTTTTTTTTGTATGTTTGTTTTTGTTTTTGTTTTATTTTTTTGTTTGTTTTGTTTTGTTTAGTTTTTCTTTTTTAAGGAAAATGTTGAGGGAAAAGTTTGGATTTTTCAAGTCTGTCTAAATACAACACACATGTTCATATTCTTATATTTTTAAGTGTGGCTTAAGAACATAGTCACATGCCCATTTATGTGTTTTGAAAGTTATTGCTCACTATAATTGTTCCTCTGGCTGTGAAGTGATCCTCACTGAATGCCATGCTAATAAAAGTGATGGGAGACAAAATCTACATTCTGGCTAAAAATGAAATTTTAAGTTCAGCCAAAGCCAATATGAGTCTTCAGCAGGCCTAGTTAGACAAAACAAGCAGATATCTTCCAAAGTTACAGTGTTCGCCTCTTTGCTTTACTATGCCTCTGATGCAGTTCAACAAGGAAACACTGTCCAAGAGAAACGAAGTTTGAACTAAAAAGACTGCAACGTTGAAAGATTGATTTGACTTGATTTCACTGCTGAAGCTTCATATTAGCTTCACGTGGATGTTAGGGCATGTTTGCACGACAGAGTACTGTGGATTTTCTCCCCCATCACTTCCACTGGAGACAGATTAGGTTCTCTTTATGGCCAGGAGGGAGACGACTCTTTCTATGTACATACTGTACAGGCATGTGATGTTTTAGTGTTTTGAGGCAGACTTGAAAAAAACCGGCAACCTATTTTTGATATTTTTATGACTAAACCATAAACTGGGAAACTACAGTTTGGATTATTTGATGCTGAGGTTACCGTAGTTGCAGGTGATGAATTTTCTGCAACAGATCTCCTTAAATTTCAGAGCAACTATGTGAATCAGCTGCTTTCTCAGTGAGATGGCGATAGTCTAAAAACTAAAGCTTTCAAAATGCAGGGTTTTTTTTCACCACATTTCTTTATGAGCGCACACATGCATCCTTTATAACAGAATCTCTATGCTGTGAATTGGAATGAAATAAGCTTGACTCAACTTGTTTCTGAAGGTTTAATTGTGCTTTGACTGCTTTATTACCTCCTGAGCTCCAGGTACTTGGCTCTCCTTAATTCTCTCAAGTGGTGTGTTGACAGTGAAAACAAGCCGGGGGAACAAACGCCAGGAGGGATCCAAGGATCTGATTGCAGAGCCTCAAACCCCCTACTTGGCTAAGGCTACAATGGGTTTGGAGTTTTTTGAATGTGTAAGTGCGCCGGAGGTTTCTTTAGATATGCCTGCTGGAATGCCACCATACTGAGAGCATTTTCACTTTTATGAGGAAGCGTGGTTTGATTTCCTTCCAAATTAGAGCTCATAGGGGGAATGAGCCTCTGCCTGAGTGAAAGTTACACTTTTAATTCTGAGATGTTTTACAATTAGAGCTTTACACACAGAAGCTCAACCATTACAGACATGTTAAATATGAGTTGTTGTTTTTTTCTTTCAATTTAAAGGATGAGTCTGGTGACATTCTATATTTTACTTATTATCAGTTAATTCCATGAAGAGACCAACCCCAACAATGATTAACAAGTTTGTCTGTGTATCCTGATGTAATTTAAACTAAGCCCTAAGTGGGCTGACTTATGTCATTGTTTTGGAAAAGCTGTGTTTTTCCCTGAAATACCAAGTCAGCATTTCAAGATTTATCCAGACCAAATTGGAAAAGCTCAATTTTGGGGGGAGAAAAACATCATCTTAGAGAGGACAGAGGGCTGTAACCAAAAGAAAAAGCATGCATTTTTACTTCTAACCCGTTTTATTTCTGCCATACTGTCCAAAAGCATATCACTGTTAAACTGGGTGACATGCTCTTTCCCTATAATGAAGTGTATCACTGAACAACAGCTGCTCATTGATCAGAATCACCACGAAGAGACTGATCATTTTTAATCTCTTAATTGTGTATAGTATCCACTGATTTACACCACTGAGCTTGAGAAATGAACAGCCCGAGGCATCTCACCACCCCATCATTTTAAAAATGAGTCAGATAATGCCATGTCAGTGTAGGCCGAAACAAGGTCACATTTTTACCCGTTACATCATATTTTCATTTGAGAAGCGGTACTTCAAAGTACCGTAAAATACAGCCCAGATGGACGACTGGTGACGTCAAGATCTGCAGGGAATTTTAATAATCATTTAGTAAAGACGTTTTATTTTGACAGAGGGGAAGCTAGAAAAGGAGGAGGGGTTATGAAGAGGTTGAGGGAAAGGGCGAGGTAAATTGAAGGTATGGATAGAGGTAAAGAGGATGTAGGCAGATGTGGGGGTAGGGGATAAAAAGCGAGATAGAGAGGTGGTAGAGGGGATGTAATAGGGGAGGAAAAGGAGAAGGGGGAGAAAGCCCAAAGCTCTTAGGGAACAAAGAGGCACTTATACAACTAGAAGCAACAGCTGAAAACATCTTTAAGCTGAGCCGGGCTGGCTGAGAGTTTAGTGCGTGCGTGTGTGTGTGTGTGTGTGTGTGTGTGTGTGTGTGTGTGTGTGTGTGTGTGTGTGTGTGTGTGTGTGTG
>JBBMJY010000004.1:11877174-11889367 GCA_037833715.1 Toxotes lorentzi
TGTGTGTGTGTGTGTGTGTGTGTGTGTGTGTGTGTGTGTGTGTGTGTGTGTGTGTGTGTGTGTCTGTGTGTGTACTTTCACTGGGGTTGTAACCCGACCACCCAGCCACCTGCAGCAGACGGCTGAGAAACCCAGAGAAAAAGAGGACGCGCACTCTCTCCCACTTTCTTGCTACGTCTCTCTGTCTCTCTCTCACCCTATGTTATTGACATGCCTTATAAAACAATGTACAGAGTGCACAGGGGGTAGACAAAATAATGTAAACACCTCATGGGGAAGGACATTTCTTGACCGTCTCAAACACTCACACTAATATGAGTCTTATGACGTTAAACAGCAGTTGGCAGTACATTTCCAGGAATCAGCAAGTTGGTTTGTAAGAGAGATGTGTGTTTAAACTGAGTTATGAAAGAATTATAAAAGCTCTTCACAACTTTGTCAACGTTTTCTGTCGTTACCAAACACCTGTCTTTTCTTCTTCTTTTCTTATTGTTCTTTTCTTATCATTCAGGAAAATTATGGTACGAATATTTGTCCTATACAGCTGCACAGTCGCAGTTTATATACTGCATATCTGTCTGAAAACAGACAGATATACAGAGCATCTAGAGCTGTTTCATGTTTGTTCTGTCCTTTCAGTATAGAGACACTATCCATGTTGACAGGTAGTCTTAACTTTTTATTGCTATTTTCATTACAAAGAGACACCACAGAGACTCTGGACTCTGATGACATCCCCAAAGGCCACACCTTGTTGCCCTGCACTGTAAAGCTGCCTAATAATAAGATGATTTAACTTTAAGACATAACTGAGTGTTTGCCTCTCTCACGATCATCTCAGGTTCATAGATATATTTAGGTCAAGTCATGCATGATGTGAAAACCCTTCAGCTATGACTGGTGAGCTTCATTGTGCAGCTATTTCAAATTGCAAATCATTGTTTAAATCTTGGCTAACAACGGTTTGTAAAGCAAAACCACACTGGGGTGATTTAGGATTTTGGGATCAAAAAACAAACAAACTTGGACTCTTAGACACAGGCATTCACTCACACACACAAACACAGATCTCAGAGATCCAGAGTCAAAACAACAACACACACACAGAGACAAACACATACCTACGGACATGACTGATGAGACAAAGTGATGAAATTATCAATGGAAAGACACAACTTCACACACACTAACCCAGTGCTCCGTCTTTTCACCCAACACACACCTGCAGCCATCAGATAGCACAGGAGGACCGGTGTCGGTGTTTCCTACCTGGCCACCTGTGAGTAACAGAGTGGCTTGGTGACTGACGCTTGATGGGAAATGATGCCTGCTGCATGCTGGGGAATGAGCTGATGACAGCCTGATCTGCCTGCCTGCTTTGACCGGCTGTTGATTTGCTGCAGTCATCTGTGTTAGCGCCCCTTATGCCGACAATAGAACTGCAAATAAATAAAGACTAAAACGGATTTTTTTTTTCAGTAATTCATAATTTTTGGCACAGAGGTTGTTCCAAAAGCTTTGAGCTGTGTTTCTGTCCACCTGATGAATAGAAGTCCAATATTCACACCCTGTTTTGCTTTGTTTTGCTCTACACCAACTCCTGAAGGAAATATCTGGCTCTGTAGCTGCTAAGGCTCCATCATGTTCACCAGTTAGCTGCTAGCTCCATTTGGGACTGTCTTTGGAATCAGCCGTGCACTTTAATATCAGTGGGGAGGCAACCAAGACATACATTTGTTAAACCAACCTTTTGAAGTGGAACCTTTTTTTAAAACACTTAAACAATAGATGATCAATTGATTTTGAATTGATTTTTTCTTACTATTTCAGTGGTGCTCACATGTCTATCAGGTTTTATACCACAAGAGGGCGTACTTCATCTTTGCAGTTCAGGAATAGTTGGAAAATCAAGAGACAAGTGAAAGGGGGCAAAATGTAGTCTAGCTAGTACTGCAACACCGTCTTAAAGTACAGCTCAGAGTATAACATATATATATCTGATATAATATATCAGTGTTGCACCACCTGAAAGTCAGCATCCAACAGTTGCAGGGCAAGATAAAAGTGGATCACTGTCCATGTTAGAGTCGGTCAGGAGAGGCTGTAGTGATGTGCATTATAATTAAAAAGCAAATCATGCCTATAAACTTAGTGGACTGTGTATAGTAAGATTTGCCTTACCATACAATTCGTTACAGTGTTGGATAAAACTAAAAACTCAAGGTTTGATTAGTATTGGAGCCTTATTAGTAGTGGGGCAAAAAAAAAAAAAATCAAGTTTGTCCTTAGGATGGTGTAAGAGGAAAGACCATGAGGCCATTAAATTCATAAGGGTTCATCACTCTGGGAGCATGAAAAATGTGCTCACTAAAGGGTTTGTGAAAGATCATTATTTTTTGCAATATGGAGCTCAGCCACCTGTGACTCCATGTAAGGAGAGGAGTAGAGGTCTGGACGGTGGCAGAGGGAGGAGGAGGAGGGAGGAGGTTGTTTTGTTCCTGGGTCAAATACAGCGATGCACTGGCCTCCGGATGTCTCCATTTCAAGACAATGATCTCCCTGAAAGCTGTCACAGACTGAAGGCCTCTATAAAACACCATGCACAGTCTCTCTCTGTCTGCCATTTGTCTTTTTGTCTTCTCTCTTTTCTTCCTTTCTTTGTTTTCACAATTTCTCCTTCTCACCGTCTTCTTTTCCTAGTCTCAGCATGCTAACAGAAGTTTAAGGAATATTTTAGATTTCAACTGAAAAAAAAAACTCCTGCATATTACAGCAACAAACACGTTTAATGGAAATGTATATGCCTCCCTCCTCACTTCCCAGCACGCAAACAATTGAGTATATGCAAAATATGCAACATGACACCTCCCCATATCATACAAACAAACATCAGATGATGGTTCAGTCACAGACACAAGCCTGAAACAGTGAAAATGAAAGACATTCAGCACAGGCAGAACAAATTTAGTTATGTTTACAAATTAGATCTGGATTTAGACGCTGCATGTGAAACATGATTGCACAGGTTTGATGTAATAGGATATACAAGACTAAAACTGATGAATTAAATGAAGGTTTAATGATCTCTTGGAGGAAATTAGGTAATGTAATTAAACCAAATGGTGTCTCTATGAGGAAGAAAACTGCAGCGAGCTGCTTCCTAAAATACTCCACTGTGATGCCTCACATATAGAGCCACTCCCCGGTGTCTCACTTACCAGTTTTCCAACTTTAACTGTTTCAAAAAAAGCCTGTTTCCAATGTCTTCAGTTACATCAGGCATTTGAAGTTCCTTTTAGATTTGAGATCTGAATCAAAAACCCTTTTTCTGCAAACAGATGAAGCAAAGATCGGATGCCATAAAACCTTCAGCAACTTCATGGGATTGATCCTTTTGATCCTCTGAACACATGGGCTGCACAGTACAGGAAATGGAACAAGATACCAAAGTAAAGGCAAGCTATGTACTGTTCTATGTTTCCTCCTTGTGACCCAATTCCACAGCCATGAAATATCTCAGAGGTTCTTAACTGGATGTTCTAGGAGACATTATCTGGCTTCAAAAGGACATTGCTTGACTGGCCACTGTACTGTAGTTGTGTACCACTGAAAGCTCAAAGCATCTTTGATTGAATCACCAAGTACGTGGCACTGTGGGTCACCAGCTCCCTTTTTGTGTCATGCAGGAAAGTGACTTGACTTGAGGCTGCTGTTTGAGCATCTTAAAACTTTCGATTCTTCTGAGGCAGCTGCTTTAATCATGTCACCAGAAGTTGAGGAACAATATTTTAACCTTCTGTCACTTCTCTCATAAAACACTGAGGTGTTTATCTGTGCCTACCTCCTAAAACTGAATCAGAAAAAGAATTCCCACGTGGTATTTTTGTAGCTGTAGCCCCGACACACAGGTTCATTTTCGAGACGGCCAGTGCAGATATGAAATAACTTCATGCATAGGCTTCATGGGTAAACTGTAAGCCCTGATCACAACTAACTAACTATGAATTAGTCTTTCATTTTAACATGAGGAGAAGAATGAATAATAAAATGAAAAATAGGCCAATTGTTCAAAAAACTGCGTAATCTGGCAAATAAAGGATGGACAAAACCAGTCAGCACACCACCTGTTTGGACAGTCTGTCCTCCAAAGCATTCATGGTCATAGATATGGAAAGTGACAGAAGTAGTGATGTGAAGAATGAAAAAAGAGAGAAGGTCAAGCCAGTTGTCTCATGAAGTGAACTTATTTGCTGGACTCTTGGTTTCAAAAAGGTGTGTGTGGATGAGGATTTCAAACTGTTTGACGATTCAACACACACTTCATTTGAAGCAAACTGACGCCTTCACCAACTGAATTGATGATCCAGTGCGTCTGTTTTCCTCCAGAGAAAAGAACATCTGGATACAATGGCCCTTCTGTATTTAAAATACATATCATTAAATAACCAGCTGTAGGTTCCAGTACAGACAATAAGAAATACAGAGATCCGTGAGTTTCACAAGAGTTTCTCATAAACACTCTCTGGCAACCAAAGCATTTTTCAAGGCAAGAAGGAAAATTTAACTGACAATAAAAGACAATTTATTCAGGCTCATCCGTTAGTGGTTACTGTAAGATGATACTGCATAAAAACCAGACTGGGTGCATTTCAATATTCACATTCCTCTTTTAATTGAATTACAATAACGGTGAAGCCCATTCAACCTGCAGGGGACCAAGACAAATTGTCTTGTCTGGCTGCTCTTACGGACTATCCTGATGTCACCCTGTGTGCTTCACATTACTATATACAACTGCTCACGCTGGATAAACACACAGCTGCTCTGCTAAACTGCGAGCGTCTTTCTGATCATGACGCTGGCGCTGACAAAAGTAACAGAGCTGCAAAGCAGACGTTATTTTAATAGCATTTCTATTAAATGTTATTATATTATTACAATTATTTAAGTTTCATTTTATTTTTTTTTGACGCTACTGCAACAACCAGCTGTGTGAAAACCTAACAACTAACGTTGTTTTATAATGTCGCATTTTATAAGAGTACTTGAAATGAAATTAAGTCCAAAACTGAATGTGAATGTGAACTGAAGATTTTCCCTCAAAGGAACATACCTGTGCTCACATGAACATGAACATGCCAGCACACACAACTTCTATTTATCCCAAACTGGGCTCACTGACCTCCACTCAGGGGCCAAGTGAAAGATAAAGAGCGAACAAGCTGTCTTTGTGTCTTACAAACTACTTTCTGCACATTACTCACACACTCACAATAAAGAATTCATTGTGTATCCAAGAGTGTGTTTCAAAATCCAACCCAAAGCATCAGTTCTGGGACGTAACCTGGAAGATTTAAGGCTGTCGGGGGTTGGAGGGGGGCAGTGAAACCTCAGCCAGGAAGCTCACAGGGACTGGCTCGACACTGTATTGAGTTTAGAACAGTCCACGTGTGTTTTACATGCATTCATCTTTGTATCAGCTATGGATAAACACTCACAAGCTACTCACGACCACAGACTGTAGAAAAAACATTGAACCTTGTTTAAAGGGCTCTGTGTGTTTCAAATGAAGTGTTTGTTCAATTGTCTAAAGTCTGAAATCTCCACATAGAGGAGGCTTTAAAAGTCCTGAAAACACAATCAGTTTCTGACTTGAAGCACTGGGGTCCACTGCCAAATACAGTTGTGTAAGGGAAGGCTAAATATTTTATATCCAAGATTTCTCCATAACTGTCTGGCAGTCACTGTGCCTAAATAGGATTAACTGACATCTGTCAGTCAAGGCAAACTGGCCTCAAACGTCCGTCACTGTAGGGCTTGTAATCTCTGTACTGGACGTCCAGGAGGGTTTTCCTTCTGCAGGTATTAAGAGATTTAATAATGTAAAATGAAAATTGATGGGTCACATGAGGAAAATGCCACTTGAGTCTGAACCCTGATCAAGCCTCCTGAGCTGGTACCAGAAACCCCTGCACTGGTCCACTACCAGCGAAGAGTAAGTGCTCCACCGTGTGGACCAAATGATATCAAGCAAATAAGCAAATCATTTGAGACACTTCACCCATATGTGATTGTTGAGCATCTCATTCTAAAACTATGGGCACTAATCTGCTGCTACAGCAGCCTCCACAGTTCTGGGAGGGATTTCAACATGAGTTTGGAACCTGGCTGCAGAGATTTGCTCCCATTCAGCCACAAGAGCATTAGCGAGATCAGCCAGTGATGTCTGGTGATTAGGCCTGACCCACAGTTGGCATTCCGCTCCAAAGGCAGTCGATGGAGTTAAGGTCACAGCTCTACACCAAACTGGGAAAAAAAAACATTTATTTATGGATCTGTCTTTGTCAGTGGAGGCGTTGCGATGTTGAAACTCTAGCCATAAAGATGGAAGCAGACTATTTGTCTAAAACAGACCTTGACGGATCCTTCTGTAAGAGAACAACTTAGTCTGGGACTTGGATCATTGCTCAAGAGTAGATAGTGCCTGAGTATAATCTGAACTTTACCAACTTATTTTAGGCTAGTACTTATATATTTGATATGTAGAAAAAAATCTGATAGCACGTCTGATAATATTGTATTTAAAAAAATAAACATATAATATGTACCAAAGGGGGACATTTTACAATCAAAAAATAATGGCCTCACTTTCTAAACTACCTTTGACAAATTGTTAGTATTTCTATACACTAACTTACTTTTGCTTATCAGCTGATATATTCATTGCTAGTGATATATATGTTTCTAAGATAAGATAAGATAAGATAGAAAGAAACATATTACATAGACCTCCATAGTAACCAATAAATGAGCTCTACTCAGGAGAGCCCTTCTTTTCACATTGGAAAACATGTTTACACCCTTGAACAAGCCAGGCTCCACCAAATGCCTCACGTTAAAGGAAAAACAAGTGAACAAACAGACTCTCTTAAAACATTTCTTTACTTAACGCACATCTTCACTGCATTTTTTTTCCCTCAGGCATACACAACTTATACTGAAAGTAAATCTTATTCACAGAACACCTAACACACAAAGCATGAGGACTAAAAACAAAAAGGACATTTGTCTTTTATACACCGTGTACTATACAGTATGTATGAGCCCTCTTGGTATAAATTACATTAAAAAAAAAAGCTCTTTTCTTCCTTAGCCAGAAAGTTGAAGACATTCAATACTAAAATATTCAGCCAGTCATCTTTATTGAGGACAAATGGAATTTTAAAAAAAAATGCTTTTGTTATTCTAATATTGACATCACTTTCTAATTTGACATCACTCTTGAAAATCTCTGCAGTAAATATTGTCATCTCTGCTATTGACAGTAATTACAGAGCTCAGAGAGCATCTATCAGTCTCCTCAAGAGTTTATAGAGTCTCACTCTTGACAGCTATAAGGGAAAAGTATTTTAAAAAATCTTGCACCCTTCAGTAAACCAAGAACTGAACTCAATAGTACAAAAAAAAGCTAATATTTTCATGAACCCACAGCTGTTATAGATCCACTGCATATGATGTCAGAATAATACTATTATTTTTCATCATAATCCCTTTCATCTCCATTTTGTAATTGAAACTGTCCAGACTCCTGAAAAATTAAAAGAAAATTATTTTTATATATAAAAATGACATCAACCCCTACAAAATACTTTGACAATGATTGACAGCTCAGGGTTTGAAAACTTAAAGAGGATGTGATTTAGGCTCTCACAGGGTTGTCACCTGTAGCCTGTAACCTTTTTCATCAGCATCTGTGTCTTTCATCGATTAAGGATGAGCGCCTGATAAAGTTTCCACAGTCACAACATTATTTTTAGTGTTCTATAGTGAAATATTTTATTCCTCTGTTATGTAGCCTATGCTTGTTATGGAAATAAAATGTCTTACAGCAAGACAGCAAATGGTTGACCAATTTGAAAAGACCTTTAGTAAGTTTTACTTTACTTCAGGTTTTTACAGTGAAAAATGACTGTGCTTAATAAGCAAAACGTAAAAACTGCAAAACTGGGCCACCTGAAAGGAAGTATCAGCTCCTCCCAGACTGCCACATTAAAAGACTCTGTGATTCACACAGAAACACGCAAACATTTCAACAACAAACAACTTGAGGATATTTCAGCTTTAAATAAAAATACAGAGGAGGGGGGAAAAAAAACTACAAAAAGCAACTTCTCATAAAATTCAGCTAAAATAGATTTATCTAGACAGAAAGGCTTAGATAGTTTTTTTGTTGTTCCTCTGTATGGACAGCAATGATATTATCAAAACTGGCTACACTGACTGATCTGGCTTTGCAAAAGTTCGACTTCACTTCTTTTCCAAAGTCTGCATCTTCAACACCAGATTTAGAAATAATCAAACATGGAGAAAGCAAAGAAATGAGGTGAGGATGATGTTTCAAATACATTCACTGGAGATGTAAACCAACTATATTCAGGTGAATTAGAGTTGTGAACTGGATAGCAGCTTTGCTTTGAATTGACACTGATCACATGTGGCTCTGGTATTAGACGTTAGTACTGGTAAGATGTTAGTAGAGGCTAAACAGTTAAATAACCTTACTGTATCTGCCTGATGCATCAAACCAAATTTTAAATAAAGTTTAATAACAGGATTTAGACTTTCTCTTGTTATTTTACAAATTTCAGATTATACCCAGCCCCAGTACATCGGCATGAAGAACAATTTTCAGTCAGTACACAAATTAGTAACAGAAGTAGAGGTCAGCTGAACCCTCAAAGACATTCTTTACAGCGGCCGTGGGTATAGCTGCAGCACTGCTGAACCCATGATCACACATCGAAAGGTGTAACCGCTTCCTCTCATTTCGCCCCATACATAAAAACTCAATTAAAAAAAATAATAAAAAATAAACAAAAACATTCCTTCACTGTTTCGGCTGGGAACCCAATATGGTAAAATACCACGTTGAGGTATTCCAGGGTTCAGACCCGTGGTTTAGATGACTCTGTTCCAGGGGAAAACATACTGACAAGAGACTCTGACAGGAGCTGAAGGTCCATGGAGGCTGATGGTTTGTTAATGTGTTAAAGGGGCTGGTTGTTGTCTGTCATTCCAAGTCCTGACTAAAACCTCTGCAGTCCCTCCAAGTCCAGCCTCAAGTGTACTGGTACTCCTCTGAGTACTCCGTGTCCTCAGGAGTGTATTGGTTATCTCCGACTGTGTACTGGTCATCCCCGGGGGCATACTGGTTGTCTGCAGCAGTGTGCTGGTTGTCTCTGCCGGCGTACTGATTGTCGCTCCCGTACAATTGTTCTGCTGTGTGTTGGTTCTCTGCAGTGTTTAGGCCTGATTTCTTCATTCTTAACAACACAGAAACATATAAGACAACAATGTTTTTCTAGTGACAATGAGAAGTTTGGAATATTTACTACTTCATATTAGTTTTTCTAAGTTAGATCAAAATGATGGTGTGAAAATAGTGTTGACAGGTTTATAAACACAAACTACTGGAGCTGTTGAAGTTGAAATTTATACAGTTGAATCCACAAAACTTCCTCTGGGACCTCAAAATTAAGTTGGTGTCTCAAATACCTTGCTACCTACTGACAAAAAAAATAACCCCCATCCAACACAGAAACTGACTGATGTGATGTTGGCCAAATACATAGCAATTTGGTGAAATTGATGTGTGTACTTACTGGTTCTTATGTTTGGCACCACTGATATGAGACTGGTACTGCTCCACAGAGTTAAGTTCAATATTGCAGATGGTACATGGGTAGCCCTTTAGTGTGGAAGCTGTTGACACACAGAAAAAGGAAAGAAGTTAGTCTTCTTTAAGTCTGTAAGATTAAATCTGTCCATAGAGTGAAAAAAGAATAGAACATTTTGTAATTAATTATTTATCTTTAAAAAATTTAATTGTACAGCAGTGACGCCGTCACTGCTGTACAATTAAAAAACACTGAAAAACACTGAAACAATTAAAAATGGCAGTTTTCCAAATGCAGCCACGTGAAATCCTGATTCTGTGGCCTGACCTGGTGCTGTGGAGGGGCCGTACGTCTCCATCAGTTTGAGCTTGGTCATCTGCTTTCTGTGTTTCTTGCCGACGTAGTGCTGTTGGGCCATGAGGGGGTTGTTGAACGATGCCTGGCAGATGGAGCAGAAACGGTCCGGGTTATTGTTGTCGTTGTTGCCTGTTGCCGGCACAGCGCTCGAATCATCTGCAGGTTTCTTCTTCAGCTGAGCTGTTGGGATTGTTTGGGAAGCTACTGCTGAAGAGGAGATACAATAAAAACAATCCTAAAAATGTTATTAAACTTAAACTGTTTAGTGTTTCACAAAACATCGGGTCAAAGCCAAAACAACATAAACTGGAAAAATGTAGATTATACATTCATACAGAAAATGAGATAAAAGCAACACACAAAATGAGATAAAGCTAATGGACAGTAAAAAGCTGGAGTTTGTGAATACCTGGGGTCTGGGGCCCGACGGTTTTCAACCTCAGGTTCTTGGCGTGAACTTTGCCCTGGTAGTGAGACTCAGCCACCACAGGAGAGGAGAAGGTCATATTACATACATGACACACCTTAGACCGATCAGTGTCTCCGTTGTTACAGTCCTGCTGACAAAGACACATGCAGAAACAGAAATCATTTATGGATTCAAAGCGTATCATGTGTCTTATTAAAAAAATGCTGCTCTGTGTTTCTAAATTTCTAAAACTAATAGCTTAAAATTGGCTTTTCACTAATATGTGAGAAGTTACAGGGGCATTAACTACGTGCTGAAACAATAGGCCTTTCTCAGCACACACTACACAACGTTCACACATTCCACGGAGTTGACGGCAGGAATCCAAACTCCAAAGAATGAGAGGATGAGGTCCGCTCAGTTTGCATTGTGGACAGCAGCTGACATCTCCCTCTCTACTGCTTCTGTTTTTTTAACATGCCATCAGTCTGACCGGACCAAGTGAAGCAAACAAGGCGGTCAGCCTGTTCCTCACAGAAATGAATGGGTGGTGAAATCAGGTGTGACCACAGCCACAGTGTGTTTTAGAACAGATTGTGTAGGTTGCGTTTGAATTAATTTGAATTTTGAACGTGATTGTTTGAATTTGTTTTTGTAGATTTTTTTTGTTATATTTTTTTTAAAAGCATGACCACCCCAACTGGCACAGACTCAACTGCAGACTGGTGAGTGGGCTTCGTAGCAGGCCGTTATGGCAGGAGATCCTGTGAGTGCAGGCAAAATGTGGTGTGGGAAAAAAAGCAGCAGCAGCATTCAGTGTTTGACTAAAAATACACAGACCTCCAGCAGAAATGTTTAAGACACCCTGGGAGAGCCAACTGCTCCGTTTGCTCAGGATCAAAAATGTTTTTCAAAGGTACTGTTTTTTTTCAATCCGTGCCCGGCAAATTAATGGCGACTGAGAGCATTAGCTCAGTTTGGCACCACATAAATTACAGCTGTATGCAAAAGTTTGGGAAATTGCATGTTTTGTTGATTTTTGAAGTGAAAAGAAGTACATAAAACCCCTGCAGCAAATTCAATGAGCACTTAGTAGGGTACCCAAATGTTTTCACCTGCCACAATTAACATTTATTTGTTGCTATTTCCTGAGGCGATGACATAAAAAGTAACAGTCCATTAATAATTGAAAAAAGGCCAACAGGGCTCATGTTTAATGTGTCACCAGGTATGCACAAACTTTTGTATTGACCTGCCACTATTTTGTGCTGTTTGGGTTCAGCTTACATTAACTATTAAAATCTACTCACACTGTCAGATGACGACGACTTTAACTTTTTGAGTGCTGGCTCCTTCTCATTTTGGATGGAAAGATAACGTCGCACTTTGTTGGCATGTTTCTTGCTCTGAAAAGAGACACGCAAATGTTTATCACAAAGTGGACAACAAACATCAACACCCCAATCCGCAGCATTAGACACAAGAAGCAGCTTTTGAATTTCTGTGGCTGGTGTGCTGTTTTTGAATGACACTGGCAAGTTGACGAGAATTTTTGTATTTTGTCCTGAACCACAAACTCTTCTTAATTATGGCTGCACATGTTTCATGTAAAGACACTACTGGTAAAAGGATGGATCAATAAATTTAACCTGACCATTTCAGTAATCTATCAAAAATTTGTCATCTACCTAACACTAAAATACTTCATCTACAATAAACATCAAATGCTTACACCTCCGTGTATGCGTGT
>JBBMJY010000004.1:11890389-11902172 GCA_037833715.1 Toxotes lorentzi
TGGCAACAGTAAAACAAGAATTCAGCTCAACAACTCTGTTGAAGGTACTCTTTACATTTCTCAAGGGCGCAATGTCCAAATGTGAGACACCTACCTTGTGCACATGTTAATGCCTATGCAGACATCTGTGATCAACATAATCACAGACACAGAAGCATGTTTTAGGCCTAACTGTGAGTCTGAGTCATTATTCTTGGCTCACACAATCTGGAAATTGAGTTGACTTACTGAGTCAACTAAAAGTGTCAAATGACAAAAATAGCTGGTGATACATTATACAGATATGATTAAGCCAAGTCAGGAGATTTGATTTGTTTTGACAGTACATTGTAGCAGCATGACATGTCATGGTGTCTTTTATTTGCTTAGTTTGTTTGTATGAGCACTGTTTAATTTAGGCCTCATCTTCCTGTTCAAGTTTTAACAGGTTACCAGACGTAGGTGTCTGTTAGATAAATGTTTCGTACAGATTTATTCAAACATGACAGGACCTTAACAGAGTAACTGGCATCCACTATTCTCTACTCCATATTTAATAGAACAGACATGTTGCTTTTGATTTCCGACATAGCATATTATTTTAAACAATACAACAAATGAGAATGGCATGGACAAAACTATTGGGACACTTAGTCTACTATTCCTTTTCCCACCTGAGAGTTTCAGCTCTTTCCATAGATGTTCTATTGGATTAAGAACGGGACTCATAGCAAGCCATATCAGAACGATCCAATATTTTCTTCAAACCCATTCTTGGCTGCTTTTAGATATAAGCTTTATCCTGTTGATCGATGCATGACCTGCGACTGAGACACAGCTCTCTGACACTGGGAAGTATGTTTCGCTCCAGAGTGCTCTGATAATCTTCTGATTTCATTTTGCCCTGCACAGATGCAACAAATCAACTGCATAACATAACCCCCTCCATGTTTCGCAGTGGGGGTGTGACCAGACGCTGCTGTAGCTTGATCTTGGAGACCAGTTTGAAGATTTCCTTGAGTCATTTTCTACCATATACACTCTTCTTCTGTTGACGCAGGGGCCAATTTTCCTCTTGCAGCCACATCCAAGGAAGTTGGCCACAATCCCATGGATCTTAAACTTCTTCATAATATTAGCAGCATTGGTGACAGAAACATTAAGCTGTTTGGAGATATTTTCTTCCTTATCTCCTCTGACAACTCTCTTCTTTTCTTTCTCTCACTTGGCTGAAAGACCAAGTATACGCTTTAAGTCATCTGTGATACTAACTGAAGACAAATCGATCCACTTACCTACCAACACCTTTAAGTGGAGTACCAATAATTTTGTCCAAACCATTTTAAAAGATCTCTGTAAAATAAGAAAGGACTACACTCTTTTCATGGCTTCTTTGTTTTATTCTATGGCAAACCAAAAGTATGTACTGGTATGCATGACAAAAAAGAAAAGATCTGAAAATTAGGATTAACCGGAATTTAGGATAATATCTACTTTATTATAACTCACGCCACAGAGCCTTTATTAGCTGCTGGGGACAACATTTCTTCTTGTTGTGCAGTTTGTTTTGGCGTCACTAAAACCATCACATCAGTAATATGACATGGCAGTTTAAAAAATAGATGCAATTAGTAACATTGGTCCACTCAAAAAAAAAAACAAACAAACAAACAAAAAAAAAACTAACAGCCCTACTGAGAGGTTGCATTGAGACAACTCATACAAAGTTTAGCTCCTATGGTGTCCATTCAAAAGTTCAGAAGTAATGTCTAACGCCAAGTACAGGAGCAAAGCCAGGATTATAATGCGAACTGCATTTCACCTGAAACCTGCACGTCTCATGAACCAAGCCTAAAGATGCCTCCCTCAGTCTCCACTGGTCGACAAGCTAACAGGCTGATTCCCAGTCACTCTGAACCTGAACTGGATGCAGACATGCTCTCATCGACCTTGGAGCCGAAGCGGCTACGGCTATCTTAGCTTAGCTTGGCATATTTTAGCAAACCCTCTCTGCTCAACCTGCAATGCCGGCTAACGTTAGCTTGCAAAACTGTAGCGGCAACACTGGCACTTTGCGCCAGATTCATCTCGACTGTGACCGGGTGCACCGACACACTGTACTATTATAATAAGGATTAAATTAGCAAGGAAATAGGCCATACCCTCCGCCAGCCCCGAAGGTAAGTAAGGAAAGTCCTCCGTCTGCATCACGACGGCCATAATTTCTACTCTCAACCAGCGGCGTCTCAATACGCATGCGCTGCTTCTGCAAGACTAGATTTAGTGCGTTGCTGTCTCCCACTAAAAATTACTGTAGTGACTGAATCTATATATATATATTCCAATAAGCAATATAATACAAGAAGATCATTTAAGCTCTTTATTCACTGTAAGTCAAGAAATATTAAGACAAGTAATATTACAAGTACAATAATGATAATAATAATAATAATAATAATAATAATAATAATAATAATAATAATAATACAAGTACAGTAGGGTTAAGTCAATGTGCTCTGATGAGTATTATACCTACACAACCTTGGTTCCACTTTGCCTGCACTGAATGAAGATAGTCCCACAAGCATGTCGGATGTTTGCACCCACCGAATGCACCACTAAGTCAAATGCCACGTTGTACATACTACAAATGCCTTGTCTCTCAGCTCCTTGTCAAGTTGCTTACACGTTTTACTTAAGCCACTCAGACATGTCTGAGCCTGAGCAGCTTTAGTGGCATTTCTGAGCATGTCAGACAGGATGGTGAAAGAAAATGTTTGCTGACATGTATATGTTTGGCTCTGCAAATGCCCTGGCCTGCAGGCTATAATGATATCACATGACCCAGCTTTTGGCAATGCCGTTATCCAGGCCTTGAAATATAATCTGATCTTCTCCTGCCCCCCGCCTTCAAAGAAGTGCAGCCTCCCTCAGTCTCCAGGTTCTTCTCATCTGTGTCCACAGATGAGAAGAACCTCCTGCCCCCCGCCTTCATCTGTGTCCACTGCCATTGCCACATGTAGTAAGAAGTCTGTGCCAGTGTTTCTGCTGAACGTGAGTCAGCCAGCAGATGGAGACAAATAGCCATTAATGGTACAGACACGCAGACAGAACAGAGAGTAGAGCTGCTGGAGAGAGCGCCTGTATTGTAAGTCCCACTCACTTCAACAAAGTAATAATTGTTTTTGAAAGCTTTTTAGTATTTTCTAACAGCAGACCTTCGTGGGCCAAAAGCCTTTTCCACAAAATTCACCCTGTTTGCTTTCAGTAACACCTGCCATTCAGTAACTTTCACTTAATTTTAATGAAGCCTTTTTATTTTATATTGCCCATTCCTCAAAGTTAGTAGTTATTGTAGACACATAACAATAACACAATGTCCTTGCCACGCTGTTTACTCTAAATCAGCAATGATTATGTATATTGAATGCAGACGTTGTATCAACGGTTTCCGTAGTGTAGTGGTTATCACGTTCGCCTAACACGCGAAAGGTCCCCGGTTCGAAACCGGGCGGAAACATGCTTTCTTTTCTCTCTTGAAAGGACCATGGCCATGACCAGGGCCATGTAAGCCAAAAGGTTTATGTAAAGCTAGAAAGTTGTGTTGCGGTAGTTAATTATACTATATATAAGCGATATTAGCGTTAAATGTTAACGTTAGCTAGTCGGTGTGCCACTGTAGGCTAAGAAGGATTATCTTAAGTTGGTATCAGCATTAGGAAAAATGCTGCGCAAGTCTTTCAATTTGTTGCTGATATTATAAGGACGTAGTAAGTGCGAGAGAAAAACGTATTGCCTCCCCGTCGGGGAATCGAACCCCGGTCTCCCGCGTGACAGGCGGGGATACTCACCACTATACTAACGAGGAGTACATAAGGGGAAGTTTTATAGTAACACTTTTGACCATTCACTATGCATGGTGCTGCTTTTGGTTTTTGTTGGGGACAAAACCGGCACTACAGAGAAATCAGACGAGCCTTTATCTGTATCGAGGCTGGGAGCTTATACTCATAGTGTTAGCACGATGGCCCTGCCGTGACAGCGTGAAAGGCTAATTTGAATAGATCCAGGCTGGATCCAGCCACTTTAGTAGTTACACCTGTTCACCTGCTAATAAATGCAAATATCTAATCAGCCAATCACATGGCGGCGACTCGGTGCATTTAGGCACGTCTACATGGTCGAGACGACCTGCTTGAAGTTCAAACCGAGCATAAGAATGGTGAAGAAAGGCGATTTAAGTGACTTTGAACGGGGAATGGTTGTTGGTGCCAAACTGCTGAGTAACTGCTAACCTGCTGGGATTTCCCCGCACGCCTGGTCTGATGAGTCTCGGTTTTTGTTGCGACATACAGATGGTAGGGTCAGAATATGGCCGAAACAACAAGAAAGCATGGATTCATCCTGTCTTGTATCAAGGGTTCAGCCTAGTGGTGGTGGTGTAATGGTGTGGGGGATATTATTGCTGACCATGCCCATCCCTTTAACCACAATGTACCAATCTCGACAGCATCTCACTGTAACTATGAATTAATACATATTATGATGTAAAAGGTACCTTAAATGCAAAACATATTGGTTTGAATTGTTTTCTGCTTGATTCCTTTTCATTTTTCTAATCTTACTGTTTTGCCTCCATAGATTTTTATTTATTTATTTTAAGTTTAACCTTGACAGATAAAATGAGGGCCACCGAAACCATTTTATTTGGTTTATGTTTAACTAAATGCAGTTGAACCTTGCCAGCTGGCTTTGACAGACTGCCATCCTGGGTCCATGCAAAAGCACACTAACTTCACTTGGTTCAGAACTTCAAGTTTTCTTGCAGGGTTGCTGCTGACCTCCTCCTGTCTACTCTGAACAACTGAAATGGCTTTAAATGGTAGAATCGCAGTAGTTACCGGGGCAGCAATGGGAATAGGAAAAGCAATAACAGAGATACTTCTACAAAATGGTGCCAAGGTAAAGTTTCGCCTCAGTTTTGCAAGATAGCGCAACAAGTTGTGTGTGTGTAATTTTGTGTGTTCCTATGTATGCTTATTGTGCATCCTTGCAACATTACAGTCACGTTAATAATCAAAGAGCCAACCATTTTTGACAAAGACTGTCTGCACAATAACATTTAATGAGATATCAATTTTCATTAAATAATTGAAGTTGATTGAAAACAATCTGACATACAAAAAAAATGAGTTTAGACTTGTCTGTTTTGCATATTATCCTTTTAAAATATTACAATTCATTTTTTTGTGAACTTTAAAAGTGATAAATCGACTTCTTTCGAAATAGTATAGCATCTGCAGCTTGTGCCTGCAGTTTGTCTGTGCCCATTCCAAACTTAAGTGCTGAAGCAAAGTCCAGCCAGCTTTCATGCGGCAATAGAAGGCAATAAATGCATGAAATGCTGCTCTATATTATAGCCCATCTCTGGAAACAGACCAAAAATGCAGCCACGAAAAAGCATGGAGATGTTCACCTGTCTAGCTGTGTGACATATCTTCACCTGTACAGGTAGTCCTCCTGGATGTGAACGAAACTGCTGGGAAGAGTTTAAAGGAAGCCCTCGACAAACAGTACGGACAAGGGAGAACTCTGTTCCTGAACTGTAATGTTGAGTCAGAGGAGCAGATCAAAGGTAACGCAAACACCAAATGTTGACATTTTTAAATTCACACTTTACTCTTTACACTGTGTGTGGCGAGTACCGCCTGATTAAGGTTAGGGGAGAGGTGGGGATGGTTAATTAATTACTGTTATTAAGATCAAGTCCAGGGATCTGGTCTGATGCACTGTAGTTTTAAATCTGAGAAGAGCTGTGAGATGCTGAGTCAATTTTAGAAGGATTTATTTATAAATAGCAATAGTAGTGCATTGTTGCCTTCTTTTTGCAAAGGAGGACCGGTCTACTTTTTCATGTATTACCTAATGATAAGTAGGATATTTTTATCCATTAATGAAACGCTGGTAGAATAAGTAGCATTACAGTATGTTTTAAATTAATGCATGCATTTGCCAAATTAAAAATAGTTCTGCTGTCTGCAGGCAGCTGTACATATCTTGGTTGCAAAATGAAAAGTTGACATCTGTGTTATTTTCTGTTCTCAAGCTGCCTTGAAGAAAACTGTAGAAACCTTCGGAGGAATTGACATCCTGTGCAACAATGCCGGCGTCTTGGATGAGAGCAAGTGGGAGAAAACTGTCTCCATAAACCTCGTAAGAATTTACAGTCTGGTGTCATTCAGGTTGCTACTTTTTTATCACGGACCAACACTCTCTTACCAGGCAAAACTCCTCAGTCCTTAGAATGAGAGTCATAACATGGCATGATTATTGTCTCATTATTATTACTTATTTTCTGAGAAGAGAAAGAAATGTGTTTTGCTCTGTTTTCTGCTGTAGTAATCAAAAATAATTCTCCGATGTAGACTGGTGTTATCAAGGTGACCTACCTGGCTTTGAAGTATATGAACAAGTTGACTGGAGGTCGAGGAGGGGTCATTGTGCTCACAGCATCTCTTGCAGGTACGGCCCACAATGTACTGTGATATTTTATTTTATTTTATTATTTTTTTTTTTTGGTTCATAAAAGAGAAATGGCCATCTCCCCAAGCACTAAATACAGAGACAGAAAGGGTATTTTATATGTGTATAGATAAAATTTTTTTATGAATTGTGAACATTTCAAAGAAAATTTCAATTCTAATTTTGACTAATATCACCCACATCTTACAGGTCTTGTCCCACTGCTGAGCTGTCCTGTCTATACAGCTACCAAGCACGGGGTGATTGGCTTTACTCGAGCCATGGCAGTAAGGTTTTCTTCTGATAAAGAAAACATCATCTTTACTTTCTTTTTATTTTAATTCTTGTATTTTACAAACAGCTCTTCTGAGCAGCTAATTCGATGAGAAGACTAATTGTGTGTATATGTGTGCATCTTTTACCAGGCTGCCTCTTCTGCCTCAGGCTACGGAATACGTTTCAACGCCCTTTGCCCAACTTTTGTCCAGACTGATCTCTTCTCCACCATTTTTGACAGACTGGGACAATTCTCCCACCTGGCTGATGCAACTCAACAATATGTAGACAAAGGGGTGTTAAAGTAAGTATTTTTGTGAAAGTTATAGTTGTTAAGCTTTTCCTTCAATCAAATCCCATTTTTATTAGTGTTATAGCCTGTATTTTTTATTTTTTTTAAATTGAGTCATTATCTCTCTGCAGAGTAGTTTTTACATTCCCTCGCTTGATTCAGACTGGCTACATAAGCACAAGGGATTCACAGGAAAACTATGCATGCATGTAATCCACCGCAGTCTCCACTGTTTACTGTTTGAGCTCTTCATACCTTGTCAGAGCTGAGTTTCTGCTAATGCTAAGGGAACATCCTATTGCTAAATGACTGTACGTTTTTGTTTCAGTGTGTCTGAGGTAGCCGAGGGCCTGTTCGAGCTGGTGACAGATGAGACAAAGAATGGAGAAGCCCTCATGGTGTTACCTAACATGAAGAAATACATGACATTTCCTACATCTTTTCAGTAGCTCTTGGCAATGACACCCTACAACACCACCATGCAGAACCAAGCCACCTAACTGAATCCTGAAATTAAAACTGATTGCAATGTTTCTCAGTGCTTTAACAGTATTATTAGTTGTTCATTGCCTCACATTTGATATTGGGACTAAAACATCAGATTATTTTCAGTTCGAAATAATCTGCTGAATTGTCAAATACTCAAACAAATGAGGTTTTATACTTATGACTTGCAATCAGATGTACTGTTAATAAACAAATCAAAACATAGCAGTCCTATTCTCGGTTTTCAGTCATTTGTATTTACACAAAAAAAAAAAAAATTGGATAATGGTTATAAGTGTGTGCTGTGCTCATATTTAGCCATGTCTTCATAGAAGAACATTATAGAAGTAGAGGCAGACAATGGCTGATGCAGAGTTAGAGTTACAGCAGTTGGCATCTGATCTTTGTTTGATGAAATTCAGCTACTCCTATAGACTTGTAACCATACAGGTACCCACATATGGGCACAGGTGGGAGGAGACAAGAATTCGTGTGACTATGACTATATGAATGTCACTAAAAGGCAATGTTTTCTGAAGAATATTTGACTGAGCTCACGTCAGCAGAAATACAGGACTTTAATACACAAAGAGACCACATGTCACTAATCCACCAGCTCAAATTGTAAAACCTGTCTTGGGAAAAGGGTATTGGCAGTAGTAAGTTTATTACTCTGCTGGTTTCTTTTTTGTGTGTGTGTTTTTCCAAACTACAACTTGACCTTCCTCTTTTTGTGGCTTACTAGTGATTTGCATCTTGTGGTGAATAATCTGAGGTTACAGTCACAAAATGTTCTAATGGCCAGTCTTAAGAAACACATTGGCCTACATCTTGGAGAGCACTCTTGACTTGCTGTGCAGTCAGAAAGGGGTTTTTCTTCACCATGCCAATGATTTTCCAGTTATACACAAGGCTTCTGTATTGTACATAAGTGTCAACAAAAACATTGTAGGCATTATGACAGTAGACTTTATGGCAGAACATTTGTATTGTGTTGCATTAGAATATACATATGTGCTTAGAAAAGGCATTATATATATATTTATATATCCTGAAAGCCACAGTTTTACACTTTGTTGATGACATTGCCAAATGTCACATACATCAAATCAAGAAATTACAGTTAAATCTCAACAAAAACAACCATCAAACATTTGAACATAAGATTCCATCTCTTCAACAAGTTAAACATTTCAAAGTTTCTGGGGTAATCTCGAGAAACTGAACACATCTGCCAGTTAAATATCTTCATATGTCATCTTTCATATGTTCCAATAAATGCTGACATGTTTGAGGACACACTGGTGCAGAACTATAGTAGGTAAGTAATGTAGTAATTTAGTCCTTTTCTTCCTTTCTACATATTGATTACTCCTGAAGATATTTTAGCTGAAATTCCTTACTTTAAAAAAAAAAAGCATATTAAGGCACTGAGAAACACTGCAGTTGAAGTCTGAGGGCTGGTGCTTTATGATGGTGTGGTGGTGGTTTGTCACTGCCGAGAGCTACTGGAAGGAAGGACAAGTCACATATTTCTTTCCTTTTGGGGTGATCACAAGAGCGTCTCCGTTCTTTGTCTCATCTGTTACCAGCTCAAGGAAGGACTCGGCTACCTCAGACACGCTGAAACAAAAAGGTACAGTGACATCGGTGAATATGAATATGCATTCACACGGCATCATACGTACTTTGGTGTCACATGACAAACAGTAGACATGATTTAATGGAGCACAGGACAAAGTGTAGATTTTGTGAGGCTTAGCACCAACTTTAACAAAAGGACACGAGAAAAAAGACTCACTTTAAGATCCCCATTTTATCTATTAATTGCTGGCTTGCATCAGCCAGGTGCGAGAATCGTCCCAGGTTGGATGCAGCGTCTGATAAGAGGCCAGTTTGGACAAAACCTGGGCAAAGAGCGTTGATCCGTATACCGTGGCCTGATGCAGCAGAGGCAGCCTGGTAAAAGACACAGACAATTTGAAGCTTCAGCTGTTCGTGTATGTGTAATACAAGCACTGAAAGGGAAAAAGTCATACTGTTATTTTCTTTCCTGTTTGTTTGTCACGTTCACACATTCATGCACACCTCTTAAAGCTGCGATAATTGATTCTTTATGGCCTCTTGAGGGTAGAACAAGCTGACAAAACAGCAGCCCTCACATCACCCATGGGAGTGATTATGGCTAACATGGCACCATACATGGTACATTCAAAAGACACATATCAACCTTATTTGTCTCTCCCCATTCTAGTCATACCTGACGAATGTATATTCATTCGACTTTTAGCTCTGTTTTTCACCAAAAGCTGCTCTTTATCTGCTTTAATGGATCCAGGTTGTGCATAGAATAGTTAGTGTGATCCCAAACAAGACTATCAAAGATAATACAGTTATTTGCAGTGATTTGATGATGATAATAATAAAATCTTGCTTACTGCCATGGCTCGAGTGAAGCCGACCACTCCATTCTTCGTGGCTGTATAGACAGGACAGCTCAGTAGAAAACCGACACCTGTAAGGTAATATCAGTTAATATTAGTGTTACAAAACTGGAGTTGTTAGAACCCTAACATATAGGGCCGCACAAAATTCTATTTACATGAAGCAGTTTTCTGTTAAATGAAATATTATTGAGACCTGATGGCATTTGTTAATTTTACCTTCTGTGTGGTGTGACTAATCATGAAAATCTTTGTATTGGTTTGCAAAGATGAGGCCAAACCATTGCAATGTGGAATGAAAAAATTTTAGATACGCAAAATTAACATAAAATAAATTCTGTCTATATATTATCAGAAGAAAGTGTTTTCTTTGGTTGAAAACACGAGATTTACCTGCCATAGATGCTATGTTGACGATGACCCCTCCCTGACCTCCAGTTATCTTGCTCATGTACTCCAGAGCCAGGTAAGTCCCCCTGATAACACCCATCTACAACAGAGAAGAGTTATTTCATTTGTTGTCAGTGGCAACAGCAGAAATCTTTAATCCCGTCCATGAATACGTGGTCCTTTGTGTAACACATGTTGTGAAATTAAACAGAGGAAGCACAATATGTAATATGCAAAACCTGTTGTATTTAACTGCTGGGTTGCCAAATCATTTCTTCACACAACTGCCCAAAAGAAAGAAATGTGACTGTTCTTACAGTAGAGACACTGCCAAAATAATGTGTTTTGTAGTGTAATTTCCCCTGTGCGAGTGGTGCACCAGAGTACATGCACGAAACATATTCACAACCAGATGCTGTATATTGCTCTTTCCGCTTCTTACAAGGTTTATGGAGACAGTTTTCTCCCACGTGTTCTCATTCATGATGCCAGCATTGTTGCACAGGATGTCTATTCCTCCGAAGGTTTCTGTGGTTTTCTGAAAGGCAGCTTGAGAACAAAAAACAAAACATTACTGGTTAACTTTTCATTTTGCAACGAAGCTGAATTCTTCCTCTTACCTAACTGCTTTAAATAATGTAAATGAGGCCACTTCAGAGTAACACCATGTACTGTGGAGCTGCAACACTCTGTCTGTTCATTAATTAGTTGCTCATCTGGTTTTCACACTCTTCTGATCGTAAAATGAATAGTTTTAGGTTTTGAACAGGTTCTCAGACAAAACAAAACATTTGACTTCAGACCATGGGAACTTGTGTGTGTTTTTGTTATTGTAAGCAATAAACAAATGTTCAAATAAAAGGGATGGTTAGAATTTTTTTTTTTTTTTTTACTGTTTTTGTATAAACTTTTGTATCCTATTCAGAACTGCTCTTCTGACCTTATGTGACCTTATGATTTCCTCATATTTTAACTATAATTAATGTAACTTCAACCTAATCTGAGATGTGCTTTTTGACTTGGAATTAAATGCCCCCTGATAGGTTTCGTTGAAGACAAAATGTCTTTTGTTTGTGAGCTTTCCAGTGTCTGTACAAACATCTGCTGGCTGGAATTTCCAAAACAAATGACAAATAACTCTGTGAAGTCCAGGTGGGACTGATTAGCTCCATGTGTTTTTAGGCCTGTTTATTTCAGTAAATGAGAGTCTAGCTGTTTTCCACTCGCCAGTACCTCCCCCACTTCCATACTTTATTTTTCGCGCGCGCGCGCGCGCGGGGGGGGGGGGGGGGGGGGGGGGGGGGGGGGGGGGGTGTGTGTCCCCCCCCCCCCCTCCCCCCCCACCACAACAGACCGCCCAAAAAAAAACACCTCTTTTCTTCTGGTTTTTGTTG
>JBBMJY010000004.1:11905395-12019415 GCA_037833715.1 Toxotes lorentzi
TGTGTGTGTGTGTGTGTGTGTGTGTGTGTGTGTGTGTGTGTGTGTGTGTGTGTGTGTGTGTGTGTGTGTGAGTATGTCTGTGTGTGTGCATGTCTGTTCAGGAGGCCTGTTGCTTAAGTGCTTCTGATAAGCATACTTGGCAAGACCCAGCATGCTGCTTAACTGTCAAGCTCACTGAAGGGAATACTGTGTGGGAGTCTGGCCAAAGAGTTCTGTAACAACCACAAGAAATGTGTCCAAAGCTGCAACAGAAGCAACAACACAGTCAACACATGACAGTGACACTGAATACTTAGAATACTGTTCTTTTGTTGTTCAGCCTGCTCGAGGTCAGCACACTGTGATGCACTTGTAAATTTACCTAACTTCTGTTTGTTGTAACAAGAACCATAGCTGTCTTTTTTGCAGTTAGCGGCATCGCTCCAAATAAAGGAGAACATTCTTTTTTTTTTTTTTTGTGGCTGTGGCCTTGATCCTGGAAAATAAAAACACACAAACTTAAATGTAGCTGTGGCAGAATGGGAGCCTCCCAACACTGTGAATGTGAAATGATTCAACTTTGACCAGGCCTGAACAGCGGCTCACAGGGAAGATCTTTAATAGTGATGTATCTTCTCTTTCGTTTTTCTTTTTGTAACATAAGTTTTTATTCATTTTAACATGTTGACATTATGTAAAAATACAGATGTGACATAGCAAAATTTTTAAAAAGCATAATAAAGAACTATGTAAACTAAAAGTACAAAGTAAAAAGGAACAACCCTGGCAGCCCAATATTACTTTATATTCTATTAACTAGAAACTGATATCCTCTCTAAGATGTTGTACCTTTAATATGTGTCAGAAGATTTTGCCTAAATTGGCTACTCTTGCTTTAATATTATTTACCCCAGCAATCAAATTTTCAAAAGAAGCCACTCTATACACTCAACATCCTTTTTCTTTATTTGGATCCCCATTAGCTAGTCTCCCTGGAGTCCACACACAATAACAACAATAAAAACAAACTATTAAAAAATCACACATTATCAATAAAACAGGCAAAACAAGTCAAACATAAAACTCATAAGATAAATAACTTTACACTGTAAAGACGAACAGTAGAAACTTACAATGAAAACAAGGATGACATTGTCAAAATAAATGATAAAAAATTATTGTTTTTTAACCGATGCATTCACCATAAGTGGATGAGAACAAATGATTACAACGCACAGCATGTTTTTTTTGTGTTGCTGTGAAGAGGGTGTCGAGAGCTGTGTGTCCTAAACTACCACAAGGTGGAGCGTAGAGTTGCCACATGGTGACTTATTGCCTCTTTGACTGTGTCTCTTACATCATAGCTTCTCAGATACAGCAAGTTTAAACACAAGGGCACAGACAGAAAGCGGAGATTTCACTCTCATCATGCGAGCACATTATCTTTTACTTTTGTAAAAGAAGCTGTAATGAGTTAAACTGTGCACTTTTAACTTCTTTTTTAAGATTAGTTTTATTTTTAATTTTGGAAGGACATTCTTTGCCCACTGTTTCGTGCTTCTGAGGCAAGGAAACCTATTACGAAAGCAGCAGCTAATGTTAGGAAAACATTGAATTTTTTTTTAGATTGATGGATGGATAGATAGGAGAAAGGTAGCTTCCCACCAATGCCAGCACAAAACTGACTCACTTCTTGAACTTGAATTGCATTCAGATTGGCAGATAGCCAGTTCATGTCCAATCATTTTAATTGAAATCTCTCTTCTTTTTTTTTTGTGAATTTTACCTGCCTGAGATTTTACATCTTAAACCAAGTCTGAGAACAGTGTGGAGTCTGAGATTAACTACAAAGTTTAAGGTTTTGTCAAGTGAAATCCAGTTCCTTCACACTACTGATGAGATGTATTGTCTAATAGGACAGTATATAATTCAGAGGACTTTAAAAAAAAAAAAAACAAGCTATGAATCTAACTGATAAATAGATGATTATGAAAAAAGTCTCTGTGCACTCAGGCTGGGTCCACAAAGGCCCCCCAAGCTCGTCTTGCTTACGGGGCAAATCTACCATTTAACGGCTTTCAACTGTGATTTGCTGACCAGCTGCTGACTTGTGTTTTCATCCCGGTGGCCCATTGCCATTTCACTGGTGATTACACTGCTAAAGAGCTCCAGAGAGCTGGACAATGCCAGAGAGCTTTACATGTCACCAATGTCATCGCCCGCAAAGAATAGGACGCCGCCACTGAAAGAAATATCTGCCTGTTTACAGTGAGGGGCCGCCGTGGGCAGGCAGGGGCAGGGTGTGTGTGTGTGTGCATGTGTGCGTATGCCTAATGTAATGTAATGAGACTGTGAATGCAAAGGTGTGTGTATGTGTAGACATTATGCGGTCTGAGGGTGTGTGGCGGGTGCTACAACTTAGACAGAGGAGGGTGTTTATGGGCTCGCCAACAATGACAGTGGCACACCTCACCGCTCATACATTGAGACAGGATTGTGTGTCCCTGAGAGTTTCATTTAGTTACACAAAAACAAACTCAGGTATGTTTGCAATGAACAACCTACAAGACTACAAGTCAAGTAACAGACACACAATAGACGATGTGTGGTCTGTCATCAAGCCAAAACCACTATAGTGCTATTTAAGTGCTTCTGCTGCAGACACACAGGTAATAACAGGACGTCAGATGTGTCGCATTAAGTCATGATTGATGATTGAAGATGTTTCACACTGGAATAAGAGGAAATTTACCAGAAAACAATCACAACTCTTGGTTGGTTTGAAAGCAATAAACAACCAAATCACATCATGCGTTTCACAACTTCATTATTTGTCAAACAGCTTGTAAATGTAATGAAACCTCAGATGTGTTATGGTGATGATGTTATGAACAGGGCCAAACAGTAGCATGGCAGAACACAAAAGAGAGAGAGACATAGAGAGAAAGACACAGAACAGAGGGATTAGAAGGTATTGTCACCACAGGTCAGACACTGATGTGTCATGACTTGTTTTTCATACGCGACTAGAAACACACAAACACTGGTCCACGACAAAACACATCTTCAGTATTTCACTGTCGAAACCTGATTGTTAAAATTGGAAATAATAACACAATGATAATAAAACGACTGTAAAGAAAGTAACCTTCTTTGGACAAAGGCTTTGTAATTTGAAATATTACACACTTCATAAGTATCCCAGCCACTTCACCACTGGGCAAAATGGTGGTCATTGACTCTGGTCTGGTCCTAAATTAAAATATATATAAAAAAATATTGTCCAGTGTTCATCATAGCGCCACAGTTCACCAGGTATTCATCTCCCCATCTGATGGGCCAGTCAGTTGTTATCAGACATCTACTGTCAAAATGTGGTAATTAGAGAACAAAATCAATTGTAGATGCACCTTTTAAGCACCCTTTTTTTTAATCATGTGTGTGATTTTATTATATGAATGCATGGATGAATGCATTACAGCTAACATGCACGCACACTTTTGTTTATTTCTTCTGTTAAGAATTTAAAACTCAGTGAACTTACCAGCATTTATCTGGCTGTGATTTCCACACCCGAACACTCTCTTTCATTTCATTGTGTTCAGGCAGGAATATGACATTTGACTGTTTGCTTTTCTCACCTGGAGGACTGAATGTCTGATGGTCATGTGACTAAAATGTGAGTAATAGCCAGAGACTTTACAGCACCCAGAAGAGCATCGCCAGTCCAGTCTTGTCCACCACACCTGGATGGCAGTCGTTTTCTGTGAGGTATCCGGGGGGGTTGGTGCTGCTACAGGAGGGAGCCTCTGATGTTTTGCATTGTGCTGCACCAAAGGGAGCATATTGGTGATTTTCAGATAAAAGAATCTTCAAGATATCTAGGTTAAAACTGAACTAAAATGAAAAACAAAGATCTGTGTCTTTAACATTAAAAACAAATTTAATCACGGGGTTCTCTGATGATGAGGCCACTGGGTCAGTTTAATAATAGCATATCATATTTATAGACATCTTCATCTTCATCTTCATCCGCTTATCCGGGGCCGGGTCGCGGGGGCAGCAGTCTAAGCAGGGACGTCCAGACTTCCCTCTCCCCGAACGCTTCTTCTAGCTCTTCCGGGGGAACCCCGTGGCTTTCCCAGGCCAGCCGAGAGACATAGTCCCTCTAGCGTGTCCTAGGTCTTCCCCGGGGCCTCCTCCCGGTGGGACATGCCCGGAACACCTCCCCAGGGAGGCGTCCAGGGGGCGTCCTAAATAGATGCCCGAGCCACCTCAGCTGACTCCACTCGATGTGGAGGAGCAGCAGCTGTACTCCAAGCTCCTCCTGGATGACCGAGCTCCTCACCCTATCTCTAAGGGAGCGCCGAGCCACCCTGTGGAGGAAACTCATTTCGGCTGCTCGTATCCGAGATCTTGTCCTTTCGGTCATGACCCAAAGCTCATGTCCATAGGTGAGAGTAGGAACGTAGATTGACCGGTAAATTGAGAGCTTCGCCTTTCGGCTTAGCTCCTTCTTCACCACGATGGACCAGTACATCAACCGCATTACTGCGGAAGCTGCACCGATCCGCCTGTCAGTCTCACACTCCGTCCTTCCCTCACTTGCGAACAAGACCCCAAGATACTTAAACTCCTCCATTTGAGGCAGGAACTCTCCACCAACCTGGAGAGGACAAGCCGCCCTTTTCCGGTTGAGAACCGTGGCCTTGGAGGTGTTCATTCTCATCCCAGCCGCTTCACACTTGGCTGCAAACCGCCCCAGTACATGCTGAAGTCCTGGTTTAACGAAGCCAACAGGACAACGTCATCCGCAAAAAGCAGAGATGAAATCCTGTGGTCCCCTCCTGTGGCTGCGTCTAGAAATCCTGCCCATAAAAATTATGAACAGAACCAGTGACAAAGGGCAGCCCTGCCGGAGTCCAACATGCACTGGAAACAGGTCTGACTTACTGCCAGCAATGCAAACCAAGAGACCGGACAGCCCTTAGCAGAGGGCCCCGGACTCCATACTCCCAGAGCACCCTCCACAGGATGCCACGAGGGACACAGTCGAACGTCTTCTCCAGATCTGCAAAGCACATGTGGACTGGTTGGGCAAACTCCCATGAACCCTCAAGCACCCTATAGAGAGTATAGAGCTGGTCCAGTGTTCCACGACCAGGACAAAAACCGCGTTGTTCCTCCTGGATCCGAGGTTCGACTATCGGTCGAAGCCTCCTCTCCAGCACCCTGTCATAGACTTTCCCAGGGCGGCCAAGGATTGTGATCCCCCTATAGTTGGAGCACACCCTACGGTCCCCTTTCTTAAAAAGAGGGACCACCACCCCTGTCTGCCATGCCAGAGGTACTGTCCCCGACAGCCATGCGATGTTACAGAGGCGTGTCAACCAAGACAGGCCTGCAACATCCAGAGACTTGAGGTACTCGGGACGGATCTCAGACACCCCCGGTGCCATATGTATGGACATTCATATACAATAAAACCAGTTGTGCTGGCAAAGCTCCAGTACTATGAGGGCTGGCTTTATGCCTTATCATGAGTCAGCACCGCCCATCAGAGCAGCACAGATATGAGGAAGAGCTGCGGAAGGTGTGTGTGTGTGTGTGTGTGTGTATGTAAACATGTAATGGATGTGAATCCATAAGGGCAATGTCATTTAAGTCTTTGTTGTTAAACTCGGTACAGTTTCTCTATTATTCACAACACAGTTTTCTCCTGCACACCCCCCAGACACGCCCCGTCATTCAAACAGCAACCACTGCTGCGCCTTTTATAATAATGCAGCCATTTACAGTATACTGTGAGAAAATATACCAGAGTCATGATCAGCACTGACTGATAGCATATTTCAGACTTTAGTCATGAGGAATCCTGCAGGCTGTGTGCAGCAGCTGAGGTTCCTGTGCTGTTAGTCAGTAGTTTTTAATGCTTCAAGTAAATTTTTATGTTTTTCATACATAGATCTTGTATCAGATCTTAGGTATGTCACAAGTTTAAAGGTGTTTTTAAATATCTTTAATGTCAGTTTTACATTGGAGATTCAACTTTATTAACTGCATGAACAATGTGGAGGTTTATTCTCGCTTGATGTATTTACATGGTTCCTAATTGTAATTGTGTTACTCAGTTGCTGTGGATTGAATCTTAAGTTTCTCCAATGTTGCAATGATTACTCTTCTATTTCATTTTCATATCTAGTTGTTTGATGATACACCGGTTATGGAAACTTTGTACTGGGATCTACCAATCTGTAATCAGTAATACGTATATTAGCCAGTGTTTTTCTTTCATACCATCTAATTTACTCACTATCTAAATTATGATGCTGTAGCTTTATTTGTAAAATAACTGTAAACTGGACAATGTGTACAAGTAAGTGCAATACCATGAATTTGTCTATAAATGTTCATTTTCAGGATTCATAGCATCTCACCCCTCTCCATGACAGCTCCGCCATGGAGAGGCCATGCAGAACAGGTTATAACACTTCAGTCTTAAGATGTTATTGCTAGTAGTTAGTAGTTTGCTTGAAATATGCTGAAGCCGTATTACCTGTAGATAGTTGTGATCAGCCGTTCTGAGGCCAGATCAGCTCTTCAAGTAACAACTGTCCAAACTGTAGTTCCATATGTACTGTGATACATATATATTGGTTTTAGTGTTAATTTTGTACAATATATTTTTTCTAAATGCACTTTGTTACAGGTTGCACTTTATGTTTAGATGCCAAACAACATATCACTGTAATAGCACATACTCAGTGAGAATAAAGGGGACTCTACTCTGGTGTTATAAACTAACAAAATACATTTACTCAAGTATTGTACTTGAGCAGTTTTGAGGTATTTGTCCTTTGCATGATTATTTCCACTTCATCCTGCTTTATACTTTTACACGATTACATTTCAGAAGGAACTACTGTACATATGATCAACAAATGATTCATGATGCATCATTATAAGGTAAACTACTTGACAGTAAAAGAAGCTGTTACACATATATGTGTATGTAAATGGTATTGCTACTTTGACTTACTTAAAGGATATGAATACTTCTTCCACCAGTGATCTACTAATTCTGCATAAATAGGGGAATGTTTAGTTTTACATAGATTAAAAGTTGAATGCACAACTTTTTAATGTCTGTAATAGTTTTTTACATTGTGCTGAACTAAGGCCTTAGTGCATGTCTTCTCATGTCCATGTGAGGAAAACTGAGTCTGTTCCTCTACTTATCTGAACAAAAAGCAGTACTGACTGTAGAGGCACAGTAAACTCATGTGAAGCCTCATTTCCCCGTATTTACAACTTTCATTCTCAAACATAAGAACACACATATTCTCTCTTCCCCCACACATACACACTCTCTCTTTTTTTCCATACACACACACGAAGTATCAAATGGCACACGTTAAGTCCAAACTCCTATTGCTATTATATAATCAGCCACACAGACTGAAAGAAAATGTTCTTTAATGTTAAGCCACACGTTGGATGTCACTACAGACACAACACATGGGATCCCACACAGTAGCTGCGGACACAACACAGACACAAACTTAGGCTCCTTGTCTGTTGTACTTAAATTATAAAGCTCCTAGAAAAAAATGTAAAGTAAAGTAAAGGGAAAGTGGACTCAGAGCGTGAGCACACACGTGCAGCTCCGGTATGCACACGTGTGTAGAGTGTAGGGACGGTGAAGAGCGGTTTAGGTGCATTTTCCCAAGTTCTTTTACAGATGTTATAAAACAGAATAACATCAGACGCATGGGTGATGGATAAACAAATGTCACACCGTATCCACAAGGCTTTTTGCACCGATAATTATGGTAAAAAAAAAAAGTTTAGTTACTGATATTTAATGAGTTAACGGTGATTTGACGTTTCCAGAGGGCGAGACCGACGTCATCCAGGGCTCCGCGCTGCTTTCAGGATTGTCGGGAAAAAAAATCAGGCTTCACTATTACTATTATTTTCTTGAATAATTGATTGGTCTATAAACGGTCAGCAAATTGTGAAAAATGCCTATCACAACTTCACGTGATGTTGAATGTTTTTTGGGCCAATCACAGTCGAAAACCCAAACGATTTACAAATCCGAACATTACATTTACTATCATAGAGTTGAAGGGTTAGGGTTTGTGTGATGGATAGTTATAGACTGCACTACACTGTAAATTAGTGCAAGTAGTTAACATGATACATTACAATGCACTCCTTGCTAATCTTTTTGTATGCTGATGAGGTTTATGGGGTTTTGTATTTTAATTCAAGCTGTAAAGATCTATAGCTGGAGACTGCGTGACAAAAAAAAGCCACTAAAAACAAGCATTTTCTCCTTTTCTTCTCCAACTGCAGGACAAAAGTAGATTGGTTGGATTCTCAATTTGTCTTTTTAACACTAAACTAAACTCGAATAAACAACTTAGTCGGAAAAAATGCAGTCCTTATTAAAGTGCGCCTGACAAAGTGGCACTTTATAACTTCCGAAATTGAGAGGTTTTACGATGAGGCGGCACTTGAAAGCATCATCTCAACCTGACCCAAAGGCGCGCTCTCGACTTTACGTGGCTACTCCCCCTGTTCAGCGTACGTGCGCGCACCCTTCTATCGCGTGGTGGGGATCATCCATATTGCTGCTGGTGGAGAAGATAAGGTTGTAATCCTGAGAGGCCCTCGGACACGTTTCTTTATTTTTATATATGTTTTAATCCGGCGCTGACTGCTCTGCGTCTTAGACTGAAGCTCTTTTAGTCTAGGAGCGACAGAGGAGCGGCAGACTCCGCGGAACAACTTCACATTTCCTAGACATAGAAGGCGAGTTCGGGCCGGGGGGAGGACTGGTAATCCTGAGGGGGGAAGAAAGACGGTGGTGGGAAATGGCCACTCAGGTGGAGGCTCTCCTGCCCGGCAACCCGCTTGCCAAAGCTGAGGAGCACGGCAAAGTGATCCGAGGTGAGCCGGAGGAACAGGAGGGTGGCCGGGGCGAGGGGGCCAAGCGGCAGACGGGTGTCGTCGACCAGGAGAGCAGCGGCAGCAGCAGCAGCCCCGGGCAGGGAGGGACCTCCGGTACGGAGGAGCAGACTTCCAAACAGGCTAACGAGGAGAGCAAAGGAGGCTGTGACAGCGAAGACAAGCAAAACGAGGAAGGTGGTAAAAGCAGCAGCAGAAAGGAGTTTACTGACGCTCCCCCGCCCAAGGTGAACCCGTGGACTAGGAAAATGAATGCGGTGACCGTGGTCAGCGTGAATGGACAAGCACACCACGGTTTGTACCCTCCCTACATGTTGATTTTCTTGCTGTCAGTGTTGTGGTGGTGTCTGTCCATCCAGGTGTGGTCCCACTGGATGACCGAGCGGCTGTCACGGGGGGTGGGGGTCTGATAGCATTTATTGAACAAAATGAGCCAAGGGGGTGGACAAACAAGCCCCGTCTGTGGTCGCCCTCTTGTTGCTCCCTGCTAGGTGGTTATATTTGGAGTGAGAGCCCCCCTCCCTCCTTGGTGAAGGTTATTCCTGGAGTTCAGGGTGGTATAGTGGACCCATGGGTGGCTGATTGCACAAGGGATCACACCCTCCAAATAAGTTAAATGCTACAAAAGTTACTCCTCATAGTTTTTTTTTTTTTTATAAAGGCCTCATTTCTTGTCATATGTTTGGAGTCAGTGATATTAACTGTTCCTTTTGGTCTGTTTAAGATGAAATCATGTTTACTCTGTAGACTCCTTAATCATGATATGAAGAGTTCATGGTGTAATTAAGGGATTGTGTTGCCAAACAGATGGAAAACAGTCCTTTGCTCGCTTGTTCTGCACCTTTATGTGCACATTGTGTTGCAGTGCAATGCTTGTTGCTCTTGCTTGTGCCGTCACTCTATACGAACAAACTGAATGCATTTTAGCAGATCAAGTTTTGGTGTCAGTAGGTGTGTTTTTCTGTCTTGTTGGCAGGGGGAACCTTAATATTTAGCTGTGTCACCATGCATGCATGCTGCAGTGACTTTAAACTTTCAATGTAGGAGAAGAGAGAGCAGTCAGCTCAAATGTACTTATGCTTAGCCTGCTCCATCACCATGTTCTCCCTCCCCCGTGCGTCCAATCTCCTGCCACCCAGTCAGTCAAACATTAGCTGACACACTCCCTTTGCTTGCCCAACATTTAAACCGGTGTTTACTGCTGTGTACACGTTTGTTTTTGAGGCGGGCTTTTTTCGACATACGTCCACGCCAGACACTAATGAGATACCCACCCATGTCTCGTATTGCATTAATGAACAGAAAAGCCACGAGCTTCGTCGGTTGTGTGTAGCTGCTAAGCTAGCTAACAATAGCACACACACACACACTCTCTCTCTCGTCTGGCCTAGTGCGTCGTCAAGCCCTTCACACTCAGATGTTAGCTTAGCTTCCATGTTGCTACCGCTCACCTCCAGATATCCTGTGTAAAACATGCCAGCTTCTGAAGCCTTTATAAGATCGGTTCTTGGTACCGAAACGCGACCAGACATGAACTATCTGCTCGTTTAATTTATAAAAACGAGCAGGTTTGTTATGAGACATCACGTGTTAACTCCACGTGTTCCCCAAGAGAAAGGCATGGGCGCTGCTAGCTAGCTATTGAACCGGATCAGTGTAAACTCATAAAACCTGACATAATTTCAGGTTGTCCTAGGTGAGACAGTCTGGTTGTTTTGTGGTTAACAACCAGGTTGTCATGTCGTGTACCTGTTGTCAGCACAAACCCGGCTCCTGCTTGCTTGTTCACCCATCCTAGCTATCGTTAGCATGGGAGCTAGCAGGCAGGGTCATCATGGCTTCTGTGTGATCTGACTCTGATTCGAACTAATTATGCTTTTACATTAAATACACGTAGGAAATATCTAAAATGAAGGGATTATTGATCGATTATTTGGGGTGATTAGTGGTGTTGCGCATGGAGCAGCTCTCTTCCTCCTGCTCTGTCAGGGCAACGTGGTTTCATGTGTCTGAACCATGTGTGTTTTCCCCTGGACACTGGCTGTTTTTTAGTTACACAGTACGGTCATCCTGGTTCTTACTGCAGCCTGTCAGCTATTTGTGTTGTCTTGTTTGCCAGCTGGGTTGTTTACTGTGCTGAAATGTGCAACTAATGTAGACCTAAGGGTACAGCCTGTACCCTGAGTCTGGACAAGTCTGGGTTGATTGGATGGATATGCTCCAAAAATTGTCACATCAGCAGGTAAACCTGGCTGGGAGCCAGAGGTTGAGTTAACCAGACTGTATTACCCCCTTTATTATGTTGAATTTAAAGAAACAATGTTTAAATGCAAGTTGTAAGCTGATTGTTGATTGTGTGTTTAGTGAAGTGGTTACTGGTGACTCTTTAACACAAAGCCATGTCTGGTTTGAGTTGCTGTCACAGGTTGTGTTTATGACTCGTGAGCAGTACGATCAAGAGTGAATTACCCTTCTCAGATTGTTTGATTTGAGTAAATTGTAGAGCCAAGTAAAGGTCCAACTATATATATATATTATTATTATTATTATTTTTTTGACAGAGTGGGTCGTGACTTCCATGTGTGGAACCATCACAGCTGAGAAGCTGAAACTAAAGACATTTTTGCTTTATAAATGCCTTAAATGATTAATTATCAAAATAGTCGATTAGCAATTTTATTTCAATCCGTTTTTCATTTCAAACAATTATTTTTTTCATAATCAATTAGTCTGCCAATTTTTCCTTTTTATTACGCTTTTCTTTTTCACTGCAGAGATGGCTTCATATACTGGAACTGAAAAACATGAAATAAGACCTGTAGCACATCCAGGCATCATCATCGTCATCCAGCCCTTAACCTTGAATGGTTAAAACAACATGACCATCACCACCCACCACGTGTCCTACTGATCATCAGCTGACTCAAATTGAGCATTTATCAGTTTGATGGCATGAGAGACAAAAGATTTTTTTTTCCCTGTTAAACCTGACCTTTGATACTCTGACTCCTTGCCCAGACGAGAGAAACTCAGACTCTCCACACAGAGGTCAGAGAGGACATTGTTCATCTTTATCCGCTTATCCGGGGCCGGGTCGCTGGGGCAGCAGTCTAAGCAGGGACGTCCAGACTTCCCTCTCCCCGGACACTTTTTCTAGCTCTTCCGGGGGAACCCCGAGGCGTTCCCAGGCCAGCCGAGAGATAAATAGATCTAAATAGATGCCCGAGAAACACCTACTGGCATTTGGTTGTTACTGTTAGTAGTGAACATGACTGAGACCTGTCTCCAGGGTGTGTGGATGCATTCTTCATACTGTCACCAAAAACTGAGACTAAAGAACTGGCCACAGACTTAAAGGTGCTGCCCTGTGGCGTTTTCATGGAAAAAAAGATAACAAGAGTTCTGGTTATTTTCAGTGTTTCTCACCCAAACACATGTATCCTTGAGGCTAAACAGATGTCTTAAATGGTTTTCCTTCCTTGGTTTTTGAATATTTATTGTGCGGTGTTTATATCCTTGCTTGCTTGGTAGCAGTGGTCTTCTTCACTGCCTTGGTTGGCACATTATGTTTCTTTGCTGCGGTCACTTTAGATTTTGCGGATGCTTCTCACTATACCGGGCTGGTGGGGTTCAGCATAACATTTCAGTGCTTTTTAAAAGTGTATGGTCCAGAATTTGAATTTATTTCCCAGACAAGTAGTTTCAGTTCCTCTGAACAGGGTGATGTCTTGATTCATAAGTGTGTTTTGTCCCCTGAGGCTCTTCATGGTTGATTAGTTATAAAGGTTAAAAAGCGGTGTGGCAAGCCTTGTTGCATTTCATGCAAACACTGGTTTTCAGTAGACTCTCTCAGAAGTTACAATGCTAATGGGAACATACTGAATAAAGCATGATACTAGATACCAGACACTCCAGTGCACCTAATAAACTGCCAGCAAAATGCAGCCACTTTGGCTGCGCAAGTTAGTTTCCTGTCCTGCTGTGCCACCTGCTGCTGCTATCCAACAGTAAAGCCATGTTCAGACTGAAAATAGCCCCGCATCCAAAGTATGCAAGAGGCAGTTCTGCTTTGTTGCCACAGGTACGGGTGAGAAGATCAAACATGAATGAGTTATCATGGGTGCGTGAATTTGTCTCGGTGCCTGTAGTGTTAACAGTAGCATTAGCTAAATGGTTTTGGACTGAGTTGTGGCCAAATTAGAACCAGGATGAGCTTTGCCAGACAACCTTGCATTTTTCCTTTCTTTTGAGTCATCAGCATTGGCATCTTGCTGCATCAACACAGTTGTCTAATGTCCTAGAATGAGGAGGAAGCATTTTTATGTTCTCATTGTGAAATGTTATAAGCTAAAAATGTGTTTATATTGGGTCTAGATCTGTGTTATTTATTAAAAGTTATGCTCAGGTATGACACTCAGTGGCACAGTTTTTAAAGTTGCTCTCTGGTTGGATTGTAAAATGGAGACGTGGGCATTTTTGTATTGCAGTTTTTTGTTTTCTTGACTCACATGCTGCTATATCATTCACAGGTAATATCAAGGTATTTGAGCTACAGGATTAGCATTCTCTGTTTTGGCTTTTGCTTACATTTTAAATCATTTGGGGGATTTTTGTCTTGGGGGTGGGCTGGCTGTGGTCCAGTTCCACTGAGATAGGCACATGACATCTACAAAAGGTTGTGGAGATAATGTACTCATACACTGTTCTGTTTAAGATACCAGAAGTGATGCTGTCCTGTAGCTGAGGTGTGACCCTTGGTCAAGAAGTCGGGAATGTCTGACAGTCTTCCAAATGAATAAATGTAAATGTAGGTTTGGCTCAATACATTAGCATTTCTTAACCATCTGTGGGACCCTTAATTAACACATGCAAATACTGCCCTCTCTGTTTGAAACTGTGGATAGAGGGGGCCTAGTGAAGGACATCTGCCTTCTCTTTACACTTTACATAACCTGTCTTTGATTAGTTGGCTATACTAGCTAGAAATGAGAAATGGAAGAGGTTAACTTCTAGTGTTACCTTGATTTACTTGTTTTTTGACACAAAAACCTCCCCTCTTGTGTGTATGGCCTTCTTGACAGCTCTAAATAAAGTTGTGCATTCCTGCGTCAGCCGCTTCTACAGCAGGGCTTCACAGTTGCAGGACAGACATGGGTTGTTATATTTCACAAAACAACATATATGTCAAATTTAGAGCTGGAGCAAGATGATAAATAAATATGATGCTGTCAGACAGAGTGGGATTAGATGACTTTTCCAACCCTGATGGGAAATGGAAGGTGGGAAACTGTACATTGCAGGGTTAATGTGCAACGCTCTTGTCAGCACCCAATTTGCTGTTCCCCTGATAAACAAGCCAAACTTATCACAGAAAGTTTTCATCTCTAGCAGCGGTAAAACCTTCCTATGACTTACATATCACTACAGCTGACGCAACTGGTTGATTAATCAATCAGTTGAGCAACAGAAAACTGATGTAATCATTTATAGAGCCAAAATATCAACTATTCTCTGCTTTCAACTTCTTAAGTTTGAGGATTTGCTGCTTTTGTCTGGCCTATAGCATTCTAAATTCAGTTTTTAGGTTTCAGACTTGGCCAAACAAAACAAGACTTAAAGCTGTGAACACAGATATCAGTCAGATATCAAAGGTCTAAACCTCAGAGCAGATTAACCTAGGGTGGAAATGCTAAGCTAAGTAGCAGCCTAATGTTTGTCCTGCTTGCTCTACTCCACCTCTCCCTTTACACCTTACACACACACACACACACACACACACACACACACACACACACACACACACACACACACACAGTCAGCTGTTTCAGATGAGCCCTTGTCTTAAGTCATCCGGCTCGAGTTGCTTTATCTGTCTCAGGGTTGTGTCTGGACTCAGTGATAGAGGCACATCTCTCTGACTCTGTAACGTAGGCGTTCGCTCAGGGTGTGGATTGTTTGCATCAAGGATGTGTACGGTCTGTGTTGTATGAAAGCACGATCTGCTAAATGACTCAATTCATGAGTTCAGTGGCATTTGCTTTAGAAACAGTTTTTAGGCAAGAAGTTCATGAAAACGTATAACAGAGCAGAGTGAACTATGGGAGAGAAACGTGTTACAAATCTCAATATGGCTGAATTGATTTCTTTGTGACTGAATATTCCTGTAATTTTGTGAAACTATCAGTCCAACAGGAGGTGATAAAGCAAACTGGGTTTGAATTTCTCTCTCTAGCTTCCTTTTTCATTCACTTTTCTTTTGTACGGCTGAATGCAACACTATAAATGTTTTCAGGGAAAGCGTCTCCTCCCCCTCCTCTATGAAGGTCATCTTTTTACCCCGCCCTTGGGTGTGGCCATTGTTATGGTTCTGCTTGGTAGCCAGGTTGACCATGGCTAACCTGTGACAGTCTCCTCTCTCAAACCAAACTCTCTCTTTGTCCGTAAACTGTCCAGTTTACACATGTGGCTGTGCTGGTGACTAAAGAGAAGGTGTTAGATAAAGAACTGAAGTTGCTTGTTTTTTGTTTGTGAGAAAACCTCAGACGTCGGCAACGTTGTTTACTTCACCATGGTGTCCGGAGGATAACCATTTGTACTGCGCCAGCAGCGACTCAGCCTGGTGCCCCCTCATGACTGGAAAAACTAGAATTTTAAAACATACATTGTGACATGTGGTAAAAATTTTAGAAAGCTGTCATATCAGTTTTGTTTGTGACAGAAGTTAAAATCATGAGTCATTAACATCTCACAGTTGTCATAATGTTTTGATTTGCTGGAGGACTACAAGCAGCTGTATAGTCAAAACTCTCAGCCACACGCTGTAGCTGAAAAGTGTTTTAATCAACTTGCAAAAAAAAAAGCATCCCCGAATAGATCTGAGGATTCATCCAGGGATTTGAATGCAGTTAAACAGTCAGTTGATCATTAGGGGCTGTGATGTCAGGTGAGGTTTGTTAAGCACAGGTAGCCTCTTGCTACCCGACCTCAGCCTAACATACGTGTGTGTGTATGTGTGTGTGTAGCTGTTGCTGCTCAGCGTACGCAGGGAGACACCTCCCAGCCCTCTGCTGTCTGAGCTTTTGACTCTGCAAGAGATGATGTCACCACACTGATCATGTGACGCCGGGGAGAGTATTTGAGGTGTGTGTGTGTGTGTGTGTGGAGGGAGGCAGGCAGGCAGGCAGGCAGGCAGGCAGGCTTTCTGTGGCGTACGCTCTGACTGTCGTTTCCTCCATATTTGGTTCTTGCAGACAGGCTTCCCTCCTCTGTCGTCACTCTGTTCTGCTCTGCTGTGCATGTAAGACCATCAGACTGCCAACAACTAGCAGATAAAACTCTAGATTAAGGTTCATGCTGGTTAAATGTTAGTTGTTGTTGGTTCTGACGGTAAGAAATGTCTAAACATTGATAAGGTGATTTCAAGGTGATAGTCACACCTCATCTGGTTGCTGTTTGCCTGAAATGAGTCAAAATCTTAGCTGTCTTCAGTGCCTTTTATGGAACTTTGTGTGTCTCAAATCAAGCATTTGCCAGGATTTACAAATTGGATGTGTAAATCCTGGCAGTGTTTCTCATGTCTTTAATTCAGAGAGAAACTGAAATGTTTTTTGAAATATAAATGCCTGAGTTAATAACCAGGGTTTTTTTCTGTTAGACACTGGTTTCTGTGGATGTTTTTTGAAAGTCATCATGTGAGGAAGATGTCAGAGAGCTGCTTTCTCTCATTTTAATTTGATACAGTAACTGGGTAATCCCGGAATACAACACTAAACACACTAAGTAAGTAAATCTTTGGCATACAATATGACTTTGGAATGATGTTACAATACACGTGGGAGTATGGGGGGGAAAAAAAAAAAAACCTACTCGCCTAAGCCATCAAAAAGCCCCAGCATCTGGCAGAGGACTGGGCCAGTTTCCCAACACTACCACTGTGTTTATTTAAGACTGCAGAGCCGACGTGGCACAAAGTTTATTTATAGGCTTCACCAGCGATATACCCTGTGGGCTTTGGGGCAGGTATTGTCACTGGTGTGTGCTGTAGCACCCATGGGAATTTGTCTTTGGACTCCACCTGAGTTGTGTGCTCTGTTGTGAGTTTCTGAGAAGAGAGAAGGGACTGTGTGTGTTGGGGATGGCGAAATTTGAGATTATAGTAAGTGGACAGTAAGAGGATATCTGACAGAGAGTATTTGAACAATATTACAAAGTTAGGTTCATGCAAGCTGAGGTAAATTTCCATTATTAACCCTGCAGCCGCTGTTTGGTTTTAATTGAACACAAACCAGTAAACTTTCTTAATGTGTAAAATAATCAGAAGTGGAACCTACAAAGCTGAGTGAATTGAACTAACAACATTATGAGACAGAGAGAGAGAGATAATGGTTAATGTGAGGTGGCGGGGGGTTGGTGGTGGCTAATGTTAATGGTAGCCTCTGGCTGTCTGTTGAGCACAGCAGGCTACAGCAACTGGCCCTGAGTGCTGTGAAGACAGATGGAGGGAATAAACACAGAGGAGAGAGGAAGGAGACGGTGAAAAGACAACGAATTGTGAGGAGGAACTGACAGAGGAGAGGGCGATGCTTGAGTGAGAGGAATTTTTTTTTGGTCAACTAAAGCTCCTTCAAATTGCTATTACTTTGAAGGGAATTTTACAGTTTCATCTCAAGCCTGAATAAGCTCTGAATTTTTAGTTTATTTTTATTACTGAATATTTCAGCGGATCACATGACTGTGCTAAAGGATTCATGGTGGTGATGAGTCCTGGTGTTAGTAATTTAAGAGTACAATTTTCATCTTTTTGAATGTTTAACATATTTCTAAATCTGTGATACTTTGGCTGTATCTCTGCTGTCTTATCAAGGGTTAAACGACAAAATTGTTTTCTGTTTCATGTAGCATTGCATTGACTGCTAGCATTGACTGCTAGCATTGACTGCTAGCATTGACTGCTAGCATTGACTGCTAGACTTGACTGCTAGCATTGACTGCTAGACTTGCTTTGTCAATCGTGCTGTTGGAAGAACTTCAGCACGGTTTTGCTTAACTAGGATAAACACATCCTGCACTTAGCCCTGTACTTAACACACATATGAAATTAATACCATGACATAAAGGTGGTTTTAAGTTGCAATTATGCAGTGTTGGTGTGTTTGTGCATTGCTCTTGTGTCTGTGTGTCAGCTCGTATTTCAGGTACAGCTGATCCCTCTCAATCATTGTTTTTTTTTTTTTTTGTATATTCAAAATTGCACTGGGGTGATACATTCACAGGGAATACAAGCTGCTTACATTTGTTAGTGATTGGCAAACGTGTTACAGCTGCATTGAAATGGAGTTTGGTTTGCCACCGTATGAATCTTACAAAAAAAATTTCTTGCACAGTTCTTAAGGAAATCATTGTGTAATTGTAATACTTTGCCTGTTTTCTCTCTTTGTCATACCTTGTGATGCTTCTGTGATGGATGTCAATGTGGTCAAGCACCAGGAATTTTTTTTCTACAAGTTTTGTTGGCCTTAACAGCTTCACCATTTTAGTATTTTGTTTTGATTTTTCAGGAGGTTGTATACGTTCCTGAGTTACCCTGAAGACCTGCAAATACAGACAAAGCTTTTCTTTTCATATAAGCTCAGCTTTTGATGGATTTCCTCTTCTTATTCCTTGATCTGCTCTCACTGTTAATGCAAGTACAGAAAAGTCATCAGCACTTCTGTTGCTTCCTTCACACACACACACACACACACACACACACCTGGCCTGTCCTTGAGTTTTAGAGAATATAACACTCTTATCATCGCTGTTGTACAGTTGAGCACATAATGCTTAGATAACACCCAGCCTTCACTCCTACCTGTCGAGTCAGATTGTTCTCAAGGTGCTTTCACACTCAGAGCTCTGTTTTCAACAAATAATCCCTGAAACTGTAAATCCTATGACATGAAAAGATCGAAATTGAAAAGTTGAAATTCAACACTTTTATATTATGGTGCATCTGAAGTATAGATTACAGAGAGAACAGATTAAAATCTGTTAATATATATTATATTATTATAAATATAGTGTTACGTTTCTGTCAATTTTTGTCTTACTTTCTCTTGCTTGCAGATTTGTGGATAAAATGGGAATTGCTTGTGACTCTATATCTTGCTTTTTTTTTTTTTTATAAACAGTAGTCAGAGGTCAACCACATAATTTGCGTGTCAAACATCAATAACGTAGGGTGATTGATGATAAAAATGGTCTGGGCTTGTTTACAGTTGGAATGAATGTTAAACGCAGCTTCTCGCAGTCTGAAATTTGACCTGTCAGCCCCTCAATGTTTGGTGTTTGTGGCAGCAGGTAGTATTGTATAGTCTGTGGAACCAAACCAAGAAGTAGATTCCTGTGGTTAAAATGCATGTGGAGTTCCTATAGACCTTTTAAATTATACAACTGTATTTATTAGCAGCAAAATATACCAGCACTTTGCTGTGGGAGGAAAAAGATCTACCAAAGTACTAAATAATACTGGTGAAGGCATAATGGCTACATCTAAAAGGAAAATGTAATAAATCAGTGCTTACACTGCTTGTAAAAACAATTCATAGAAAGCATTTAAAGCCCCAGAGTTGTCTAGAAAAGAACGTCTTGTCTGAAGGCTGTCCTGACTGTAGCTGCCTGAGCAGCAGCAGCAGCTTATAGTTTGGCAGACGTCCCGGTCCTGGGAGGCTCTCCTCTGACCTTAAGCTATCATCTGATATCATCTGATGCGCAGTGAACACTGAGCAGCCCTGTGAGCTACCGTGAGTGATTCCTTACATGCTCGCACTGAAGGAAGCGTAGCACGCGGCTCAGCTGACCAGCAGAACATGGCTGAGCTCGACAAACCTGCTGTTTAGCATTGAACAAATGCTGGTTGTCCACCGGTTGCAGTGGTTAATGAACTACAAAATTCACTTACCAGTCACATACAGTTTTAGGAGGCACAAACCAGTCTGGCTCGATGCATGGCTCATGCCCGGTGGTGTTGTGTGTCAGTTTCCCAGATGCCAGAAGTGGTAAGTAGTAGTAAGTCTGTTTCAGGCCAGAGATCTGGAGTCTTCACTTTGAGAAACACCTGAAGTACAAATAAGTGTAGGACTCTGTTATTACTGTATATGGAAACATTAAGAAACAGTGTTTTCCTGTGGCAGTTGAGTTTGAGAGTCCCCTGCCATAATGACGAGGCTGAAAGACTCAGTGAAACCAGTCTTAAGTGTTTTGTTATTTGTCCCACTCCCGGTGATCAGGCGTTCAGAAAAGCTTTCAGAGGAAATCGGTACAGTGAAAGAAAAAGTAGGAGCATTTCAACACTTTGTGGGAAAGATTTTATGGTTGCACCATAAATATGCCATCCGTTTTGTGTCGTTGCCTGTTAAACGCGCTCTGTCATGCTCTGTAGTCACCAGTGTGACTTTGTAAACTTCCAGACTGCTGCTGTTCTCTCTCCTTGTGCTCAAACTAAGCAGATAAGAGGGGGTAAATACTCAAGGAATTCATGTCGAATCCTTAATTTAGCACAACGTTGTTGCCCAGGCCAAAGTTTCTATGGCAGGCTGCTGAGAGGAGCTGAGGCATTTGTTTCTCTTATGAAATGTGTGTTTATGTGGCCCAAATGCGGCTGCAAGTCCTTAAAAAGAGGGTAATAAGATGCTGGACAAATACCTGATCAGGTTGTGTCTGTAATGGTGACACGTCAGTGGGAGCTGACATAAATATACTTTATATTTGAGAATCGACTGGTTGTTTACCTTTGCCACAGAGGTTTGGTTTTCTGTCCTGTTTGTTTGGTTATTAAGCTCTGCTCACACCAGAAAATGGGACAGTTAACTTACTGTGTCTTTGCAAGTTATTTGGTTCTACAAGCTCAGTGACGTCTCGTAAAGCTACCGTCACGAGCTCGCCAGTTAGATATGGTGAAATTAGCAAACTGTTTTTTATTAACACAATCAGCAGTTAGAGAGCCTCATTAGCACTTGCAAGAATGCAAGTCTAATATTTACTCTCTTTTAGCTCAGAAACATCTGGCTCTTCTCTTCTGTGTTCACCAGCTAGTAATGTACAGAGCTTTTTTAGTGCTCTGACTAAAAACCGACACCACGAGGGCAGTGAGAGCGAACCAAAGCAGTAAAGTTGTTGGGCTGATAGCCAAACAATGAGCTGAGACTCTGAAAGCTTAGAGAGAAGCTGCAGATTCAGGTGATAATTGTACACTACAAGCGATCGCTTTCATTCACCAAAGTTCAACTCGGTGCAAATGATTTGCACAGGTTTACTTTGCACACGAGTGACTCACGGGGACTCCCCTGAAGTTGATTTCTCTGTGAAATGTTTCTATTTTAGGAAAGAAAATCCTACCAATAGTTGAGGTTTTGTGTTTTTGTTATTGGTCATTTTTCAATAGTTTTCTCTTGAACTACTTAACTTATGTGGATAAACAAAATCGTGCATATGTAATCGTCAAAATTAAAATTACACATTTAAAGGACTGAACATTCACTTACTGCTTGAAATGATTGTTCCGTTTATATTGTCAATTAAACAAAACTTTGAGATTGCGTCAGCTGCACCCTGACCTCCATTAAATTCACGTTAATTTCACCAAGTTTTAGGAGCAACTGAAAACTGTGTCCTACATATGCAGCTTATCTTAATCTCGGTGAGGAAATATCACACATGAATAGGTGATATCTACCACTAGAAGAAAATTCTCGGTTATGCTTGAGTGTTACTTTTTGCAAAAACCCAGAAAGACATTTATGCTGTAGACTCGGTCCACCATCAGAAAATCTAACTTTAAATAGGATCCTGATTATGTGTTCACCGAGAACGTCTTGAGTTTTGCTGACAGTTGCAGCTTTGGTTCAAGAAATCTTCCCGTTCCCATTCGTCATTAGTGATTTTTGGCTTAATGGCAGGTTCATGTGATTCCATCAGGCATGATTAGGAACAGCAGCAGACTGCTGAAGCAACATTATTCCTGCCTGAGTGTGAGATGTTGAGTTAACCTCTGGAAACGGCGCCGGGTTTTAAGAAGCTTTTATTTCACAGTAAAACGTTGGCAGGTTAAGAAGTTAAGCTGCCAGCTTCACAAAGCAAACATTTCAGTGTTAAATGAGTTTACACAACCTTTTAATGATAATAAAAAAACAATACTGTACAGAACCAAAAGTAGGTGCTTCTGTACAAGATCATGGGACAAGTTGTTTAAAACTGTTGGAGTTCTCTTAAAGGCAAAATCAAATTTCAGTTTGTGTCATTTTGTTTACTGGTCTGTTGTCATTGGGGAAAATAACTTGAATAATTCAGTCTCAAACCATATTTTAAATTTCACTCTGCTCTTTTTGATCATGATTTTCGATATAAATTTTTGTATTTTAAACTGAAAATCAAATAACCACTCGAATGACCAAACCCAGACCCAGACCATAAGGACACCACACCCTCTCTTTGATTCTTCCTGACGCTTTATACTGTGCAGCCTTAAATAGAGAAGAACCTTCCTAGAAATCAAGTTTTGTGAAAAGCCTTTCTGCCGACAAAGCTTCTGTTGAAAATCCCGGGACACATGACCGTGACACGGCTTAGCGAACAAACTGAAGCGACGGTCAGGACCGTTTCAGGAAGTTTGAATTAAATCTCACTATTTCTCAAACTTCTCACTTAAAACTGAGCAAGTTACAGTTTGAACTTCAGAAATCATGTAAGGGGATATCATTAAGCAACATATGTCCACTTCTGGGATACCAAAGGACAGGACGGAAATATGAGGCATGAGTTTCAGGCTGCTTGGTTTGCCTCTGAATTGGAACTGATTGCACATTTATAATTCTGCTCACAGATTCCAGTTCCTGTTGTTGAGCGCAGATCATCTGTGTTGCTGTTCAGGGGATAGTTTTGTGTCTTGATGAGTTTTTATTTGATTGTGTGCATGGAGAACATTTCCGTCCAGTGGTTGCACTTGCTGCTGTTAGAGCCTTAATTTGCCACGCAGTGCAGTGCACAGTACAGTGCTTCTTTCTTCCTTGGCGACCCCTTCAGTGTGACTGTACAGTCACGCTCTCTGCGAACACGACCTCTGGTTGGTCACAGTTCCTGTCTAAAGGATTGTAAGACCAACATCCAGTATACTGAGGATGCCGTGATTAATCTCCCTTACTGTTTCCTTTGCACTTTCACTGAACTTCTCAACAGTACTGGGAAAGAAAAGACTGCAATTCTCTCCATTTGTTGTAGCTTTGATTTAATATTCTTCTGGTTTAGCTTCCTTCACAGATTGTGCAAAATTGTCAAATCCTGTCTAGAAATTTATTTTTCTTTATTTAGCTACCTACCAGTGACAGACCGCTTGTTTTCCAGTTTGAGAACCTAGAACCAGCACAAGTTTTTAGATTTGGCTGGATAAATGACCTAAAAAATCATAATTATCAAAAAAGAATTATCAAAAGTGTCGCAAATGAATTTTCAGTCTACAGCTGCAAGGATTAGGTGAGCGATAGATTTTTTTTTTACTGTCAGATGTTAGTTAGTTCCATCTTCTCATATGTGGACTTCAAGCTTTCTCTTTCTCATGATAGTAAATTGAGTATCGGTTGGACAAAACAGCATCGACTTAGAGTATGAGAACTTACTATGAGCGATTTTCATCATTTTCTGACATTTGATTTTAGTCAATTAATTAAGAAAATAATAGTGATGAGTAGATTTAGGTTTGTAAGAGATCCATAATTTCCATCATTCAATAAAGTTAGTTTGCCAGCACCTGTTATTCCTGGTTAACCGTACAAAACTTCTTAAATCTCTAGTATCATAATATTTCGCACCCATGAACACATATGTACACGCATATCTGTAATGAAACCCTGGTACGCTGCTGCTCTTGGTGTTGTTATAGATGTAGTCTGCCAAAGGATTTTATTCCCTTCTCTCTTCCTCTTTCTGGCTCTGTCCCTCGACACGACAGTCCTTAAGGAGCTTACTGAGATTTGCTCTTTGGTGGAAACGGCTCGGCGAAGTCCCTGTGAGCCGCTTTCGCTCCCTCGTATCACGGAGTGTGGCGACGCTGCAGCCAAAGACAGGAGGGAAACAAGATCTCTGACTTTAGGACATAAGCCAGGACAGCGCGATGAAGTGAGCCTAGCCCCTCTTTTCGTTTTGGTTTTCTGAAGATTCATGACTAGGTATTGTTTACATGTGTAAAGTTGTATTTTCAGGTCTCAATATTTTTCAGCATTTTGAAACCAAACACAGACATATGTGGGTAACCAGTTAATGATAGTTAATGTTTGATTGATGGATTTAGTGTTTGATTGATTTGGTTTTGTTGTAGTGCGATTAGCTCAGTTTGTTTTAGTTTTCTTTTTTTTTATGTTCTTTTTTTTATGGTTTGGACCTTGCTTTCATTATGGTATTAATGTTTTATTTGGACACTTGGCTAATTTTTTACTCATTTGTCATATTTCTTGGAAATGCTGTTAAACTGTTTGTGCTTTGATTATTTTCATCCACCAGATAGAGAACTTCCTCTTTATGACTGTTGGTTTCTGTTGTTCTATCTGCACTGGTGTGTTTCTGTTGAGTTGCCCAGTTTCTCCAGGGTCTGTGATGCTGCTGGTTGACATGCTCATTGACCTGGTTTAACTGTCGTTTCGCTCCATGTCTCTCCAGGCCCCGGGTCTGATCGTGTATTCTAGCAGTTTTGTTGTGTTTTGTTTCGGTCTGTTGCAGTGAGCCATTGTTGTTGCAGTACCTGCTTACAGCGATGACAGGGCAGAAAAATGATGGTATTGGTTTTTAGTTTATCGGAACATAATGCCACAGCTGAGACCTGCAGAAGAAGCCAAATAAAATCAGATGATTCATTGAGGGCCTACCTGCCACAGGTAGATAAGACAAGTAATGGAAAAGTTAATTAAAACATAGAAAAGAGGCAAATAAATAAGCTGAGACAAGAAAGTCAGTAAGTGTGGGCAAAACTGAGACAGAGAAACGAGCCCCTCTGTGTTTGATTTCATGCTTTTTTTTTTTTTATTGATGTAAAGCTGATTTTGTGCACCACTTTCTTTTTTCCAAGAAGAAGAATCCAATTCCGAAGGAATCTGTTGTTTTCCTGCTTTCCCCTCCCCACACTGGCTATTGGTAGATGGTTTTTAGATGGTCTGTGTTCATGTATGCAGAGCCAGTTGTAATTCCAACCGTCTTAATGTGTTTCCACAGATTCGACCGGCCCCGCCAAGGTGGTGAGAGCAGGGAACCCACCCAAAGCCAGACGTGGGGGAAAGGTAATAATCTGTGTTAGCATGTGTGTCTGTACATGATGTGTTCAGCACTGCTCCATTTATGGTTAACTAGTACTCTCAAAATGTAACAGGGGCAACATAGTTAACAAAAACAGGCATATTAAGCATTAATCAAAGTGAACTGCTGCAGTGTGACTTCTGTCAGATTTACAGCTTCAAGCATCAGTTCTGTAATTTGTGCATTCACCCTGTTTCCAACCCAATTTTAAAAAGAAATGGACCTTGTGCTGCTCACAATATTGTCTCTTCAGAGTACGCAGCCATTCAAGATCTTTTCAACATCAGTAGGTTAACAAGTTTGTACCAACACTTGTTTTTGTACCAAGTCACAGTTCCCTCTTCTCATCACTGATGTGTTTATTTACAGCTTGTTGGGGTTTTTTTGCCTTTCAGTTTTTGTGTGCACTAAGCAAATGAGCTACAAATGAGCTGTTTTTTTTCTGACTGTATTGTTATATACTCAATGATTAGAAACAAGAGGATCCTTTATAACTTGGACTAATTCAAGTGTTCATAGTTACTGTGTGGGATTAACTGTATATCACCATCTGGACTTTTTATTTTTTTTATGGACATTCAACATGTTTTATGGCTGCAAGTACACCAGAATATATTGATTATAAATTGAGAAAACAACCTCTTATTTCCTGTACTTTATTATAAACCGTAAACTCTGCGCCAATTAAAAAAAAAAAAAACCTTCTTTTGAAAGCTCAGTGAAGGTATGGCTAATGACAGATAAACACCAGAGAGCCAGTGTTTAAACTGTCACGTCTGAACCTGTGTGTAGGATTCTTCCTTCATACTTTGTGAAATGCAGACGTAAAATTCCTGTTAAGCCAATGGCCCGGCAATAAAGCAAGCAAACTCGTCTCAAAGAGTTTCATTCACAGTTTCATACCTTTGATTGCAGTCTTTGCTGTAGTACTCAAGGGCTGTTAACCACACCTAGACCACACCCCTGAATAAAGAGGGAAAGGAGAATAGGTTGTTGACATCAGGCAAGTTATAAGAATAATGATGAGGAAGTGTTTTTTTTAATTGTCGATTTTTGTGCAGGATTTTGCAGCTTCTACACCAAAATGTCAAGTTAAACATTTGAATTTCTTGATTCAACAGGATGTCAGTTTGTTTTTAGTTTTCATTACTTCAGTCAGGAACAGAGGATAAAAATGTAAAACCAGTGAAAGTTTAAGCACATTCCTCAGACGGGAATAATCTTTTGTTTGTGCCCTACACTTTTAGTCTCCTCAACATGTGACAGTCCTGCTCATTTAGCTTTGTTTTTTTGTTTTTTTTCCTTTTATTTGTTTGTTGCTCAGGTTGGAGACTTTGGCGACGCAAACAGCTGGCCAACTCCAGGGGAGATCGCAACTAAAGACATGCAGGTAGGTGTTGATGTTTGTTTGAGAAGTGTTGAGTCACAGGTTGGTACATGTATAGAGAAAACACTGAAGAGATGAGGGTGATGTCTGTTATCTAAACCTCTTGTGGCGACTCTGACAGCTGCACTCTTTCATACGGGTTACTGCAGTGGAATAAACCTGATTTCCACACATGTACAGCAGGCTGTAGTGAAATTGGGGAAATAAATCTCTATTAAAACCATCTTATTCCACAGAGAATAGTTGCATTAGGTGACCACAAACTCTTTTAGTGGCTTTAGTAGTTACAAGTTTCTTTTAAATTTATATCCATAACAGAGATCTGACCACATAGGCAGCTTAATGGAGCCTCTTGACCTGGTATAGTAGGGCTTCATTGTTTTGCTTGTGGTGAAGGTGGACAAGGTGCCCTTGTTGCTCAGTGTGATGATAAACCGAGACCGTGTGACTAGAAATCCTTGTAAAGTCACAGTAAAATGGAGGACAGTTTTCTGAGTGAAACAGAACATGTGGGTGAGGTGTAGTTACCAGAGGGATTTAAATGAGGTCCTTTAGATTTGGCTGGATCGCTCAGTGGGTGCAGCTTCAGCGAATACGGCGGTGCACTACGGAGCTGTGGTGAGATACTGAGCTTGTTTCCATCCACGCCCCCCTCACCTGTGTTGTTAGATCAGGAAAAGGAGAGCGAGGGAGGAAAATAGACCTCAACTACACTCTTTTGAAAATGTTGCCAGCTAACATCCAAACACACACACACACACCTCTGACACATGATATCGCTCTGCTAGCTACTACATCCATTAATTTAACAGTCAGGAACAGTTTTATGTACTGGGCGGGGTTGGTTGGTCACCACAAATCACATTTGACTGGATAAATTTATCCGCCCCCAAATTTAAGATGACTCATCAAAAGTATTTAAAGGAGAAAAAAAAAACAAAAAAAAACAGGAACCATTATCACCCCCGTGTCTGCAGGAGATCGTAGGAGGGTAACTCCAGAAATAGGGCTGGGTGACTTGTGAGTTGTTACCACAGTGGATATGTGACCTTATTGTGTGCATGACTAGGTGCTTTAATACGGCGTTAAGTTCAGACAAGAGCTGTGGTGGTATGATGTCAGAAAAAAAAAATGCTTATTAACAATGGTGAAAAAGGATTAGTTTCATTCTCTGTTACTCAGGTTCTCAATTAAAAAGTTCAAAAGGTTGATAAAACTTGATGACAGCAGAGTCACTAACAGGGGATGGCGTTGATTAAAAGAGCATCTTGGTAGCCTCAAGTTATTATATTCACCAACCAATAAGAAAGAGCTGCTGGGCTTATCCTGCCACACATTACTGTAGTGGATGTGTGTAGTTTTCTACAATAGGTATTTTAGTGGTTGTGGCTCTAATTACACAGCAGCTAAACAGCATGTCCAGACAGAGCGTCTGCTGGCCTGACTGTGTGCCCTCAGGACTGCATGTTTCTGTTTTTTAAGCGTGTTAGGGTTAGGCCAGGCTCTCCACCAGGCCAGGACCTCTTGGACGCTGTGGAGACGGAGCAAAGCAGGCTCACCAACTCTGAACTCATAGAAATCGTAAAAAGACGATCAGTAATTTTGGCAGAAGAATTCAAACGCACACACACAGTATGATGCAAGAAGTTTGGTTATAGAGGGCATTTTTCTTATTATGAAACACCATACTATCAAAAGATTAGTAAATGATTATTAAATGACAAAGGGAAACAATGTTGAGTATATCACTATTCATCATATTTTCGGTTCTTGATTATGTCAGTTCATATTACAGATAATTATCATTAAATTGTTCTCTGGTCTTAGGCCTAAACACAAACACCTGTCCAATTAAGATTTTATAGCTTGTTTGTTTAATATGTGCAAAGACAAAAGCGTAGAAATGTTACTTTGCCGTTTTACAGTTTATTTGTCGGACAGTTTCTTGGTCTTCCTCCTTAACAGCTACACCTTTTGCATACAAGCTCTACTCTAGTCTAGACTGGCTCAGCTCAGGTGTCCATAGCCCCCTTAACCATGAATCCAACATATGCATCCCGTCCCCTCTTTACTTATCCTGTCATCTGTTGGGCCGACAGGGGATGCATCTAATTTGTTTCCTCTTACAGTAGCAGCAGTAGTCAATCATCCCTCAGAGTCGTGTTTCTATTTCTGATCACTGGATGATAGTGTGTCACTAGGAGAGTGACCCCAGTAACCTCCCCTATTTTAGGCGGCCGGGTCCGAGAACATGAGGGAGAGCGCGTGTCCCCCGAGCAGGAAAATGTGGGTCGCATCATCAGAGCCAGGAATAACCGGCGGGTTCGGTGGCAGAAATCGAGGGTGGGAGGGGTGGAGTTTGGAGACGGTGGCCAAGCCCTGGGAAGGGATGTCCTTTTAGGGATCCCCCTCCCTCAATAAACCACCCTTGGATCTCTGCTGCTGCTATTCTTAGGGGTGCCGGAGTTCACTGTCCATCACGTAACATTTAAAGCTGTAAATCACTCACTGGATTCCACAGATTATACGTGCAGGGAAATAGACACTGAAATTTGATAAAGGAGGAGTTTTGATTGCAGGGTTGTGCTGTAGGTTAAAGTTAAATTTAAGCCCTCCATGCAGCAATCTGCCCTGTTTAAAGTTTTAAAATAAAAATTCCTACATTTATGAGGTGACAGTTGTATGAATTTGCATTTGTGGCTTTTCTCCAGATGAACGGAAAATCATTTTTAAGAAAGGTTTTGATAATTAGTTACTCGTTGATCAAGTTAGTTCCAGTTTTTCAAATCAAGTCAGGATGTATTGATTTCCTCTGTTTTAATATTAGGGCTGAAACAGTTAGTTGATTGATAATTGACTAATTGTTATAATGATGATTGATTTTTTTTTTTTTTTGTTTTTTTTATTTATATATTTATTCAGAAAACTATCCGTTCTCTGGCTCCAGCTTCTCCAAAGTGAGGATTTTGTGTTTTTGTGTTTTATATCATTGTAAACTGAAAATCATTTGGACTGCAACTAATGATTATTTCAGTCAACGATTAATATGCCTATTATTTTCTTGATTAATTGATCAGTCATTTGACCTATAAAACACCAGAAAGTTCAGTCATCAGTTCCCTGAAGTCTGAGGTGGTAATCAAATGATCACCAAATGATTTGTTGTGTGCAGTGAACAGTCCAGACCCAATTTTAGATGTTTTTTTTTTCCCCAAAGATGGCTGAAATGATTAATCAATTATCAAAATAGTTACTGTTTAATTTTCTGTAAGTCGAGTGATTGAATTGAACCTCCAGATAATTTCGCTCTGGGAACTTGTGACAAGTGCTTTCCTTTTTTTTTCTCTCTCTCTTTCTATTTCCCCTCAACAAAAATAGTTTTGTCTAAATATAACACTTACATGCCTGTGTTTAAGTTGAAAGAGTTATTGATCTCCAGTGGAAGAGGTATGAGATAAAACCCACAGTAAAAAGACTTTCTAGTTCAGTTGTAGCTAGTCTGAAACCTCACCTGAGTTAGGCCGATCAAAAAAGTCTTTTTAGTATAAATTGCCCCTTGATGCAGCCTCACATTAGTTTCAGCTGAACTTCAGGGTGCAGTTATAAAGGGATCACTTCGCGGTCAGTATGGACAGAAGGATCGATTAGTGACCCACACTCTTTCAGTGCATTAAGAGGGACTTTGAACCTATTCCCATCCTTAGCTGTTCAACTCAAGCTCACAGTTGTGTCATTACTCCACTAGCTAGAGTAGTTAGTGGAGAAATAGGTGTTTAGAGGCAGCAGGTCTAAGTAGAAGGACTGAATGCAGGTTAAAAATAAAAAACAAAACAACACGTCTCTTTCCTTACAATCTTTGGGGAAAAAACATCCCATACCAGCACACAGCTGTGTTTAGTCCACAGCGCATTGCTTAGGGCAGGCTCTCATGTATGTGTTGTGATAGTAATCGAAACTAACACTAATGTGTGGTGATACCATAACAGTTATCTCCCCATTTTGTTTCCAGCTTTGTGTCCCGTGTGTTAAGATAGTCTAGTGTAGTGTTTGTTTCTCGTGTTGGTTGGAGCTTTGGAAACCATGATCGCGAGTCTTTATTTTTCGTTGTGGAAGTTACTGTAACAGAAGCTTCATCCTGTGATGGAAAAACAATGAATCAGCATGCTTGTGACCTCAGCATTACTGTCTACATTTGCACGGCCGTTAAACCACACGTCTTTATTGATTCAGAAAACACACTCCGCCACTCGCACCTGAGCTTTGAATACAGTCGTCTGCTCTAACGGCTGATTTCATTCACTTCTCACTTCCCTGTCCTCGCTAAAAATAATTGCCTCTTATTCCCATCTGTGCAGAATCCAAAGCTATATGTAATGACACAGCATTAGCCATTTAGCCACTGAGATGATATTGGATGTACTTTAGAAAACCCAGAGGGAGCTCAGTAGACTGTAGATGCAGCAGATGCTTCTTATTATCCACAGCTTGTGCACCATTCACTTGGCATTTTCATTGTTTGATGACAACAGGAAGAAGTGTAATGCCCTCATGTTGTTTGAGCAGAGCAGCACAACACAGAAGAGCTTTTAAAGAGGCAATAATAGTTTTTTTTTTTTTTTCAGCCCGGCACAGCGTAAAATGACCTGACTGAAGGAGTCACTGATGGCTTAGTCAGGTGCTGAGACTTTAAAGCCTGATACAGTCCCAGTCATTGACTTTTTAAGACTCCCAACTCATGTTCATTCTCTGTTTAGAAGTAGAGCGTGTAATTCATCTTCTACATACTGTGTGTGTTTGTGTGTGTGTTAACATCATGGTCCACCTCATTGTCTTCTCTAAACTGCTCTTCCCTCCCTCTGTTCAGATCGAGGCAGTGACACGGACCGTGTCCTGCCCGCCGACTGTCAGGCAGGTCAGAGACTCATGGAGATCCACTGTAAGTTCAACCTGATGCCCATGAAACCTGCAGCCTGCCTACCTGCTGACATTCAGTCTCTGTATCTGATTTGTGATACCAGCATTAAGTTAACAAGAGTGTTTAAACAGTGTCACAGAGTCTTAAGTAACACTCACTGAAAGCTGGAAGCCGAGTCGGGGCTACTTGTTATAAATCTGAATAGTTTATAAACTGACTCTCAGCAATGGAAAAACATCAGACTCTGAGATGCTGATGGTTATAGATCCACCACTCAGTGTGTTTGTTGGTGATGTCTAACATAGTAAGTTATTTATGTTAACAACAATTAGTCAGCAACTGTTTTATTGGGAACACACACAGTGGTAACACACAGTGCTAACTTGCAAACTTTCTGATGTTGCTTCAGCAGCTCTGACAAACCTGCATGATTTCTTACTGTGGCTAAACTTTTGGTCAAACGGTGAGTAATGTAGCGAGAAACACAGAGCATTATGCAGGAAGTAAAACTTGCCTTCACAATAAAGGCCATGATTACCACACTGTAAGTATAATTCACCTTCAAAGTAAAAGCAACATATATCCCTTCATGGGTGAAGGAATAAACTCAGCAAGGGGTAGCATTAATAAATTGAAAATATCATAACGATAACACAAAGTTACAGATCTATCACCTGTAGCCATCAGCATCGCAGACATTGATGTTTTTCATTGCTGATACATGCGTAGCCCCTCACTAACTTCGTCAAACTGAAATTTGAGCTCTCCACACTTTTGTGAAAGAAAATATTAACAATAACTAATAATAACAAGTACTACAAATAAGTTGCATTCTTCAAAAGAGAATCAAACTGTTTTTTGACATATTTGTGGAAACTGTCTGAACCTTGAGCCTCTGGGGGGCGTTTCTCCCAGCAACATTTACGAGCTGGCGATGTTAGGAGATGAGCTGTCAAGTTCTGTTGTGCGCTACAGACTGGAGAATGACAGACTGTATATCCTATGGAGGCTCATACAAAGGCCTTTTCCCTCCCTTTTTCAATCCACATCCAATTCTCCTATCAACCATTAGTGATTTAAGCTGCCTGTCCTTTAACAACATCTAGAATGAAGTCCAGGACTTGGTTCCACTATGGCCCTTGATGTAAAGACTGGATATGATACATGAGTCCAGGTGCCAAGGAGACATTATACTTCCATCAAATCCATACAATAAATATGACATACTGGGTGTAATTTACTGGGGAGGATGTGGGAGATTTGCCTTCCTTTGGTCTTTATATCCCTACCTCTGCAGAATCGTTTTTATGTTGACAGCACATTGTGCTCTTGCGTTTTTATTTAATTTTCCATTAAATATCAAAGGTTTTGAAGAAGTGCGTGGCACGCCTGGCCCGAGCGATGCTACTTGTGGTACTGAAAGGTGCATTTAATTCCATCATGTAGGTTAGCATTTAACCTTTTGTTTTGTTGTGTATGATGGCAACAACGATGTGCCTGCATGGGAGGGGGGTGCAGACACATTGGGGTTGTGACTTGGACCACTTGGCTACTGATGACGGTAGTGGATCAGTATTTAGACCACAGAGTAAGGAAGAACAGCAGCAAGTATTTTGACTTTCTCCGTAACGGTCCTGTCATGCCTGAATAAAGTCTTAATGAACACTTACGTAACTGATATCTATGGCCGAATTACTAAAAGCCATTTCTCTAACAGAGTGATGAAGCCAGAAATGTTGCGTATTCAATATTTGAAAAGGGATTAAAAGTTTCATCGCCTATACATTTTGCAGAAACAGTATTGGGAATAATATAAGTATATAAATAAAATCAAAACTTAATTGTAGGTTCCGTAGACAGTTTTATATGTAGCCTGGGTGGATCCTCCTTCACATCTTGGGTGGAAAGTATTACAGAACATTAAATTAAAAGCTCTAACATGTCATTACACACTGATTTAACTGTCTTAAACCTTCAAGCAAACAAAACCAATGAGACGAAGGATCAGAAGCACTGCCCGTGATGAACACAAATGTCTAATATAGTTGGATCTGATATGTGTTCCTTTGATTTTCTGAAATATTTTCTCTACCAGTCTAATCAATCATTTTACAACTGTTAGGTTTTTTCAAGACATCGCTCATTACAGAATTGTCTGTGCCACCATTGTTGTTTTATGTTTGTTGAGACTCAGTGCATGTTTGAAGTGGGTCTTTGAGTTCAGTGTGATTAGATTAGTCGGCGGTGTGGTACCTTGAAGGCTGAGCATGTCGAGCTGTGTGGGTGTGTGTACATGGGCAGAATGGTTTGGGGCATGAAACACGTCGTACCTCTAGTTACTCACTTGACTTAAGACAAACGCTTTGCATGACTTCTATGCAAACCCTTCAGGAGTGTCAACCTTTGCAGATATGTGTGCAGCTGATAGCTGAGCTGTCGTAGCACAGAGGAGCGCCTGAACTCTGTTTGATTTGAATAAACTCCCATATCAGCTCTGTGAGCAGAGATAACCACCAGGGGCGATTCATGTGCGCCCAACTACCCTGTGTCCGTTAGTACTTGTTAGCCCAGGCTTGGCTGGAGGGCAGTGGTAGTACCCGTGTTGCTCTGGTGCACCCACACATTACAATGAGACCGAACAGAAGACAGGTTAATGAAAAGGCTAAACCACATGCAAAGTCTGCTTTGTCCCGGTCAGTTTTATTGTGACCCTGAAGAGGTAGCGTTTGCAATGTCAACCTGAAAGGATAATTTGCTTAAAACCTCCCAGGCTGATTTATTTATTTATTGTTTGTTCACACCACTTTTTTTTTTTTTGATTGATAATCATGTGCTCTTTATATTTATTTAGCTTACACTTTTCATCACACATTTGAACTATTACACTGGGTGTATCGAGAGCCGGTTGTATACTGGAGCTAGTGCAGGAACTACTATACAGACTTGTAAAAAATATCAGATTTTCCACGCTCATATATGCGGTGATTATGATGTTGCCTAGAGACATCCAATAATTTCCAGAAATTGACATGAAATTGTCATCTTAACTGCCCCCCGCCCCCCCCGGATGGTTACGATGCCTGTTAGGCCTTTTGTTCTCGCACGACATATTCGGTTTATGATAATAACACTGGGTTACCACCTGGAGTCTCAATCATTTTAGAACAATGGGCCCTTGATTTCACTGAGGCACACAAAAGACACTTCTCATTTCTAGTTATCAAGTATCAGTTTTTCCAGCTGAAATGATGACTGTCGTTGGCAGCTTTTATCAGCGGTACATGGTTTGCCCACTAGACTGATGTTAGCCTGTAAAGGGTCTTGTAAGGGTCTTGTAATATGTATTTGCTGGATACACACATGACATGATGCTAAACGACTAAGGCCAGAACTACACGTCACAAAGGTCAGCAGAGTCTCGGGTTTTGTAAAGGCTAAAAGTAAAGACCACCTGTCATACTCTTTGATAACTGAGTATCTCTCGTACCAGATGCCCGTGCCCGCCATTATGGCATGTTGAGGAGTCCCATGCTTGACAGAATTAGCGTGGCATATATGCCTGCTAGGTAGGCTTGTTACACTATGATTGGACAATCTTTGTTCAGGGGAAGGGTTTAGCTAAAAGTCGACTGCCTGCCTGTGCATGTTTAACCATAAAAACTCAGAACTCAGGTTCCACTTTGTCAAATCAGAAAAGAGCATTGTGTAAGTTTGTGTCTGTGCCTCTAATTTCAGTCACTTTCATTTCCTGTTTAAAAAAAAAAAAAAAAAAAAAAAAGTGTTTTGCAGAATAGTTTTATGAGATGTTAATAACATGAAGTGCCTAGTGTTTCTTTTGTTGTTGTCTCCTTTGATGGGCTTAACCGTTTCTCCAGCTCTTTTCTAAATGTGCAAATGTCCTGTTTTGTCTCTAGGCCCCCAAGAGGACGACAGCCAAGAAGGAGTCAAAGGAGAAGAGAGAGAGCAACGAGGAGAGCAAGGAGAACCTGAAGGCCAAGTCGGATGACTCGGGAGAGGAAAAGAACGGCGACGACGACTCCCAGAAGAACGGCCCGAAGAAAAAAGGTGAATCTGACTGGACAAACGAACGTTTTAACATGCTGAAAATGCTGAAAAGCCTTATTATAAAGTACTCTACATAATAGTACGCATTAATGGGAGTGTCCAACCAGGCTCGTGTGTTTCATGGTAAACCTCAGCATCATATAATGGTGCCTTTCCACTGGCACCATCCTCAGGCCAGTGTTTGACTAAGGTTATGGTTTATATTGATAAAATGAGTTTTTTTGTTTTTGGTGAACAGTACAACCACAAAGTAGATACTTTGTCTTCTTCATGTCTTTGTTTATTAATAATTAATAATATTTATTTAATAATGTTGTCACACATTGTTTGCCTCTTCAAGCACCACCGCATAGTATTTTCTAAAGAGGCCATGGGAACTGGATGAGTACTTATTCTACTTGCTAGTTAACCGGCTTGTTGGCTCCTCAAACACTTTCACTTTCCAACTGGTGGGTTTTCCAAGTGTTGTTTCCCTCTCATCATCTTTCTTTGTGGGTTTTTCGTAATTACCTTAGTTAGTCACAAAAAAAGTTTGTGATTTCTTGTTGGTAATGATGTGACTGAACTGAATTAAACCTTTTCAGCACATCAACACTAAACAGGAAGAGTGGGCATCATTGTTCTGTGCCCATTTAGAACAAAGAGAAGAAAGTCTTTTACTACACTGCTTTGATAAGTGGCTTATGTCAAATATAATTTTTGCCAAATACAGTGTGTTCTTGATGGAGACATGTTTACTCCAGATGTGACCAGAGCAAGAGTAGATGTTTGTGATGGATGGTTGCAGTTTTGGCAGCAATAAAAGGTTTAAACTGCACCAGCCAGCCCAGGCAGCAAGTTTTCTCTGACCTTCACAACATGGCAGCCATATTGTGGGGAATTTTTGGGTTTGTTGTGGAGGGCACTTCCTGTCTCTTTCTGGTCTTCAACCTCTTTCTCTTATGTCCTTAAACCATACTGTCATAGAAAGACACTAGCAAGCATTTCACCACTGTGCTGCGTGTGTGTCTGTCACCACAGAGAGCTTTTCTTTTTTGAAGTGTCAAGCTCACTTATGTGTTTTCAAAATATGTCTTTGTGACACTGACGGTTCAACATTAACATCTCTCAGCGACAGATGTGTACGCTGGCGCACATTAAAAGGCAGCAAAGTCATATACCTTGAACCAACGACCATATAGCACATACCTTTTATATATTTCACTGTCAAGTCTAAGGTAATAATAAAACCAAAACCTTTCCTTATGTAATATGGAGGTGTAGCCTGCAGACGTGCTGTAGAAATGATGAGCACTTCATGTCTCTTCTCTGACTAAACATCAATGAAGAGAACTTTCACAACTCTGATCTCAGCATTGAAGCTAAAAAAAAAATAATCAGACCTTCACTTTTTCCTCCTTTATTCTCTTCCTCCCTCCCTCTCCCCTTCTCTCTCTCCCTTACGCGGTGAGTCAGCAGATAGACGCAGGGCCACGTCACTTAAAAGTGGCTGTCGTTTCCACTTTCCCATTGCATGTGGTATCTGTCGCACACTGACCCAAACATCCTCACAGCTCCCCCCTACAGCCAGATGCTGTTTTTTTTTCTTTTTCTTTTAGACAGCAGATCACTGATGCTTCCTGCTGGCCAACAGAAGTAATGCAGCCAAATTAGGCATTAAAAGCCTAAGGGCCTTAAAAGGGCCTAAGTTTAGTTAACTTTTTAAATGTAGTTGGTAGTTTGGATGCTTTTTTTGAGGCCTCTTTTTATTTTCTAGATTTGTCATAAACACTACAGATCAGTTAGAGTTAGGGTGGCGTAAGTGTAGGTAATATACTTCAGATTACACAAGGGTTTAGGCCCAGTTGCCACTTGATACTGAGAACAAGGAAGAAAAATAAAAAAAATGTGGTGAGTAATAGTATAATGCGAGTAATAGTCTAATTTTAAAGACTTTCTTTCTGTATTAAAAGAGCTTTAGTCATCTTTTCTATGTTGTGTAGGTAGTTAAGAGTGTCAATCAAGTGGTCCACAGTCGGGGGAATTCTTTGAAGCCAGTGTTTGGCAACAGTTTTTACTGTATTTGGTTGGGATTTGATTAATATATTTGCCTTAAAAATGCCCAAAGTATGCAAAGTTTAGATATTTTACATTTTAGATATAAAATATAATATACTGTAATTTTTGCTGAATTACACCATTAATACATTTCCAATGCAAAATTTGGTTTTGAGGGAGAAAAAAAAAATTCTGTTTTATTTAGCTTTAATATTGAATTGTGCCTCGTGCTGTCGTTACAAACAGGAAACAAGCAGAAGTGGGTTCCCCTGATGATCGAGGTGAAGTCCGAGGGTCCCAGGGAGCGCTCGGCCTCCAGGAACAACAGCAGACAGAACGAAAACCCCCGCCTCCCTCCCAACGCCAGGAATGACCTCAGAGGTGAGTCTGTGATGTCGTCACGCAGCTTTGGCATCACTGTGCGGGGAAGTGAGGCAGCACTTTTTCAGGCTGCGTGCTGTAGGCGTCAGGTAGTTTCGAGAAAAACCTCTGAAATTTGAAACGATGTGAAGAAATCCCAACCAACTTGTTTTACATGGAGCTTTTAATTCCAGGAATTATTAGCTAGTGCTGTTTTAAGTGTCATAGCATGGGACAGCAGATGTTTATTTCACTGTAGGTGTCTGTATTTATTGATTTATTGACTCATCATGAGGGAACATTTAGCTGATTGAGGCAGTGTGCATGACTCAGCAGCAGGATGTGGAGAGGTTTGTGTGTGCGCTCCTACTAATATGCTGCTTCTGCTTTGATAGTTCTTTGTCATAAGCTGCAACAACCGACCGACTTTCACAAATCCATTCGATATTAGTTCTGATGTGGTGATGTGTTTGTGCGGATATGAAAGTTGTTGTTGGTTTCCCTGCAGACTGGCACAGTCAAAAGTACGAGCGGGAGTGGCGTGATGATCACGACGAGGTGTCCAGTGTGAAGAGTGAAGGGGCGCCGTTCCGCGGAGGGTTCAGAGGTCGCGGCCGTGGAAGAGGACGAGGCCGGGGACGAGGCAGAGGTGGCGGGAGAGGTATGTCCGTTTTTTTCTTCTCAGTTGTACATAGAAACACACAGGGGAAAAAAAAGAGGTAAAACACTAAAACGCAACTGTACCACCAGTTTTCTGCCCTTAAAAATGTTTAAAAATAGAACTTTCTTTTCTTGGTCTTTCTTGTGTGGTCACAGTGACATTCAGGATATACATCATAAACATACAGTGTACTATGGACCTTCTACACAGAGTTAAACCAAAACTCTTCTTACTTCCATCGGAGATCTTTTATCAGTCAGATCTAACCTGCAGTCGTGCTGTAGAAGTGATGAGCTCCTCATGTCTCTTCTCTGACTAAACATCAATGGAGAGAAAGTTTCACAACTCTGATCTCAGCATCGAAGTGCAAAGACAAAACGAAAATCACTTGAACCTTTATGCTGATACAAAATGATACAAACCCTGATAACGACAGAAATATCTCTGTGATACGAAAATTAGAAACTTCGATACGTTGTCGGTAAGTTGTCTGTTTGCAGTCATATAGAAATAAGAGTACTCATCCCAGAATGGGCTTGGCAGGGACGTATGAGTAGCTAAACACGCCACAAGATATTGCCTTGGTGTCAGAAGTCAGAGAAACCTTGTGTCCTCACAGAAAGCGACACCTGTCAGTGGTGGGGCGATGCCATTTGAACGCCCAAATGTCCCGAATGCGGCTTGAATGCTGCCGTTTACCCAAGTGAGAATGGTATCAATGTTCTCGTCTGAAAAAGGAAATTCGCTTATTTTCCCATAAAAGTCAAACTCCGTTAACAGTGTCTCTCTTGTTATTACTACGAGGTTTTAGTTGTCTAAGTGGTTTGGGCTGATTTTGCTTTCAAACCGGTGGTTGGTGACCCTCATCAGGCCTCATTGAAGCAGCAGCAAAAAAAAAAAGTGCAATAACAACCAGCGAGTGTTGGAATGAGGAAAGGCCTTGAATCCAGCAGGAGAAGCAGGTTTCCCCGAAGTCCTGTTGGTTTTGGCAGGATTCTCCCCTTCTGCTCCCAGTTGTTCACTCTTTTCATACACATTGGCTTCCCTTACTCTCTCCCTTTCTCTCCCTCTTCTTTCACGCACTCTCTCTTTGTTTTCTGTCTTCTCCTTCCTCACTTCCCTCCCCACACTGGGGTAGACAAAACACTGGTACCTTTCAGATTTTATGAGGGGGAAGAGATGTGTGAGAGAAAACGGAGATTACAAACAAACCGGAGGAACAAATGAGAAGCGCTTGTCTTGAGGCCGCCTTGTTTACTTTCAGCAGCACTGAAGAGACGGTCAGAGTCAATACTGAGCAGATGAATTTTGTGTGTTTGTGTATTTACTCAGCTCGTATGTGTGTGTGTGTGTGTGTGTGTGTGTGCGCGTGTGCGTGTGCGTGCTCCTACATACACTTTACACTCACACAAGCACACTTTATTTTTTCGGTTGACTACATTCATGCTCTCTTAATTTTTATGACTACATTTTTATGTTTTTCTTAATAATGTCTGGAGTTTTTTTCATGTTCACTGGATATGAGCAAGATGTTTTTATGCATTAAAAAAAAAAATCCTATAAAGGACAGTCTGATCACAGTTTTATTTACTTAATCTTTATTTCTCTCTCATGCTCCTGTATTTCTGTCTCTCTCTCACATATCCCGTTGCTTTTCTTTCAGTTTTTAAAAATTAAATTATGGCAGCAACAGCTCCCTGTTTGTCAGACAGGAAATAATGCTCAGACTCAGAACCTAAATAAATCCAGGCAATTTATCTACTTGTAACTTAATCCAAAATGGAACCGCCTCTGGCTATATTAAACCAAAATGTCAAAAACCAAAATATAATAATGCAACGTTAACTCATCAAACAAATGAAATCAAATTGGCTTAGTAGAAAAAGATTCACTAATGAACAAAGACATTATGAGAGCTCTAATTAGAGGAGAGGGACTGTCAAAATAAATGGTCTAAACAGCACTGAAATGTTCTTTGGAGGCAGGAAATGCAGGCAACTGTTCTCCTGTGTTGTCTGAAATCTATTTTTAGTTTATGTCACATCTTCACTCGAAATAAACAACATACAATGATGTGTGAGAGTTAAATATTACAGAAAAATTGAATAAGTCTTGAAGTGATCTAAATCTCATCTCTGCCTGTCCATCTAACTGACTGTCCTGTGTCTGTCCTGTCAAGGCCACTATGATTACCACTACGGATACAAGTCCTACGAAATGAAAGACGGACCCTACGGCCAGAAGTTCAGCAACTCCGTGACCTACTACTACGACAACATGAGCAGCAACGACCTGTACACCGTCGATCAGGACCTGTTGAAGGACTACATCAAGAGGCAGATGTAAGTTTAGCTTCTTCCTTACAGCAGCGAGACAAAGACAGAAAGCTTTCAGCTCTTTTCAGGTTTGGAGTCAGATCTAACCTGCAGTCCTGCTGTAGAAGTGATGAGCTCCTCATGTCTCTTCTCTGACCAAACATCAATGGAGAGAACTTTTACAACTCTGATCTCAGCATTGAAACGCAAACAAGACAAAATAATAAAAACTTGTTCAGTGTTACACAGAGACAGTAGATCTTTAAGGTGAACTCCATCCATTGTTCACATCAAAGTCCGTTTATAGGTTTGGGGAATCACTACTGTAAATGTGAAAAAAGGTTATGTAAGTTAAGATTCTTGTGGCTCCAGAGAGAGAGAGAGAGAGAGTCACGTGAAATCTGAAACTTCGCCTCCAATGATGTGATGCGAGTCAGTGTTTGGGTTCGAAAATGCCCCCAAAACAAGGCCAGTCCGACAGTCTGAGATGTTGTTGGTTGTCAGTTTTGAAAGTAGTTCAGTTTTTCTGAACACTATTGTTTTTGTGGTTTATCTGACACTTAGATTACGTAAAATGCTCGTCTTACATACAAGCACATTCGTAGGAAGTGATACAGCAAAAAATACACCTCTCCCCTGAACATCTGCCCTTTACCCACAACGCATTCAGTCTTTGCCAGATGATGACACTGCATGTGTTGAGTTTTTTGGCACCTGACTGAAGGAGTGTAACAGTTTCCTTGTGTGCACTCAGTGCTCCCTTCAGTTTAAATCTCTATTAAAGTGCTCAGAGACTTTGAAATCCTGTCAGATCTTCTGTTTTTGATTAGTTGGTCCTTGGAAGGTATTTCGTTACACATGACACAGTTTAAAACCAGCCTGTTTCCAGTGTTTTCACTAAATGTTTTCTGACTTAGTAATGCAGTTGTGTGCGGTCTCGTCCTGTTTTCATTCCCTCCCTGAGTTTAAATGGGAGCTTCTCATTTCCCATGCGTTTCCTCACTTCTCCACTCCCCTGTAGTGAGTACTACTTCAGCCTGGACAACCTGGAGCGGGACTTCTTCCTGCGGAGGAAGATGGATCAGGAGGGTTTCCTGCCCATCGGACTCATCGCCAGTTTCCACAGAGTGCAGGCTCTCACCACCGACATCAACCTCATTCTGGAAGTAAGCGCATTTGTTCAACATTCAACATTGTGCACAATTACTGTTATTGCACAGACTAACTGACCCGCCATCTCTCCTGTCAGGCTTTGAAGGACAGTAAGGAAGTGGAGGTGATCGACATGAAGATCCGTCGGAAGGTGGACCCTGAGAAGTGGCCTTTGCCGGGCCTGACCATGCCTAACCACACCCACACCGACTTCTCCCAGCTCATCAACTGCCCCGAGTTTGTCCCAAGACAAATGACCGAGGAGCCCAGAGGTGAGGAGCCTGTGCTGCTGTTAATGAACCTGAACTGTGGGTCGAACTATTAAAAGGAATCAGGTGTAATTTCCCTTGATTTCTACTGTGAGGATTTGCTTTGTTTTGTCTTCTTTCAAGTTTACTGACATTTTGGCTCTAGAAATTTTGATCAGATTTTGATCTGTAAGTTGACCTGCTCATCTTGCAAATTTTCCACATGAAACATCATTTGCACTTTGATACCAGTAATCATGTAAAATTTTCTGTGTGTTTGCTGCAGGGTCTCCCAGGGCCTCCACACCAGTGCACCAACAGACCAAGACTGAACCAGACACCTCCAACCTCAAGACGATGCCCAGGGGCCTCTCCGCCAGCCTCCCTGACCTGGACTCTGAGTCCTGGATTGAGGTCAAGAAAAGGCCCAGACCCTCCCCAGCCAGACCCAAGGTCAGTGTGAGCCTAAGGAGCGTCTGCAGTTGTGTTTTGTAGCTGTGAAGTCCTTGAATGTTCACATCCATGACATAGAAATCAATCAGTTATCATTTCTAATGTCAGGCACTCACATGATCATTATACTAAGTTTTCCATTCAGTTCTTCTTTCCCCCCCATGGACCACGATGCCTTATGGCCTCTTGCCAGATGCAACATTTATTCTTGTGCTGAAAAAAGTCTATTAACTCATAACCAACAATTTTTAGAATCAGTTACTCATTAAAGGTTATTCATCAAGCAAAGATGCTAAACATTAACTGGTTCCAGCTTCTCCATTGTGACGATTTGCTCCTTCTCAGTTTTATATTTGTTTACAGAGGATATAAATTATGAATTTTGGACTGCTGTTTTGACCAAAGAAGCAATTTGAATATTTCACCTGGGCCTCTGGAAACATTTTTTCAAACATTTATCAAAAGAATTATCAACAGATTAACTGAAATTAAAAATGAGCCGGTTAGAGCCAGTTCGTGATCTGCAAAAAAACAAAAATCACAGTCATGCTGGCAAATAGACATCAGGCACCGTCGAATTTCATGTTCACAGCCACAAGCAGCGGTATTGTTTAAAATTCCAGCATTGAACAGCTTTTTGATATCTTGTTGTGCGTTTTTGTCTCAAGAAAACCAAGTTAAAATCAGTTTGGCTTCTCCTCATCGCATTCTTAACTTTCCACATCGGTCTCCATTCCTCCATCCGCTCACTTCTTTCCATATCCTCGTCCACCTCCTCCTCCTCCTTCTTCCTTCCCCTGTGTTCTTGGTGTTGGTTCACTGATGTAGGCCCCCTCGTTGCAGCAGCAGAAGGAAAAGGACGACTCGATTCGCTCCTTGATGCCACCGCCTGGCTCCTCGCCCTCCCCTGCTACCTCAGGAAATAAGGTGTGTTTGATCGATCACAACTTAAATCGACTAATTGTTGTTATTTCGATTAAGTAACTGCAAGTAATCAACCATGTGCTGATCAAAAAGCGAGCACATATAATGAGCCAACAGCTTCTTATAATTTCTTTGTTTTTGTTTCGACTTGAACTCTGATCAGGACGGAGTGGAGCAGGATGAACCGGAGGAGCTGGACTTCATGTTCGACGAGGAGATGGAACAGATGGATGGACGGCGCAACACCTTCACCGACTGGTCGGACGAGGACACGGACGGTGAGATCGACGACCACGACGTCAACAAGATCCTGATCGTGACGCAGACGCCGCCCTACCTGAGAAAGCACCCGGGGGGTGACCGCACGGGGCACCACACATCGCGCGCCAAGCTGACCAGCGAGCTGGCCAAGGTGATCAATGACGGGCTCTTCTACTACGAGCAGGACCTGTGGGACGACACGTACGAGCCCGAGTACGCCACCATCAAGGTGAGGGCATTTGTCATGGTTCACTTCGAAACTGATGGTGAGAGTGTTGTATGTTGAGAGACCTGTCAATCAAACAACCACATGGTCTACTTAAGGACATACCTAAAAAATTAAGAAGAGATACTTGCAAAGCATTTCTGAAATCATAGTCGTGTAGTTCAGAATAAAACTAGAAAGTCGGTTACTAAGAATTTCTGAGCCTATGATACATAGAACAATACAAAACAAAAGGCATTTCATTTTCTACTTCATTTCTGCTTACATTCATTTAATTCACGTAACAGACAAAGCAGATCCTGTTCTTCAAACCCATCATTACATCCAGTTTCCAGATGTAATGAGATACATCTCAGTGGGGGCACGCACAGATCTTTTGCTTTAAGGCAGATTAGGTTTTCAGTACTAAAGTCAGTTTTGATTAAACCATATGTTTTAGTTTATTCCAAATCTCAAGAGCTCATTTTTCTTGGAGCAATATTCATTTTTTCCTTTCAAAATGTATGTTTCTTCACACTCACAAATATATAACTGAGATGTGTTCAAAACAATAACGTGGGAAAGTGAGTTAAAGTACAATGTGTTTTACTAATGTGTTTTTATAATTTTTAGAAGCTAAATATTATAATCAAAATAAACACAGGTATATTCCAAATTTATTTGGTTATAAAAAAAGAGAGTCGGATAACACAAACCGAGGCGGGCTCTTCTGACAGCTTCCACGTTACCTCATTGTCATTTTGGTCGTGTTTCTGCCCAAGGCCAGATGATGAGTACATTTATTCTTCTTCAGTTAGAGCTGTTTCTGGACACGGAAACCCAACACAGAACAGAAAGTTTGTTTTGTTTTGTTTTTGTTGTTATTGCTGCCCATTGTAGCATTGTTGGACTCTTTGTGGGACCTTCACGTGCTCGCCGGCACACGTCCAGCGGCGTGTGGAACAGAGGACGCTTGTTTATAAATAAACCCCACATACAAGGCCTCGGCCTGAGGGGTCAATGTGACGGGCTGCAGGGGGAGAAAAAGATGGACGCTCAAAGATCTGGGGACACTTGGTGGAATGACGGGGCGAGTGTGAGTCGCACTTGATCGTGTTTGTGAAACAGTCAAACGCTGGAGGACTTAAACATAAGGCTTGTTGTGCGTTTGTGGTGGGATTTTAAAATGAGCTGCTGTTGCGGGAAGAACAGTAACTGTTGTGCTGTTAGGAGCTTTTTTTTACTTGTGGAAAATTCAGCGTTTGCATTGATGTGACCCAGCTGGTTGATGTGCTCGTGCCAGAACAGTAAGAGACGTGAAACATGAGGGTGAAAAGGGTGTTTTTGGCAGCCGTTTTGCTGCTGCATCTTAATCTCCAGACTGCTGCAGATAAGGTCTGTTGATGATCTGTTGTTTTTTTTTCCTTTAATGTCCCATGTAATTTTTTCTGATTTGGACACTTTTTTTCTAACTGTTTGTGTATTTTGATAAAGGTCTAGAGTTTCATTACAGCGTCTGATTGTTCTTATCAAGAGTTTTGTTTCTGAGTTTACAGGCAAATTCTTTAAAGTGAGTCTTTACGTATTGGGCTACCGTAGAAATGTTCACCCCACATTTCACAATTTATATCTAAAATTCCAACCAGCACTTCAGATCCCTCTTTGCTGAAGTTTTTTTTTTAATATATTTATATAGTTGGCAGAATCTTTGCCTGTTGGAGTTGTAGGAAGAGGAAAGTGTTTTCCCACCTGTCATCACATTAACACTAGATCTTCTCCTTTTTACAGCAAGAGGTGGAGAACTTCAAGAAGGTCCACCTGATCAGCCGCGAACAGTTTGACTGCCTGACTCCTGAACCCCCTGTCGATCCCAACCAGGAAGTCCCCCCGGGCCCCCCACGACCCCAGCAGAGTAAGGACACGGGAACACACAAATAGAAAGACACATCATACATTTACTTAATTGACTTTTTGTCTTTACTTGGAATACAATTAGGGCTCAAATTATGTCACAGAGCAGGGGTTCCCAGCCTCGCGAGACATAAGATAAACCCGACATGTCGCAAAATCACAAGAGGATTGACTGACAAATTCACTGTAAATGGTAAAGTAACTCTCTAGCTTAGCAGCATTAGGGCTACAAACACCACACAGTGTAACACTCTCTGTAGTGGTACTCTATTAAAGAAAATTGCTGTTTTGAATGCTTAATTGTCTAGTGCTTGAATATAAGAGCACTTTTTCAAACATAAATTTCAGAAAAAAAAATCAGGCCAAGCTGTTTTCCTTCTGAAAACTCCTCCTAGATTTCAACAGTTGCTCTTATTTGTGATGAAAAGGGTCTTGTTTTTCATTCTAACTGGTATTAAATGGACCTTATAAAGTCGTAAATCCATGTTGACTTTCCGACGCACTGCTCCTTCATCTCTTTGTCACTGTGTTCAGCTGGTGACAACTGTGGTTTTACTTCTCACTCACCATTAATCATGAGCCCTGTGACAGTGTGAGTTTTCACACTGAGAAATAAATGAAGCTATTACATGGCTGATGTTGTGGCATTAGATTATGTCTTAATGACTTTAAAGAGTTTTTCTTCGGGATTGCTGCAATAAAAGTGAAGAATATTAAGTTGCTTTTAAAGTCAGTTTGAAAATGGTCCAGTTAGAAGAGCCGTTAAACATGTGAACAGTTATGGAGAAGCTTTCATCCTGTTGCAAGTTGTTTGTGTCTTTTTTTGTTCCTCTGTAACGCGTCTCTTCCCTCACGTCCTCAGTCCCCACAGACGCTTTGGCGAACAAACTCTTCGGTGCTCCTGAGCCCTCCTCAACAGCTCGCTCGCTCCCAACTACCGTGCCTGACTCGCCCAACTACCGCAGTGCCCGGACGCCCCGCACGCCTCGCACCCCTCACCGGAAGGACCCGACAATGACGCCGCGCTTCTACCCAGTGGTGAAGGAAAGTCGGCCTGTTGACGCCAAGGTAAGATGACTGCCAAGTGAGGGTGAAATCAGAATTACTCGGGTGGAAATGTGTCTTTTTGTGGTCCCAGTACCTGGTGTTACTTTGCAACTCACAGTTACAAAATTTTCTCTGTAATTTTTCAGACGCCCAGGAAGAGAAAGACCCGACACAGCTCCAACCCACCCATGGAGTGCCACGTCGGCTGGGTGATGGACTCCAGAGAGCACCGCTCACGTACCGCCTCTGTCAGGTGAGACTCTCTGCCCTGGACTCTGTAATGTTTCTCTTGCATCCCTGTGGATTATTTTAGATGTAAAACATTATAAGATTTCACCTTTTGGTCAAAAACACCTCTGACTGCCAGTTGGAGCTACCAACATGCAGCTTTAGTTAGCATCATAACAAAATCTAAAATAAAAAAAAAAATTGCTAGATGATACATAGCAATAACAAATACGTCTCTTACTTTGCCAGATTAGGAAAAAAAGTACAGTACATTAAATGAATTCAATGTGTAGGTGCAGAGTGTGTTGGAAAAGCAACATTTAGGGCTTTACTTTGGTCTTTTAAGGATCAAATTTAGTTTCTTTAATGGTTAAAGTTGCCTGTATTATGTCCATCTCAACCTTACGTCAGGGTGAATGTAAAGTATAACAGCAGAAAGTGACAGACTCAGGACTAATTTCACTACTGAAGTAGATCCAGTGTTTGATGAGGTCGTACTCACTCTCTGTCCTCCACCTCTCTCTCTCTGTCTCAGCTCTAATGCCAGCCCATCAGAGGGCACCCCTGCCATGGGTAACATTGGCTGCACGCCTCAGTCCCTCCCCAAGTTCCAGCACCCATCACACGAGCTGCTCAAGGAGAACGGCTTCACGCAACACGTTTACCACAAGTACCGCCGGCGCTGCCTAAATGAGCGAAAGCGGCTGGGAATCGGTCAGTCGCAGGAAATGAACACACTATTCCGTTTCTGGTCATTTTTCCTGCGAGATCACTTCAACAGGAAGATGTACGAGGAGTTCAGACAGCTGGTGGTCGAGGACGGGAAAGAAGGATACAGGTAAGAGTCCTGAGCAAAGCTGGATGGATACTATTAAACCTGAACAGATTCCAACCAGAACCATTTCGGAATAATTTTTCTGCACAACTTTATTGTCGTCATGTTGATTCTGATTTGAGCTCAGATTACTCTTCCTTAGGTTTTGGTGCAAAATGTTAATTGATAGTATTTGTACTGATTTGGATCCAATCCATACCCAAATCCATTATGCAAACTTATATTTTTCCATTGTTCTGTTTTCTCCAACCGCCTCTTTCAATGCGTCTGTCTGTGCGTGTGTGTGCGTGTGTGTTTATGCACATGTTGCAGGTACGGTTTGGAGTGCCTCTTCAGGTACTACAGCTACGGTCTAGAGAGGAAGTTTAGGCCAGACATCTTCAAGGACTTCCAGGAGGAGACCATGAAAGACTACGAGGCTGGTGAGTTGACCAAAAACACACACTGTGCTCAGATCAGAGGAGACACTGTGTTATTCATAGTAGAACAGTATCAGCTCAAGTTCTGTCATGTTTTTGATGAGTTTCTGGTTTCATAGAAAAGCCTTTACGTTCACTTTCACGCCCACCTAATTGCATTTCTGTCTCCTGTTCTCAGGCCAGCTTTATGGACTGGAGAAGTTCTGGGCCTTCCTTAAATACTCTAAAGCCAAGAGCTTGGAGATTGATCCCAAGCTGCAGGAGTACCTGAGCAAGTTTAAGCGTCTGGAAGATTTCAGGATTGATGTAAGTAGAATTTTTTTTTTTTTAATAAATGCTGATTGGCAGCTCCCTTAAACTCTGAAAAGGTGCTTCATCTCACTGACTTTTTCCACGTAAACACATGGTACATGCCACCACTGCTTCATTATCATCTGTCAGCTTAAGTAAACTCACTCAAATTGATGTGTTAGTCACTTGATGTCCTGAGTGATACTGAGATCTGTTTTGCACATGTTCAATAGAAGAACACTTAACAACTTATATATAACCGCACACAAATGACTCGACACGAGTGAACTCCCCCCGATCTCATCCCCACCTTCTTCATGTCTGGTTCTAGCCGCCTATGGAGGAAGGAGGCCGCAGAAGACACTTGTCCAGCGGGGACGGTCGCCGCCGGCATCCCTCTCAGCCCTCCAGCCGGCCCCACAGCCAGGCCAGCTTAGGCCCCAGCCTCGCACCCACCGGCCAGGGCCCCACAGCCAAGGATGATGCCAAACCCACCAGCCAGAAAGCCCCCGCCCCCACTGCTGACCGCGCATCAGATGCCAAGACACTGAAGTAACCCCACAAACACACCGGCCCGCACGGATCAACTCAACCACGTCTGCAAGACGCCGGTTCTCTCTGCGCCACAGGAGGGGGGAGGGGGACGTCCAGCTCTCATTAAAGCATGAGAATAATTTTTTTTTGGCCATGACAACTTTTGATTGACAAATAAGGAAGAAAATAATTAAAATGGTTTGGTTATTAATTAGTTTTAAGTTTTTGAGGAAAAATGACCTTTTGCCTCATCCATTCTTTTTGAGGCAAAGCATGGATGAGTAGTCAAACAATTGTTTTTAATTTATTTTTTTGTTTTTATATGCCATTGCCGGTCCACACGGTGGATGGTTTAGTGGTGATTTACCACTTTTTTTTTTTTTTTTTTTTTTAAAGTTTATTTTGACCCCCCCCTCTCCGCCACTGGGACCCTGCTTTGATCATCACTGTCCTGCTGGCTGAAAGATATTTGATTCCTTGCCCAGATCCTCAGATTAATGATTATTATTTCTTCGGCATGTGGTGGGATTGGAGACTTGGAAATAGTTTGAACTAGACTGAGCATCTGAAAAGCCCCACTAGCAGCCGGCTGGAGGCCGTGCTGCTCCTGACCTCTAACCGGACCAAAGTGGTTTGAACCGAGCGACTTACATTTCCATCCGCAGAGCCCCGAGTGCTCTCACCTGAGGGGCTAAAAAAAGAGAAATATTTGGTTTACTTTCTGGCTGGGGGGAGAAACATTAAAGAACCAAATGATAAAAAGAGAGGAAAAAAAAAGACTTGTACCACCTCCTCAGTATGGACAAGGTCATTGAAAGTTGCCTTATTTTAATGGTTTTACTGCTTCTAACTTGTGCCCGCCACCTTATTGTCAATTGTACAGCATTGAAATCACCCATATATCTGGTCACCGCGCTGTGTCTGCCAAACTCCATCGCCCCCCTCACTCCCTTTCTGAGCTGTCTTCCAAGTGTCATTCGGTCTGTTACAAGTCCAGTAATTCAAATCGTGTTTGCAAGTTGTGGCTTTTTGTGCTGAAACACATCGACCTGGTTGAAGTCTCCTGCCCCTCTCCAAGAAAAAAAAAAAACAAAAAAAAAAACCGCAAAACAAAAAAACACTTGAGTGGGGTGGGGAGTTGGGAAGGGAGGATCCCAGTTGGATGTCCCTTTGGGTGCTTCCTGACTTCCTCTGTCCCCTCCCTCCGCCTCCCCGTCAGACGAGCTGCATCCATCCGTTCATCCATCCGCTTGACATCCATCCATCAGCCAACCATCAGTGACACTACAGGACTGGAATCATCAATCTGGATTACTTGAAGAAACGATGATTATGAAGAGGGCCGTCGTGCTCTGACGCAGGTGCTTTGGGTGGCGACGCTAACGAGGCTCAGTTTGGCCTCTTGACTTTACTGTTGTTCGCTCGGCTGACCCCCCGCTGCTTGACGAGGCCGACCGGGCCTCGGGCGCTCACCGCCTCTTCCTGTTTCACATAAAAGATACACACATCAGCCGCAGGCATGAACACTGACGGGTGTAGTCGCACGCAGGTACAGATGTAGCAGCGTGAGCAAGATGAATACTAAACACACAGCTCGACGTCTCGCCTCGTGGACAGAAATTCAAGACTGGATTGTTCGTTCACGCTCTGTTGTGTGTTCGCTCGTCACTCTTCCTACAGTCAGCTGTGTGGATAGTTACATCTTTATCCAACTTGAGAACTGATGATATCAAATAGTGATTTTTTTTTTTCCTCCATTAATGTAAATGTGAATTTGACAGATGAAGAGAAATGATTACAGCTCCCTGCTACTTGTTTTATTGTTTATAGAACAGATTATATATTTGCCTTACACGTGTACGTACTCTTTTTTTTTTCTGTTTCTGTTTCATAATTATCTTTTAATGCTTTTTAATTTCAATTTGCAGTGTTTCTAGCGTTGTTATGATGGAGGTGGGGTTTGTGTCAGGCTGTTAAAACATCTGTGGATTTCAGAAACGGGAACATAGTTCACATCACAAAAGGGAACGTTGACATCAGGACGTCAACAGGTATTCAGCTCAAAAACAAAATCTGTAAGCTTATAATGTTTCATGTTGAAATCACAGTTCATTTATTATTCAGAGCAGCATTTCCAACAACAGACTGTTATTAAGTCATCAGTCTCCAGGGTTTCTACAAACAGTATGTCTGCAAAGTTTAAAAATGATTTGTTTTGGGGGTTTGAATTGAACAAGAGCTTCTGGGAGTCTTAATACACACATGGTTATCCAGATGCTTATTCAAGTGACCCGTTTTCCATTGACATACTGCAATGTTTGTTGCAGTTTTTTTTCTGTAGAGTACAGTCACGTCATTGAAATTCTTCTAAATGCTTTTGAGGAATTAAATTGGAAAAAGCCTGACGTTTTTTTTTGTTTTTTTTTAAGATGAAACTGTTGGACACTTGTGCCTGTTTTTTTTTTTTTTTTTAAGTCTAGGTCCTTTGGTGTAAAAAAAATCATTCAGCCTGTTGGTTGATGTTCCAGCAGAGTGGAGGTAGATATCACATTGTCTCATCAGTGTTTCTGTTCTTCAGTTTCTTCCTCTAAACCCAAAATTGTTGGAAACATGAAAATGCAAAGCAAATCTGTACCTTTTTTTTTTTTTCTTTTTAACATCTTATTGGTTTAACTTCAGGGAGATTTGAATCCATTTCAGAAGCTTACAGTTGATTCATCAAGTTGTTTACCAGAGGTTTAAAGACGGTGGTGGGGATGGGTGGGGGGGGGGGGGGGTCGGGGTCGGGGTCGCATTTCCCAAAACCAGCGAAAGCCTTTGAATGGGTGAGCTGGTGTGTGGCTGCAGACATGACGGGCCGTCACCAGGGGACCTTCCTCCTGCGACAGTCACATGATCCCTCCCTCTAATGTGATCATTGCCTGCCATCACCTGGCACCGGACATTTGGGGGTTTCAGGTGTTTTGGGTGTTTTCCGCCTTCTATATCAGCTTAGAACTGCTGCTAGCTGTCCAAACAAACTGCAGGGGGCGCTGCACCCTCCGCTCGTCTGTTTTACATGGACTTGGCCAGATGGCCGGACACTGGAGAGATGAATGATGGACGTGGAGAAGAGAGGGAGGAGCAGAAAATGAGAGAGAGAAAGAACCAGACTGGGGTTTGTGATGTTGCTCAGAGGAATATGGCTGGTTATGATGTCTGGAGACTGAAAAAAAAAAGGACAAAATTCCATAAAGCCATATGAATAAGAAATAACTGTATATGAACCATTAAAATAGTTCATTACATTACAATATCCTAGGCTTATCATGAGGAAAAAAAGATGAAAATTAGGAAAAAAGGAACAAAAAAATATATAAAATGGAAAAATGTAAAATACTTGAATGAGATCTTGTATAATATCATTTAATATTCATAATATCTGCTTTGTAGGCTGATGTGATTCGCTATTAGTGTTATTTGTAATTTGTAGTAATTATGCTTTCCTTTAATAAAGAAAAAAAAACACAAAACCGACAAAAAAACCTCAAACACGCCGACTGTTGAGTGATTATTTCCGTTGTGTGTGAGAGTGAATGAATGAACTTTGCAGAAATGGTTGAAACTTATTTAAATAAGGGGCAAGTGAGAAAAAAAAATCATCTATGAAAACAGGTGAAAAATGTTTGGCAGGTGATTTTTTAATTTCTCTACACACAAGCTTCAAAAATTTTTAGCAACTTGTGTAACGTTAAAATTAAATTAGCATACATTTCTAGCTAAAAGAAAAACGTGACAGTAATGTTACATAACTTGCTAACACAGTGTATGTACCTGCAACATGAATGCTTTTAGTCTTATATAGACCGGGGTAGTGGCGCACTTCAAACTCTTGTATTACAAAAACAAACATTTCACCTGGCAAAAAGTCAGGAGAGAAAACTATTTAGATCAGACTTAGAAAATGGATCACTAAATATTTTTTTCTGACATGCTTCTCAGGGATTCTGTACCATATAAAACAAAAATGAAAAATTGTCTCTCTTTTTTTAACTGTTTTAATAATATATAACAGTCTGGTCAAAACATTCTTAATATTGTATCAATCACAGTGGGAGTTAAACATGCCGCCCCCCCCAAACTTTCACTTCTTCTTATACAAGTTTATGAAAGTCTTGTGTAATAAAAAAAGACACATTTAACATTCAGTTTTTTGTTTAAGTGCCATGCAAGTGCAAATGTATCTCCTCTTCTGTCCGAGCAGCAAGTGAACGCAGCAGAAGAGTCTGAACTGGTGAGCTGTTACCAAACATTACTTGAAATACAAAATCTGTTTATAAGAATTAATACATAACTTAAGCTTAACGTTCATGTGTTAAGAATACAGTATTTAAAACTATAATCATTAAAACTGGAATTAGAGCTAAGAATAATAAAAAAAAAAAAAAAACAGTAAGAACTAAATGTTTAGTGGCCGTCGTCCAAATACAAAAATTTTAAACAACTTAGTGGAATCTGGGAAAAGATCAACGTTTCCACGATGTGACAATTTCACATAACAGAAGATTATCTTTTTTATCACCACCAGAAAGTTTCACGTCCATTAAAGCCTGGATCTGTTCATGCTGAAATGATTTGTACGTTGAAAGTCGTTCGCTGTAGCTCTCTGTCGCTATTCAGGAACGTCTGAAGCTGTGAACGCAGTATCAAGCACTTCTCTCATTTCGGGGGGTTCACACCAAGTAAAACGGGAGTGGTCAATTCACACTGCAGAGTTTCCTCTTACAGTTTAGTTTAACCAAAGAGGAGGGACAGAATAAAAACTGTGGTGTGTTTGGGTACAAGTAAAAATTTAACTGAAGTGAAAGTATTTGTTTTTACTCACTTCATCCACCAAATCTATCAATCTACCTGAGCAGGGAACTGTCCTGTAAGCAAGGTCTTTTTAAGTCCCTGTGTTAAGAAGATTTAATTTCGAAAAAAAAAAAATCCTGAATTTCAGAATTATGAAGCCAATCCGAACATCTACAAAAGCCCACTTCCACCAGAAAAACAGAATGGATATACATTTGGTCACGATCAAAATAACATTACATACAGTAAGTCAAAGTTTTGGCTTATTATCTCTCTTTTGTTTTTTATTATTATAATTTTAACTTTTCATCTGTTAGGGGCTTCCAGAAACTTTTACACTTCCATAGACACCAGATTATTATTAAACCAATCATACGCTACAATAACAGTCGTCCCAGGTCACAGGAGGATGAAAATGGTGAGAGGAAACAGGTTTGAAATTGTCACATTGGACAGTGGACATGGAGGCTAAAGGTAAACTGTATGAAATATCTAGCTGAGTGCAAAGAGAATATTTCTACTTTGAAAATGAAAAAAGTAAAGCTGATGACCCCAGAGCCTGGGCCACACTCTCACAGTTGGAAACAAGTTTTCTGGATTAAAATAATCAGAATCTAATAGTCATTTTAAACTTGATGAGGAATCTTGTCACCACATATCATGGTGACATTTCCCAAACTTGTTGAAGCCTGGGCCTGAGGTTAGAGGTCAGGGGTTCACTGGCCCTTCTTGGGTGGGTCAGGGATGCTCTCGGTCAGCGGGGTGAGGCTGGTGAGCAGTGTGTGGCGTTCATACTGCTTGGTCTGCCTGAATTTGGTGTCTGTGCCGTGGAGCCGGTCCAGAACACCGAAGACCCCAAAACACTGGTTGAACCTGGACCCGGGAAGGACATAAGTACAGTGGTTAAAGACAAAGATTCTACGAACCAGAACAGAAAAGCTGATCCGTATTCTCTTTTAGTTCATTTTCTAATGTACAATAATTAATAGTCATCAATTTAGGTTTTTACAAATTTTATGGAAAAAAAGACCCTTAAAAGAAAGTGATGTTCTACATTTCTTCCACTCATCTGTGCAGCCAAAGTCCTGGATCCCACAGTGTCCAAAAACTACACACACACACTGTAGTTTACTGAGTCAATCTCATAACATCCTGCTCCTGCAAATACTCACAAGAACAACAAACTGCAGCAGAAAATAGTCTCAAACTAATATAGTTTTTACTCTTGTTTGGGTAATGCCATATTTTTGGCAAAATTATTTAGCCTTTTTAAGAAAAACTATTTATTTGTGACCCCATTTTCAAAGATTTACATCTTCGGTAGGAACCAGTGAGCCACAGACAGAGAAGGGAAGTTGGACAGTGTTGAGAAATTAAAAATAAAATAGCTCAAAAGATGAATAACAGACAACAATCATTAAATCCCATTAAAAGCTCTCCTGGAAGAGCGAGCAGGCAAACTCACCTGAGGTGGTGGAAGTCGTGGAACTCCGGGGAGGGCAGGAAGGGGAGGTGGTATCCACAGTGGGAGATGGTGGTGCTAACCAGAGCCAGGCAGTACCACAGGGTGGTGGTGGACAGGTGGGAGCCCAGGATCACGGGTCCGATCACCACCGGCAGCATGTTGGAGATCTAAAGGCAGAGAGGAAGAACAAACAGACTTAATCACTGAGGAATACTTTTAATATCCTAAGCAGTGGTGAAACGAGCACAGTGAGTACAGATTTGTTTTCTGGATCAGGTTTGTCCAGATTCCAGATGTAAAATTGAAAGGCGTTTGATTTATTTGTGACAGCTGCAGATGGTGTCAGTTTCAACGAGAGAATAGACTTGGATCATAACATAAGCTGTTTGTTTTACTCAAATCACTGCAGACTCGCCAAATCGGGGCTATCACTTATCTTTAAATCGTTTACAGTAATCTCACACTGACAGTGAAATAAATACTATAATGCTCAAATCCAGAGAGGCCAAGAACATGACAGAGGTGGACGTAGACAATGTGAGTGAAAAGCAGGGGGGGGGATCATTCACCACATGCTCCAGAGGATGAGCGTAGATGGAGACGACTCCGATGGGAGCGGTCCACTCGTGGTGCTGTTTGTGGAAATGCTTGTAGAGGCCTGGATGGTGGAACAGCCTGAGAGGAAAGAAGATGTCAACATCCAGTTATTCACTGATAAATTTAAAACAAGTCTAACAGTTTACAGCCATACCAGTGGCTCTGTGAGAGTAAGTTTTACTCTCTTACCACTAAGTGGCAGTGATGTGTAAAGTTCGGTGCTATAATGACGACTGAATCTCAGCTGAGGAAGAAGTGTTTCGTCAGCTGGGTAGAAAAGGGGTTGAATTTTCTGAACTTGCCTCCACAGTCCACCGACCATACGGACCTTTTTCAAGTTAGACATGATTTTGACATGATGAAAATTAACGGTTGCCACCTGTGTGAGTAGTAAAACAGAATCTCCTCCAAGATGGCAAAGACAGCCAGCTCTGTCAGGGCCCAGTGGAAGGTGGGCAGCTCGGGTCCACAGGGGTTCCCCCTCCAAGTCATCAGGTAGTAAACAGCCACCACCATGGGCCCGGAGATGAACACCTGGTTGAAGAGGACAGTCCTCACTGCGTGGTGAAGCTTAACTGGGTCCACCTGGAGGATAAGGGAAGAGTCAGAGGTCAAAACTAGATATAATCTCAAAAAGTATGCATTATTATGCCTCTCTGTCTGAATAACTTGTATATGAATGAAAAATATATTTATTTTACATTTGAAATTACATTGTTTGGCAGATGTTTTCATTTGGTGACTTATAACAAGCGTTCAAACCCGGCAGGTTTCAGAGTTCAATTCAGAGTTTTTTTTTTTTTGTTTGTTTGTTTTAAGAAATGATAAGAAAGTAGAGCACCAGATGTGGTCTGGAACATCCAAATGTCCAGAGTGCATCTGGTCACTATCTTCTTTCACAAGTTTTAAGGCTCATCTTAAATTTTTTTTTTTTTTATGGCTTTTAAGTGATTTCTTATCTTGTTGCCCCCATCTTAATTTTATTTTAGATTTTCTGCCACCTGGGCTATTTGATTTTGCTTGTGTGATATGTTATGCAATTCCATGTGATGTGTGTTAATACTGTTGTCTACGTTTTAAGAAATATGTTATAAATAAAGACTTACTATTATTTAAAGATGAACTTAAACTAAAGGGAAGTGTTTTAATGGTGCTGTTTGGTCAGTACTTTTTAGTACAAGATGTAAGAGAGTCTTCTTCACAGAAAAAGCCAGACAAAACATCTGGAACTCAAAGACTATAAGTTCCTGAATGATCTTTTTGACTAAAATTCAAACATGCAAATAAACTCTGAGAACATGTACACGTCTGCAGTATACACACATTAACTTTTGCTGTGTTTTCTAATTACACAATTGTTTAACAAAGCATAAACATAATTGGCAGTTGAGTTATTTACCACAGTGAACTAAACAGACACTAATAGCTGATGGTAAAACACTTGATAATTACATTCATCAGTGTATCTTTGGTTTAGTTTGGGAAATGGCTGAAATGGGTTGTTTTCAGAATGACCAAAAGGTCATCCAAACATCAGGCAAATACTGTAACTAAGCCTGAAAAATCTAGTAATCTAAAGATGCCAAGAAATGATCAATATGGTGGTTTTACTTTCTGTTGTCAGATAAAATGTTTCTTTTTTCAAAAAACATCTGACGACTGGCCAAGGACTTGGACGCACAACTCCAATCATTGAATTGAAGATACAGATTGACTGTCTAAGCTGTATTGTTGCTGCACATCAGCACATCCTTGCTTTGTTTATGACGAGCACGGCTCCAGGTCAGACAGTTATTGTCGGTCAGTGAACTTGAACATCTCTTCTCGGAGTAATGGACCATAGAAAGTTACAGAAAACACCTGGTGACTCAGCGGATTGTCACAGACTAGCTAATCACAGAAGATATTAAGTTTTTCTATGATTTATAGCAGTTTATTACTACTGGCATGAGAAACAGAAATGTTATATTATGAAATTTAGGTCACCTTATAAAGGACATGAACCCTATATAGAAGCTGGGTGAAGAGATTTCTGAAGAGATAAGAAGTTACATGATCTGGCTCCACATTCAGAGAAAAAAGTGTGTTTAATAATTAGTAAAACTGAACAATCTGTCCGCTGAATTTTTATTCCACTAAGGACCGTGAGCTTCCTGTGCACGCCGTTCTTGGATCTAATCTCTGGAAGGTAATCAATAAACTGATTACACTGTCAGAGTAACCACTGCAGCCCTGGTTATCGGTAATGTCAGTCTTTATCTCTGCAGTGTCTAACAACGTCTGTTAATCAAACACAGCCGGAGGACTTTGGTCAGAACGGACATGTGGACACATCTGATCTGCAATAATAAAGGCCATGCACGTATGTTCATGTACATGTGTTCGCTCACATGCACTTGTTTTATTGGGATAAAATTTGACTGATTAGTTTTCATTTAAAACTATCTCACAATATATCTTAAAAAGACTATGATGTGATTATTAAAGACCATCGCTTATTTGTACATTTTATCTATTGCGGTCCAAAAGGGACATTGGACATTTTTTTTTTTTTTAAAGTGTGTACATTTATAAATAAATAAGTAGTAGAAAAAAAAATAAATAGGGAAATAAATAAATATGAAAAAGAATAAATAAATGTGGAAAAAACTGTAAAAAATAATTATATAAAGAAACAAATAATTAGGAAATTTGCACACAATTGTGCGACAAAATCAATAGATATAGAACAATTAAGTATTATTTATCAATTAACTATCCATTCATGTTTTTTTAATTCATCATTTATTCATTCATTCATTTATTCATTTTCCCGAGACAATCCAGAGCGTGAGTCTGAAGCCTACCGGGTTATTCTTGTCCACCTGGATGCGGTAGCGAGTGATGAAGGAGGGTATCCCGGTGGTGTCCACCAATAGCAGCAGGGCATTCAACGCCCAGAACACCAGAGTGGGAATTAACATCGTCCCTGTTGAATGAAAACAAGGCCACTGTCAGCAAGCGACAACATGACAGCCCCTGACCCGGGCCTGAAGATTTCACAACTTTATCCATAACCTGGGAACAAACAAATACTTGTGCAGCAGCCTTTTGAGAGGTTTGAGACAAAAACATTTAACAGTTATTATTGTTATGAAGAGTAATTGACAGAATATTCACTGCAAACAATTCTCTTGTGCTCAGTGCTTCACTACTCGTACAAAATACATCATCACTTACAATATGCGCCTTATCTTGCAATACACATAATGTTCTACACAGATAATATCCAGTTGAGAAATATAACAACAGCTGGCCAGTTTATGTCACCATTGTGGCTGCATCATAAAAGTGAGTACACTGACACCAGAGGTCAGAACTGAACAACTGCTCTTAATGCTCTAGAAACGTGGTACGTCCTCTGTGGCTGGTACCAAATAAGGTAATATTTTGTGCAGCCGCATAATTTTGAAAATAAAAGTCCTGCTTGTATCTCAGAGGTGATAAAACAATGTGTGAAACGTCATATCGAAATACACTTGTACATATTTTATAGTGCTACTTTGAAGGTGTCCTCTAGCTGTGAAGGGTCCGACAGTTATATGGATCCACGAAGCCACATAAGTCCAACCGTTTTACAAGGATACAAAGTACGTACTGATACAAAGCAGGAACGGTTATTCAAGCCATCATCATCTAGGAAACAGAAGGTAGTGCTTGAACTTGGCTCGACAAATATCTCTCTGTTGTGTCAACAACAAGTCTGTCGGTTGCAATTTGTTCCTCTACATATCAGGTTTTTGGACAACAGACAAAACTGAATAGCTGTTTCTTACCTAAGAAGAACAAAGCAGCATCATGACCTTCGAATGCCAAGGACAGCTTGGTCCACAGGTTCTGCCAGAAATCTCCTGAAGCTCCCCAGAATCTCTGAAGATGCCTGGAGGGGGTGAGGCAGGGGGCGAACAGTGGCAAGTTTAAAAGACCATTGTCACCAACTTTGGAGCAGTTTAAATAAAAACTAGATTTACAGCATCATGGTTGTGTGTCCGCCAACCAGTCAAGTTGCAGTTTACATCCATGTCTGTCCATAAAGTATATGAAGTCAAGGCATTCCTGAGATTGACAGATGGACGGACAACCCAAAAAACATAATGCCTCTAATCAAAGCTTTTTGCAGCTAATTTATTAAAATAAGTGTACATCTGGCTGTCCCCTCAGCACTGAAACATTTAAGCCCAGTCTCTATGTCTTTCCCTTTGGTTTGACAGGCCCAGTCCCAGTGTCCACTCTCAGAGATCCTCAAGCTTTGACACGTTCGTAGGGGCTCGGAGAAGTCCGAACAACCACCTGGCAAATGCCCAGCCACACCCTAACAAACAAAACACCCAGAACACCACAGACACCCAGCAAAAACCTAGTGACAGCCCAACAACTTACTTGAACAAATCCCACTTTCCATACCCATTTTGTCACATCCAGCTCTCTTCTGGTGCGTTTCATTTCTCATCCTGCCCTTTCTCACCCTTCCTACTGTGCAGTAATGTAATGCAATGCCACTCCTCAGGCTCATCTCAGGTTTATTCCAGGACAAACTGCTGGTTTGTTGTTGGTAATACTGTAACAAGTAAGGAGATCCTACCATGTCAGCGAGTTGCCGAATGCAGCCAAGAACAAGATTCCAGATCCAATGACAAACGCGGCTTTCTTCACAGAGTCCCACAGTCCTCCAGGGCCCTCCTGAGCAGAGAAAGAGCAACACATTGTGTATAATCCCTGTTGATACTGTGCTCTCATCTCACAGCGCTGCGCTGCATCAGCGTTTCCCACAAAAACTTCTTACGGTGAAGAAATGTCTCTAAAACAACACAGAGGCTGTTACTGAGGCCAGTTAGGGTGCCTTTCCACGAAGATGACAACACTGTGGTTTCTCAGGTCTATTCACTTGAAATTGAAATGCTGATCTACACAGATAAAGAACAACTGAATGGATAATGTTTTCATAAGGGTGAGGCACTTAGCACCACCTGACTTCATACCAGAAAATACACCACAATGGTGATTAACTATGAATATAAATGTAGGGGAGATTTAAACACAGTAGAAAAATTAAATGTGCAAATATCTATATATTCAATACATGCTTTTAATCTATATCACGAGCAATTCAAAGCATCAAAGCTATTAAAGACTCATCTTGTGATTTAAGACAAGTGCAATTTCTGTTGAGTCCATGAGGTCTGTATTGTGACTGAAGTGCTGCATATTTGAAGTTTGAATTCTGACGAGACGACACAACGACCTCAGATTAAGGTTTTCACTGTAAGCCTTTTGGTAAGAATGTGTCGTTACGGAAATTAACATAGATTTAACAGTGTTGTTTCCTATTTGTGTCACTTGCAATTTTAACAACTGATGAATTTAAGCTCAATCTTCTGTTGCAGATGATTCAGAGGTGTTTTTTTTTAATATCTCAAATACTGAATATCAGATGTATCCAACAAATGCACTGGATCAGTTCACTCAGCGGGAATCAAGTCCGGGGATTGATGTCACATTTACCAGACTTCTAAACTGCCAGCTTTTACCCCAGCTGCCCTTAGCTCAGCCATGGCAACAGGGGGGGAAAATGTTACACAAATGTCATGCTGGTCTCAGTACTTAGCTGTCTATTCATTTTTTGGAGCCACAAACAAAACCATGCAATTCAGACAATCACATCTTAGAGATACAATACACACAGATGAGGATGTTTTATTTACTACAATTATTAACTACAATCTACGCTCCGAGAAATGAAGTCTGTAAAATTCCCAAAAGGACAAACAAGCACACTGTAAATATTTCCCACATTTGCCATCCCCTTTTCATTTCCCTGCTGAGCTCTATAAATTTGCTAAGGGAAAAAAAATGCTACTTGTCAGGTCGAGCCTGCTCCAGAGAACAACATGGAAGACAGGACAGGTCTCACAGAGCCACAGTACAAACAAAGCAGTGAGGTGGAAACTCTCTTGGTTAGATATTTAAGATCAGATCAACTTTATTTCATTTATATTTTACATTACAAAGTGCTTTACACTTAGGTAACAGATAAAAACTGGAAAGTGGCTTTTAGAGGCACAATCTCTTATCTGATTTTGATTTTGACACATGAAAGATTCTGAGATTCTTTTTTTGTAAGCAAGCATTCCTTTAAATTTATCTCTCCAACATCAAGAATGCAGCGCTGAAATGCTTTCTGATGCTAACCTGAGATTTGACTGATGATCAGCAGGTTTGATTAATGAAAAACAGATAACAGTATATAAAAACATGACAACATAAACTTTGTACTTAACATATATTGGACAGTACTTATGTTTTCAATGAAACGCCACAGAGGTTAACAGAGATTTTTCAAAGTAAAAGCAACCTCCAAACAAAGAGAGAGGACCAGTAATCGAACAAATCCAACCACACAGCCAAGAAAAGGTGTGGACAAAGTACATAGCAGATCCTCTACTAGGGTTGTCCCTGTGTTGGCTGTGATTTATCGTATTGTGTGGCTGCTGACTTTCCTGCTTTTGATTCTCTATATGTTCTATTGAATTACAGTAATACCTGAGTGTTTTGTTGTAATCTCTTACCTGTCTGCCTCTGCTGCCGCTGCTGCTGCTGCTTGTTGTGGCAGCTCCGCTCGTGTCTGTAAACACAATAATAAATACACTGTAAACAATTGATCTTTATTTTTCAGGTCGAATCAGAACATGTTCATACCTACAGTACATATTTTAGAGGGTAACCACATCATCTGTTGTTACAAATAAAATAATAGAATTTAATTTTAGCTAAAGAAATTTTAAAATCCTCTAAAATTATATTCAGATGGATGATTTTGGAAGCAAACAGGATTGCCACAGTGTCCCAAAATGACTGATGGTAGAAGATTAGAGATTAAATGTTCTGATGTTCATTTTAAAAGGTGGGTGGCCTGATCCCAGCGGGCTTGCAAAAAAAAAAAGAAGAGAGGAAAAAAAAGACTTAGTTTTATAAGTGAGCTGTGTTGAGAACCAAGCTTTTGTTTAAGACCATAACTCTTAAACTTCAATAACATGGAGAGTTTTGTCAGTAATATTGTCAAAGTTGTAACAAGCTTCTGTATAGGCTCAGTTTTTCATGAATATTAAATTTATATCTAATACAGTTCACAATAAAGCTCAACGTGTTTGTCTCTGACATGGTCTCATATGCTGAACCTTCACTTATTTATGCTATTTTACTATAAAAATGTACATCAGTAAATGTTGAATGTGGCACAAATGCAGCACAATGAGTAACCTCTCTCACTGTTTTGCATCTTTTCATGGTACAATAATCATCTGAGTGCAGTGTAGCCTGGTGCAAAATTTACAGCTGAAGGATTAAACATAATCCTGTTATTATCCATCCTTACAGTGTGGACTTTTTCAGTCAGATTCTTGGTATAACAACCTGCCCCACATTCACACTCTCTCTCTCTTTTTTACAGTTCAGTAATAAATTGAAGATTCATGACAAAAACAAGACCAAAGTCTGGGCTTTGGGCATTGTGCGAACTAAATAATTTTTTATGAATTAAATTCACTGAAAAAAAAACAAACAAAAAAAAAATTTAAAATAATCCATAGTCAAAGCAGTTACTCAGCCAAGTTTATGGGGCTTCTATTGACAACAGCAGACACGCTGCATTACAGGAATATTACAGAGAATAAATTCCCTAATCAAATAAAGTACAACTTTAAGAACACGGTAATCGTGAAACAACACATTTTTTTGTACCGAGTTGTGTTTAACTGAACACATGAGCTGCCCAGTCTTCCATAGATCATTACTGCAGACATACAGGCGGCTATAACTACACAACTGCAGCTTTACATTTAGCAAACTCCGACTGTCACCAGAGGGGCTCCGTACATCCGCATGTTAACGGTGAAATAAGGCTCTGACTTACCGCCGGCTCTCGCCTCCACCACCATGTTTATGCCCGGTTTCTCGTCTCTGTCGGTCCTGCTGGATGTTTTCACGGACTCAAACCGACTCTTTATTGACAACAGCGCGCGACTCCTGATTGGCTGAATCTTGGTCAGCTGACTCAAGCCGTTCCCAGAGGTGGAGGCCAATCTTGTCTGGTCTAAGGATGTGTTTTTTACCCTTCCAAGTCCACATGGATCCAGGTGAAGGTTGAAACTCAGCATGCAGGATGGTCACCACACTGGAGTTAGAAAAACACATGAGAGTATTAAGTGAGAGTGTAATACAGAGAAATAACTTCCATAGCAGTTCTTATAGGGTTAATCATATGATATAAAGTGCATGGCGGTATATAACTAAGTACATTTACTCAAGTACTTGTACACTTGTGAATAGTTCTAATGTATTAAAAAACAAATGTCAAAATATTTGTAAAGTAAATAGTAACTGAAACTGTCAAATAAATGTGGAATAAAAAGTACAATATTTTCCAATATTTATTGGCTGTCACTTATTTGTCTCTTGTGGTTTATTGTTTTTGCTATATATATATATATATATATATATATATATATATATATATATATTAATTTTTAACAGTTCGTGGCAAAGCTGTTGTACTACTACTTATCACACTTATTTGTAAATCACTCTGCCCAGGGCACTTTTTTTTTCGGAAAACAGCTGCAGGCTGTGGCCACAGATTATTACAGTGAATCCAAACAAACCTATGGGCCAGAAAATAATGAGCTGAAAGATGCTGTAAACCTCCAAAGAGCTGAGGGGGGGGCAGCGGAGTCACGTGACCATGCTCTGTGGGTTTATAATTATGTGCGACCACTTTCACCTACCAGTAGTCATATGATGCTGTTAATATAAAAATACTGAGTATAGCAGCTTTAAGCTGCTTAAGGGGAAATTAAAGGGGGATACCAAGTCTCAGGGGGTTACATAACCATTAACAATAGGCTGGGAACAATTGAACATATTTTATCTGGAAGCAGGAGCAACAGGTTTCCTGCGTTTGCTTCATCATGATCTTTCTGCATATTTTTAGCATGTTTCTCCTACATGAAGTTAATTCCCCCCCTGAGGGTTAACTCATCCGCTGAGATTGTTCCTGTCTCCAGAGCAGCTCTTTCCCCAAGACATGTTTAAACACAACTGTACGCACATCAATGACTTGTCCTTCAGCTATCACTTGACTCTCCCAGACAACCTACAGGTTTGTCTGCTGCTGCAACATGTGACTCCACTATCACTCATTGTTACCAAACAGGGTAACTGTCACTCCACCAAGTTCATCATGTAAAATTAGTATGACTTTGAACGCCAGTGTGTGGGTCAGACCCAGAGACCTCCTTCAGTAAATGTGGGAAGAGAATTGGATTTTTTTTTTTTAATTTACTTTACTCAGGATCTTTTCTTATCCACAGAGAACTTATATACAGCACCAATATCTTTCTTTATCGTCTGAAATTCTAAGTTGCTGCATTTATGACACATTTTATGGCGCCTGTTTCGCCATACCAGCTAAATATCATATTAATGATGAACCTCTTGTATCTGTAACCACTACAGTCTGCTGTTTTCTGGACAGATAACATTTTATTTTGACATAACTCTGTGATAGTTTGTTCAGTCACAACAGATTTTTACTTCATCATATCAGGGTCTAGATGTTCAAATCTATTCTTAGATCATCCAGGAGGGGGCGACACGCATTTTAACTCTGATCATACAGACTGTGGGAGCAGAAGTTACAAAATAGACCTGTGATCCACAGCTCAAGCCTGACCTCTGGTGTGGAACTGCTGCTGCTGCTGCTGCATCAGTGTGCTGCTGAGTTTTGGCACACATCTGTCACATGCAGTTCCCTCACAGACACACTGAGGGGTGTAAAACCTGGACCGTGTTCGAATGTAAAAACATTATGACCTATTTTGTCCTTAGTCCTTGTGTGTGGAGTCTGAAGTTCACTCATGTGCTCAGTGGGATTACAGTAACACCTGAAATAGAATTTGACACCTTTTAAAATTTTTATTAATTTAAAAATTTGATTAAATGCATGAACTTCGCCTTCATTTCTTAGCGATCACAAATTTCCGTTAAAATAAAACGTCAATGCTTGATGAAAGACAAGACATTTGCCAAGACATTCTTGACAAATCCCCTTTAAAAGGTTCCTACCGAGCCTTTTCTTTAGGACCTGCAAAACAGGTTTGCATCAGTAGTCCTGTTCTTAAGTTTTGATAGAAGAGTTAAACTGCTTTGTAGTGTATTACCTTCTGTTAAGTCTGTGCAACCACGGGTGTACACAAGTAAATTGTCACTTTAGGTTATCCCATATATTTAACTTGTAATTTGACAAGTTATAATGTTTTTGTCCTGCTTTCAAAAAAAAAAAAAAAAAACAACTTTATTTTCTTTGTCTATTGTTTGTGCTCTGGGGCACAAATACAGAAGCTCAAGAAAGTAGTTGTTGGCAGCATAACTTCCCTTTTTGTTTTGCTCTTTTCACACAGAAGATATTTTGTCACAGTAGGAAAGCCACAGGTGTAAATAATAAAATAAAAGCAGCTAAACTCCTTACTGGGACACTTAAACAGAGCAGAGCGTTCCTTAATGTTATTAGTCACACCTGTGCTTCTCAAAGCATCCATCTTGTGCCTCTTGTCAAACAGAGGAGTCAACACAGTCTGAAATACTCTGCAGAAAGGGACACAGTGAAAAGGCAAGTTAGAAAATCCTTATTTGAAGAATTGAGTTTGAGAACGTATTTAATTTTGGCTCTGGGAGTTAAGGTATTGGGTTAATTGGAAGAAACCAGGCTCATGGAATCCTTTTCTAATCACTTATTGATTTATTTTGATTAAGATGTAATTAACTTTGGTCCACACTCTGGCGTAGCAGGTAATGACTCTTCACTGCCTGTTACTCGCTGTAAATGAATGAAAAGAAGAGAAACACCTTGCGGATACCCTGACTTTATGCCTCCTTCAGAGTGTTAAAACTGGAGCCAGGTTCAGGCCTGTCAAACTGCAAAGGTTCACACAGGTCAGATAAAACTCAACCACAGTCACAACAATCTGATTAAATCCCATCCACCCTGCCCTCAGATTTAGGATCTGAGCTGACGATGAGCTTCAAAGACAAACAATGCTGAAGCACATAAGCCTATTATCTCAAACTCCTGCATCTAATGCTGTTTGCAACTGATATGTGCAAACCTGCAGCTCTTGATAACATTTCTGAGAACGAAGTGGACCAATGACTTAGTCTTTCCTCTCTATTCAATGACTGCAAACAAGCAAACTCAGACCATCTATGCAATGACTAAACTATCCTGCAACACGGTGCTGAACACTACTTTACATGTGTATCATGGACATATGGTGTTCATCAGCTCAAATAGCAGAGGTGACCCAAGAGCCATATTGGACAAGCGTTTAAAATACCTTAACAGACTATATACAGTAGGAGTGAAGTCCATGTCAGCGAGTTTATCCACTCAAAGCTGATCAGACCTGTTTTGGCTTTAAAGGTCTATTAAATTAGGATTTAAAGGTCATGTTAGTGCTAATTAGCGAAGGTTTGCATGCTAATGCGATAAACTAAGATGGTGTATATAGTAAACATTTAAACTGAACATTATATCTTTTAGCTTCTGCATATTATCACTGCGACACTGGCGCAGACTCTTAGTGTTCAGACAGAAAGCAAAGTGAAATTTTGTCTTGTGTCACTGTGTAAATTTCACCGCTTTACCCTTTGTGATATTCTTCCTAAACATATGCACCAACTGCACATTAGTGGTAAACTAGTGGAAGTTTGTGTGTTTGCCAGAATCAGCTTCACTGGCCAAGTATGTTTGTGCATACAATGAATCTGACTCTGGTTTCTAGTGGCTGTACTTGTGTACTTACACACAGTACTGATATCAATGTTCTTCAAGTCAGTTTGCACCATCCCAGGCAAATTCATGTAGAATTGTATCTTGTCATTAATTCTGTATGCTATCATACCACCTCTAAAATTAACTTTGCTTTCTGTCTGAACAATAACGCAATTACTCTTATTACTTTGGTGTACACTGTGGCCCTGATAACTTTGGTTGATTGAGTTTTTGTTTTTTTTATTGATACATAAAAAAAATCACAATAATATGTATGTAAAAATGTATAGAGAGTTAAAGGGGGATTTGTGGAAGGTGGTGGCAGGGGAAATACTATTTTACAAGGTGCACAGAATCTGTAGTGACACCCCTGGTGAAAGAGTCCGATTTACAAGGCTTCAGCAAATAAGCCCTATTCAAAATGTGACTGTGGGAAAGCTTAAATGTGAGAATTATCATCGATCTGTCCGGGAAACCGTCGCCGTTTCGGCTCCAACCACGTGTTTTCTTGCACAAAGTAAAGGTGTAAAGGGTTAAAGATCACCTCGGCAGCGGATTCAGACTCAGCAGGCTTGCTCCCTGCTCTCATCGCTCCGCGGGCAGCGCTGGCTCGCTTCGATATTTCAACTCGCTGTGGATTGTGGGAGTCGAGGACACTGCCCAGGCTTGTTACCGGAGAACCGGAGACATTTTTTCGCTGTGCCCTGTTCTGTAAGTAACACCACGGGTTTGCGCACCGCCGCGCCGGGTCGACTTCGGTCGCTCCATGTCGGCCGAGTCTCTGTTCACCGAACTGAGCCGTTACCGTTGCCATTTCGCGTTTTCCTGGCATGGAGGCCGAGCGCGGAGACCGTGCTGCTGGAGCTGACAAACAGGGAGGGGAGGAGGAGGAGGAGGAGGAGGAGCGGGCAGCCGCTGCCGCTCTGCCGGGGTTATTTCCACCCGAAAGCCCGCTGACCTCAACGGGAAAATGTCCTCAGGTCGTCCGACAGCTCGATTTTGGCCGTTAGTGTGGTCGCCCGGTCTGCGGTTAAAACACATTTGTCTGTGCGAGACATCCGGCGGGCTGTTGACATGCGGAAATCGTTGCCTTGTCAGTGCCCAGCAGAAATAAATGTCCAGTGAGGCGGTGAAACCCACCTACACCTGGCCGGAGTGGGGAAACGCTGCAGATGTTACAGAGGAAATTATCTGCGTCTGCCGGTCAATAACGTTGTAATTGCCGCGGTTAACGTTGTATTTGATGGGACGTGATGTAGCGGGTGAAATCCTTGCATTAAAGCAGTTTCAGGAACATAGCTGGCCTATGGTGGGGCTAATTGACTGTCAGTAACAGCCCATTAGTGTCTGCATCTGGTGCAATAAAAACCTGATTTCAGTTACAATCATTTTTACATGTCATGAAATTATAAATGGGATTGACTTGGAATATGAGAGTTTTTGTTCGTTTGTTTTAATTAGAGTTTAATCTCCAAAATCGTTGCTCTATGTTTAATTACTGACCATTCCTTGGATGTTCGGATGCCAATGTAATGTCATTAGTAAAATATATGTTTTCAGTGCTGATCAGATAGAAGTACAGTTCTTATTATAATCCATGCTTTCCCACAGTTAGTGTGACATTTAGGCTCCTCTTTGGCCAGAGGGTGATTTAAACAAAATACACACAAAAAAAGCCTAATTTGGATCTTGGGTAATTACCCACCAACATGCTTAATGAATGCCACTTATGACGCAAAGCAGCATTTTGTGTGTCCTCAGTCACCTTGGGTTAGTCAGAAACAAAAACACTTTGTTTGTGTTAGGTCTCATAAGGATATTTGTTTGTTTCCATAATATCTTGTGGCTTACTTCTATCTGGTATTTTATGGCTGTTGCCCGAGGCTACAGCAGTTCTTGTTCATGTGTACATAGAGAAATATCAGACTATAAAAGGAACATTGATTTACATTGAAAGATACAAAGCAGGGATACTCTGATGTTCCAGTGGAACGCTCGTATTCAGTATTCAGTTAGACCCAGGTGAACAAAAGCATAACCCAATCTAAGTCACAATGTGTATTGAAACATACTAAAGTCTGACAAAGTAAACTTTGAAACTGACATGTTTAAAAGTTATAGTTATTAAGGGAATGAAAGCTGACAATTATTTGCTGGGATAAAAAAAAAAAAAACAAAGACATATGACCAAAAGCTGTATACTGACAATAATAATTTTTATTAATATATGTAATAAGTGGGTAGAGCTGGGTTTAAAACATACTGTTTCAGGATCGTATCAGCTTTGGTTTGCATCTGTTTTAAGATACCAAAAGCTATCAGACCTTCAGAAAAAAAGATTTTAAAAAATGTATTACATGTAAAGTTATTTAGAAAAAACTGTGTCCATGTCACACTTACAAGATTGTAACATGTCCGTGTTTTCATTCGGCAAAGAGAGACATGATGAAAACACAGTTTTTAGTGTTAGTATCTGTGTTTGTAAATTGTTCAGTGTTACTGATAACAGCGTATGGGAGATGGTTTATTTATTTAGGTGATTTTACTCAAGAGGAGAACTTCATTGGGGCAAATAGGATGAGTCTTCAGCATTCAAGTTGGGGAAGATGGGAAGGTTTTTTTTTTTTTTTTTTTTTCCTACAGTTGCCTCAGCTGTAAGAAAGAAAATCAGAAAGGTTCAGATTAATTAATGGATCATGGTTGATGTATCCCTGCAGAGCACAACACTGGTAGCGGTCTCAGCACCATGTCTAGCCGAGGAGGAAAGAAGAAGTCGACCAAGACGTCCCGGTCCACCAAGGCCGGGGTCATCTTCCCTGTGGGGCGCATGCTGCGCTACATCAAGAGAGGCCTGCCAAAATATCGCATAGGGGTGGGAGCGCCCGTCTACCTGGCTGCTGTCCTGGAGTATCTAACTGGTGAGTTTTATTTTTGGAGATGAGAGAATGGTAAAATATTCAAACTGCATATTTGAAGATACTGAACTACTAGGTAATGGCAGTTAGGTTTCTTAAACATTTAATGTGACACAAATAATATATTTACAACTATATCTATGATATCTCCTCAGAACCCAGGCACAAAGTAATGCAACCAGATTATTGTTAATCAAGTACACGAAAGCATTTAGAGTCATGATTTCATCTGATGTTATATTTTTGCCCATGTAGCCGAGATCCTGGAGTTGGCAGGTAACGCAGCCAGAGACAACAAGAAAGGCCGCGTCACACCACGACACATCCTGCTGGCCATCGCCAACGATGAGGAGCTGAACCAGGTCTGCTATACATTTGAGACATGTTACATTTATGTAAACTTGATGTTGTCTTTAGGCACTTTAGGAGCAGCATCAATGGTGTTTCATTCTGTTACCCATCTACAAAAAAACAGTGTCTAATTAATATAATAACCAACTATTTTCCAGTGCGTACAACAAATATTTGGACTGATTTATTACCTTCCAGGCAGTGCAGCACCATGTGATTTCCTGTTGTTTACTTTGTCTTCCTGTCTCAGTTGCTGAAAGGTGTGACCATTGCGGCAGGTGGAGTCCTGCCCAACATCCATCCAGAGCTGCTGGCCAAGAAGAGAGGAGCAAAAGGCAAACTTGAGACACCTGTTTCACCCGCTCCCGAGAAGAAACCCAAGACGGTCAAGAAAACAGCGGCTAAGAAACTGAGTGGCAAAAAGGGAGGAGGGAAAGCTAAGGTATGATTTCACTTGAACAGGCCACAAGTCTGGTGATTATGAATAACACTGAATACGTTTGGGGTCAACTGAGGAAGTCGAAAGTAGGTTGTGTCATCACTGAACATCTGTGACCGAGTATTTGTTTGGCGCCTTAAGAGTACCAGAAACATTTAATGTGTATGTGTTTAACCACTTAAAGCTGATATTTTGGAATGCCGATTGATTTATAAGCATGCCATGATCAAAATCTAATCAAAGCAATGGCTTTTAAAGACATGCCGATTTTGTAAAAGAAACATTTGTTTAATACTGAAAACATACCCAGTGTCATCAGCTGGAGTGAGTGTTTTTCCAAAGACACGTCATACCAAAACACAACAACATTTTAGAAACTACAATCAGATGTGTTTCATTTTGGGGCGGGTTATTGTCTGCACATGTATGTCCAGGGGGCTCCCTCACAATAAATTTTACAAGAAAAAGAACAGTTTTTCAGTAGAGAGGGGAAAAAAAGTCTCAGAGCCTCACATGGTGTTAACATGTCTTCTCTGTCCACAACAGAAGCAGGGTGAGGTGAGCAAGGCGGCATCAGCAGACAGCACCACAGAGGGATCTCCAGCCGACAGCTTCACTGTGCTCTCCACCAAGAGCCTCTTCCTGGGTCAAAAGGTCAGTTTTCTGTGCTTAGAAATATATTAACCCCAGACAGGAAAGGTCTAAGCTGATTATGTAATAAACTACAGTTGAGTGTCTTTTGGATGATTTTTGTTTGAACAAATACCTAACTCATGTCAGGCTATAATAAAATAAAATAAGAATAAAATAAGGCTTATAAGAAATACTAAGTTCTAGTAAGGCTTATATAGATATATACTGTATGTTTGTGTGAGATATTAGCATTAAAATTGGCCTTTAAAGGTCTCTCTTGTTGCTATTTAAGAAGTCAAAGGAAAAAGACACAATTGTTAGGATTGTTCAGTAATCCATGATCTTATCTCTGTTTTTTATTCAGTCTTTATTCAGTCTTTTATCTCCACTTCCCCTTCATAACTGAACCAGGTTTAAAAGGTGAAAACAATCGATGATGACGTGATAATGTTTTCTCCATTTATCATCTGGTCTTTCTAATAGAAAGAAATGTGTTTAATGTGAAATGACGTTCAATAAATGTAAGTTTACAAAACGCTGTACTTCCCAGCAGGCCAGCTATAATTTACCAGACTTCATTAGGGCTTGAGCTATAATAGTAGCAACCGTGAATGTTGTGTTAACTGTTTGTCTATTGTATCTCTGATCTGTTAGCTCCCCTCGCTTTTGTCCTTTTTAACCTTTTTATTGAGCTGAAACATGGAAGTAAATTTACCTGAAAGTTCCATCTAAGCCCTGTTGAAGTTTCAAGATCACAAGATCATCAAGATGAGAAGCGCACAGAAATAGATTTGAGTTTGAAAAACATTAAAGGCAGGGGAACGACACTGTGTGCAAGTGAATGAATGAGTCAAAAATGATGCAGGGAGCAGTTGTAAACAATGATAATGGTAGTAATTTCTGGTATATTGTGAATTTGGCTCACACTCTTTGAGCTAAAAACTGTATATATATTGTTTCGGGCTAAAACCCAGATAGACGTTTGGAGCAGGTGACATTTCTCTGTTTTTCTAACAACAATCTCTTGCTAAAGCTTGTAGGTAGTGTACAATTAAACACAGTTTTGTGTATAATAGGACAGGATGAAATAGGATAGGGCAGGATCTGATCTGAGTCATATAAACCCTTGTTCAAATACAAAGAATTAAATTAAATGCCCACCACAGAAAAATGTGGGAAATTTACCTCCAGATCCCAGTGTTTCAGCTCAGTTGTGACTTCAGTTTCAGCTGATGGCACTGCATGCTTTGGTGCGCCATGCATACGTTGATACTAATATATTATTTAATACTAATTAACCTGATCTGATCTAATTGGCAGTAAATTAGACTGATAACTGATTCTCCCTATATAATTTGACTGCCATTCTACAGATTTTAGTTTTATTTTTTTAAAGTGACAGTCACTGCAACCTGTAGCAATGAAAAAAATGAACACTCATTTGGTTGCCCCCCTTGATAATGAACACAGTGTTTTAGTAAGGAACACTAGAAAACAATCAAAATAGTGTCAGCTATTTACTTTTTTTTCTGGATTGCAAACACTGAACTGATTTGAAGTATAATGTGAAGTAATTAAAACTGAGCATAAACCTAAATATGCCACCCCTTGGAGCAGCAGTGTTAGTCTGCTGTCATTATACCCTCTTCATTAGTAAAAATGGCTCAGTGCTCGATTGCGTAGCTGACCACGCATCACAGCAGCTGCTGAAATCAGTGGATGATAATTAATCAAATGAATGCAGTTAACCTCCCACTGATTAAGATAATGAACCCATGAATGGAAAAGAAAATCTGTCTCTGTTTTATAGACTTAATTATTGTAACTGCGCTTTTTCCCTGCCTAAGCTTTTCCCTTGGTGTTTTATTCAGTCTCAGTCACACACTTTTCTCTTGTCACGGCTTCCTCTGTCACTACATTGCTTTGGTATGACCTGGGCCTTTATTATCAATTCTCCACTTTAAATCCTTGTTGGTGATTTATGTTGTTTGTATAACAGATGACAAATTCATTCTTGAACTAAGGAATGCTGACAGGATCCAGCCTTTCCATTTGAAATTCTTAAAATTTAGAGGGATACCTTGACATTTTGATTTTTTTAATTTTAGAATATTTTCTCTGTGTCTACTGACAGATGTTGGCAGCTGTTTAGTCCTGCTGCAGCACAGCACAGGTGTGTAAAATTAGGTATGCCATTTACTGGTATTTCTGCCTTCAACATACTGTACCCATCATATTAGTTGGTAAATTTTACCCTGTGACCTCTTCTTTTGGATGTCATTTATTTGAGTTTCACTAATTTTCCAGGCTGTTTCCCTTAATACGTTAAAGAATTAAGCATTTTGTAAGCAGTGCACCTGCAGACCTGCTGCCCTCTTTTGGATTCTGTCAGCTGTGCTTTGAGCGTTAAAGCACATATGTTGGGTCCAGTTTCATAATGCATCAAGAAGTCGAGGTATCCCTTTAAGCTGCGGTGTGAATCTGGTTTTAATGGCATTGCTTCCCCCTCTTCCTTCTTGCTCTTCTTCCTCCTTGGCATGCCTCATCCTCACTCCATCCCCTGCCTTCCCCTCTGCAGCTCAACCTTATCCACAGCGAGGTCAGTAACTTGGCTGGCTTTGACGTGGAGGGGGTCATCAACCCCACCAATGCTGAACTTGAACTTAAAGATGATCTAGGTGAGCTCCCTGACCCCCCACACTCTCTGGTCCTAGTGGGGGTTTGATAAATGGAAGAAAAAAAATCCTTGAATGTTCAACAGGTTTACAAATTCTTAAGAATTTAAGTTGAATCTTCTGTGAATTTAAAAAAAAGAACTCTCAGAATAAAGTTTCAGACTGGTTTACTGGTTAGAGGGCAATCTTCCCACCACATTTGTTCATTCACACTGTGAGCAACTTGCTTGTTGTGTCGCTCAGTTAGGACAGAGGAAGAGATACTGAACGAATCATTGTTTTCAGCTCGTATTTAAAAGAAAATCAGGACTTTGTGTTTTGATTATTAAAAAGCAGTTGAAATTTGTAATAATTCACAGCACAACCACTCTGTTTAACTATGATTTAACTGTTCATTGCTTTATTGATTACTTACTTGGAGGGAGTATGGTACATAATCTTCAAGTCATTAGTGTTTTTTCTCGACTTTCTATTACTGGAGACAGTTTCTGTGGTGATCTTACTGCCAGAGGACCTTCTTTACTTTAATCCATGATGATTAGCGTCGTCTTGTAGCATTTAAAAAAGAAAATAATTGGACGCTTGGGAACATGAAATTAAATGAGTGAAAATCATTTTAAACCAATCTGCTCCTTCTAAAAAAAATCCAGATGTGTTTGGTGAAATGCACCTAAACAACTTTTAATAGGCAGGTCGTGCTGTTGTTGCTTTGATACTGGCCTTTTAAACATCTCCTTCTGAATAAATAATTGAGATTACTTAGAGATTACAGTGAACCCCAATGAAAGATGCAGCCGTTCTCCAAGTATTGTTATTGATGTTGTGGTTTCTGCAGGGTTTCTTAAAAAATAAATTCCTTGTGGTAGACATGCTTGCTGATGCCGTCTTGTTGGTCAGCTCTGCAGGAAGTAAAAGGACTTAATGTTGGTGTTCACAGTGTGAATATATGACATCTCTGATTTCCCGTGACCTCAAGTAACTGATCCTGCTCTTTGACTTAAAATGAAGAGCAGAAAGTCTGATTTCCTCTTGCAGATCAATAGAAAATTAGGTTCTCTATGGGAAAGACAAGAATTTCAGTGGAGACATTCAAGGATTTTTATCAAAGCTCCTCAGAGCAGTGGTTCTGCTTGGTCTTCCCATTGTATAGATGTGTTGAGGTTCATTCCAGGTTGTCCTCCTTTCAGACGGTTGCCAGGCCTTTATAATGTTTAATAATCACTGGAATTGAAGGAACATTGTTGAACTGAAACACAACACCAATTTATAGAAGAAAAACTGACATGAACTGCTGTGAGTTGCTCACTGCAGCCTGGCTGTCTGGTTGTTCACCTGGATTGTGATCATAAAAAGTTTTGCTCAATTTAATGAGCCAAGAAATCAGGACGACACAAGTAGTCAGAAAACTGGTTAAAACAATGTTTACTTTCTTAATATCTTCAGTTTAAAACTACAAAAATAAAATCTGAATATTTTAAAACGCACTCTTGCACATGTAGCTGTGTGTTTGCATAGTATAAATTACAAATTTAGGGTGATTTACAATAGTTTAAATCTGACTAAATGTGCAGTCCTGCTTCCTAATTACATAACATGACCCACAGTGTCCTCAGTGGTCTCCTTGTTTCCTGTGATGTCCTCAGACAATAAGGAGCGCGCTCACCTTTTGTCTCTTTTCTTCTTCTTTTTCTCTTTCGTTCTTCTTTTTTTCTTATTCACTGTCCCATCTTGTTGCCCCTGATCACTCACTGTGTTTTTACCACCATGTTGTTTGCCTGTTGTTTGTCGTTGTTGTCGCCTGTAGTTGCAAGTTGTCCAAGCCGACATTTCCATCGTGGAGAGCGACGCTGTCGTTCACCCGACCAACTCCTCCCTCTATACAGGTGGTGAAGTAGGTAAAGGAACTATTGCCACCACCGCGACCATGACTGCCTGTCTGCTCTCTCCCTCTCTCTCTCTCGGCATTTTCCAGACAGTTTTCATTGCAGTCTGTGGGCAAACGCAACAGCAGCAGCAGCACAGTTTTTAGTCTGCGTTGTAGGAGGTTATGTAGCCAGCGCTCTGCTCTGAAGAAAACCTTTTAACGGGCAACCCAACTCCCTGCTGTTCTTGCTGTAAATGCTTCACTGTAGTATTTATGTGATTTGTTGAAACATTGACTGAAAGAATTATGCTGTATCATGGGTGAAAATGAACTTTCAGAACCTTGAAATGTGAAAGCAGGAACTGTTTTATTTATGCAGTGAGGTGCTTTTGGGAAACTTCAGTTTCCAAGATTTGAAAGTCGGCTGCCAAAGAGCATTGCAGTCACACGCTATGTTTTCAGTAAACCTGACACAGACGAAAAAACAAAATGTGGACATTATGAAGAGGCTAATTTGAATTTGGCAGCTTACTACGTTAAAAAAAAGGCTGTTAGTTGGCAGCTGACTCTCTTTTCTCAGCTGTCTGAAATTCCTGCGTGTTTATTCACCGAAAATGAAGCGTTTTCAAAACAGTCCCTGTTCACAACTGGGGTCTGTTTCTCAAAGCAAGATTAGTGAAGTAAGCTTGATAACATGGGAACCCTGTCGCAGAGTATTATGAACTTGAGAAGCCTTCAGACTCTACTACTTAAACCAGTCCTCCTTGGTACAACCTACCCTTAGCAATGCAACTACTTGCATTGTTTTAATAGAGTTTGGGCTCGTCACCCAATAACTCGGTAATCCTGCCTTGTGAGATCGGCCCCCATTCCCACTATTAGACAGTTATTGTACAACCTTCCCAAAAATATTATCCAGACTGCAGAAAATGTTCACCGTCTTGTGCAACTTTCACGTCTTTGCAAGTTCATTTTCATGTCATACAAACATGAGCTACATGTAGAACCAGTCCGTATAATGTCTAAAAGAGTGAAATAGCCCTTTAAGATCCGTAGCCCATATGTTGCTGTTGTGTTCCACTCACTGATGATGCACAGGTGCTTCACCTTTACAGCTAATTCATCTGAAGAAAATATGTTCAGCACTTCAATACAGTGTGTTACTGTGTTAATAGGCATCAAATATCCAACTGCGGTTAGACCTATAGAAGATGCAGTGTTAACAGAAATATGATCTACACAGTGCAGTTGTTGAGTGCGTCATATAATACATACACAACTGTATATTTCTGTCAGTGTAATCCTGAAACCGATCTGCTGCTAGCTGTTCTTTTTCCCACTTGACTGAAATGTGGACGATCTGGGACTCGCTTTGTTTCCTGTAACCTCCATCCCCTCGACCGTGCTGTCAGCCCAGCTGGTTAGAAAGAAACCCCGCCAAGTTTTTGATTGAGACATTACTTTACTGAAGCCTCAAATGATCAACACTCATTCGAATTAAAGAGTGAATGAATGCTATTTAAACATTAAGTCCTATACAACAGACAGTTAAACTACAAAGACCATTATTCTTTATCTGCTTGCACGTATTGGCCGCTAAATAATTTGAATAGCTTTTTTCACTACCTTTTCTTTAAGAAGCTGACATTAACTTTATCACATTTTTTTTTCTCTCCTGCCTGTTTTTAATGATATCCCAGCCAGAACATTCATTTCTCTGGTGGACTTGAATCAGCGATCTCCTCTCTGGTTTCTTTTGTGGCTTCTCTCTTTAGCTATGAGTAAATTTGAAACAGTGTGGCTGATGTGGATGACATCCATCAAAATAAATAGGAAAGAAAGAGCTGAATTTGTTTTCCCAGTGGTCTCATAATTTCTTCCTCCTCTTCAGAGTTGAACTTGGATTGCAAGGTAAACAGAGCTTGTAGATTTTCATCAATAACATGCTACGTCCTTTTTCTTTTTTCAACAAACTCCTCACTTCCTAATTTGAGGGTGGAAGAAAATACCCTCAGTCCAGTGCAAATAAGTCTGTATGTGAGGACAGAGGGAAGTAATTAGGGACTTTAATACCTTAGTTTAACTGACTCAGAATGAGTCATTTGGAAAATAGCAGCACTTCATTTGTGAGACATTTCCTGAGTCTCACAAATAAAGTAACAGAGATTTGACGTGATGCACGAGAGGTGTGAGCTCAGATATTCAGAGAGAGGCCAGGTGAAATGATTGACAGCACTGTTGTCCGCCTGCCTACCTTGTCTGTCCGTCCGTCTCCATGTTTGCCCGCTTGCCTGTCAGTCTGCATGACATCACCTCTCCTCTTTCCTGCTGTCCATCTGTCTGTCCGTCAGCAACATGAGAGGATGTATTCACCTCAGTCCTCTCTCCACTTACAGGCTCTGCTCTGGAAAAAAAGGGAGGGAAGGAGTTCACTGAAGCGCTGCAGGAGCTGAAGAAGAAAAACGGTCCTCTGGAGGTGGCCGGTGGTAAGTGTGATGATCAAAATAATAGGAGATAAATTAAGTTTATTGACTACTTGACTAACCATTGCAGGTCTAGTGCCCTTAATTTAGATTGCACAAAATTCAATTAGAATATCTCCTTATTTTACCAGCCCATATGCAACAGGTAAAGGTTCCTGCTTATGCAGCTATGGCTTTAGCCAATACAACCATAGGCCATTTTTCTGAAATGAATCTCTCGTTATTTGTATGATAGGCGGTGGACAGCACACTGACAAACCAGTCAGTCTGCTGTTAGTTACAGATAGGGGGCGAAGATTTATATTTGTTCTGTTTGTGAATCTGCTTGTGTTGCAAAATGTAGCAAGTTGTTGTTGTTTTTTTCTTGAATATGAAATGATAACACAATCTTGACAACTCAGAACTATGCCGCAGTTATCTGTTTTTGTAGGAAACAAGCCAATGTTATCTCGACCAATCACAGGCACTTTCCTGCTGTCCTGGGTACACGATTGGACGAGAAATTCAGTGTCCTGCTTGATGTCTTTGTAAACTTGCATATCCACTAGAGAAAAAGATAACTAGTCTGAACGTAAACCCCAGTCTGCCTTAGTGTTGGGCAACACTGACGTTTCATGACTTTCTTCCAATGTCACCACTGAAGCGGCTGGAAAGTGCATATTGATCCACCCAGGCACCACCCAGCTCCTATGACACTGATGTCAGTGTGTCCTATAAATCTCTCTTCACACACGCACCAAGCAACGCGGGGCTGGAGCCTCTTGGCCTCTGCTTCCACACTCAGCAGCAAATGATGTCAGGACACTACAGCAACGATCAGCCCTTTGGACATGAACACACAAAACCAAATGTTGCCAGAGCTTGCTTTATCATTGAACCTCTGCAGGGCCAAGGACTTCTTCCAATATTCCACAAATTAGACAAAAGAGACAGTCAGTGCTGGGATATTCTTGTCATGCAAATGATCAAAGACACTTAGTACTGGCACGTAATATCTACTCTTGGTGACTTAAGTCTCAAACTACAGGCATCAGTCTTCAGAGAGCCATATTATTTGAGCCCTTACAGATTATTTTATCTTTCAGCCCATTTGTCTCCACTTCTTCTTTTTGTCCCCCTCTTGCTCTTTCCCCATCTGTCTCTCTCATTATTCATCACTTGCACTCACTTTTTCAAAGCACTCCGCACCTTCCCCACCGCCCTCTCTCACATTAAGCCAGGTTAGCTCAGCATCCTAATCCCGGTCTCTGTGTGGAGCTCATAAATAGATTACCAGGTGACTGAACACCGAGCCAGCAGAGCCTGTTAGGGATTCTGGGGATCTGGATCAGCCAAACGGTCACCCTGACCAGAACAGCCGTCAAATAAGTTCTTCAGGATGTAAAATACTTTTTTAAGTATTTGTTCATCTGGATTTATTTTTTGAGCAGATTTCTTCAGATTTCAAGGCTAGGCAGGTACCAAAGTTGTTCACCTTGTTATTCAAGCAGCTGTTCAATACATTGTGTGATCTGCTGTCTAGATATTAAAATCAAAAATCATGTTTCAATCAAGTTTTTCCAGTTTTTTTCAGGAGTTCGAAAACTTTCAAAGTCAGTCTAAAGCTGTTTTAGTGTCTTCTGAACCCGACTGCCACTTGACAAAAAACAAAAAGAAGAGAAAAAAGAAAAAGACACCAAGCCTAAACATGGATAATTTCAGGATCACTATGCAATTCTATGAAAACCATCCCACCCATGGAAGGGATGTGATTAAGGGGAACGTGAGAAAGTATTGAGAGACGGAATAATGCATTGTTGTTTTTCGGTCTTTTGCCTTATTGACCGTACAAAAAAGAAAATAATACTAGGTCTAAAGTGGGAAAAAATTGTGTTTCACACAAGAAGTAATTTGGATTGAATAAAAGTTTGTCCTTAGCTCGAGCTGCTATAGGCCTAAGGCTTAATTGACAAAAAAGAGCATCACAGAAGCTCAACCCACATCAACAGAAATGTTTGACAGGGGATCTCCAGATGTGTAGTACACAAGCTCCACCACGTACTGTTCCACCTACCCACACCATAAAACAAGCTGGACTTTGCAAGCAGCCATAAAAATCATCATCATCATCATCATCATCATCATCATCCACAGACTTTACCTCACAACCAGATCACACATGCAGTGTGACTGGCTCTCGCCCTCCATCCTCTCTGAGTGCCATCTGGAAATCAGCTCGTCCTCTGCTTTGACTCTATTCCAGTCTCACGTTCACTGTGGCCTAATAAACTCTGACTAGAGACTTTCTCACTTCACAGTGTCAGAGGGCTTTGGCTTTACACTGTCTACAGCTGCTGGTTTGATGGAAGACTACACTAAATGTTTCAACTCCAGAGAACCTCTCTTGTCTTCTTTTCTTTTGTCTTCTCTTCTTCTCCTCTCTATTCTTCCTCTTTTCCTTTTCTCCTCTCCAGCTGTCTGGAGAAGTGATTTCTCCGGCCCACCTCACTGTAATACCCCAGTCAAACCATTTTAAGCTCTTGGAGATTTGCTGCATACATTTTCCACAAAGCAAAGTGTTCTTTGAGCATTGCAGTGCTCCAAACTCAACTTTTGGGTTTTCACTTCTGACAAAACTTGTTATTGAAGCTGATTTTTATGGTAGATGATGGATGTGACATGCGGAAATCCAGCAGCAGGCCAGAGGTGAACCAGTTCATTTTCTGTCTGACTAAACAAAACTAGCACAGATCTTGTGAAATATGATGCTGTGTTTAAGATACTGACTTCACCAACAATGTAGTTGGCAGCTGTAGGTGACTACACACATTCTTCTTTCATTTTGTTTTATTGCGCAAGCCATCGCGTTAATATTTATTCAACAGCAAAATATTTGCTGGAAGTTCAGAAGTGACGCCACTTTGACTTTTGGTCAAACAAAACAAGCAACGTGTTGATGTCATATGATTTGAAGATGTGACATTTGTTATATTTTCTGAAAATGTATAGACTTATAATCATTTGTGAATCAAAAACATTTCCAAGACATTAATTTGTAATGAAAAATAATTCATCACAGCCCAAATTTGAGTCATCATAGATCCTAAAAATGATCTTATTATGAAAAGAATGTGCAAACAAGGAATATTTTGTAAGTGTAAAGAATATTTTCTTTACACATAGTGTTGCTGCGATGCAAGTAGAAATACTAGTACTCGCATTTCTGTTTTACCCGCTGTCTCCATCTTTCTTTCCTTTCTTTCTTTCCTTCCCTTCTCACCTTACTAACCATGCTTCATCCTCTCTGCTCTCCATCCCTCAGCTGTCTTGACCGCCGGCTTTGGTCTGCCTGCTAAGTACGTCATCCACTGTAACAGTCCAGGCTGGGGCTCCGACAAGTGTGAGGAGCTGCTGGATAAGACGGTGAAGAACTGCCTGGCTCTGGCCGACGAGAAGAAACTCAAGTCTGTGGCCTTCCCTTCCATTGGTAGTGGAAGGTAGGAAAACAAACACATGCAGACAGAAGAAAGTTTAGTCTAAAACTGGAAGTGGTTTGCTAGTATGTGTAGCAATATGAACACTTTATGTAAACCTGGTTATAGACCAAAAAACTTTACCTGAGTTCACACAAACAAGGTGGTGCATACTCCAAAAGTCTTCTGACATACCGTTATAACATCATTATTGGCATTCCTGCGTCGTCAGCATTAAAGTGTTGTTCTCATTTGTCTCCACCCGCCCGTTTTCCATTTTCTCTGTGTAAGTCAAAACGGGAGTTGACATAGTTTCCTGGTAACACTGGTAAACACCTGCACTTTGATCAGGAAAGATTTACACAAACGTGCCATGTATTGGAACAACAGCTAGAAAGTGGGAAAGTTGCACATGCAGGTTAGAGCAGTAGTTCCCAATCTCCTTGGCTCAGGGTGTTTAAAACAAAAATATCCACTTGAAAAGCCTCATCACTGGTTTAGCACTGTGTGTCTGTGAACTGCAGCAATTAAACCAAAGAGCGACGTTCCTTTCTCGGCTATTTTTGTTTAAATCGTTTTAGAGGCCTGAGATGGTAAAACTCTCCAGGATTTAAAAAAAAAAGCAAAGATTTACAGAATCGTCACCAAAATGAAATCTGCTGAATGAAAATTTATTCAGCAGAAGAATAGCCACGATAATAATGTTGCTCAAGGGTCGGTTGGTCCTCCGCTTTGGTCCAGACTGAAATATCTCAGCAGTTATCACATTGATTGCTATGACATTTTGTAGAGATATTCATGGTGCTCAGATGATTTATCCTGATCACTTTGAACTTCCTGACTTTTCCTCCAGCGCCACCATGTGGTTGACATTTGTAGTTTTTAGTGAAACATTTAGACAACTATTGGATTCATTGCCATGAAATCTTGTGACGATATTGACGTGCCCCTCAGTGATCTTGACTTTTCATGTAGCACCATCATCAGGTCAAAATTTGGTGAACATTGTCAACATTATACCTGCTAAACATGCTGATGTTTAGCCTCTAGCTCATAGCACTGCTATGCTAAAATACAGCCTCAAACAGCCACTAGCGTGGTTGTAAACACTTGTTTTTGTTTTTTTTATTTCCAATCGTAATCATCAACAAGCATCTTGCCATTTCCTTGTACAAACAGCTTTAAAGATGATGTGCAAAGTTTTCAGACTCTTGTAAAACTCGATAAAGGTAAAGGTAGGTAAAGAAGTCTGTTTATGGTTCTCTGTGTATTTAAATTTGACCATCAGAGAGACTGAATCCTCATGCTATCACTCGTCCTTAGGCTACTGAAAAAGAAAAATGTGACTTATATTTACCCCTTAACCTCTCTGGTCCTACAAATTCAAAGTATGTATAATATTGTCCAGTAAATAACCATGTTTGTACGTGTGCTAAGCTCCAACCGAATGAATGTCATGTTCAGGCTAATAGAAAGTGTCAAATCCTTTCAGCATTAAAACATTAAAGAGTGTGTGTACTTTTCTGTCAGGAATGGTTTCCCAAAGCAGACGGCGGCCCAATTGATCCTTAAGGCCATATCCAGCTACTTTGTGGCCACCATGTCTTCCACCATCAAGACCGTCTACTTTGTGCTGTTTGACAGCGAGAGCATCGGGATCTACGTGCAGGAAATGGCCAAGCTGGAGACGAGCTAAAAGAGTTTGGAGTATTCTTCTCCTTGTTCCTTTTTCCTCACCCTGTTTTTTCCTGCAAGTAAATAGGAAAGTGTTTACTAGTGATTTGTTAAATATGAAGAGAAGAAGAAAAAGAAGAATCTTTCTAAAGGCCGGGAACTTGTTTTTGCATTATGTTTGTATTTTTCCTATATTGTTTTTAATTTCTTATTTACTTGTCACCTCTGACATTTAAATGTAAAAGTGCACTGTCCATTCTAGAGTCTTTTAATACAAACAGTGGCACACAAAACAGATTCAACAAGTGAGAAGACTCACTTTAAGATTTAATTTTCATTATATATATAAAAAAAAAAGATGTTACGAGAGAAAGCTACACCTCACTTACAAGGCTTCCAGAGAAGCCCAGTGAATACGGGTTAATGCATGTAATGGCAGTAAAGATAATAAAGACAGCTTTTCTCTTTCTTTTCAGCTCAAAAATACAAGACACTTAATTATGTGTATTTTTTGGTATCAATTCTGCGTTTCAGAACATCTCTGTTGTTAATAGTACTGTATACTGAAAAGGTTAAGCATAAAGGAAAGTTCAGTTTGCTCTGCTTTGGTCTTCAGGAGACTAATATAACAGAATTATGGAATGAGTTTTTGTGTTGTGTGTTGCATATTCCTCTTTTTGCCTTTGTTTACACAGGCAAAAATGTTTTCTTAGTGTGCTGCAGAGACCTTAAATTTCCAAAAAAAAAAAACCAAGGTAATTTGAAAAAAAAAAAATTGTAATGTAGATACCTATATGTTCTATACTCCTGGTACTAGTGCCATGAGTTTATACTGTAAACTGAACACCTGTTGGTGTCATTTACAGTAAAAAAAAAAAAAAAAAGACCTAAAATGGTAAAATCAGAGATTGGAGGTTTTTGCAGGGCACTTGGTTTATATTGTGTGTTCCTATCAGTGTTTATATAGATGGAGTATTTGTGACATGTTATAGCAAAATATTGGACTGTAACATAGATTTTTATTTTCTATTTTAATTTCCACACTGATTATAAAAGGCACAGGTGATTTGACAGATAAAGAATGGTAAGAGATAGTTTTTTGGTTTGTTTTTTTTTTTTCGTGTGTTTTGTTTTTTGTTAAGCCATAAAACAAATGTACTCATTTTTGATGGACATAGAGGCTTCCATGGTTTTGGTTTCCTTCTCTTTCATTCAGCTGCCACTAGATGGCTCTCTGTAGTCAAGAATTGGATTTTTCATCTCAGCCATTTTCTGTGCAGCAGCAGGCCTCTTCACAAAGACACTGGTCAATTTGAGTTGGATTTGAATTGAGGTTGACGGACGTATACAAGGATCCCGACTGCTCTGCTGCATTTGGACTTTTCAACACTCTAACTTTCTTATGAAAAAAATGTAAAATGCTTTCTAAAGAATTGCTACAATTGATGATCCTACAGAAGGTCTGTACACACTCCGGTAATAAAATAACTTAAAAACATAATTTTGTTCCTCCTGGCATTATGATTTGTGTTTCATGCAAACCTTCAGCATGCTGCCAGGAACTGTGAGCTCATAAAATTAAAACAGTTGTGTGTGTGTGTGTGTGTATGTGTGTGTTTAATTGTAAGAAAATGTACAGGAAACAAGTGTGTGTGTGTGTGTCCTGAATGTAATAATAAATCCATCTCCAGTGTATTAAAGTGAGCATAACTTGAAGTGTTGCAGTACAAATGGCAGAAGGATGACATGCTACATTTATTTGATTTGAGTGAAAGCCACAGTCAAAGCCTCAGGATCCCCAGCTCAGCCTCCAGCTCTACAAGCATGTGTGTTTCTGTACTGTATTTACGAGGACCAAATGGTCTCACAGTGAGAAAACAAAGGTTTTCAGTCTGAGGACTTTCTGATGAAATATCATTTCTGTTCAATTTTAGGGTCACAGCTTTAGGATTAGTTAAAGATGAGAGTAGCTTAAAGGAGCTTAAAGTACTTTTTAAAAATATTGTTTGGGACAACTATGCTGTTGTTCAACTGTTACTTCCCTATTGATGACACATCTGATTCTCACTGTTTTGCATACACCCTCCCACATGTGGCCCCATTTTCAAAGGCACAAAGATGGAACACAAAGAAGCAAACTGCAGGCATCTCATAACTATACCAGAAAAATAAACATGACAACAACAGAACCTCAGAAAATAGTAAAGAAATTACTAAATACTAAACTCACTCTCCTTTTAGCTCAGTTTTTGGTCTCCACCAACTCCTGAGGGAAATATCTGGCTCTGTAGCTGCTATATACTCCACTATGTTCACTAGTGAGTTACTGACTTTGTCATTAGGTGCCAAGCAAGTAGAATACATACAGTGAGTTTATCAGACCTTTTTAGTTGAAAACATCTGCCTACTTGGCTGAAATTAGCTTTGATGAAAGTGGTGAGTTAACCACAACAGTAAAGTTGTGGGCCATAAAACAATGACTTGAACTGTGAACTGAGTCGGGAGATAATTCTCTCTTGATTCCGCATTACGAGGACCTCTTTTCACATACAAGTTGTTATACAAGTAACCCCGTTTATAAAAATATTGATTATTGACCACGTAGCTTTAGTTGAGTAAACAGTGAAAACTACTGCTGGTGAGTCCTCTTTCTATCGGTTGGCAGTGACAGATCAGTTGCATAAATTCTGCATCAAACAGGGACTCTTACTGTCAAAAGATGCAAGCACAACAATACTCTCTGTTTAGCTCATAGTTTGAGTGACTTTAACTGTACAATGTATTAGTCAGAGTTATTAAAGGATAATTTCCATGTTTTTCCATTCCATTCATTTTTTACTCAAGTCTCATTTCTGTGCTTTTGGCCCTTAAAGTATTCTTGGTTATGAAAACAATGAACACAACAAAGTTGATTGGGCAGATGAAGGAACATGGTGAAATCACTACAACAGAGTCAGATGATCAACAGACACACCAACAATATATTTGGACAATCTAAACCTCTCTTTCTGGAGGCAAAACCAAAAGTGATCTCACCTGAAATGTTGGCACCAATCTAGACAATAAACAGTAAGTCCAATGGTTTGTTCATTTTCTCTTCCAAATAAGTTTGGCTAACCCACAGCTTTTTTGCCTTATCGTCTCCCTGCTTGAATTTCATGCCGTGTTATGTGTTATTTAATTATGTTGCCATAATTGCAATGTTACTATAACTGATCGACATTATGACCAAAACTGAAAAAAACAGACCCATGTTTTCCCAAACTGGAGTTATCCTTTCAAAAACAAATGTGGTGTTTAATATGTAAGGTACATGGCAAGTTCAGGCAGCAGTGAGCCTGCCTGGTCATCAGACAGACCCTAGGTCTCGGTCCTGGCCTGGGGCTATGTGCTGGCAGGTTACAGCGGAGACCACGAGTCAGAGGGGGGTCAGTTTCCCAGCCATCCAGGGAGGCCGGGACCTGAGACCTCCTCTGAGGGCGCCCATCTGAAGCCTAATCCCCAGGAAATACAGGCAGGTTTCAACCCCCCCCCGCCCTCCCTTCAACTCCTGCCATCGCTTTCCCTCCATCCCATCATCCATCCCACCATCCCTCTCTGCTTCTCCTCGCAGGCAGAAAAGCCCCGTAAATTTAAAGCATCTGTACGGGCAAGGGCCAATCCGAGGGCCGCCTTTCCCAGAGCCCGCGCAGATGAAATTTTATTCTTTGCACGAAAAAATTACAGGGGGAGGGGGAGAAAAAACAGAAAACAAAGTAAAGCAAACAGTGGGGGAAGATCAAGGAGGAGAGGAGATGAGGGGTAAGGAGCTGGTCATCAGAGATCTGCCCCTGCTTTTCAGTGTGTTCATAAGAAGAAAGTAATATTATCTTCTTTATGGCTGTGAGTCCTGACTGGAGCCTGATAACAACAACAGTCTGCTTCCAACTGCTACTGGTTTCGGACGTTTACTCTCCCAGTGTAAGTGTTGGCACTGAGCTCGCAGCTGAACACAAGGGATGGTTTGTGGTGGTAGATTATGCGGGTCGAAGAAAAGGCCAACAAGCCTTATGTTATTTTGAAAGTTCTGAAAGTGACCCCTGAAGGTCCCAGGCCCTCACTTTGGGAAACCTGTGCACCAGACTACTCCTCATGTTAGAATAAGTTAATAAAAACCTCCTAATCCCTCTGCGGTGAAACTGGTTTTCAAGTTGAGCAGGAAATAAAGCCTCTGTGAAGTATATTTGTGAGCGCGGTTGGCGTTTTGTGCTTCTCAGCAATGGTTAAACAGTAGCCTTTGGTTGTTTATGGTCGGAGCCGGTTTTCATGTGGTCGAGGACAAGGTCGCAGTGAGAAATTTGATAATTTCCAAGAACTCAAGTGTTGGATTTACACATGAGCAAAAAAAAAACTATTGAATCTGACCTCATGTGACCCAAATCACATGAGGTTATTTTTGGGAAACTGTGGAATCTGGGCTTAAAGTAGACCCGACTCAACTAGAATGAGTCATCTACAGTATAGTGTACTCTTCAGAGTACCGGATGAGCCCGGTTTAACCACATGAGAACAGTTCACAGTGTGAGAGAAAAACTGTAAACCCTACTGGCTAAAAAGTTGTCTTTTGACCTCTGTCTTATATTTCACTTTCCTCATGTCCATAGCTGCCTGCCAACAAGGCATCATTGGTGAATCTCATTTCAATTAAAACTAAACAGTCCTTTTCTCTGGATTTTCAAGAGGAGCTGTGGTTGTATAAAAAAAAGTCATCCTTCTTCTCCTTGGGATCAGATTTGAAGTGTTTTTTATTTTTATTTTATAACATTATAAAGGTTCCATAACTTGAGTAGAGGTGAACACATACTGCAACTGTGTCTTAATAAAAACAAACCAAAAAAAAAAGATCACTGGTTGAATCCCCCCAACAGTAAATGTAAATTTGTCAGAATCCGTGTCTCCCAGATGTCGAAATTTGAATGTGTTGAGTTCTTGGCACATAACATGTTCTTCCTCATTTTCCAACTGTATCACTAGACAGAATGTTGATTTTGGCTGATTTTGCAAAACCACAATCACATTCAATCATAATTTTTAACTTTCAGTGCCAGTTTCTTTAAATCCCCTGAAAACCTATTTTCTCAAGCGATGGGATTTTACATGAACAAACTATTTTTCTGCCAAACTTTGAACAATTTAGGTTATTTCACGAGAGCTCTTTTCTTTCTCTTTTTTTTTTTTTGACTGTGCGCTGCTTTCACTTTAGCTACATCTGATGGCAACGGTTTAAAAACTCACTTTCTACAGTATCTGTGCTTGACAGCTACAGTACAGTTCAAGTCAGGGAAGTACTGTGTTAAACAGTCTGTGACAAAATGCAAAAGCTACACGCCCATCCACCAACCTGATCCATGAAGGACACACTACTTTGTGCTTTGGCACCGAATGTTGGCATTTATGTAAATGATGAGGTGCACATATGTCCAATAAGGACGTAAATCCAAGGGATGCTTTTTATACCAATCCACCATCCTGACCTCAGTGGCTTAACTCTGTGCCTCACTGCATAAAGAGGAGACTACATCCTGCATCAGTACTGAATGTTGGATGGATAATGCTGAATAATCCAAAGTGAATTCCTAGAGAGACTGGGCTGGCATTTCAACAGGTTACTAAAAAGGAAACTAGGCTGTACTCCCATGGCCTACCATGAGCCTGTGTCCCTTAATCCCATGATTCGCAACCATTAAACAAGGCTAAAGAGGGGATATCCAACATCTACCCAACACTGGGAGGGAGTGCCACCCGTCCCCACTGTGTCAACTGCAGTCCTTACTAAGTTTGAGCGTCTCTGTGCCTGCAGCTTCAGAGTGTCAGGAGATGAATTAGTCCAGTCAAGAGAGGGTACTGCCTCTGACGTTCACGTGCCACCTCGAAAGGGTTAAGTCGGATCCCAGGCTGGCCATCACACTGTTGGTCCATTTAGTGCAGGAAACCTGATCGTTTGGTTCCTTTTGATGGCCTGATTCCCAGGCTTAGGAGAATAAATTAAATGCAATCCCCGCTGAGGCCTCAGCTGCAGCGGCAAGGCATACTGATTTAGGATTTTCATCTGGGGAGCTTTTGCCTCCCTTCCTGCTCTCCTTGTCCTCAACCCCCATCCATCCACCCGCTGCCACCCCCTGCCCCTCTGAGGAAAATGGTGAAGATGGTTTAAAATATGGCTTTTGTATGGCAATAATGACGCCTCAGTGTAACTGTCAGTCTCTAAGAGGAATCAGAGAAGGAGATGTGGGGAATAACTGCTGCTGTGGAAAGGGAAATCAAAGGACGGGGATGGAGATGTGTCACCCTGTGGCTCAAGAGTCTGAGATTCAGAATATTCAGTCCTGATCCCTGATGCCTCGTCCCAGTGTCAGGGGCTTTAGTATAGCCACCAGTCTTTTAGCCGAGGGGGGATAACAAGCCTGTAGTATTTGCTTAGACTGTAAGTCCGTGTCACCTGTGTCTGTGACTAGCAGATCTAGTGTTGTGGTTTTGAGGGATGATGAAACAAGAATGCATCCCTGTTGCTAAGTGAGACTGAAACAGGCTGAGAAAGAATATAGATTCTGAGGATTTTAGATTCAGTAATGGGTTTAATCAGTATCTTACTTTTCAGAAGATCACGACACTGCTAATTTGCAAGACAGCCACAAAAATCATTTCATCTAGTTTGACAAAACCATATAGAGTGTGGGAAATGCAGCCACAGACAGAAATCAACAATGAAACATTACAAACAGGTAAATAGACACAGAAAGCAAGCAGGAAATCCAACATAGACACACAAAAATACAAATTCAGATACATATCACAGGTCAAACTTTGCAAACTCTGCAGACCTTGGGAAAACTGTCAGAAAGGGCCGTACAAACAACCCTCTAACACCCACAAAAACCCCATCTATGCAGCAGCATCATACTTAAATCAAAATCCCAGAAACCATGAACCTCTTTAAGTTAAAGCTTCACTCCACTGATTTTATGCGTTACCTTCAGTTTCATATGATTAATTAATTAATTAATAGTTCACTTTACTAATGAGCTTTCACCAAGCAGAGACAGTCTGAGAAAAATTTATATTGAGTTGCAGCTTCAGTATTTTTGGAGTTTGTCATACAATGGAACAAAAGTCAGCATCATTAGAGTCCTAACTTAAGCATGCAATACCAAATCACTGGAGGGCCACTTTAATTTTCAGAGAGTTTCACAAAACAGCAAATTTACTGTTGATGGACACACTTTACAGATTTTGCCACTGATCAATCTTGATATTGACCTTGTCAGATCAAGTATGTGCTGATGAACAAGCTGAAAACAGAAATCAATTTCACCAGCCTGTCAAGTCAAAAACAAACAAAACAAACAAAAGAGAAGATTTCTACTTGTAATTACAACACCAATAAAACCTTCAGAGAGTTACTCATTACAGTTTTCATATACAGGAATCTTTCAATACTAAAAGAGAAAGATTTTCACAAAAAAAAGAATGGTCATAAAACACGTGTTGGACTGTCTTCACTGACCACTTCCTGTGTGATTTTCCATCAGTAACTATATCTTCACAAGGACGTCGTTTTGGCACGCAGAGTGAATCTTTGGCTAGAATGGGAGGTCGTTCTGTAACACGGCTCCTCTTTGTGATTCAGGCTGAGAAGATTGTATTTAAAACTCTTGCAAAACATGGCTTTGCAATGTAGTCCAAGCCAGACATGTTCAATTATGAATTTAAATGAGTCATCTAATGTCAATCTAACTTCAGTCTGGGGATGGAGAGGCATGGTTGGTTCTCAGATTCTTTCTTTCCGTCTTTGTGTCTTTCTTGCTTTTTTTTTCTTTGTCACTCCATCTGTCAGCAGCAGGCAAACATGGCTTGTGCATACAGTTTGTTCCTGTACGATACAAGAGCAGCAGCGGGTGGTCGCTGCAACGTCTTCATCCACAGTTTGGTGAGCAGTCAAACCGGAACAGAATTTCATTACAGTGGAATAAAGCAGAGCCAGTTTTGTCCACTGAGGACAGTGAGCCTTTGGGCTGTAGTAAAGTGCAAAGAATGCTGCCGTTTCACATCCAGTTTTTTGTCTCTTTTGACGTACGATAGGAGGTTTCAGTTCTTCACATTGAAAAGAAGCTTACTCATCAGTCTGCTCACACATAGCTGATACTGGATCTTCCAAAATAAACTTTACTTTACTACATTCCCATTTGATAACATTCTGAGGACCATAAATTTTAACACCAGCTTAAATGTTAATACACAGTTAAGATTCCTATCAGGGACTGCCTCTCAGTTTTAGTACATTTGAGCAGTTTATACTAATGACTGTCCCCTTTAGATGTAATACAGACTTTTTCATGTGCAAAGAACAAATGCTTTTTTTTTACCCTGTTACCCTACAATTTTGAAATTGTGGCTGGTTTCTGAAAAGGATTTTGCAACCAAGGAATTGAGTAACCGACTATATTCCAACAAGACCAACACTTTGACCAATGTCCAATTGTACTCTGAAAATCTAATGTGATGACTGGAGCAAAGATACTGACATTTAAACTATTTGCAGAGGAAAGGCAGTGGGGACGATGAAATCATAAAGGTTTTCCTCTTTGGATACACAGATCAAATTCCATCACAATCTACCCATTGGATTATCTGAGTGAGGTTGAAATTTTGTTGCAAGTGTCCAAATTAGAACTGTAAACCTGTATTGGAGTTCATGCTCTGGGCAGCATGAACGTGCTCGTTTGAAAAGTAATCTGCAAAACACAGTTGCAGAAATTTTTGCATGTCGAAAAAACAGGAAAAGTCAGTGGGTCATGAAAACAGTGAGGATTCTACTGCCCTGTTGCAGTTATAGGTGCAAGTTGCAATGAAATGCTGATGTGTCACTTTGAAACAATACTGCTGCTTTACATGATGGACAACAACCATGACAGTGAGTTTCTCCTCATGGGAACAGGACAACAGGGTCAGGTAACGCATTACTGGACAGTTGTAAATTGCTTTTATTGGTCTTTCCAGGGTCTTAGGGTTATTCTGGGGTTATTCACGGCTCAAACATCTCCAGACACACATATATTCACACGAGATATATGCACACAAGAGCTTTGTCACTTCTTATACGCGCACACACACACACACACACGCACGCACAGGCTCTGTCTCTTTGTTAGCAGGGTTAATCTGTAGGCCAGATCAAAGGGTCAGGTCCAGAGATAAACTCCGGCCCTGGAGGGTCCAGCCCCCTTCTCTCTGTATATCTGCAAATCATTAAGCTCAAGGTGATTCACGGCAGCTCACAGAGTAGCCCCAGAGGATTCTGGGCCAGATAGAGGAGGATTTGTCCAAGCCGTTGCTGTCGACCCTGCTGCCACTCATGCTGATGTTACTCTGTCACTCAGGTTTGAGCCTCTGCATGCTCTGAACCAGACATGAGAGCCACTCAAGACACCCCTAGAGATAAAAGACCCTTCACCCCTGACAGGATGGGATCTTGCTGAAAACACCACACAAAATTATGCTCTCTCTTGGCTTTGTATGAGGGATCTCCAAAAAGGAATCCTTTTGAAAAGGCCAAATATTCAGTCGGTTGAATGTCTGGAGGCTTTATCAGGCAGAAAATTTTCAATGGGAAGCAAATGGCTTTGCTTGTTCCTGCTTGATTTCAAATACACTTCTAACAATGTAGACAGGGGTGGATGAATAGGTACATGTGTCATCGCTGCTGACACGCTAAATGAAGGGTATCAAAGCATGGAGGTTGGGCATGGAGAGAGGGTCGGAGTGAGAGAAGAGAAGAAAGAGGCACGAAGGAGAAAGCGTAGGAGAGCTAACAGCCAAAAAGAAAGTGGTAGAGACTGGAGAAAAGAGAATGAGCCAGAAGAAAAAGACACATCAGCAGCAGGGCAGTCTTTCAACAAACAGGCTACAAAAATGTAAAGTTTCCATTATCGTGTTTTAAAAGAGGATTCACTGCTGGAGCCTCTTGGTTCCCTGTGGGTGTGTTTCTTCATCACTGTGATGCCTGTGTGGGGCAGAGGGAGGTCGGCCTCCGGCTAATTGGGATCCCAACCTTCTTCAGAGGAGTGAGACGGCTCTCACCTCAGTGCTCTGACACCTTTAGAAGTAGACAGGTGACACCAAGGTGCCCCCCACCCAAGAAGAGAGGAAGGGGGGAGGAGGGAAGGGTGGAGGTAGAATGAGGGTGCATCTCGGGGCGCCATGACTCAGGTTCTTCTCTTGTGTTCGTGTGAATGCTGCCTTTCCCGTGTCTCGGTGTGTACTTGTCTGTCCGTATCCGTGCATATACATGTGGAAGCCTGCACACTTTCAACACAGTGAGTCGAGTGTGTGTTCTCCGTGTGTGACTGTGTTGCTCAGTCCAGGTATTCAGCAGGGTGTGTAACAGGGTGTGACCACTAAAATGAAACTCACAACGATGACAAGCTGTTTCAGAATTTCTAAGTGGTCAATTACAATTCCTATTATTTGTGGTTTGATGAAATGCACAAAGAATCATTCTTCAGCGGTGTCAAGGGCACCAAACACAATGATTATTATTTAAAAGTTAAAACAAAAAAAAGATAATTACTCTTTAATTTGACAAATTACACTAATGTATTCTAGTTTTTTTTCTTTTCACTGCATACACACTCAGAACACTGTAATGTAACTTTAAAACATCTAAATATGTTGCCACTAATAAGCTAATTCACAAATAAGAGAACGTTTTAGTTGATTTGAATTTGTTAATGACAACATGAATAAAATATATTACATAAACAATGTTTGTTTTCATATTAAATTTCATTCTCATGAAAGGGATTTTTGATATTTATACAGTTCTCTCCCCACACCTTGAAATCATTTCTATGACAGAAGAGAGACAATATTAAAGGTTCACCTTTTCCAAGTAGAATATTGTCAAAAAGCTGGAGACCATTTGCAGATTACATCTATCAGCATTTGGTTGGTGTTAGGTTGGTGTTCATTTCAAACGCTGGGTGTGACCCTAAATCCACTCAGGCCCGTCTGAGCCACGGAGCCCCACTGACGCCACCATCCTCAGCCAGCTGATTTCCTGCAACACCAGAGGCCAGGAGTCTGATGGCAACAGATGGAGAGATGGAGATAAATGTGAACAAGAGTACATAAGCTTTGCAGCTGCATCACCGGTCTCCCTGGCAACCGTGTCAGCATCATCCATTAGTGAAATGGCTTTGTTTTTTCTCAGATTAGCAAGATAACATGCTGTGATCTATCTATTAAAAACAAAATGAGTCAAATTTATCAGTGTTAAAGAGATAACTTATCCCAAATCAACACAAAAATTATGAAATACACTAACATGGCCATGGGCCAAACTGACCCTTTTCTAAGTCCGGCCCCCTTGGTTACTGTTGAAATGTTTGTCGGATGGTCTAATGGGGATTTTTTTATCCTAGTGTTCTACCATTTCTTTAACTTTCAGAAATCCCCAATCCGACTTCAAGAAATCACAGTGATTCCTTGGCGTAATTCATGGTTTTCAGTTCAGGGACCTGGAGACTCCTGCAGGTTATGATGTAGGTTTTTAGTCTTGTTCTTGCATGAGTAAATTGTTGCTAAATATTAATTCCTTTCTTGTTGTGTGGTTTAAGAATAGGAAGAGCAGTACTGTATAATTTACTGGGTGATTATATTGTGGTGTTGAGAGATGAAAACATTTGCTATTCCTCAGGGGAAATTACAAGAACAGTTGTTGCACTTATATTAATTTGTCCTACTGTTTTCCTCAACATGTAAGCAGTTATTTTGTGGTTTGTGTGGCAGGTAAAGTAATGAAATTGGCAAAAGGAAGATTTGGAATCCACCAAACAGCAGATATAAGATCAGATTTCCAGGGCAGCTAATACTTAAAATCCAATCAGGGTGCTTAAATGGAAGATATTCCACCAAGGTCAAATAATTTGACTTTCATTACTATATTGCATCATAGATCAACCATCCTTCTCAGTAAACAACACCTGTTTTAAAAGCAAACAACAACTGCTTGTGATCATCTCAGCCTGTGTTCTGTGTTAATGGCCTTACACCATCCTTAAGGCCACAAAACGGCATGAGCACAATGGAAAAAATATTATAGGCATCAAAGCAGTGTTGCATTCATCTCCACAATGAGAGAGTCAGAGAACCAGATCTGTAATGGACTTCATGTGGAGCCAAAGCTGTTAAATCTATGACCTACATGTTAATATATCCGCGGTCTACTGGCAGTAACAGACGCCAGCACGGTTACTGATCGTTAATGCTGCTATCACAGGAGAGTTATTTTATCGAAAGCTGATCTAGAGCTGTGCAACAGACAACAAGACTGTGAGTGCAAGTAACAAGCCTCGTTGTGCATCATTATATAAAAGGCACAGTGAGTGACCTGACTGGACCGTGCCACACAAGAACAACCTTAACCAAGATGTCTATGAGGATTTTCTCCAGAGATCACTTGACTGTAAAACAGACGGATGACTTTCACACAATGAGGAAAAAGCCTAATCGGTGTCAAACTCTGCTTCTTCCGGATCTACACTGCGGTGTGTGAAAGCAAATCCGACCCTGTGGGTAAAGTAGATTTTGACAGTGTAGAACATCTCAGCCCGGCTTTCCCCCGATGCCACATAAGTCGTGACCTGTCAGTTCACTGATCCTCACACATCCTGAGATGTGTCAGCCCATACACAAGCTGCCACAATCACTCACACACACACACACACACACACACACACACACACACACACACACACACACACACACACTGGCAGAGAGCATGGTGGGATGGAGGAATAACCCTATTCCCGAGTGTTGTATTTATGTGGACAAATATGTCTGTGTTCCATTGCAAATGGAAAGATATTGAGTGCAATGTTATTGACGCTGCCACACATAATGTAGCGTGTTTGCAACAATGCACATAGTTTTCGTACAGAATTTAAAGGTGGAAGGTAACAAAGTGCATTTACTGAAACCTGCACCGATTTTTGGCCTCTTGGGGGCAGTGGAAAGAAACTGTAAACACAACATAGACATAACATCTCTTTGTAAAGTAGATAATGCCAACTTGTTAGCACTGACTTATTCCCAGAAAAAGAACACACAGAATATAAGGAACAACATAATCATTTATTTCAGTCATGTTTCTTTCCACTTGATGAATGTAAGTCCAATATTTTCTCTCCTTTTAGCTCCCCATGAATTTGTGAAAAAAGATGAGGTTATTTTGCCTCTTAATGCTCTACTATATTCCCCTGCTATTTGCTAACTTTGCCTGTTTGTCAGTTGGTCCTGGACAGCCAGCCTACAGTGGCTTTCCTGAAAACAGCCTCCTATTGCCGTGTTTTGATGGCTGTTATCAAGAAAGACTTCACACAAAAAATATATATGTTAAAGGAACACGTTGGCAATTTAGAGGCAATCTGAGATGTCCTATCATTTTAGTCCGCAGTATGGGTCCAGCTTCAAAAACACTGAATCCTGTAGTTCCCATGAAGCAACTCCATAGCATCTTTATTTAGCTCCCCCATGTCTGATAGAAGCCTACTTATTTCAAACTCCATGAAATTGGTGTTGTTGCCATCAGCACCTGGAAAAATTGATCCAAACTGATTCTTAATGCATAGATGTGTCACACAGATATCTCAGCCCAGTCAGACAGAGAGAGGTAAGAAAACGCCCCTGAAGACAGATTATGTCTGAAAAAAATCTTCCCAGTAAGATGGACGGGTGGAGCCAACCTGGTGGTCTTTGACTGAGACAGAGTCAGGAGAGAGGTCCGGGGATGGAAAGTGTATCTTTGCATGCACATGTAAACATGTACCTGTGTCTATGTGTTTGTGTGTATTTTCACAGGAGGTCGAGTCTCTGTGCCTGTGTCGCGTCATCTTTCTGTGCTTGCTCGGGCCACACATGTACGTCTTTGTCTGTGTGTTTTGGGTGTCAGGGTCTTGATGCTTTAAGCCTTTTACCTTTATGCCTTCAGGAAGAGAGCAAGACCTTAGGCTTTAACCTGCCCCTCCACCCATGCCACACACACACACACAGACAACAGAGTGTCTGCAGAGCTCAAACAGCAGGCATGGGTGTCATCTGTTCCCCCTCTGAGTTCAAAGTCCAGCAGAACAATGAGACACAATTAGGAGCTTACAGGCCTTTCGCTGCCGGGTTAACAGATACTGACGGAGGAGCACACGCAAAGTATGTGCACTTCTGTCTTTCTATTAATGTCTGCCTCTTGTTGTCTTTTTCTGTTCTTTACCAAAGAAGGTGTTTTAAAAAAGGAAATAATGACTATCAGAGAAGACTTCATCAGAGTTAATGGACGTGCTGTATTTCTGCAGAGTGGCAGGGATCAGGAGAAGTCCTCACAAATTCCCATTAAGATGATTACTTTTAGGAAATCTTGGTGGTCCAGGAGGGAGTGGACTCATTTGATAATTGAGTGTGTAAATAAAATTTCTATAGCACCTACAGTTTATTTGTTTGAGAATGTGTTAAATGAGAAGAGAGGAAATGAAAAGCACCCCTTAAAAACATTAATTAAAGTGATAGAAACACTAAAGTTATTCTATTTAAGCTTAGAAGTCAAGTGTTGAAGGTTCGTCTGCATAGCGAGCAACACTTTGAGAAACTCTTATACACCTCAACTCTACACTTTCATTGACACTAGGGCTGCAAATAAAAAGTATTTATTAAATTATTTATTAATCGCTTTACTATTTTGTCTATTAATTGTTTAATATATAAAGTGTTATGTCACTTATTAACCATTTCAATAATAACTGACTCACTTTTTATGTGACTCTCGTCCGTGTAATCTAAATGCCGTGATGCACACACAATATATAATAGAAACACACATACCTTCCACACACATAAATACAACTTCACCACCTCCACCCATTAAGCATATTGTCCATGGTGTCCCCTCTGTCTGCGTCCCAGTCATTGTGTGCGTCCAGTGTAACTGGAGACCAGTCTAGACTGGCTGGCTACTGGCTCTAATCCTCAGAAACATGCAGCTGAATCAATCTGAAACCAGAGACCTGCCCGCCGTCGTCCCTGTTAGCAGCCCGACAACACAAACACTCATTCATTAGGACAAACATACAAATAACAAACACTGACCAACAGACAGGAGCTCAGATCGTTAATGCTAGTGTCAACCTGATTTGAATTATTGGTTTTAGTTGTGGTAGCGGTAATAGTTGTAGTTGTAGTAGTTATGTTAATACAGCAGTGGAGATAGTGGTTGTAGCAGATGTGAATCACTACTTACAACTTCTAACTGCAAGTTCTAGTGACAAAACAACAATAGCCTTGTGCTGAAATGTTCACTCAATCAATCAATCAATAGTCAATCAAAGAGTATTATGATAACTGATTAATTGTAATATATGAAGCATTTATTGATTCACTAGGTTCAGCTTCTCAAAAGGGACAATCAGCTCCTTTTTACTGTTTCATATTGAATATCTTGATGTTTTGGACTGTTGGACAGACAAAACTAACTATGTAAACACATCACTTTTCAATCTGGAAACTTGTGATTGGCTTTGGTCCCATTTTTCCAGACCAAAAAAATGAATCAAATAATCAAAAAATAGTCAACATATTAAGTCATAACGAAAAGAATAGTCAGTTGTTAACCTACAAGCTATGGCTCCAATCACAGTCATGCAGCCTAAATGCTGTCAGACAGACAGTGTTCATTATGAGTGCAAACATAGACTGATTTACAAGTTAAATATTAGAAGATGGAAGGTCAAAGTTGATTTGTGAAAGCCGTTTTGTGATCCTGCTCTGACCAGTATATCTTCATTTAGTTATAAAGGGTCATTGAGTTATGACACATTTTGACACTGAAGCGCCTTTAAAATATTTTAAACACTTACATTTTTTTTACCATTATCCAAATTTTCACAAACTTTAGATATAGATGTCATATTCCAAAACCTGAGGCATACACGCAGTTGCACGTAGGACCACAGAAGCAACAGTAGTGGTTGGAGTAATATTTATATTATTAATGGTTGCAGCACTGTTGTATCAGAAGTAGTGAAAATATCAGAGTAGAAGTAGACATCGTAAACAATCTAGAGAATCTAGTAGAACTAGATTGTTTAGTAAGGGGACTAGAGTGAAATACTTTCACTAGAGTGAAAGTATTGAAGGAAGTAAGGAAATTAGTCACGGTCTTAGCTGACTAAAGCAGCTGTACTGTCCTGTGGCTGTGGTTCAGGATTTGGGCCCGTTAAACCTTATGAAAGAACATTATCACACGAGATGAGTGCAAGATTTTTTGGCTGATTTTTTGGCTGTTTGCAGGATCCAGGCCTCTTAAACTCAGCATACTCGAGGTTCCAAATATTACCCAAGCTCTGTTATAGATGAATGTGCAGAGGCCTGTTGACTGGAAATTCCACAGCTTTCACCCAAAACTGATTTCCCCACTTAATGTGTTTGACACAGCTGATCTAGTGTTATTCATCAAAGCTGGAAACGAACCAAGCCTTTAACAGCTGGACATCTTGAGGTTTGTCATTTAAATATTTCTCTGAATTCTCCACATTCAAAGTCGTAGTCACTGTCTACATGGTAATGCATCTGAAACACAACCAAGGCAGAAGAATGTGACTTTTGGAGAAGTATTTTCTTCTGGTGGATGAATGAGCAGTGTCATGTTTGGCAGATGGCACAGAGTCAGCAACGTATGACAACGGAGTTTGTCACTTCAAAGCAACATCTACTTTGCACATGAAATCCAATCGCTCCAGGGGACATTTCATCAAGAGAGAAAAGCAAAAATCAAATTGATCGAAGAGTAAAAATGTTGATGAGCAGAAACACATGGTGAGAAGGCCACAGGTGACCATTGTCAGTGTCAGCCATGTCTAGACCTCTTGGAGCATTTTTTTTCCACGAGCCTGACAGACCTCAGATCATCTTTACAGCCACGTACTTTCTCATTCTACAACGTGACACTGAGGGATGATTGGAGGAGAGGAGGGCAGGAATGGAGCAGATGGTATGACAGTCAGACATGGTGAAATGACTCTCCATCTTGGCCATGTAACTGGTATGTCATTTGTCTTGTGGCTTTTTTCTCTCTCAGTCTGTGTCTCTGAGTTTCTGTCTAAAGATGAATATGCTCCAGAGGAAGGTCATCAGCTTTCAGCAAAAACCTCTGAGCCACAGACTTGATGTCACATAGAAAGGAAAGAAAGATACTGTACGACAAGAATGATTTCCTTTTTTAGAAAAAGGGACAGAGAATATAAAAAAAAAACAAAAACAAAAACATTTAGATACGGTTTAAGAATAAAAATGGCCAGGGTTTTTAAGTATGTAGGCTATCATTTTCCTTGACACATGCCTTTTAATGAAAAGATTACAAACGCAAAGACCTTGATGTTATTTGTCATAAACTATAAGATGCTTTATCAAGTTTTCAGAGGCAGCGTGAGACAAAATTAAAATGAGAAAAGTCATCGCTTCTGCAAGCACTGTGGACAGATACAGGATGTTGTTGTGTAGTGAAACAACAGGCCTGTTTGGAGACCAAGTCATAGACTGAGTGGATGAAGACTCTGAAACACAGAACAGAGATTTTTCATTTTAACTCTGAAGAGTTTCCAAATGGAAAAGATAATGTGAGCTCTGAAGGTTTGTTTCTGTAGTTGTTTATTTTGGTCTTGCCATACCTCCCTCAGTCTCAATTATACATAATTTAAGCATGACTACAGACACACTCGTGGCTCTCTGAGGTACAGTGGTCCTTTGAGCTAAGTGCTAACAAACTAATGTCAGCACTGTCAGGAAAAGTCAGAGGATCCAAAAAGCCTGTAGGATTTGTTGCCTGGTAACTGTAACTGGTTTCTGCCAAATTTCCAACCAATCCCTGAAAAAGATATTTAGAAATCTCCATCTCAAGCTTGATGGGCATAGCAGCAGCCTCTGAGGAGGTGGGACATTAGTTCCTCATCCCCAATTTGGCAATAAAAATCTAAACCCTGCTAGTTTTAGTACTGTTCTCCTTCCACGTGCAACTCTCTGTGCAGCACCCACCCATCTGAGAGCAGAGAAAACTGTAACACACTACACCCAGTCTGACTTCCCTCCTCACAAAGAACACATCATGGCCTGAGAGGATTGAGTTGTGTTTACACTATGACACCCTCCCATTTCCCCCCATCTCGTGTCAGCCGGCCATCCCTGCCTGTTTTAGCTGAGGACAGCTTGTTTTTCACTGTATATCCTCCGCCAGCAGCGTGGCTCCAGCTCTTTTTCAGAGCCGAGATGAAAGCGCCGGGGTCAGACGTGTATATTTGACTGAGGCGGTGACCACTCTGAGCCGGTCAAGATAAACCAACACTGCCTTCCTCCCTCTGCCCTCCCTATTCTCCTCCCTCAAACCCTCCATCCATCTATCCATCCATCTATCCTCTTCTAATTTCCTTAAGCCCTCCTGCCCTTCCTCCCCTTCTCAGTTCTTTTCAATCTGATATGGTTTGTGGATGAAAATTAGCACTCTAAAAGCCTGACAATTTGAAAACTTTTCCCCCTTTTCTCTTACTGTTGTTTCATTATTAGAAAGTTGAAATACTCTCAATTTTTAGGGTTTGAAATCCTTTTTTATGTTCAACACATCTTGCAGTTGCAAGGTAAGATTTTTAATTGACACATGCAGCTCATTGTGTTTATTAAAACACAGATAAAGTCAAACTCGTGTCTACCTGTGTTTAACAGTATGTTTTTTTCACTGAATATTTTCATTTCATTTGTGTCACTGATTTGACTTGGTTGGGGGTGGTTTGGTCATCAGCTCTTATGAAGTGGTTTGATTGACTGATAATCTGAAAATCTGGCCTATGCATCATATAATGATGTGATGCCCTTTGTACAGTTTGCAGGGTTTTTGTGTGCATTCAAATGTTTCAGGCTCCCCACAGGAAATGAGTGTGTGTATTTATTACAATAAAATAGAGAGAACCCAGAGAGGGTTTTTAAAGTGCTCCGAACAGGTGTGAGAAATCAGCTGCTAATGGCCGAAGGTGTTCTAGATCATCTATAGGTTACACAGGAAACAGCAGTGGACAGAACAGCAGCTGCTGCTGAAGAAAATCCTGACACAGATCATCTCACAGCTGCTGCAGCAACAGAATCACTAAAGATGGTGCTACAGCGTGTCCGTGTGTCTTATACCATAACCGTGAGAGCTCATAAATCTGAAGAGGAAATGGGCGCACACACACGCATGCACACATAACACAGCTTCCTCTGTTCATGACCTGCTACAGTTTAAACAGTTCCTGTCAAGTGGCTCTGGCCCTCACCACACACACACTTACATGTACTCATGCAATCAGTAGGAAATGTTTACAATATGCAGGAAATGTTTACAGTATGAACAGACACACAACACGCACGCACACAATATATACTAACACATACAATGCACACACCGCCTCTGCTGAAGATCAGCGTGGACACACACATATGGAAATAGACACACACACACTCACAAACACATCATACAGCCGAGGTCTGGGTCAAGTGCTGTATTTGAAACAAACACTTCAGCTGAGAAGGACAGGCTGATAAGAGCTGAATGAAGCTCAGTCAGACCATATCTGTCGTGTGTGTGTGTGTGTGTGTGTGTGTGGTGCTCTGCAGATTGGTGTATGTATTATTGAGCAGATACCTGATATATCTGTGACACAGAGCTGTCAAAACACAACCCAGACCACGGCTGGATGTTGAATAGTGTTGAATATAAGATGTTTTTTTTATTTATAGATTACTTAACAGAGGTGTGTTAGAGGAAATATCAGAGGGACATCCTCTGGAGACAATGAACATTTGTACAAAGTGCTCTTTAAACCACAGAGCCCTTGAAAATTCTATTTTTTAAACAGTGTTTTTTTTTTGTTTGTTTTAAATGGGTAATTTTGTTTTTACCTGGCTAAACATTTCCAGTTTTTGCTTTGAAAATTAAATAATGAGACTTGATCATTCAGTGTAACTAGAGCTCAGTGAAAGACCAACAGGAAGAGAGAGCGTGAGGGGCTAAACGCAGAGAAAACTAGAGGAGTCTTGGACACGGTGAATCCGAATCAGGGTCCCCCCCTAATCACGCACCAGGCCCATCTCATTGAGAAATTGCACTGTTTGTAATTAATGCTTAGTTAAACTTGACATGGTCGCCCCAAATCCCCTGTAAGGTAACAAATTAGTCTGCACAGCTGGTCCACATTGGCTGTGCTGAGGCGGCCACTAGAGTTACCTTGTTAAGGTACATTCCCTTCCTCAATGATAGTATTTATGAGATTTGTTTCATCCCTCTCAGCCCCCGACGGACCCACAGAGAGTCAGAGAGAGGGGCGGGGCTTTAAACATATACTGGTGGTAACTTCACCATTTGATTACACCAGAGCAATCACTGACACTTTGTGAGCATGCACACACACACACACACACACACACACACACACACACACGAGGAAAGAATCCGGGGAATCCATCAATTCATCTGAGCGTGTATTAACTTCTTATTAACAACACATGGCATCTGAGGAGAGAAGTTGAAGACTGTGGGCTCATTTTTGAAATTCAGTGACTGAATCTGTGCCACGATGCTGTGTGTGTGTGTGTCTACGTACAGTGTGCATGTTTGTGGTTAGATAGTTGGTTAACGAGGGCCTTCATTTACGTCTAACAGGGCTGGATGTGCTGTGTGGAGGTGGTGAAGGCTTTGTCCTCACTCTCACAGTGTTTGCTGTGGCATTAGGTGGGCAAACAGAGGGCGTGACACCGCTGACTTGTCTGTTGGAGAGAGAGTGAGCGCTCATTTGACCCTGAAGATGATGAATATTGTTTGTCCCCCTCCACTGCACACTGTAATACAACAGCATGCGTGTACTTTTATTGTCCCACCAAATCACTGATTGACTCCTTGACACACTCGAAATCACTTTTTGTTAAGGTTAGGGAAAGATTAGTTCACAACTTGCCAAATACACACATTAACAACGTATCCTCATTATGTTAACAGGAAATGTAATCCATCACAGTTATGTTTAGTTGGTTATCAGTGCATAAACATTATTTAACAACATAGAAACATTTACAACCTTTACAATCCTTAAAATATTCCTCACTTTCTTTCCCCTTCATCTGTCCCTCACTCACTCAGGATCGACCTACATTCACCTGGTCTCTGTCTTTCCGAGGACATTCCAGCCTATAGTTTTTATATGCACACCTGTGTGTGTTGTGTTTGTCGAGGGGTCTTGTTGTTGACTCTTGGTGAATGGTTACCTCCTGGTGTTCCGATCCCAAAGTTGTGTGCTTATCAGAGAGAGAATCATTATGACAAACATCTTTGCTGTCAATTCAGGGGGGAATCTGTGGTGATCATTACTGACACGCTGTGATTGTGTCAGCACTGAGGTTACATATGCTGGTTATTGATCAATTTAATGACCTACATGTCAAGGATGGAGGTCTTTAATCATTGATCACTCATGAAAAAAAAACAAAACATGTTTCTATTTGGATGTTGTTAATATCTGATGGAGAGTAAGAGCAAAAATAAGTGTGTGTGTGTGTGTGTGTGTGTGTGTGTGTGTGTGTGTGTGTGTGTGTGTGTGTGTCTTCCTGTTGTCAGATGATGATGTTTTCTCTCGTCACAGCGCAGTGTGGGACCTGCTCTCGTGTTTGGACGGTGATGAAGTTCTATGTGTTTGCTTGTCATGAAGGATACAACAAACCCTGCATTTTCTAAACCAACAATCCCACAGTGTTCCTGCAGAGAGGGCTGAGGCTGAACTAGGCTCAGCTGTACTCTGCAGCCTGCTAAAAATGATACCATGCACTACTGTCACTTACATATGAGTGTTGTGTCACTAAAAATATAGATGACTGCAGCTTCAGCTTAACTTAACTTGAATAAAGTTCTGCATAACAATGGATGCCATTCGTCAGTGTTACAGTCATTCCATTAATTTTGTAGAAGCCTTTTTAATAAAAAAACTGTCAAAGCTGAAAAATGTTTAAGCCCTCAGGATGTGAACCCTGGTGTCCAGTGTCAAAAACCTGCACACACACCATCCACCTTGACCACCACCTTATGACTACCATATGGTAGCTATTACACCTCCCTCAAAAGGTATTTAAGAAAACAGATAAGTAGTCTTTAAAATGAATTTCTAGGAGACAGGGTTGTGTGAAATGGTGGTCATTTCACGCAAATAATAACATAATGGCTCACATGTCTAGAATTGCCAATCAAAAGTCACAAAGGCGACATTTTCAGATTGTTCTTGTCCTATCAACTGTCCAAAACCCAAACACATTTAATTAATAATGATGTAAAACACAGCAATAAACTGAAACTCGAATCAGAGAATGTCTGTCTTTTTTGCCTGACAAATTTACTGAACAAAACTTTACGCATTTCTGAAAACAGTTGATTATTTTTTTAAAAAGAGTGTTTGACCCTAAAGGTCAGTGAGTTGACAGGTTTTTCGTGATACCACTACATCACTGCCTACAGCCACTGTACATACACCATGTTAACAAATCTCAGAGGGCTGCGTTCACAGCGTTGTCTCAATATTTAGCGCATGTATCACAGCTTTTACAGGAAGGTTAGCGGTGAAAGTCAGGTCAGAGGAGGCTGTCTGTCAGCTGGACTGCTGCTTTTCCACCCATATCCTCCCCAAGGTGTTAAAATGAAAATGACATGGCTGACATGTTAGTATGACATGTGTGGCGTCAGGGGGAGACACCGCTCCGGGGCGTCCGGCTGCTGCACTGTCTGAAAACTAACAAAACGGGAGCAGGAGTTATGTGTCATTGTTCTGGAGTGACAGAGGGGATGTTGTAATGTGTGTGAGAAAAACTGCGTGTGTGTCCATACTGTGCAATAGTGTTCAAATGTTAGCATTTTTAATGAGTATTTACAGCCCTGTGGCTGAAGTGTGAGACTTAGCGCTCTGATCTGATGTGTGTGTTTAATGGTCTGTAAGTGAAGTGTAAGTGAATCCTTTCGCTGTCTAAGAGATAATGTCACTGTGAATTATGTTTTCTTGTGTCATTTCTAGCTAGTGGCTGAAAATTTACACTGACACTGATAATGGGTTTTTCAAGGTCAATGTGGGTGTTTTAGATGTTTTGCTGACAAATCATTCCCATAAATTTCTCCATTCCAGTAAATCAGTACATTAGAATGCTAAGATTTGCTAATTAGCAGAAGTAGTTTAGTCTTTACTTAATTATTGGAATAATTGAAAGATTTTTACCTGATGGAGGTGATACGTATGTTGAAAATGAAGAGAAAGTAATTGCAAGTCAAAGCAGCCAGTTTGCCATCAGGCCATCATTTTCACCGGTAGTTCCGATTTTTGAAGCTTAGCCTGAGCAAAATATTCCTCTGGTCTACTGTTGAGAAAGAGGCCTCAGAAAGCACTTGTGTTTAATCTACACTATACTATATAGAAATTAAGTAATTCACTTAAAATGAGGTCATTTTCAAGTGACCTAAATGTGATTTGATCCAGCACACTGTGCCACAGGTTTTCATAGTTTGTAATGAGACTAGCATTCAAACTAATAAGCTGTGGGAGGCTGGATACAAATCCAGCTTTTAAATTTGGGTAAATATACTAATACTGTGTCAAAGATCAGTGGGAATTTTACAATTACAGCTCAAATTTGTTCCAAAAAAAACAGAACCTGGACGATAAGATAGGTTCATTAACAAGCTTATTTCCTTAACTTTAATGGAATCTGAGTTCCCAACATGGCCTGTGTCATGTCCGACGCACGTTAAGCTGCCATGTTGTAATGAAACATCACAAAGTGAAGACGAGATGTTGCGTAACGCAGCAGCTTCCCACTGCTGTCACTGTCTGAGTGGATGGTTTTGTGAGTGACTGTTTTCCAGAGTCTTAGCGAGGGTGGGAATGTTGTCCTTATCTGATCTGCATGTTAACGTGGAGGAAGCGATTCACTGTCAGCAGCTGCTTGTGTAAACCCAGCATTGAGCGCAGGACGAGAGGAAGTGTCAACTCGTGTACAGAGCAGGCTTAAAAGTATTTTCAATTCATGTTAAAAAGGTTTCAGTAAAATCAGCTGCTGACGCCTCAGTTTGCCACAGAGAGGGCGGATTTCAGAAATCTGTGACATACAGCTAAAGACTATGACTTATTTCAAAGCAAGTAAAAAAAAAATAATAAAACTACTTTTATTATTGTCTGTGTGGAAAGTCTTTATTTATCTCATTATAAATGGATGTGAGGATAATGACAAAATTGACCTGATCAGGATAACATAGAAACAAAGCTGAAACAATTACTTAAATAATTTATTACTTAATCAACAGAAAATTCATCAACAAGTATTTTGATAACTGATTATTTGTTGTTATGATTCAAGCAAAAATAGAAAATAATAATTTTTTAAAAATCAGCTTTTTTCCCTTTTTTTTAGTCTAGTATGATTATAAACTGAATATATTTTTTATATCTGATCGATCATGAAACAAATCTTTAGTTGCAGCCCTAGACTGAAGGTGAAGTGAAAAGAAAAAAGGAGCTGAGGTTATAGTTAAACTAACATGTCCCAGCCTGAGCAGAAAGTAAATGAGGACTTTTAAACATCTTACTGATCTGAGCTGTCTGTGTGTTTTGTAAATCCTTTTATTCTTTGTTTCAGTTGAGGACTGCATCATAGGACAATCTCAGTGTTCAGACAGTAACTGGAAAGTACCTAAAAATTACAGTTTAGTGTAAATTTGTGTCTTTAACTGAACTGATCTCTAAACAAGTTAAAATGGCCGCTCAGTTCATAGGAAACAAAAGAGTCAGAGTTTTAACTCTTTCATTGCTCAGAATCAAACTTCTCAGACAGACACCGCACTGGTTGAGATTTGCTCCACATATAGTTAAAATGTTCTCTCTGATTCCATGTAAATGTGGTCTGAAACAGCACAGTCAGCTCTTACAGGTCTGTGCATGAGCTCAGAGCTGTGTGAGAAAGAGCAGCCATTAAAATGTCCTTGAACACATGCAATAAAAAAATGAAATAAAAATCTAGACTCAAGGCAAAATTTAACAGGCACTGTAACAAGAGTATTTTTTTTTTAGGTCTGGATTTGCCTCCTTGGCACAAGTGAGGTCATACCATAAGGAAGAGGAGGAGGAGGAGGAGGAGGAGGAGGAGGGTGTGAAGACTGGCCTCCTCCCTCCTCATCTCTCGTTAGTTAGGAATTTGTTTACCCTCCGTCTAGAGTCGTGACCTGTAATGGACCACGAAGCCCTCTGGTCAACACAGGATTACTCAAGAGCCTCTCCTCAGGGCGAGGACCCTCACACACAGACTTCACACTGTGCGATAGGCCGGCTAAGCCCAACTGATAACAACCATTACTAATGGCAATTAGCCCATTAGATCCTTGTTAATGCCCAGTGACTTGGAGATAGTTTGGGTGAATGAATCTGGGAGGATTTGGTCTACGTGGCCTATCTCGTTTTACCTCTTTGTCCTCTCTGTCTCTATGGTAGAGATATGAATCCCTGTTCAAACAGCAGCAGATGACCATTTCCTCATAGTTTGCCAGCAGTGATGGGGTTTTAGGAAGCTGGTCGATGAGTGCTTTGAAATTTATGACGTGCAAGAATTTAGATATGAATGGGTCACGAGCAGAAAGAGGTGCTGTTCTCTGTGTTTGAAAATAAATTGAAGCAGTTGTTCTTTAAACTCAGAGGCAGAGAAGTGGATAAATTCATTTTTAAACTGGGATTAGGATTAATTAGAAATTAGCAGAAACAGACTCCAGACTTCTATTGTATGCAGCCACAGAACTGAATAATTACTGAGAAATAAATCAACTCAGCAACCACTTGCCAACTCCTAATGCCAATTTCCATTTTTAACAATCGCCATTTAGCCATCAGAATACACAAACACTGACCGTGTTGCTGAACACCAGGAGCCAGACTAGCTGAGTATCTAACCTAAGTACCTAAAGCTTAAGTGGTGATCTTTAAATTTTGTTGCTGTGTGCAGGGTCTCTCCACCTCGGGCTCCATTAGAGGACTTTGTTTTAATCCTGCAGGGATTCTGCCACCCCCCCCGCCTCCCTGGGCCTCTGTGTGGGAGATAGGGCGGCCGAGGGATGGTATGAGGGCTTGGAGGGAAGCCCAAACACTGCTAAAAAAAACTCACCGGCCTTTTTTTCTTTGCATCCCTCCTGTGTGCAAAGACAACACACACATACCTGTTTGATGAATGGGAGTTTCTGCCTGGTTTACTCTGCAGTGAAAACGCCTTGGAGTGACTCATTCTGCATACCTCACTCTGCATACAAATAATAATAATAATAATAATAGAATAAAATAAAATAAGAAAAGAAAGGCCAAGAAACCGTAAAGCATGTAAATGTGCAATGGTTTGTGCTCCCTGCCAGAAATACATCAAAAATGTTTGCTGTCTGTTTTAGGCCAAGCGGCTGCTGTTTCAAGATTTCGGCCATAAAAATGTCTCCATAGACCTATTTTTGAACAAGGCAGCATTGTTAGCAAAGAAACAACTTTGTGCTGTATTCATCCACCTCAGCAATGTGTTTTTGGCATGAAGGATAACAGAGGTGTGAAGCTTTTCTGTTTTTTTGTTGTTTTTTTCCCACTCCCAGCCAACATCTCTGCTCCTCCTTGGTCATAACTGTGACGACGAACAGTCCACCTCTGCATAAGTGCTCTTTGTTTAATTGCACCCTACAGTAACAATACAGTTTGGACCCAAACTGAGAGCTATAAACTTTAATTGATTCAACACATTATGTTAAACCAATCCAAACCAAATCACCAAAGACTGCTTTGTTGCTGCTAAAGTTTACTGGGATTTTAGAAGTTCATGCGATCGACCAACTCATGACCTTTCTTTATGGGGACAGGCTATGTTATTATATTTATCATATTATTTTAATTACTGATTCATTAACATGTGTATCAGCAGTATTTTAAGAAGACATAACTTTGATCACAGGCTGCTTCTGAGCAGACGATGCGTGTTATGTTACCAATGTTGCGTGGGAACATGTTCTGCATCAAGAAGCAAGCAGAACACAATAGTATAGAGGTGTACCCTCCGTAGACGTAGTGTAGTCTGGTTTCAACTTTGTGACCCGAGACAGCGTAACTACGCGTATAGAGAGGTGGCGGAGGGGAGGAGGGGCATGACAGCAGCGCTGTGACGGAGAGGAACTGATGAATTATGGGACTTTTGCATCAAGACGGGTGGTACGGTTGCACAAAGTCAACGTCTATAGAAGGGAGTTTCCCTTTAAAAAGCGGCCCATTGGAAAAACAAGTTGGGTCTAAAACAAAGAGTAAACAAATGCAGATGAATAGGTGGCCTACATGTCTGTTTGGCAGGGCGAGGAGTGGCAAGTGAAAGAGAAAAATGTTGTCTGACATTTTCTACTGTGGGCAAAGTTTACTGCCAAATGGAGGCGATGCATGATGTAAAAGCATCCAAGCTTTTTGTACAAAAAAAAAAACTGTTTCAAAATGATTCGGTTTGAGCGATTTTCAAATAGAGAGGGCTTAAAGAGAAAAACTGGAGATAAAAGCTTAAGTGGCGAAAAGACTGGGAGGTTTAGGGGTGTTCAAGGTAGACGCTGACCAAGGTAAATGACAACACAGCAGCTCTGTGTGTGTGTCCACTTGTAGCAACAGATTTTGGAGGAAATGTAGGTACATAAAACATAATCAACTCCTACAAGGTGGCCTTGCCATTCAGCCATTTACAACACTTAAAGTCATGATCGACTTTCTTGTGTACACTCTCCTGAGATGAAACCAGTGCCAAGGAGGGAAAAAACGGTTTTCAAACAAAGCCTACACTATTTGAAAGCAGCTGTGGGTGCTGCTCTGTTTATCGAAGGACTCGGCTGTTGTCAGAAAGACAGATAGTTGCTCTTTGTCAACATGATTCTGCGTAATGACCCACATTATTTATTTGGTTGCTACCATGACTACAGTCGGAGAGGCTTGATGTATGGGGTTTTGCAGCACTCTGACTACGCCATTCTCTCTAATGACACATCCAGTGTTTCACCAGGACGCCGCGCTGCACAAGAATCCAGGCGTGAAACACGCTAAGGCAACAACAGCTCAGCAGGGCTCTGCACGCTGCTTTGAAGTGCTTTTCATCAGGAGATTATCGACAGGAGGAGGTGAAAAAAAAAAAAGATTGCCTCGAATTTACCTCACTGTTTTTTGACACCCTGTATAAACAGAAGACAAGGTTCAGTATCACAGACACTTGAAATTAATGAAAAAACAGAGCGCTGCTGTTTTCTGTGTCTCGAAGAGGTTTTAGCGTAAATTTAAGAATCAAAACTGTGCCTGTACAAACACTGGTCACCAACATGTGAGTTTATTTAAGACTGAGATTAAACAGATTTGATAGCTTTAGATGGTTTAGTTGTTGTAATTTAGTATTATTAACGCTTAAAAAAATTATATGCAGTGTAAATTCTCTCTGATCTCAAAAATCACAACTGCTGCCAAATCCTGGTTGCAAGCCAAAAACTGACAAGGCATATTCTTCTTTACATTTTGAGGATAATTATAGGGAGTTGAAAATGCTGCAGCTCTTAAAACACAGCTTTTTTTGACAAAGGTTATCCGAGTTTAACTCTGTGAAGCTTGAAATAACATTAAAGCACATGGATGAAGATGGAAATTATCAAAGCTCCTCAGAGAAGCAATCAAATCCCAATTTCCTTGTCACATTGCATGCATTCAGCCTATATGCTTGAACAGACCCAACAGCAGAACTCAGTCAAACTCCCTGAGTCACCGGCATTACATGCATCCTGTAGCAAAGAGTTCAAAGGTCAAAGCCTCAGCGCCCTGGTCTGAGTCCATGTTGTAATATCTCTGTGCAGGTATTTTGGTCTGATGTGACGTGCTGTGTTGCCGTGCTCCATCACCACGCTGTGAGGCAGAGACGTTCGTTTGACCAGAAAACTCTGGTCTGAAGCGCAGAGCGCGCTTTGATGTGAGCCTAATATGGCTTGTAAAAAGGGGGATCCTGCACTTTGAAGTGTTGCCTGATGCTGTCCAGACACAAGTGTGTGTGTGTGTGTGTGTGTGTGTGTGTGTGTGTGTGTGTGTGTGTGTGTGTGTGTGTGTGTGTGTGTGT